>CM051529.1:36620000-37313750 GCA_028017165.1 Herpetospermum pedunculosum
AGGCTCGGGTGGGAGCTTGAAACTTGTTATTCTTCCATTATACCTTCAATAAAGCTTCAACATTAGCGTTTTTGCTTGATTTGCACAACGGGGAGCTAAGGTAAGTGCTCTAATTTGAGGTTAGGGGTGAATTTTGATGCGTTTCATGAGGGTTCGTTCTTAATTCCGTGACTTAGCATGACTGATTGGGCGAATTTATTTCTTCTAAGCATATCACATGAATGTGTAAGAATGATTTAGGCCTAGACACCCTTGATTTCAAGCATGTTTGATTGTTAAAGATTATGATGCCGTGCCTCTCTTAATCGCCAAGTAACACGGATAAGTTGAGTCATAGGTAATGTGGGTTTCCAGTTGATCTTTGGCGGCAATTTATCTTGAACGAAATAGGCAAATCGGAATATTAGCTCAGGCGTCCTAGTTAAACATCCGTCGTAATGCTCCCGTTACTGTCAATTAGTCAATATGGGTGGCGTTTGCTCCCTATTAATTCATTGCCACGTTTAATTAGAATCGTACATTCGCCTCTGTTCTTTACTTAATTTAGGATTGATCCCCTTAGATTAATAAAAGAACAGTCCGCTTTGCATTCCACGTTTCTAATTAATTATTTGGGTTACTTGTATTAGTAGTTCCGTGCAAGTAAATTACGTGTTCAATTATGCTCTTGCTAAGTATGTTTGAATCCCAATGAATTGAGTCGCATCAAAGTAAACCCCGACCCTTAAAATTAGGAGCACGTGTTCCGTTTAATTTTCCGCGCTTTACTTTTCGCATTTATTTTCCCGTTAGTTTATATTTCGTCAAACCCCCCTTTTTAATTACTTTCGAGTCTTAGTTGTAAAAACAAATAGAAATTAATTAAGAGGAAGTAATTTTGGTTCCCTGTGGTTCGACACCCGTTACCACTAGCTGCAAAGCTCTGTTGTAGCGGAGTTATAAATGTATTTTGGCAAGCCTCGACAGCTTGAATTTAGAGTACCCCAAAAGTACCTCTACCAAAATTGGCGCCGTTGCCGGGGAACCATTTAGTTTCTCTTAGTTAAATCTTATTTGTTAGAAAACCACTAAAATATTTTTCTTTTCTTGTGTCTTCTTGTTTTAGCATGGCAGATCTTCTACAGCAATTTTGGGGGCGAGCTACGAAGATGAGCGCCGAAGACCTTCTCCGAATTTCTGGGGAGGAGGTCGTTATCAAGATGTACCCCGATTTTGATGGAATTGAGGAATTTCTGACATGGGGAGACAAGAACAGTGAGACCGAGGAGGATGAGGTTGACCTCGAGGAGCATCCCGAAGAGATCAGTGATGCGAACGAGCTAAGGAGTGGAGCCAAGACTTCTCCAAAGTTGGTTACTCTAGAAGAATTTCTAGCAGAATATCTCTCAGATGAAGAGGAGCCCGGAGAGTTTTATAAGGTAAGTATGTCTCCACCGATTGATTTTGACTTAGAGCATGATTTTTGCATTGAAAATTTATTTGAAAATTCATGCGCTGATGAGCTCGAGCATTTGTCTGATACTGAGAGTATTTTAGGAAATCTTTTCTTTGAGGATGTAGAACCAACATGCTATGAAAATGTTGATGTGATGGATGAGGAAGTGGAAATTGTGCCTTTAGATTATTTATCTCCTTGTGCTATGCCTCGTGATAATTCATGTAATCTAGGAGATTTATCTTGCATGCCCCCCTCCATCTGTACCTTTGTCAATGTTGGTTGCCTCGGGAATTTTGATGCGATCCCTCCTTTGGTCGAGTCTTTATTTTCTGTTGAGTCAGTTGAGTCTGCTTTTATTTTGTTTGAGTCTGTTGAGTCTTTATTTTTCCCATATATCAAAAATACCAAAAAAATAACAACTCTGTCCGGCTGCCTCGAAAAGTCGAAGAGCTTGCTTCTCTTAGCAGGTTTCGTTGATTCAAGGAAGAAGGGGCCGAAGAAATACGAAAATTTTTACGTACCCTGACAGAGAGGAGGACACGTCGAGCATAACGACGTTAAAAATTTGCGCTTCTTGGGAGGCAACCCATGAGTATTTTAATTTCATGTCTTTACTTTTAGTTTTTATTTTCCTAGCTTAGTTTTTTCTTGCTTTCTTTTGTAGGAGTTTTGTGGCTTAAGAATCGGATCAGTAGGTGAAAAGTGCACTGCTCCAACCAACAACCTAACAAAATTCAGGGGATGTTTTCTGTTCCCTTTTATTTTGTGTATTTTAACTGCTTAGTCTGAAATGTTAATACATAGAGGACTATGTATAATTTTAGGTTGGGGGTGGAGTTATATGTTGGATGGATTCCATGTGCAGTTTGTTGAGCAGTGCTAATTTAAAATTTGAAGTGCTTGGGACTCTGTTTATATGCTTTCTAATTATGATGATCTAGGAAGTGTCTTTTTGGAATCTGAGCATTTGCATAATCTAGTTTTTGCATGATGTAGCTTTGCATTTATTAGGTTCATGTCAAAAATTTTAAAATTTTTGCTGTTGCTCCCTTGCATCTATCGAGCACTTAGCGACCTCATCTTAGACTCCGTAGGCTCAGTTGATTGCATGTAGCATTAATTCTTGTTGTCACCCCGAAAGGCACCCCTAGGTAGCTTGTTGCATGAGAGTTAGTGGTCGATTAATCGAGTAGCTTGCGCTAAGCCTAAATAAAAAAAATAGAAAAGCATGTTAGCAAGAAAATTCTCCCGAGGCGTTCCTCCTTTTTAAAAGTGCGCACTTAAAAAGTGAACGTTAGTCCTTAAAAATGTGAAGCTGAAGCTTAAGTTTGACATGTTAGGCAACTCGGGATGGGAAAGAAAAAGAAAATAAAAAGTTGGGTTCAAAGAACCTTAACAAAGGGTACAAAGTACTCAAAGAAAAAAGAAAGGAATTAGAAAATTTTAGGTCTCTTAATTTATTACTCTCTCTCGTGTAAGTCAAGTTTAGACTGTTCTTAATCGCTAGAAGTAGGGGGAAAACGGGATGATTTGTTGCATGTGGTTTTTCCAGGCTTACGATGGTTTAGGATAGGTTGGCTAGCACACACACACGTTAGGGAGCAATAGTTAATTTTTGATGTGATCTTGATTAAATGCATGCGCCGATTGCTTTCATGATTATGTCCTGTTTAGTTTTGTAAAAAGCATCGAGGTTTGAGTTAGAAGCATGTATGCATGGTCCCTTAGAGTCAAATTCTTTATTAGCCTTGCTCGAGGACTAGCAAGATTTAGGTTGGGGGTATTTTGATAGCTCCAAATTAGAGCTATTATTTACTCCCTAATTCTAGCTAAAACCATGCTCGATATTGATTAAAATGCTTTCTTATAGGTGATTTCATGGTGAAGAGCTCGGGAAGTCCATTGATGATTTTCGGGGCTAAAAAGGTCATTTAACATGTTTCGGGAAGTGTTCGGGTCAAAACGATAGGCCAAACGGAGCTCGGGAGCCAAAACGACCCAAAAGTGGGCTAAGAGCCGAGAGGACAGCGCCCAAGCGCCGGCGCCCAGCGCCCAGGCGCCCAACGAACGCAGCACGCGCGCGCGCCCGCGCGCGCCGCTCGCAAGCACCGCACGCCCGCGCCCAGACGGCCAGACGCGCGCGCACCCGCGCGCGCCGCCTCACCTCGCGCCCGCGTGCCAGCCCGCGCGCCCTCGCCCATGACCGCGCGCGCCCGCGCGCCCTCGCCCGTGTCCGCCTCGCCCGCGCGCCCGTCATTGAAGATCCGCGTGCGCCCAAGCGTCTAGACGCTAGCTCGACGCTAGCTCGACGCCGCCCTGACGATTCCCGAAGATTGACGAGCCTCAGCGTCGAGCGCGCGTCTCAACGCTCACTCAACGCCGACAGCGTCGAGACGCTGGCCTAGCGTCTCGACGCTCCGAACTCTGAAGCGTACATCTGAAATTCCACCCGAGAGCAAGCGTCGAGCGCAAGCGTCTCGACGCTCGCTCGACGCCGCGCAGCGTCTCGACGCTGCGCGAGCGTCTCGACGCTACCCCGTGCGCGCGCGCTGCCAATTTAGGGCGCAGCGTCGAGACGCTGCCCTAGCGTCTCGACGCTCCGCCGGCTTTAAAAGCCTTCTTCTCCGTTTTTTGCCGCAATTTTTATCACTTCTTCTTGGATTTTGGTTTTTCCACCATTGTTAGGCTCGGGTGGGAGCTTGAAACTTGTTATTCTTCCATTATACCTTCAATAAAGCTTCAACATTAGCGTTTTTGCTTGATTTGCACAACGGGGAGCTAAGGTAAGTGCTCTAATTTGAGGTTAGGGGTGAATTTTGATGCGTTTCATGAGGGTTCGTTCTTAATTCCGTGACTTAGCATGACTGATTGGGCGAATTTATTTCTTCTAAGCATATCACATGAATGTGTAAGAATGATTTAGGCCTAGACACCCTTGATTTCAAGCATGTTTGATTGTTAAAGATTATGATGCCGTGCCTCTCTTAATCGCCAAGTAACACGGATAAGTTGAGTCATAGGTAATGTGGGTTTCCAGTTGATCTTTGGCGGCAATTTATCTTGAACGAAATAGGCAAATCGGAATATTAGCTCAGGCGTCCTAGTTAAACATCCGTCGTAATGCTCCCGTTACTGTCAATTAGTCAATATGGGTGGCGTTTGCTCCCTATTAATTCATTGCCACGTTTAATTAGAATCGTACATTCGCCTCTGTTCTTTACTTAATTTAGGATTGATCCCCTTAGATTAATAAAAGAACAGTCCGCTTTGCATTCCACGTTTCTAATTAATTATTTGGGTTACTTGTATTAGTAGTTCCGTGCAAGTAAATTACGTGTTCAATTATGCTCTTGCTAAGTATGTTTGAATCCCAATGAATTGAGTCGCATCAAAGTAAACCCCGACCCTTAAAATTAGGAGCACGTGTTCCGTTTAATTTTCCGCGCTTTACTTTTCGCATTTATTTTCCCGTTAGTTTATATTTCGTCAAACCCCCCTTTTTAATTACTTTCGAGTCTTAGTTGTAAAAACAAATAGAAATTAATTAAGAGGAAGTAATTTTGGTTCCCTGTGGTTCGACACCCGTTACCACTAGCTGCAAAGCTCTGTTGTAGCGGAGTTATAAATGTATTTTGGCAAGCCTCGACAGCTTGAATTTAGAGTACCCCAAAAGTACCCCAAAAACAAAGCTATACAGTTTCATTTTTGTATAGCTTGAATGACTGGAAAAAGCATGCATAGGGGCCCTGATCACTGATATATCTGCCCTGTATCTATTGCGAAATAATTGCGGATACCGCAATTTTTATTAGTAAATGCATGTTTTTGACCGACTGTTTAGCTAGGCTGGATCTGTTTAAATTCTATCTTTTGCTGCTATCTTGTCTGCCTTATATAGCTTATCTTAAAGCATGCTGGATGAGTGTCATAGGACACCCTTTGATAGTTTAAATTAACCTCTAAAAAGCTCAGCATGCATAGCTTTAAGTCCTTACCTGACTGTTTTTTCAAATTTCTGCTGCTGTGATATTTACTTTTAGAATGTTCTGTCTATGCCTAGGACTTTTAGATTCTCTTTGTTTTACCTTAGACTAGATGCTTCTAGGACAAGTTTGGGGGTGTGCCACCTCAGACACTCATTGGGGACAATGAGTAGTTTAAGTTTGGGGGAGGCCACCCTAGGCCTAGGAACATTCCTCTCTCCCTTAAGGCATAAGCATTCTTCTTCTCCTTTACAAAAAAATTGATGAGCTGAAAAAAAAAATGAAAAATAGAATAAAGAGGGGTGTCTCTCTTAGGTTGCTGAGTAATCAGTGCCAAGTGTGTAACCCACAAGTGGCATTGCATCAAAAGGCAGCAAAAGGAGAGGCTCCACCTAAGTAAGAAAGAAAGAAAAAAGGAAAAAGTAGGGAAGAAGAATGTATACCTAGGAGTTGCAACTTTGTGGCTTAGATGTCCTGATTAAAAAGAACTCTGATCCTCAATTAGCTGAGCACAAAGTTGTAGCTTGTAGGGTTGTTTAGGGAGATGAATGTATGTCCAATGTAGTGATGCCAGGGTTTAGGTTGTTCTCTTAAAGTACTACTGTCACTGTTAATACTAAGACTGGCATGACTCTAAGGAATCCTAGGTAGCTCAAAAGTAAAAACTAGAAGCATGTACTGAGTCTGGGGTAAAGCTAGGTAGAATTTGAAACCTTAAGGATAGTGGCATGATATGACAAAAGCAAGTAGATCAGTTGTAGGGAGTTAATGAAACAGTAGGAGTATTAGGCGTGCGAAGTCAGAAGAAGCTAGATAAGAGGATAGTTTTAAACTTGGAAGTATGTCACAGGACAGCACTGCTATAGATAGGAATGTAGGGGAGTCAGTAAGTGGTTAAAGAAGATGAAATAGCAGCTTAGGCAAGTCCTTAGATTGCTCGAGGACGAGCAAAACCTTAAGTTTGGGGGTTTGTTACGTCTCCAAAAGTGACCTTTTTAGGACTTATTTAGCTTAGAAAGATGTACACTCTTAGGTGTTTTTGATAGGATTTAGCTTAAACCTATGCTTATATATGAGAATTAGAAGAAGGTAGCTAAATTAGGACTTGTATGCAAAAGGAAAGAAAAGGATTAAAAACCGAAGTTAAAAGAAGGAAAAATGTGCATTGCGGCAGCATTGCGGAAACATTGCTAAAACCGCAATGTTTCAAGTGAAAACCGTAAGTTGACTGATCTATTTCTGTTAATTTCCGTTATTTCAGGGATTCGTTCTTTCTCCTCCATCCATTTTGAAGTACGACGTTGAGGATGGATGGTTCTCCTTGGCCCAAACGCACCTGCAGATTACTATAAAAGGGGGTCAAAGTAGAGGGTTCAATCATCATCCGAAAGCGTAGAAGTCTTCTCGCAGCTCCATCTTTTCTCCTGTTTTTCTTTGCCGTCTGTTGGTTTGCGAAGTTTAGCTGTTGGATTCGACAATCTGATAGGAAGGAGAGAAGATTCATCTTCTCTCCCGATTGGATTCATCCAAGCAAGGCTGATCTTTCTCATCCTTCAGCCGAGGCGGTTGCGACGAGGCGTCCAAGCTTAATTACCTGCTTCCTGTCTTTTATTTCTAATTTCCAGCTCTGTTTAGTTGTTGTTTCTTTTCTAGTGACTAGTTCATTTCATTTCGGTGTTTTCTGTCTTGACGTTATTCATTTTAAGCTTTCCTTTGTTCATTCAAACAATTAAGTAATCAAAGCACAATTCTTCATTTCACAGTTTCTTCTCTTTGCTGCTACTGTTTTTCCCTTGCTGTTTGTCTTTAAATTTCTTCTAAGCATGTCTACTTCATCTCTTATTTTTGTTCTGCCTATATCCATGAGTAACTAAGTCACATAGGGGCATGCTAATGACAATACTATAGGCTAAAAAACGTAAACCAAGCATGTAGGATAGCTCTCGAAGCATTGATTGTATGTAAGCTTCATCCCACGGGCAATTTCGATTGGCCATCCATTTTGTCCAAAGAACTCCTAACCTCTGGAAGGAGTAAGAGTTCAGAGTCATACACTCATGCTAGCCTTTCAAGGTAGCCAGAAAACGACCTAGGAATAGGCGTTTTCCTAGTACAAACCATAACTTTCTGCTTTAACAAGATGCTTAAGACCTTACTTGGACATGAGTAAACTAAAGAATCTAATGCATGGAATCGGAAGATACATGAGATTGAGTGAGTTTGATGCATAGTGAGTTGATCCAATGCTTGAGAATCGTGAGAAAATGCCTATAGAGGAGTCGTTAGTAGCCCTTGTTTCTCCATTTTACACACTTCCGCTGTTAGTAAAATTGCGGTAGAATTGCTGTTTCCGCAATTCTGCTAAGTTTAAAATTCTATTTAGCTAAGTTCCTCTTCGTTTATTAATTTCTTCCCTTTTCGTTTGAGTTTAACTTTGACTTGCACTTGTTTATGTTGCTACCCTTTACATATTCCTTAGACATTAGACAACTTTAAACCAATTCTACCTCCTCAAATCCACCCATTCTTTCTTAACAACACACTTCACGAGTAGCTCATAATAAATCTCTGTGGGAAAACGAATGAAAAAATACTTACTACTTGCTATAAGATCATGTATGCTTGCATGTTCTGAGTGCTCTCTCTCTCTTATTGCTTATTTATTTTAACACATTGAGCACGCAACACGTAGCGTCGAGACGCTAGGGCAGCTTCTCGACGCTGCGCCCTAAAATTCCAGCGCGCTGATGTCGGGGTGGCGTCGCGACGCTAGGCAGCGTTGAGGGAGCGTCTCAACGCCGCCCACTCGACGCTTGCTCTCGGGTGGAAAATACGGGGCGCGCTTCAGACTTCAGAGCGTCGAGACGCTTGGCGCAGCGTTTAGACTCTTCCGCTCAACGCTTGCTCTCGGGTTTGAGCATGAAATTTTGCCTTTGAGATTTCCAATTTGACAATTCTTCATATTTTTTAATCTTTCTTTTCCCGAGGTGTTCTTGGGGCCTTAAAACGGGATATTTAGCCTCAAACGACGTCGAACGGGCCCGAGAACTCTTTATCGGCGAAGACCTATAATCAAAGTAAATAAGCAAGAATAAGCACATAATTAGCATGAATTAGGGACATAAATATAGCTCTAAAATGGAGCTATCAAACACCCCCAACTTAAATTTTTGCTAGTCCTCGAGCAAGGTAAACTTCTTACTTATCACAACAAAATGATGCGCATGCTAATGACTCAATTCTCAAAACTAAAAGAAGCAAGGCATTGATATTAGAAGGAGATGCTTGCATGCATGCATTGACTAAGAACATTTCAAGAAATTTAAATAGTTAAACCCTACGAGTGCTTCGCTCCTAGCTCCTCTATCTCACCCGACCCAAGGCTTCCCTTTCCCCCTACTTATGGCGAAACAGAACAGTCTAAGGGCTTTTCATCATCAAAGCAAGTAATAGATCATTAGGCCTCTTTTCTTGACTTCTTTTTCCTTTTTTTTTCATCTCCATGAGCGCCTGACATGTCAATTTTACTTTCGTTTCAGCTTGCCTGCAGTTTCACTGCACAGTGCATCTGACTACGGGCAAAATTCACATTTTTAAGGACTAGCGTTCACTTCTATGTGCTCCCTTTTCATGCAGTGGCGACCGTGGGTTACACGACCACCCCTGGTTACTTAGACAACTCAAGAAGGAGGAACACCTCAGGAGACTTTACTTTCGAAAAATTTACCTTTCTTTTCTTTTAGCCTAAAAACCATGTTATAATTTTGAATGAAAGATTACAAACACTAACGAATCAAACCCATCCTAAAGATGCCTTTCGGGGTGACAACGAAATTTAAGCCAAGCAAAACCACCCTAAACCCACAGATCCAAGATAGAGTACTACGCACGAAACTTAAACAAGGAAGTAACGAAGAAATTTTTTCAAAATGGTCTTAACAAATGCATACATGCTACATTTCACTGCAGATACAAATACGAAGGTTCCAAAAAGTGCATCACAGAATTTCATAATCAAATTAACATGCGCATATCAACTAAAAAGAAAATTTATCAGAATTCCACAACATGTCTCGACAACTGCTGTAAAACACAACCCACCACCCCCAACTTAAAAAGACACAATGTCCTCATTGGACTAATAATGCAGAATCAAAATTCCAGGGAACAAAAGACCTCCCCTGAATTGTGATTTAGAGGGTTAGAGAGCACGCTTCTTCTTTTTCAAGCATTACCGCAAGGACGAGCCATCATGTCTCCTGAAAACACATAACATGAGAGTAAGTACCTAAGATAATCATAAGAGCAGTAAATTAAACAAAAAACATGTACAGTTCAGACTCGGGTGCCTCCGAGAAGCGCAAATTTTTAGAGTCGATTGCTCGACTTTACCAACACTTTTTTCATCCCTTCTCATACTCGGGTTCTGCCAAGTGGGCACACTCGTCGAAGTTCTCTGTCTCCCCTTCGTGGAAGATTTTCAATCGCTGGCCATTCACCGTGGATTCCTTCTCTGTTTCTAAACTTTGAATTTTGACTGCACCATAAGGATGAACATGAGTTATAATAAAGGGACCAATCCAACGGGAACGAAGTTTACCTGGCATGAACTTCAGGCGGGAATTGAACAAGAGGACTTTCTGACCAACTTCGAAGTGTTTCCGAATGACTCGTCTGTCGTGGAACAACTTGGTCTTCTCCTTATAGATCCTCGAATTCTCATATACATACAGGCGAAGCTCTTCTAATTCTTGCAATTTGAGGAGTCTCGCTTCACCAGCCTGATCGAAGCTCATATTTCACTTCTTCACTGCCCAGTACGCTTTGTGCTCTATCTCCACTGGGAGATGACAAGCTTTCCCGAAGACCATCCGGTAGGGAGACATCCCTATGGGGGTCTTGTAAGTTGTGCGATAAGCCCACAATTCGTCGTCCAGCTTGAGACTCCAATCTTTTCTCACAGGACTTACTGTTTTCTCAAGGATGGACTTCACCCCTCTGTTAGAAACTTCGGCTTGCCCATTGGTTTGCGGATGGTACGGGGTATATGTTTTATGATTGACCCCGTACCTCCTCATCAGGGCCTGGATCGTCTTGTTACATAAATGACTCCCCTGATCACTTATGATGGCTCGTGGAACACCATACTTGCTGAAAATGTTAGATTTGACAAAACTAGAAACGACATTAGCAGTGTCAACCTTGGTGGCCTTGGCCTCCACCCATTTAGAAACATAGTCCACAACCAGTAATATATAAACAAAACCGCATGAAGGGGGGAAGGGTCCCATAAAGTCCATACCCCAAACCTCAAAAATTTCACAAGTCAATATAGAGGTTTGGAGCATTTCGTTCCTACTCGTGATGGATCCTTTCCTTTGACACTGATCACATGATTTACAGAATTCAAAACAGTCTTTAAACAATGAAAGCCAGAAAAACCCACAATCATGTATTTTTCTTGCTGTCCTAGATGGCCCAAAGGGCCCCCCCGCATGCAAACTCATGACAAAACTCAAGTATGGACTTATGCTCAGATTTAGGGACACATCTTCTAATCACTTGGTCTGCACAGAATTTCCATAATGTAGGTTCTTCCCAGACATAACTCTTGGCGTCGCTTTTCAGCTTAGCCCTCCTATTATATGAATAGTCAAATGGGAACGAACCTGTGACCAAATAATTGACTATGTCAGCATACCAAGGTATTTCCACGTTCACCTGGAAGAGGACCTCATCAGGGAATTCGTCATTCAGAGGCAAGTCATCTTCTCCTCGCACAATGCGGCTCAAGTGATCAGCGACCGTGTTTTCGGATCCTTTCTTGTCCTAGACTGAAACATCGAACTCCTAGAGGAGCAGCACCCACCTGAGCAGCCTAGGCTTTGAGTCCTTCTTGTTCATCAAGTATCGAATTGTTGCACGATCAGAAAAGACAACGACTTTAGATCCAAGTATATAAGGCCGGAATTTATCAAGAGCGAATACAATGGAAAGCAGCTCCTTCTCTGTTGTGGTGTAACTGATCTGCGCGGAGTACAGCGTTCTGGATGCATAATATATAACCTGACTCCTCTTGTCAATCCTCTGACCCAGCACAGCGCCAACGGCGTAATTGCTTGCATCGCACATAATCTCGAAGGGGAATGATGGGTGCATTGGTCAAAAACTTTTTCAGCACATCAAAGGCATGCTTGCAATCCTTGCCAAAACTGAATGGGACATCTTTTTTCAACAAGCTCGTCATCGGAGTCACTATATTCGAAAAGTCCTTGATGATCCTGGGATAGAAACCTGCGTGGCCAAGAAAAAAGCGCACTTCGCGAATATTCGTGGGGTAAGGTAAGTCAGAAATAACATCAATTTTCGCCTTATCCACCTCTATACCCCTAGATGACATAACCTAGGACTATGCTTTGACTGGCCATGAACTGACACTTTTCGAAATTTAAAACCAGATTCGTTTCTATGCACCTTTCCATGACACTAAACAAATTAACCAGGCAATCATCAAATGAACTCCCATAGACAGTAATGTCATCTATAAAGACCTCTATGCATTTTTCTACAAATTCAGTAAAAATACTCATCATACAACGCTGAAACGTCCTTGGAGCATTACACAGGCCAAAATGCATCCTCCTATATGCATAAGTGCCAAATGGGCAGGTAAACGTGGTTTTTTCTAGGTCTTCCTGAGCTATGGGAATTTGGTAAAATCCAGAAAATCCATTTAAGAAATAGAAATATGGCTTCCCAGCTAAACGCTCCACCATTTGATCTATGAAAGGGATTGGAAAATGATCCTTTTTGGTCACATCATTCAGTTTTCTAAAATCAATACACATCCTCCAACCATTTTGGACTCGCTTAGGTACTAACTCACCCTTCTCATTCCTAATAACAGTTATTCCCGTCTGTTTAGGCACAACATGAATCAGGCTTACCCACTGACTATCAGAAATAGGATAGATGATACCTGCGTCAAGGAGTTTGTGTATCTCAGACAACACTACCTCTTTCATGGCCGGGTTCAGTCTCCTCTGAGGCTCTCGGGATGGCTTTGCTTCATCATTTAGCCAAATCTTGTGCATACATAAAACTGGACTCAACCCATGCAAATTCGCCAACGTCCATCCTATCGTTCGCTTGTTCTTCTTCAGTATCTCAACCAGCTTGCCTTCTTGCTCTGATGTAAGCTCCTTAGAAACTATTACCGGAAGTGTCTCCACCTCACCCAAGTATACGTACTTGAGGTGACCCGACAACTCCTTAAGTTCCACATTGGGAGCCTGCAAAAGAGAGGGTAACATCTTAGTTGGCTTATCACATGCCTCTAAAGTAAGGACATCTTGTTCACATGGATCAGACAAAAGGGGCATGTTATTTTCAATTTCGCCAACAGTCTCAGTAAAAACAAATGGGTCATCCCCATCAACAACAGTCATGCATTCTTCCTGTTCTAAAGTGTCTATCAAATAAATTTTACAAACAGAATGCACATCAGCATGGTGTTTCATGACATTGAAGACATTAAATTCAAACACCTCTCCTCCATACTCCACAGACAAAGTACCATCATGCACATTAATCTTAGTCCTAACAGTTTTCATGAAAGGTCTACCTAACAGGACTGAAGCAGCAGATGATGAATTATCTTCCATTTTTAGGACATAAAAATCAGCAGGGAAAATAAGATCTCTAACCCGAACCAACACATCCTCAACTACTACTAAGGGGTGTATAGAAGACCTATCAGCCAATTGGATTATGACACTAGTTTCCTCCAATTCTTCCAGATCAAGACTTTCGTAAACAGAGTATGGCATCACATTTATCGAAGCCCTTAAATCTAGCATCGCATGCTTGATTTCCTTATCTCCTATGGTGCATGGTAAGAGAAACATACCTGGATCCTGACATTTATCTGGCATGTTTCGCGTGATCAAGGCAGACACATTTTTACTTACCACCACTCTTTCGGTGCTCTTCGCTTTTCTTTTGTTAGTGCACATCTCCTTGAGAAATTTTGCATACCTTAGAATCTGTTGTATAGCATCTAACAGTGGTATGTTGATTCCGACCTTCTTCAATGTATCGAGGATGTCCACGTCCTTGTCTTCCTAGGGCAGTCTGACTAACCTGCTAGGAAAGGGAGCAGAAGGAATATAAGACTTAATATAAGGAGATGGGTTAACACATACCGTGTTCTCAAGAGGTGGTTGCTGACACTTTTCCTCAGGCATCTCGGGACTCTTGCTGGAATCTTCAAGCGTAGACAGCGATGGTATTTCTTTACCACTTCTGAGGGCAATGGCGTTAATGTTTTCCGCCGCATGGGTCTCTACCTTACTCATCCTATCTTTGATCTCAGTGATCCCCTCGCTCAAAAACTGAATTTTCGCTCTGGTCTCTTCGCGATGGTCGATGCTCATTTCGACAAAGGACTTGAACATTCCTTCAAGGGATTGACCTGAAACAGAAGGAAGAGCTTGCGATGAGTTTTCTTGCAATTTAAGAACAACGCTACATACCTTAGACACTTGAGCCTTAAGCTCGTTTACTTCAGTCGACAACCGAGCTTGCTCATTTCCTCCTCCATACTGTTGAAGGTTCCCTGCCATGTTGGAGATCAACTGTCTGGCCTCTGCAGGTGTCTTGTCCCTAAGAGCTCCTCCACTCGCAGCATCTTGCATCTGTCGGTCATATGGTTGCAAACCGTCATAGAGAAACCGAATGAGGTCAGCCTCCGTTATCTGATGGTTCGGGCAGCTGTCACACAACTGAGTGTATCGTTCCCAATACTCATGAAATGTCTCTCCAACTTTTTGAGTGATCCCATAGATCCCTTTCTTAAGGATTATGGCTCTTGAAGCTAAAAAATATTTTTCCATAAACACGCTCTTCAACTCGTCCCAAGTAGAAATGGTCCCCAAAGGTAAGTAGTGCAGCCAGTCTCGTGCCTTCACTTCACTCGGTCTCATAGCAGAACACACCACTTGGAAAGCTTTGAGATGCTTGATGGGATCTTCTTCTGTTTCACCACAAAAAGAAGGCAATTGATTAATTAAACCGGATTTAAGTTCAAACTTACCTGTAATTTCCGGGTAAGAAATGCACGAAGGCTGGCGGTTCAAATTAATCATGGCCAACTGTTTGAGTGTTTTCTGAGCTTCAGCTTCATCACCATCCATAGAGACTTCCATTTTCACAAATTAAATTTTGCACTCTAGCAAACTTAACAAACAAATCAAATTATGCAAATAATAAAAGAATAAACAATTCAAAAATAAAAATTCAAAAAGTTTACAAATTAAATTTAAATTAGGTCGAATTAACCTTAATTCCCCAGCAACGCCGCCAATTTTGGTAACGGTATTTTTGAATAACCGCAAATATCGGGTTGTCGGGACCTGCCAAAATGAATTTATAAATACCCGATTTCACCGAGCAATTCGTAGTTTAATGATAACGGGGTCGGTCCTCACGGAATTAAGCTAATAACGACTTAATTTTAATTAATTTGCAATTTAAAGAAATGAATAAATTGGGGGAATTTTTGGGAAAAATAGTTGGAAAGATGCTAACGGAAAATTCGCACAAGAGGGGAAAAATTAATCTAACGAAGCGTTCGACTTGGGATGCTTGGAACTAAGAATTAGCCAACATTTGGATCACAGACTAACGGAAAAATTTAGCTAAACATATGGATTAACACGCAATTCGCTTTAATTGAGAAATCAATTTAAACACGCCCCATGGATAATAATTACACAAAATAAACATGCTAATTAAGCATACCGATTTGACATTGGGGGCTAACGCTCGCCCAAGACCAATCGATAGCAACGGGCTAATTGCGACGATTGTCTAGATTGGAAGCCAAATTAGTATATCGATTTTAATTAATTCTTCAAGAAGGATGAATGCTAGGAACACAAGGAAGCTTATGCATTCAATGGCACCATCAGTCCATGTTACTTGTCAATTGTGAGAGGCACTGTATCGCAATTTTTAACTAAGGAACATGCTAGAAATCAAAGCCGTCAATTCCTATCAATCTAACATGCTCTTGTAATATGCATAGAAGAAGAAATTAGTTCATCCAATGTTCAAGCTAAAACTGAAATTAAAACCTTAATCTCACCAAAATTTGCTAATTACATGAGTTCTTTACAATCCCAAGTCAAACACTTACCTACTACTCACTCATGATGGAAATGACTTGAAATGGCTTCAATCCAAGCTCCATGGCTTCTTCAATGGTGGAAAATAGCTTCTAAACTTCTAAAATGGTGCAGAGCCCGAGGAGGAAGAAGAACTTTTTACCTAAAAAGCGGACTTTTTAATTTATACTCCGTCGTAGCGTCCAGACGCTAGGGCAGCGTCTCTACGCTGCGCCCTAAAATTTCAGCGCGCTGATGTCGGGGTGGCGTCGCGACGCTAGGCAGCGTTGAGAGAGCGTCTCGACGCTTGCTCTCGGGTGGAAAATACGGGGCGCGCTTCAGACTTCGGAGCGTCGAGACGCTTGGCGCAGCGTCGCGACGCTAGGCAACGTTGAGCAACGTCTAGACTCTTTCGCTCAACGCTTGCTCTCGGGTTTGAGCATGAAATTTTTCCTTTGAGATTTCCAATTTGTCAATTCTTCATATTTTTGAATACTTCTTTTCCCGAGGTGTTCTTGGGGCCTTAAAACGGGATATTTAGCCTCGAACGACGTCAAACGGGCCCGAGAACTCTTTACCGGCGAAGACCTATAATCAAAGTAAATAAGCAAGAATAAGCGGATAATTAGCATGAATTAGAGACATAAATGCAGCTATCAAATACTATTGTTAAAAATGAAAAAGGTGAATTAGTGCCAAAAAGGATTCAAAATGGGTGGCGAATGTGTATTGACTTTAGGAAGTTAAATGATGTAACTAGGAAAGACCATTTTCCAATACCATTCATTGATCAAATGGTGGAGCGATTAGCTGGGAAACCATTTTTCTTCTTTTTGGACGGGTTTTCTTGTTTTTATCAAATTCCTATTGCTCAGGAAGATCAAGAGAAAATCACCTTTACTTGTCCTTTTGGTACATATGCATATAGCAGAATGTCGTTCGGTCTTTGTAATGCTTTAGGAACTTTTCAACGTTGCATGATAAGTATTTTCTCTGAATTTGTAGAAAAATGCATCGAAGTTTTCATGGATGATTTCACTGTTTATGGCAATTCTTTTGATGATTGTTTAAATAACTTGTCGCATGTTATGGAAAGGTGCATTCAAATGAACTTAGTCCTGAACTTTGTGAAATGTCACTTCATGTCCAATAAGAGCATAGTTTTAGGGCATGTAGTATCCTCTAGGGGCATCGAGGTAGACCAAGCTAAAATTGATGTCATTGCTAATCTTCTTTACCCCACGAATATTCGGGAAGTGCGTTCTTTGCTTGGCCATGCAGGATTCTATCGCAGGTTCATCAAGAATTTCTCAAAGGTGGAAATTCCCATGATAAACCTGCTACAGAAAGATGTTGTGTTCAACTTTGGAAAGGATTGCAAACAGGCTTTCGATATGCTCAAGGAATGCTTAACCAGCGCACCGATTATACACCCACCCCAGTCGGGGACACCATTCGAGATTATGTGCGATGCAAGCGACTACGCAGTTGGAGTTGTGCTTGGCCAGAGGATAGAAAAGAAGAGTCACGTCATATACTATGCCTCTAGAACACTCAACGCTGCCCAAAGAACCTACACTACAACCGAGAATGAGCTATTTTCTATAGTTTTAGCTCTTGATAAATTCCGCTCTTATATTCTTGTGTCTAAAGTAGTTGTTTTTTTCTGATCATGCAGCGGTGCGCTATCTCATGAATAAGAAGGATGCTAAACCAAGACTGCTCAGATGGGTGCTGCATCTTCAGGCATTTGATGTGTCAGTCTAGGACAAAAAAGGATTTGAGAACTCACTTGCCGATCACTTGAGCCGGTTAGTGAGAGAAAAAGACAGGTTGCCCCTCAACGATGAATTCCCCGATGAAGTCCTTTTCCAAGTGAACGTGGAAACTCCCTGGTACGCTGACATCGTGAATTACTTGGTCACAGGTACCTTCCCCTTTGATTTTTCTTCAAATAGAAAGGCTAAGCTGAAAAGCGAGGCCAAATTTTATGTTTGGAAAGAGCCTACTATTTGGAGATTTTATGTTGATCAAGTCATTAGTGTAAGAGTTTTGGCATGCATTGCGGAAGCAACGTTGGATCCAAGTACTCTTATTTTGTTAATTTCAAAGGAAAAACATGTAATTTGAAAATCAAAGATAATAGATTAGAAATTACCTTTGAAGCTCAAATTCTTCTCGATTCCAAACCCGATCTTCGAACGTAACGATCACGAACCACCACGAGAGTCTTCCCGACTATTCTCCGGCCTTAGAACGGGATTGTGGGATCCTTTGAGTGACTAATTTAAAAGAGAATTGAAGATGGAATTGGAGAGAATGGTAGAGAAATTGTCTTTATAATTTCTCAAAATTGATCAAAATTCCAAGAAGAAGTTAATCTAATTAACCCTTTGTATATATAGAAGACTACATGCAAAAAAATGCAAAATTGAGTTAACAATAGGATGACATCTAGAATCCACTCAATTTAGTGGGATTAGTGGCTTGATGTCGGATGAACACTTAGCAAAAAAAGTTTGAGTCATAAAAACACCAACAAATGGTTTTTCCCACTAACTCAAGAATTGGATTTTTCCATTAACTTACGAATTGGATTTTTCCACTAACTTTAGTCATCAAATTGACTCTTGACTTTCAAGGTTTAGTGGAGTCAAAATTTGACTTTTGACTTTCAAAGTTTTAGTCGATTGTCTACAATTTGACTTTTGACTAACTTTGATCAAATTAATTCAAATAATTAATTTTAAATTAAATTAAATTAATATTAAATAATTAATTAAACAATTTAGTTAATTCAAATTTAATATCCAATAAATCCAACACTAATCCCGATCATTCCCGATATACATGATTATGAATCCCTATTCATATTTTCGATATTTAAATCTTATTTAAATATCTTCGTCTCTCTCTATTGTTCAATTCGCAATTGAATGTTATGTCGTTAAATATATCACATACATTTAAGGTTTAGTCCGATCTGAGCTAGCAGGGGGACCTTATGAACCTACAGATCATGAGCTCCAACGATCTGAGATTAACTGATTAAACTCTTTAACCCAGTTAATCAACATTCGTTAACTACCAAGACATTCCACTATAGCCTAGTAGTTGCACTCTCCTCATTGTAGATATATTTATGTCCACTCGATATAACCGTGATTAGTAAGTTGACCCTTCACAGGTTGTTCGTAATTTACGGTTGGGTCAAATATTTGTTTTACCCCCATAATTACATTTTTCTCCTTAAGTCCCACTGATCCTCTAATGAACAATTGGTTTGTGATCCAATCACTAAACCGATTGGTATGTGATCTAATCACTATACCGAGTACGCTCTCGGGCCAATGAGAAGGTGCGACCCCTTGTTCAAGACTTGGAGTCAGCACTTAAGGGAACAACCTATCTACTATCCCTAGAGACAGGTAGGAGTGAATTCCATCTTGCACTCTATGTCCCTAACAAACTCCCACTTGGACTAAAACGTCAGTGGAGTATTACATGCTGGATGAGAAAAACTGGAATATCAAATACATCCATGGCTTTTCTCCCACTGTCCTATTGTACAGATAGCAGTCCTAACCTCACTAGGTGCCCCTCGAACACTTTAGCCGTGAGGAACTTCGTAAACGGATCAACATTATTGTGCTTTGAGGTGATCTGCATAACGATAACGTCTCCTCGATGCACTATATCCCTGATGAGATGATATTTCCGTTGTTTGGCTTTATGTCCTAAAACTCGTGGTTTGTAAACAGTTATGTTTGTAAATATCTATTTAGAATAAAGAGTTATTAGTTTTATTCAGTAAAAGAGTTTACTAGAATAAAATGAAACGTGTTTAGTTTATCCTATACCAATGACCAACACCCATGGCGAAGGATGAGTACTTGAGCTTCATGTATGACATGAATGTGGATCAGGCTCAAGTAGACAGTCAAAATGGTCTATAGTATACGGATAAGGATGGGTACCTTATCCTGGTAACACTATTGGATGCGGCTCATTTTGTAATGTACAAAACGATGTGATCCGAATCGTTTCACATGGAGATGTGCGAGCGGGGGCGTCCTGTGCAATGAGTTTGCATAAGACTGAACCTCGAAAAAGTCGCTCTCTCTTTATAACGTCGTTTACTGAAGAGACCGACTATTTCAAACTGATGGCCTAGGTAACTCGATCTTAATCCTAAGCTTACTATGAACTCCTGCTTATTAGACAGGATCCTTAGACTTGTACGGGTGAGAGAGGCCTATTAGCGCCAACTCAATAACTTATCATCTCAGGGATAAAGTCCAATAGATAGTTGGGGACATAGTGTAGTAAGATGGAGTTCACTCCTAACCCACTTTCCAGGGTTAGTAGATAGGTTGTTCCCTTAATAGTTGACTCTGGGGCTTGAACAATGAGCGCTCACCCTCTCCTGATCAGAGAGGGTTAATTGATCTGTTGGTAGGACCACTAATCTATTGTTCATTAGAGGTGTCAGTTGTACTTAAGGAACAAAGACGTAACGCAGGGGTTAAACGGTTTAAACGACCTAGATATGGTTACGAACAACCTGTGAAGGGTCGACTTGCCCATGACGGTTATATCAAGAGGACATAATATATCTACAGTGAGGAGAGTTCAACCCTCAGACTATAATGGAGTCTTCGGGGGTTAACGAAAGTTGATTGATTCGGGTTAAAAGAGTTTTAACCGAATAATCTTGTATCGTTGGAGCTCATGATCTCTAGGTCCTTAGGTTCTCCTAGCAAGCTCGGATAACGCCGTGCAACAATATAAAATAAAAGAAAGAAAAAGAAAAAGAATTTGAATTGTTCAAATTCGTTTTGTGGAAGAATGATGGACATATTTAAATATGGAAATGGTCTAAAACATGAATTGAATTCATGTGCAAAAAAGTCGATTTTTGGAAAATCGTGTTTAGCCATATTATTTAATTAATATTTGATATTGAATTAAATAATATTAATTAATTAAAAAGTTTAATTAATTAATATATAGGGCTGGTTGCACAAATAGCAATCAGGCCCAAACTAATTGCAAATTTAGCAAATTTTAAAATGTTTTGCAAATATGGCAAAAAAACCCGTTTCTATCACTGATAGACTTTATTATATCGCTGATAGACTTCTATCAGTGATAGACTATTATCACTGATAGACTATTATCACTGACAAAAATCTATAAAAAGTTGAGGTGATCAGCGATAGACTTCTATCAGTCATAAGATATAGCGATAGAAATTGCTATATCCGCAAAATTTTTAAAAACATGCTATATTTGCAAACAATAAGTCTTAAATTGTCATTTACTACAATTTCCCTCATATATATATATATTTTATTAAAATGTTTAATAAATAAACTTATTTATTATTAATTAAAATTAATTAAGTTTTAATTAATTTTTAAAATAATAATAATTATATATATATATATATATATATATATATATATATATATGTCTTACATGCATTGTGCATGTAAGACATATGTATATTATTATATATATATATATATATATAATGGCAAGTTAAAAAGTGGGGTTTCACGTTTTGAATTATTATATATATATATAATGGCAAGTTAAAAAGTGGGGTTTCACGTTTTGAGGAAGTTGAAGTTTGAAGATTTTTTTGAGTTTCTTAAATGTCTTTTGTACTTCACGGCTGAAGCCCCAACCTTCCTCTTCCTCTTCTTTTCTTTTCTTTTTTTCTTTTAAACGGAGTCTCACGACTCCGTTGCACGACGTCGAGGATATCGGGACTACCTCGGGTGGTCCTCGGGACGTTGGTGAGAAGAGGTCAGAAGTGTTAGTGACGAAGAACGTGCGACGGAGCTTGAGAAATCGGAACTACAAGTGTATGTAATTCTAATTTCTTTATTTTCATCGCTTGAGCATGTTTTCTATTTGTTAAATTGATGAAATTAGAGTATCATCGGTCCAAAATCGCTTTCGCTGCGTATAACGCTCCATCAATTTCCGCTCAATATGCTTTCCACGCTTATGGCTTCTTAGTTCTATGGAATTTGCTACAGCACCAGTATTATCACAATAAAGTGTGATAGGCAAATTCATACTTGGAACAACTTCCAAATCCGTCAAGAACTTCCTAAGCCATACAGCCTCTTTCGCAGCTTCGCAAGCTGCGACATACTCAGCATCCATGTTGAGTCAGCAATACAACCGTGCTTTATACTCCTCCATCCTATTGCCCCTCCGTTAAGAGTGAACATTGATCCCGATGTGGATTTCCTTGAATCCTTATCGATTTGAAAATCAGAGTCAGTGTATCCTGTAAGGATCAATTCCTTCGCGCCATACACGAGGACATAGTCCCTCGTTCTCTGAAGATACTTGAGGATGTGTTTAACGGAAGTCCAATGATCATATCCTTGTTTGGACTGGTACCTACTGACAATTCCTACTGCATAATATATGTCGGGTCTTGTACATAACATGTCGTAGATCAGACTACCGACTGCTGATGCATAGGGAATTCGCCTCATATCCTCAACTTCTTGAGTTGTTTTAGGACACTCTTCCTTGACAATTGAATTCTGTGCCTGAAAGGTAAATAACTCTTCTTGGAACTCTGCATCGAATATCGTATCAACACCTTGTCGATTTAAGATGCTTGAGACACCGCTAGCGTTTTGTTCTTACAATTCCTTACGATTTGAATCCCTAGAACAAACTGAGCCTCTCACAAATCTTTCATTTGGAATTGAGTCGCTAGCCATTGCTTAACGTCAGTCAGGAATCCTACATCATTCCCAATGAGTAGGATATCATCTACGTATAAGACTAAGAAATCTACAACAGAATTGACTATTTTCTTGTAGACACAAGGTTCGTCAACATTCTGTTCAAAGCCATAAGATTTGATCGTAGTATCAAAACTTATATTCCAGGATCTAGACGCTTGCTTCAACCCATAAATGGATCGATTAAGCTTGCAAACTTTTTGCTCTTGACCCTGAACTATGAACCCCTCTGGTTGAGCCATAGAGATACTCTCTCCAAGATTGCCATTCAGAAAGGTTGTCTTGACATCCATTTGCCAAATTTCATAATCATAAAATGTGGCAATGGATAAGAGTATTCTAATCGACTTAAACATGGCAACAGGGGAGAAGGTTTCTTCATAGTCCACCCCTTCTCTCTGGGAATAAACCTTTGCCACAAGTCGAGCCTTAAAGGTTTGCAACTTACCGACTTGGTCTTGTTTCCTCTTGTAGATCCACTTGCAACCGATAGGTCTTTCACCATAAGGTTGTTCTACATGATCCCAGACCGAATTGAAGTACATCGACTCCATTTCGAGGTCCATGGCTTTCAGCCACTAGTCCTTTTGTAGTAGGATTTTTGAATATCCTATAAATTTCGGGGTGTCGAGTCCCGCCAAAATAACATTTATAATACCGCTACAACTAAGCTTTGCAGCTAGTGGTAACGGGTGTCGAACCACAGGGAACCTAAATTAATCTCTCTTAACTAATTTCTATTTGTCTTTTTACTAAAACTCAAAACCAATTAAAAGGGGTAGTTGATTAAATCTAAACTAACGGGAAAATAAATGCGAAAAGTAAAGAGCGGAAAAATAAACGGAACATGTGCTCCTAATTTTAAGGGTCGGGGTTGACCTTGATGCGACTCGATTCATTGGGATTCAAACGTACTTAGTAAGAGCATAATTAAACACGTAATTTACTTGCACGAAACTACTAATACAAGTAACCCAAATAATTAATTAGAAACGTGGAGTTCTAAGTGGACTGTTCTTTAATTACTCTAAGGTGATCAATCCTAAATTAAATAAAGAATAGAGACGAATGTTCGATTCTAATTCAACGTGACAATGAATTAACTGGGGGCCAACACCACTGTTGCGTGCTCAATGTGTAAATTAAAATGCAATGTGAGAGCACTCAGTACATGCAAGCATACATGGTCTTGTAGCAAGTAATAAGTATTTTTTCATTCGATTTCCCACAGAGATTTATTCTTAGTTACTAGCGAAGTGAGATGTTAAATTAGAAAGGATGGTTTAAATGGGGTAGAATTGGGATTAATGTGCCTAACTAATAAAGAACGTGCGAGATATGCAAGCATAAACAGAGATAAGTAAAGAGGTTAACTTGAATGTAGAAGAAAAAGAATTGCGGAGAAAGCAATTATCTAGCAATAAAATCGCAAAACAGAAAACTGAAAAAATAGCTAAGGCAAAAATAAAACTAAGAAAATTGCGCAGACAACTATTTTCTAGCAATGGTACTAACAGGGTTTTAAGGGTAAAGTGTGGAAGCAAGGCCAACTAACGACTCCTCTATAGGCTTTTTCATACGATTCTTCAGCAGTAGATCAACTTATCATGCATCAATTTAACTCATTCTCATGTATCTCTCGATTTCATGCATTAAATCCTTTAGTTCACTCATATCCAAGTAAGACTTAAGCATTTATTTATATAAGCAAGTTAATGAATTGTGCTAGGAAAACGCCTATTCCTAGGTCGTTTTCTGGCTACCATGAAAGGCTAGCATGAATGGACGACTCTGAACTCTTACTCCTTCCAGAGGTTAGGAGTTCTTTGGATAAAATGGATGGCCAATAGAAATTGCTCGTGGGATGAAGCATACATACATTCAATGCATTTGAAGCTATCCTACATGCTGAATTCACGTATTTCTACCTATAGATTCATCATTAGTAGACCCTTATGTGGTTTAGTTACTCATGGACGATGATGGAGTGGAAAGACTTGATTGATTAAACATGCTTGGCAGTACACAAATGGAAACAACAGAAAACAGAAGGCAATGGAGAACTTTTGAAGTAGTCAAACAATTCTTCGATTAAACAAGATTCAAAGCTTAACACGCAACAACTTTAAAACGATAAATACTAAACAGACAAAGACGAAATGAAACAATGTAGCTAACAGTATCAAAAGGCAACAAACAACAACGAAAAGGAAAGGCAGAAAGTAGTAGAAAGCAGATAAACGTGTGCGTGAACTCCTCGCTGCAAACGCCTCGGATGAAAGGAGAAGGGAAGCTTTGTTTGGGGATGAATCCAATCAGAAGAGAAGAATGATCTTCTCTTCTTCCTCTCAGATTATCGATGCCAACAGCTGAATCCTTCACGCCAACAAACGGGAGAAGAAATAGAGAAGAAACTGCGTTGAGATGGGAGTTCTACGCTTTCAAGCTTGTTGTTATCCTTCCCCCTTGACCTCCTTTTATAGTGTTCTGCAGGTATTCTTCAGCCAAGGAGAACCATTCATTCTGAACGAGGACCTTCCACGTGGCAGCAGGAGAGAAATTTGGCGGCTGAAAGATCGCAACAAAACGGCGGACGGTTAGACAACTTAACAACTTCAACTTAAAATATTGCGGAGACAGCAATGTTTTCGCAATGTTCCTGCAATACAGAAATTTCAACTCTTTAGCTTTGTTTTTTATTCTTTTTCCTTTCTTTTACACATAAGTCCTGATTTAGCTTCATTCTATAAATTCTCATATATAAGCACATGTTTAGACTAAATTCTATCAAAAACGCTTAAGAGTTTACACAATTCTATAGCAAATAAGTCCCTAAAATGTATACTTTTGGAGACGTAACAACCACCCATATTGATTAATTGACAGTAACGGGGGTACTACGACGGATGTTTAACCTGGAAGCCAAAGTTAATATTCCGATTTATCTATTTCTTCAAGATAAGTTGCAACCAAGATCAACTAGGAAGCCTATGTTACCTACGACTCAACTTATCCATGTTACTTGGCGATTAAGAGAGCCACGACATCATAATCTTTAACAATCAAGCATGCTGGAAATCAAGGTCGTCTACTCCTATTAATCAAACATGCTTATGTGATATGCTTAGAAGAAATAAATTTGCCCAATCAGTCATGCTAAGCTCAAAATTAATGATCTAAACCCTCATGAATCGCATCAAAATTCACCCCTAACCTCAAATTAGAGCACTTACCTTAGCTCCCCGTTGTGCAAATCAAGCAAAATTACTAATGTTGGAGCTTTATTGAAGAGATAATGGAAGAAATGTAGGTTTAGAGCTCCCACCCGAGCCTAACAATGGTGGAAAAACAAAATTCGAAGAAGAAGTGCGGCTAAAAACCGGAGAAGAAGGCTTTAAAGCCGTCGTAGCGTCGAGACGCTAGGGCAGCGTCTCGACGCTGTGCCCTAAGTTGGCAGCGCGCGCGCACGGGGTAGCGTCGAGACGCTCGGCCAGCGTCTCGACGCTATCAGCGTTGAGCCAGTGTCTCGACGCTGCCGCTCAACGCTTGCTCTCGGGTTTGTTGACCAAAATTGCCTTTCCATGGAAATTTTTGGCCATTTCTTCAATTCTTCAAGCCCCTTCACTCCCGATGCGTCCATGAAGCTCTAAAACGTTGCTTTTAGCCCCGAAACACGTCCTCTGACTCCTCGAGCTCTCTACCATGAATTTACCTACAAAGAGGGATTTTAATCAATATGGAGCATGGTTTTAGCTATAACTAGGGAGTAAATAATAGCTCTATTTTGTAGCTATCAAAATACCCCCAACCTAAATCTTGCTAGTCCTCGAGCAAGGCTAATAAAGAATTCGACTCTAAAGGACTATGCATACATGCTTCTAATTCAAACCTCGATGCTTTTTACAAATCTAAACAGAACATAATCATGAAAGCAATCGGCGCATGCATTTAATCAAGATCACATCAAAAATTAACTATCGCTCCCTAACGTGTGTGTGTGTGCTAGCCAACCTATCCTAAACTCACGTAAGTGTAGGATCTAATGGCAACACTAGAGGGGGGGTGAATAGAGTTGTCTAGCAATTTTAAATTTTAAACGTTAAGCCACTCAAGCAACAAAGAAAACGAATCAAAGCAAGTCTATATCATGCAATCTAAGAGATTAAAATGATTAAAACAAAAATTGAAATGCAGAAAAATAAAAGTAAGGAAGAGAGGACACCGAGAATTTATAGTGGTTCGGCGAATTGCCTACTCCACTCCCCAAGACTCCTTCTTGGGTATTTCACTAAGAGATCCTCTTGCGGGTGAGAACCAAACCGAAAACGACCCTCTTTATTTTTTTTTCACCTAGGCTAAAGAGAAACCCGTGATCCTTTTTACTGGTTCAGGATCCAACCAATTTCTTTTTCACACAAGTCAAGGTGTACCCACACCTTAATACGAAACCCGAGAAAATAAAACTTACAACGAATTACCTCTAAAAAGATAAAATATTACAGATGAAAGACAAACGCTCTAAAATTTCTCACAAATGTAGGATGATCAAGTTTAGGAGTATATGAGAGATTTGCAAGTTGAATTCGATTTTGAGAGCAAAAGATCAAAAATGATTTTGCTAGGATTTTTTTTCTTGGAAATTGCTCACACTTCAAAAATGAGAATGGCTACCATTTTAAAAAGAAAATGTTCAAATCTAGCCATTAGATTTAGGGTAAGATGAATGTAGGGTGGAGATTGAAAGATGGGAAAGGAATGGATTTTTGAATTTTGAATTTGAGATATAGGAAAAGAATGAATTTCATTTTGAATTTAGAATTTGAGAGATAGGAAAGGAATGAGTTTTTTTAATTTAGAATTTGAGAGATAGGAAAGGAATGAATTTAGAATTTGATAGATAGGAAAGAAATTGATTTTTGAATTTAGAATTTGATAGATAGGAAAGAAATTGATTTTTGAATTTAG
The DNA here is from genome assembly GCA_028017165.1 of Herpetospermum pedunculosum. Classification (NCBI taxonomy): domain Eukaryota; kingdom Viridiplantae; phylum Streptophyta; class Magnoliopsida; order Cucurbitales; family Cucurbitaceae; genus Herpetospermum; species Herpetospermum pedunculosum. The sequence goes on from CM051529.1 coordinate 36,647,332, forward strand.
AATTTGATAGATAGGAAAGAAATTGATTTTTGAATTTAGAATTTGATAGATAGGAAATAAATTGATTTTTGAATTTAGAATTTGATAGATAGGAAAGGAATGAATTTTTGAATTAATTTTTCTTAATTTCAAAAATTTAGTCGCCTCTGCCATGTGTCCACCTTTGGATGGTCCACGTTTGTCATGATCACTCGATCCTTCTTTTGTCTTTGAGCTCTGATTCGAACCATTCAAAATGCGTTGGAATCGTCTTTCTGAACTCTACATAATAGATACTTTAAAACACTAAAAATGTGAGTACAAAAATTGAGTTTGTTATCATCAAAATATGTAGTTTGATTGAAGCCATAAAGCTAACAGTAAGCTCGGAAAAACTGCATGCAACATTTCATCCCGTTTTCCCCCTACTTCTAGCGATTAAGAACAGTCTAAGCTTGACTTACACAAGAGAGAGTAATAAATTAAGAGACCTAAAATTTTTCTCATTCTTTTTCTTTTCTTTGAGTACTTTGTACTCTTTGTTAAGGTTCTTTGAACCCAACTTTTATTTTCTTTTTCTTTCCGATCTCGAGTTGCCTAACATGTCAAACTTTGACCCAGGAATTCACATTTTTAAGGACTAACGCTCACTTCTTAAGCGCTAATAAGAAGGAGGAGCACCTCGAGAGAATTTTCTAGCAAAACATGCTTTTCTATTTTTTTTTTTTTTTTTTTTTTAGGTTTAACTTTTGCTAACTCGATTAATTAACCACTAACTCTCATGCAACAATCTACCTAAGGGTGCCTTTCGGGGTGACAACAAAAATCATGCAACATGCAATCAAACTAAGCCTACGGAGTCTAAGATGAGGTTGCTAAGTTCTCGATAGATGCAAGGGAGCAACAGGAAAAATTTTAATTTTTTTGACATGAACCTAATAAATGCAAAGCTACATCATGCAAAAACTAGATTATGCAAATGCTCAGATTCCAAAAAGACACTTCCGATCATCATAATTAGAAAGCATATAAACAGAGTCCCAAGCACTTCAAATTTTAAATTAGCACTGCTCAACAATCTGCACATGGAATCCACACCAGACAACTCCACCCCCAACCTAAAAGGATACATAGTCCTCTATGTATCACACTTCAGACTAAGCAGTTAAAACGCACAAAATAAAAGGGAACAGAAAACCTTCCCTGAATTTTGTTAGGTTGCCGGTTGGAGTAGCGCAGACTTCGCCCACTGTCCCGATCGTTAGGCCACAAACCCCTACAAAAAAAAAGCAAATAAACTAAGCTAGGAAAAATAAAAACTGAAAGTAAAGACAAGAATTTAAAAACACATGGGTTGCCTCCCAAGAAGCGCAATTTTTTTTTAAACGTCGTTATGCTCGACGTGTCCTCCTCTCTGTCAGGGTACTTAAAAATTTTCGTACTTCTTCGGCCCCTTCTTCCTTGAATCAACAAAACCTGCTAAGAGAAGCAAGCTATTCGACTTTCGGAGGCAGCCAGACAGAGTTGTTATCTTTTTAAAATATATGGAAAAAATAAAGACTCCACAGACTCAAACAAAATAAAAGAAGACTCAACTGACTCAACAAAAATAAAAGACTCAACAGAAAATAAAGACTCGACCAAAGGAGGGATCACATCAAAATTCTCAAGGCAACCAACCTCAACAGAGGCACAGATGGAAGGGGGCATGCAAGATAAATCTCCTAGAATACATGAATTATCACGAGACATAACACGAGGAGGTAAATAATCTAAAGGCACAATTGCCACTTCCTCATCCATCACAGCAAAATTTTAAGCATAAGTTGGTTCTACATCATCCATGAAAAGATTTCCACAAATATTATCATTAACAGACAGATGCTCGAGCTCATCAGTGCATGAATTCTCAAATAAATTTTCAATACAAAATTCATGCTCTAAGTCAAAATCAATCGGTGGAGATATACCTACCTTGTAAAATTCTCCGAGCTCCTCTTCATCAGTGAGATATGCTAGAAATTCTTCTAGAGGAACCCACGTTGAAGAAGTCTAAGCTCCACTTCTTAGCCCATTCGCATCACTAATCTCTTCAGGATGCTCCTCGAGGTCAAGCTCATCCTCCTCGGTCTCACTGTTCTCGCCTCCGCATGTCAGAAATTCCTCGATTCCTTCATCAAAATCGGGGTACATCTCGATAATGACCTCCTCCCCAGAGGTTCGGAGAAAGTCTTCGGCGTTGCTCCTCGTAACTTGTCCCCCAAAATTGCTGTCGAAGATCTGCCATGCTAAAACAAGAAGACACAAGGAAAGGAAAATATTTTTGTGGTTTTTAAACAAATAAAATTTAACTAACAGAAACTAAATGGTTCCCCGGCAACGGCGCCAATTTTGGTAGTAGGATTTTTGAATATCCTATAAATTTCGGGCTGTCGAGTCCCGCCAAAATAACATTTATAATACCGCTACAACTAAGCTTTGCAGCTAGTGGTAACGGGTGTCGAACCAGGGAACCTAAATTAATCTCTCTTAACTAATTTCTATTTGTCTTTTTACTAAAACTCAAAACCAAATAAAAGGGGGAGTTGATTAAATCTAAACTAACGGGAAAATAAATGCGAAAAGTAAAGAGCGGAAAAATAAACGGAACACGTGCTACTAATTTTAAGGGTCGGGGTTGACCTTGATGCGACTCGATTCATTGGGATTCAAACGTACTTAGCAAGAGCATAATTAAACACGTAATTTACTTGCACGAAACTACTAATACAAGTAACCCAAATAATTAATTAGAAACGTGGAGTTCTAAGTGGACTGTTCTTTAATTACTCTAAGGTGATCAATCCTAAATTAAATAAAGAATAGAGACGAATGTTCGATTCTAATTAAACGTGACAATGAATTAACAGGGGGGCAACACCACCCATATTGATTAATTGACAGTAACGGGGGGGCACTACGACGAATGTTTAACCTGGAAGTCAAAGTTAATATTTTGATTTATCTATTTCTTCAAGATAAGTTGCAACCAAGATCAACTAGGAAGCCTATGTTACCTATGGCTCAACTTATCCATGTTACTTGGCGATTAAGAGAGGCACGACATCCTAATCTTTAACAATCAAGCATGCTGGAAATCAAGGTCGTCTACTCCTATTAATCAAACATGCCTATGTGATATGCTTAGAAGAAATAAATTTGCCCAATCAGTCATGCTAAGCTCAAAATTAAAGATCTAAACCCTCATGAATCGCATCAAAATTCACCCCTAACCTCAAATTAGAGCACTTACCCTAGCTCCCCGTTGTGCAAATCAAGCAAAATTACTAATGTTGGAGCTTTATTGAAGAGATAATGGAAGAAATGTAGGTTTAGAGCTCCCACCCGAGCCTAACAATGGTGGAAAAACAAAATTCGAAGAAGAAGTGCGGCTAAAAACCAGAGAAGAAGGCTTTAAAGCCGTCGGAGCGTCGAGACGCTAGGGCAGCGTCTCGACGTTGACGTTGTGCCCTAAGTTGGCAGCGCGCGCGCACGGGGTAGCGTCGAGACGCTCGGACAGCGTCGAGACGCTGTCAGCGTTGAGCGCGCGCGCTCGACGCTTGCTCTCGGGTTTGTTGGCCAAAATTGCCTTTCCATGGCAATTTTTGGCCATTTCTTCAATTCTTCAAGCCCCTTCACTCCCGATGCGTCCATAAAGCTCTAAAACGTTGCTTTTAGCCCCGAAACACGTCCTCGGACTCCTCGAGCTCTCTACCATGATTTTACCTACAAAGAGGGATTTTAATCAATATCGAGCATGGTTTTAGCTATAATTAGGGAGTAAATAATAGCTCTATTTTGGAGCTATCATCCTTGTCTATGCTATTAATTGCTTGTTTAAAGGCCAATGGATCCTCAACACCGTCATCAGGTATGACGACCTTGGTTTCCGTTAAACCCATGTATCGGTCGGGTTGTCTCACATCCCTCCCACTACGTCGAGGTATTCTCAACTCTTGAGAAGGACAAGCAAGATCAACAACTCTTGTTGACCCATCGGTCAAAACAATTTTGCTCGAAGGTTGATGATCTCTCATGTGGTCTTCCTCTAAGAACGTGGTGTTTGTCGATAAAAGCATCTTGTCCTGTCGAGGATCGTAAAATAGACCACCTTTCGTTTCCTTGGGGTAGCCTACGAATAAGCATAATTTTGAACGATGTTCCAACTTCTTTGGATTGGGCACCAACACATGTGTCGGACACCCCCAAATTCTAAAGTGACGTAAACTCACTTTACGCCCTCTCCATAACTCATAAGGTGTTTCTGAAACTCTCTTAGATGGAACTGCATTCAAAATATATACAGCAGCCTCTACTGCACATCCCCAAAACAAACTAAGCAGTTGAGCATAACTCATCATAGATCGAACCATGTGTAACAGAGTTCTATTTCTCCTTTCGGACCCACCGTTCTGCTGTGGTGTTCCGGGCTGAGAGTTGGGATACTATTCCATGTTCTATCATATAGTCCTGGAATTTTAAATCCGTAAACTCTCCACCTCGATCTGATTGGAGTGTTTTAATCGTTTTACCTAATGTGTTCTTGGTGGAAGGATTTTTGAATATCCTCTTAATTCACAGGTTGTCGAAGCCTGACCAAAATGAATTTATAAGCCTATTGACCTTAGCTTTGCAGCTAGTGGCAACAGGGTCGAACCACAGAGAAGGACTAGTCAGATTGAAATTAAAGTTCGAGATGCAAATTAATTGATTAATTGGGTTTTGTAACAAGAGGGGGATTTTAACATGCAAGTGAGAAATAAATTGCTGACGGAGAAATTGAAGAGAAAGAGATTAAAAAGTGTTCGACTCGAGGGATTTCGGGATTTCGCTAGTGATGGAGCGCATGTAGCGCAGCGGAAGCGAGACGGATCATTGGCACTCTAATTTCATCAATTTAGCTAAATAAGAAACATGCACAAAGCTTTGAAATTAAAGGAATTAGAACACATACCTCTTGTAGTTCTAAAGACTTCTCTTCCAACGCTCGAATCTCCTCACGAACCCTTCGAAGCTTCCCTCGAACTCCTCGAGAACCACCTCCGGTAGTCCCGCTATCCTCGGGCCGAGCAACGGAGTGGTGGGACTCCTTTATGAAAGAAAAAGTTTGGAAGAAGAAGATGAGAAGATGAAAGTGATGAGGATTTTGTGAGAAGAAGTCTAACACTTAGCTTTCTAATTTCTCAAGTAACATGAACTCTTCATGCTCATCCAAATATTCAAACTCTTTGAAAATTCATCAACTTCAAACCATTTGAACTTCATCCAATTTATAGGCAATTCACATGCAACAAAGTCTTTGCTTAGCATGACACCTCAAATTGGATGGATTAGTCTTCAACCAAGTGTTCCAAAATTGATGAGTTTATATGCATGTTGTTGGTGATTCACAATCCACTTCACAACTTGGATAAACCCACTCAACTTGGATAAATCCACTCAACATGGATAGTTCCACTTTGACTTGGATAATCCCACTTGTAATATTTTGTCATTTTAAAATTAATTCACAATTAATTTTAATAAACAAAATAAATTATAATTAATTAAACTTTTTAATTAATTAATATTATTATTTAATTCAATATCAAATATTAATTAAATAATAAGACTAATCCCGGTTTCTTAAACCGAATCATCACACATGAATCCCTATTCATGTTTTACACCGATCCCATATTTAAATCATATTTAAATATGTCCATCATTCTTCCAAAGCCGAATTTGAATAAATTCAAATTCTTTTTCTCTCATATTGTTACACGGCTTAATCCGAGCTAGCTAGGAGAACCCAAAGGACCTACAGATCATGAGCTCCAATGATACGAGATTAACCGGTCAAACTCTTTAACCAAGCTAACCAACATTCGTTAACCCCCGGAGACTCCACTAAAGTCCAAGGGTTGCACTCTCCTCACCGTAGATATATTTCTGTCCTCTTGATATAACCATCATCAGTAAGTCGATCCTTCACAGGTCGTTCGTAATTACAGCTGGGTCAAAATAACCGTTTTACCCCCGTAATTACATCTTGTTCCTTAAGTCCCACTGATCCTCTAATGAACTATTGGTTTGTGGTCCAACCACCAAACCGATTGGTATGTGATCTCATCACTATACCAAGTCCCTCTCGGGCCAATGAGAGGGTGGGATCCCTAGTTCAAGACCCGGAGTCAGCACTTAAGGGAACAACCTCTCTACTAATCCCTCAGAGCGGGTAGGAGTGAATTCCATCTCGCAGGACTATGTTCCCAGCTACCTACCCGGTCTTATCCCCAAGATGGTAGGCTTATTGAGTCGGCGATCTCGGGCCACTCTCACCCATACAAGTCAAAGGATAAGCCCGAATAAACAGGAGTTCATAGCGTGCCCAGGATTCAGATCGAGTTACCTAGGTCATCATATGAAAAAGTCGGTCTTTACAGTAAACGGAGTTATAAAGAAAGAGCGACTTGTTTCGCGGTTCAGTCTTATGCAAACTCATTGCATAGGACGCCCCCACTCACATGTCTCCACATGAACGATTTCAGATCACATCGTTTGTACTATACAAAATGGGCCGCGTCCAATAGTGTCCCAGGATAAGGTACCCAACCTTATCCCTATACTATAGACCGTTCTGGCTATTACTTGAACTTGATCCACAATCATGTCATACATGAAGTTCAAGTATACAACCTATAGCCATGGGTTCTTTGTTTATTGGAGTGCCAATGATCCGTCTCGCTTCCGCTGCGCTACATGCACTCCATCAATTGGTAAACGAGCTAGACATGCTGAAAAAGAATAAATTCTATTAGTGAATTGATTTTAACCCATTTCATAACAACCAATCAAGAATTTTAGCAAAAGTAATAATGTACCCAAAAAAATTATTATTAATTTGCAACGATACTTCAGTGAGTCAGAGCAACCGCTACCGAGGGGCAGTCAATCACTCCTTCACTGAACCAAGACATTCTTGACTAAATGCTAATACTAGAATAACTCATATTCCGATAGCACCTTAGTTATCGCTACTTCAGTCAAGAATCTACTAACAACTTAGTAATCCTTGTAAGTGTGACCCGCCATTTTCAGAACTCAGAGGTCGGCCCCAACAGTGCAACCGAATGGAAATGTCAGAGTTGGGAATGGACCTAAGAGACCTTATCCCTATACTATAGACCGTTCTGGCTATTACTTGAACTTGATCCACAATCATGTCATACATGAAGTTCAAGTATACAACCTATAGCCATGGGTTCTTTGTTTATTGGAGTTAGGTTAAAAGTAAACACAATTCACTTTATTCAATAACAACTTTACTGAATAAAACTCAATAACCACTTTATTGCAAAATAGAATATACATTCAGTTTACAAACCACGAGTTTTAGGACATAAAACCCAACAAACTCCTACTTGGACTAAAACGTCAGTGGAGTATTACATGCTGGATGAGAAAAACTGGAATATCAAATATTTCCATGGCTTTTCTCCCACTATCCTACTGTACAACTCGTAGTCCTAGACTCACTAGGTGCCCCTCGAACACTTTAGCCGTGAGAGACTTTGTAAACGGATCAGCAATATTGTGCTCTGAGGCGATCTGCATGACGATTACGTCTCCTCGATGCACTATCTCCCTGATGAGATGATATTTCCGCTCAATGTGCTTTCCACGCTTATGGCTTCTTGGTTCTCTCGAATTTGCCACAGCACCAGTATTATCACAATAAAGTGTGATAGGCAAATTCATATTTGGAACAACTTCCAAATCCGTCAAGAACTTTCTAAGCCATACAGCCTCTTTCGCAGCTTCGCAAGCCGCGACATACTCAGCTTCCATGGTGGAGTCAGCAATACAACCTTGCTTTATACTCCTCCATACTATTGCCCCTCCGTTAAGAGTGAACACTGATCCCGATGTGGATTTCCTTGAATCCTTATCGGTTTGAAAATCAGAGTCAGTGTATCCTGTAAGGATCAAATCCTTCGCGCCATACACGAGCACATAGTCCCTCGTTCTCCGAAGATACTTGAGGATGTGTTTAACGGCAGTCCAATGATCATTTCCTGGATTGGACTGATACCTACTGACAATTCCCACTGCATAGCATATGTCGGGTCGTGTACATAACATGGCGTACATCAGACTACCGACTGCTGATGCATAGGGAATTCGTCTCATATCCTCAACTTCTTGAGGTGTCTTAGGACACTCTTCCTTTGACAATTGAATTCCATGCCTGAAAGGTAAAGAACCCTTCTTGGAATTCTGCATCGAATATCGTATCAACACCTTGTCGATATAAGATGCTTGAGACAGCGCTAGCGTTTTGTTCTTACGATTCCTTACGATTTGAATCCCTAGAACAAACTGAGCCTCTCCCAAATCTTTCATTTGGAATTGGGTCGCTAGCCATTGCTTAACGTCAGTCAGGAACCCTACATCATTCCCAATGAGTAGGATATCATCTACATATAAGACTAAGAAAGCTACAACAGAATTAACTATTTTCTTGTAAACACAAGGTTCGTCAACATTCTGTTCAAAGCCATAAGATTTGATCGCAGTATCAAACCTTATATTCCAGGATCTAGACGCTTGCTTCAACCCATAAATGGATCGATTAAGCTTGCAAACCTTTTGCTCTTGACCCTGAATTATGAACCCCTCTGGTTGAGCCATATAAATACTCTCTTCAAGATTGCCATTCAGAAAGGCTGTCTTGACATCCATTTGCCAAATTTCATAATCATAAAATGTGGCAATGGACAAGAGTATTCTAATCGACTTTAACATGGCAACAGGGGAAAAAGTTTCTTCATAGTCCACCCCTTCCCTCTGGGAATAACCCTTTGCCACAAGTCGAGCCTTAAAGGTTTGCACCTTACCGGCTTGGTCTCGTTTCCTCTTGTAGATCCACTTGCAACCGATAGGTCTTTCACCATCAGGTTGCTCTACAAGATCCCAGACCGAATTGAAGTACATCGACTCCATTTCGAGGTCCATGACTTTAAGTCACTGGTCCTTGTCTATGTCATTCATTGCCTGTTTAAAGGTCAATGAATCCTCAACGCCGTCATCAGGTATGACGACCTGGGTTTCCGTTAAACCCATGTAGCGGTCGGGTTGTTTCACATCCCTCCCACTACGTCAAAGGTATTCTCAACTCTTGAGAAGGACCAGCCTGATCAACAACTCTTGTTGACCCATTTGTAGCTTTTCTGGAAAGTTCGGTCAAAACAATTTTGCTCGAAGGTTGATGATCTCTCATGTGGTCTTCCTCTAAGAACGTGGTGTTTGTCGATACAAGCACCTTGTCCTGCTGAGGATCGTAAAATAGACCACCTTTCGTTTCCTTGGGGTAGCCTACGAATAGGCATAATTTTGAATGATGTTCCAACTTCTTTGGATTGGGCACCAACACATGTGCCGGACACCCCCAAATTCTGAAGTGACGTAAACTACCTTTACGCCCTCTCCATAACTCATAAGGTATTTCTGAAACACTCTTAGAGGGAACCATGTTCAAAATATATACAGCAGCCTCTACTGCATATCCCCAAAACGAACTAGGCAGTTGAGCATAGCTCATCATAGATCGAACCATGTCTAACAAGGTTCTATTTCTCCTTTCGGACACACCGTTCTGCTGCGGTGTTCCGGGCGCTGAGAGTTGGGATACTATTCCATGTTCTATCATATAGTCCTGGAATCTTAAATCCATATACTCTCCACCTCGATCTGATCGGAGTGTTTTAATGGTTTTCCTCAATGTGTTCTCAACCTCTGCCTTATACTGCTTGAACTTTTCAAGAGCTTCGAACTTATGATGCATTAGGTAAAGATAACCGTACCTAGAATAATCATCAATGAAGCTGATGAAATATTCATACCCTCCCCGTGCTTTAACATTCATCGGACCACAAAGATCTGAATGTACAAGCTCTAGAGTTTCTTTGGACCTATGACCTTTTTCAGAAAAAGATCGTTTGGTCATCTTGCCCTCAAGACAAGACTCACATGGTGGTAAAGAGTTGTCCTCTAACTGATTTAGGAGACCACTCTTAACCAATCTCCCAATCCTATTGAGATTAATGTGGCCTAGTCTCAAGTGCCAAAGATAGGTACTTGGAGAAAGTTTCTGCCTTTTAGTTTGAGTTTGAGCTGTTTTAAACATCTCGGTGTTCAAAATAGCTTTTGCCTCTGTTGGTCTTAACACATACAAGTTGTTTTCAAGTTTCGCAGAACATATATGTACACCTCTTTTGCTAATGAACGCTTCATTAAAATCAAAAGATACTTTATACAAATGTTCAAGTAAACAAGAGATAGATACAAGGTTCCTTTTAAAACTAGGAACCAACAGTACATTTTCAAGTAAATAGAAACTATCTCTATATAACAACTTGACAGCTCCAACTGCCTTGGCTGAGACAACCTCTCCTGTTCCAACCCTGAGAGTTATCTCACCTTCAGCAAGCAGCTGCCAGGAACTAGTTTCCTGGAAAGAAGAACAAACATGGTTAGTGGCTCCTGAATCCAGTATCCAGGCAGAACTATCATGTTCCACTAAACATGTTTCAACAACGAGTAAATCATATTTACTTAGTTGTTTCTTCTCAGCTTTCCTCGCCATGAGGGTATCATGATAGACCGATGAGGACGGTTGTCCAAACATCATCTGTAATGAATCCATGATCTCCTTAGCGGAGACCATTACCTCATGCTTCTTAGCTAACACATCGGATGTGCTGGCCAAGATGTAGACTCGGGCTTTATCATTAGCCCTAGTCCACCTGTCAAATGCATCTCGAACAGTTCGAGTTGCAGATGAGCTAGGAGGGGGGGGACATTCCTCTGTTAAGACAAACCTAAGATCATCGATAACAAGAATCGTATTCAAGTTCGATTTCCAGGTCGTGTAGTTATCGCCGTTTAGTTTATCATAAGCTAGTAATTGGATAAACGAGCTAGACATGCTGAAAAAGAATAAATTCTATTAGTGAATTGATTTTAACCCATTTCATAACAACCAATCAAGAATTTTAGCAAAAGTAATAATGTACCCAAAAAAATCATTATTAATTTGCAACGATACTTCAGTGAGTCAGAGCATCCGCTACCGAGGGGCAGTCAATCACTCCTTCACTGAACCAAGACATTCTTGACTAAATGCTAATACTAGAATAACTCATATTCCTATAGCACCTTAGTTATCGCTACTTCGGTCAAGAATCTACTAACAACTTAGTAATCCTTGTAAGTGTGACCCGCCATTTTCAGAACTCAGAGGTCGGCCCCAACAGTGCAACCGAATGGAAATGTCAGAGTTGGGAATGGACCTAAGAGACCCTATCCATTTCTGGAGATTGAGTTGTTCCGACTCCCATGAAACGGCCCTCCGAATGGACGGTGCTACTATGGGCAACCAGCAGGCGGAACATGGGAATCTCACGGTTCAACCTAATGGAGGAGACCGCAGGATGTATTGACATACTTCCTTCTCCCACTTACTATAAATACTTTCTCCATTCACCTTGCTCTTGATTTATGCAAACACCATCCGAATGGGGATGCCCTATTGACATCACGAGGCCGAGCATAAATCTCACGGTGTGAACTTTGCGGAGAACGTAGGAGGAGATTGATATATCACATATACCTTCTCAACACCACTACTAAGTATTTTAGAATGGTTTGGGTATAGTTTTACTTAGGCATTATCCGGCTAAGACAATAAAACCTAAGTCTAGGTAGAACATACTTTTACCTAAGATGTCTAGGTGATAAACGTTTTATAACCTTACACCTCTCACGTGCATTCTCATAAAGCCGGGTTAACTTAACTCAAGTACCGGATCGATCCCCAGGTAGGAGGTGTTCCGTAAACCGTCATCTTAAATACCTCCAACCTTAGTGCAGGATCAAACCGGGTGAGTTCTCTCGTAACCTTAGCTTTACAAGATATCGACCTATTTTAACTATTAAAACGAATCGATACTAAATTCCTAATCGCATTGTAATTCTTTAACCCTTAGTGAGCATGCATTTATCTTTGTTATAGATTTTAAATGTCTATCTCATTTTACAACGCTTTATAAAACAAAGACATTCTATAACATGCTTCCTAAGCTAGAATATAACCATTACATTCAATTTATAACATGCTTCCCAAGCAAGAATATAACAATTATATTCAACTAAGGCAACTATGTTGTATGTTTAATTTCACAATTAATATAACACTTATATTAATTTTACTTTTAAACAAGCAACATCCAATTCATAAATTAATATAACACTTATATTAATTCTCATGAATTAAGCATGCATACTATACAACATAACACTGATATTATACTTTCAATGCATGCAACATGCTTCCTATGGTGGGATTTGAAATCTATATGGCATACTTTATGCACTTACAAGATACTTTAATTAAAACATACATTCACAATGCATAATTAATTAAACACACTAAACTGAACCGGTTTTGGCATCACGGACAAGCAAGCAACTAAATTATTACAATAATAATTCATCAACTAAGCTGAGACGCTTCCGAACCCTTCGAACTGCCACGAACCAGCTTGAATTTGCTTGAACCGGCCAAAAAAACAGCAACTACAAAACTTCAAAAAAAAACTGAACCGGTCCATAACAGCTGTCCCGACTTCAACAGCCCGTAACTGGACCAATAACGACCCGAACCGGACCAAACGAACGCTGAACCGGACGTCCAAAGGGTGAAGAACAAGGAACCGGTCTGACTTTCAGTGAACCGGACCGCCCTAAGACCGAACCGGACCGTTTCTTCCACCTTGCGCTGAACCGGTGTTGTGCTGGAATTTTGCAGAAAAAAAAACAGCAAAAAAACAGCATGCTGTTTTTTTCGACACCCGAGCTTCTGTCTTCGAATTGAAAGCCTATATGGACTCTAATGACTCCGAATTTTTTACAGACTCTTCTTCACACATTAAAGCCCATACACGCCCGGGCAATTACAAAACGAAGTACAAATAAAAGCTCAAAAAAATATGCCAAAACCGGAATCACACTTTAGACGCCCAGAAATTTAATTTCTAAAACAAATACCCACCGAGCTCAAATTGATGCAAATTGAGTGACCAAAAAACGCTCTGATACCAATTGATGGAGCGCATGTAGCGCAGCAGAAGCGAGACGGATCATTGGCACTCTAATTTCATCAATTTAGCTAAATAAGAAACATGCACAAAGCTTTGAAGTAAAAGGAATTAGAACACATACCTCTTGTAGTTCTAAAGACTTCTCTTCCAACGCTCGAATCTCCTCACGAACCCTTCGAAGCTTCCCTCGAACTCCTCGAGAACCACCTCCGGTAGTCCCGCTATCCTCGGGCCGAGCAACGTAGTGGTGGGACTCTTTTATGAAAGAAAAAGTTTGGAAGAAGAAGATGAGAAGATGAAAGTGATGAGGATTTTGTGAGAAGAAGTCTAACACTTAGCTTTCAAATTTCTCAAGTAACATGAACTCTTCATGCTCATCCAAATATTCAAACTCTTTGAAAATTCATCAACTTCAAACCATTTGAACTTCATCCAATTTATAGGCAATTCACATGCAACAAAGTCTTTGCTTAGCATGACACCTCAAATTGGATGAATTAGTCTTCAACCAAGTGTTCCAAAATTGATGAGTTTATATGCATGTTGTTGGTGATTCACAATCCACTTCACAACTTGGATAAACCCACTCAACTTGGATAAATCCACTCAACATGGATAATTCCACTTTGACTTGGATAATCCCACTTGTAATATTTTGTCATTTTAAAATTAATTCACAATTAATTTTAATAAACAAAATAAATTATAATTAATTAAACTTTTTAAATAATTAATATTATTATTTAATTCAATATCAAATATTAATTAAATAATAAGACTAATCCCGGTTTCTTAAACTGAATCATCACACATGAATCCCTATTCATGTTTTACACCGATCCCATATTTAAATCATATTTAAATATGTCCATCATTCTTCCAAAGCCGAATTTGAATAAATTCAAATTCTTTTTCTCTCATATTGTTACACGGCTTAATCCGAGCTAGCCAGGAGAACCTAAAGGACCTACAGATCATGAGCTCCAACGATACGAGATTAACCGGTCAAACTCTTTAACCAAGCTAACCAACATTCGTTAACCCCCGGAGACTCCACTAAAGTCCAAGGGTTGCACTCTCCTCACCGTAGATATATTTCTGTCCTCTTGATATAACCATCATCAGTAAGTCGATCCTTCACAGGTCGTTCGTAATTACAGCTGGGTCAAATTAACCGTTTTACCCCCGTAATTACATCTTGTTCCTTAAGTCCCACTGATCCTCTAATGAACTATTGGTTTGTGGTCCAACCACCAAACCGATTTGTATGTGATCTCATCACTATACCAAGTCCCTCTCGGGCCAATGAGAGGGTGGGATCCCTAGTTCAAGACCCGGAGTCAGCACTTAAGGGAACAACCTCTCTACTAATCCCTCAGAGCGGGTAGGAGTGAATTCCATCTCGCAGGACTATGTTCCCAGCTACCTACCCGGTCTTATCCCCAAGATGGTAGGCTTATTGAGTCGGCGATCTCGGGCCACTCTCACCCATACAAGTCAAAGGATAAGCCCGAATAAACAGGAGTTCATAGCGTGCCCAGGATTCAGATCGAGTTACCTAGGTCATCATATGAAAAAGTCGGTCTTTATAGTAAACGGAGTTATAAAGAAAGAGCGACTTGTTTCGCGGTTCAGTCTTATGCAAACTCATTGCATAGGACGCCCCCACTCACATGTCTCCACATGAACGATTTCAGATCACATCGTTTGTACTATACAAAATGGGCGGCGTCCAATAGTGTCCCAGGATAAGGTACCCAACCTTATCCCTATACTATAGACCGTTCTGGCTATTACTTGAACTTGATCCACAATCATGTCATACATGAAGTTCAAGTATACAACCTATAACCATTGGTTCTTTGTTTATTGGAGTTAGGTTAAAAGTAAACACAATTCACTTTATTCAATAACAACTTTACTGAATAAAACTCAATAACCACTTTATTGCAAAATAGAATATACATTCAGTTTACAAACCACGAGTTTTAGGACATAAAACCCAACAGCTAGGCATTCTAACATTTATCATTTAATTCAAGACTAAGGCTAATAATTTGATATGCACGCGGACAGTTACCCAGGAACCCTAAAGTAACCGGCTCCATATTAATTAATTAGATCAAACAGTCCTAATTAAACATTATTCACAGTCTCGTTAGAGTGATCAGCTCCAATTTGACTCTAAATAGTCACTAGCTAACTGCGACGAACATTCGACTATGCATTCCAATTGCTAATTGGCTACCCGGCAACCCTAAAGTACCCAACAATTATCATGCATATTTCGATACTCCGATTAATTACATTGCTCTGTGTTACTAAGGCGAAAAGGAGAGGCAAGGCATCGCTATTCTATAACTCTAACACATGCTAGAAAACCCGATTGTCCGTCGTTGAAATATAACACATGCATTGGATTAAGAAAGAACAACAAATGCATATAATTTATAAACCCGAGTACACCGAGCTATTTATGTGGTACTCCAAATTCAAGTTGTCGAGGCTTGTCAAAATACAATTTATAAACCCGAGTACACCGAGCTATTTGCAGCTAAGTGGTAACGGGGTCGATCCACAGGGAAATTAAAATCTGATTTAACTAAGTCTAATTTGCTAGAGATAAAAAGTATGCACAAATAAAAGAATGATAATTTGGTTTGGGGGAAAGGGAGCTTCTAATATGCAACTAACGGAAAATTAAAGGACAACGTGCAAAATTTAAACGGTCGTGCTTAACTTCGAGAAATGGAATTGATCGTTATGGATGTTCGGTTCATCGATACAATTTACTTGCTAGCCATGTTCATGCACAAAAATTCATTTAGCCATTTCTAACTCAAATGACCCAAAGATATGATTAGAAATGTGCAATTCTAATCGTTCTTGGCCAACAATCCATTCAAGGTCGCGACCCCTAAATCGACTATAAGCCAGTAACGGGAACATTGTGACGGCTTAATCCTAAGACTAACCCGATTTCTCTCTCGCCTAAAGCCTAACATGAAAACGTTAATTAATTCAGATTACCGACTGTCACTTCAGAATGAATCAATTAGCCATGCTTAAGCCCGTGCTACCTAGCGGTTTGGGCAATTATACGTCCCAACCTTTAGCCCTCTATCATGCATAGGAATTAGAGCGTTAATCTAATTTAGCTACACATGCTAGAATTGGAATAAGAACAAGCAAGAGATGCAAGAAACAAGCTAATTATCTCAACATTTCCAAAGGGGCAAAACCTCCCCAAACATCCATAATTCACAAAACCCAAATCGAAATTATTTACTAACCTTCGTTTAGCCTTCCATGAGGGATGAATAAATCCAATCCCCCATGGAAGAGCTTAGTAACATACAAAGAGGAGAAGAAGAAGCCCAAAAATGGTGGAAAAGGAGTATAGACCCGAGAGCAAAGTTGGAAGAAGAAGGAGAATGAAAAGTTGGAATGAAATTTTGGCAAAATTAGGCGTTTTCACGCCTTCAAACGTCGGAGCGTCGAGACGCTGTGCCCTAAGTTGGCCGCGCGCGCGCGCGCGGGCGTTGAGACGCTCGAACAGCGTCTCGACGCTGTAGCGCGTCTATCTTGGAAAATTGTCGGGCTGGCGTCGAGACCCTCGGGCGGCGTCTCGACACTGTCGCGCGCTTCGTCTGCGGTTGGCGATCGGGGCGGCGTCGAGACCCTCGTGCGGCGTCTCGACGCTGGGGCGCGCGCGTGCTTCGGATGGTGTCGGGGCGGCGTCAAGACGCTCGGCAGCGTTGAGCTAGCGTCGAGCTAGCGTCGCGACGCTGCCGCCCATGCAAGCTTGCTCTCGGGTTTTTATGCCAAAATTTGTCTCTTCAAGGCAATTTTTGCCATCTCTTGGATTCTTTAAGCTCTTTCATTCCCGATGCATCTATGAAGCTCTCAAACGGCACTTTAAGCCCCGAAACGTGTCTTTGGACTTTCCGAGCTCTCTACCATGAAATAACCTACAAGGAAGCATTTTAATCAATATATGTCATGGTTTTAGCCAGAATTAGGGACATAAAGATAGCTCTATTTTGGAGCTATCAAAATACCCCCGACCTAAATCTTGCTAGTCCTCGAGCAAGGTATACTCTCAATAATCTCCAAAGAATTAAACGCATGCTGAAAACTCTAATCTCAATGCTTGTGAAACAAGGTACTTGAAATAAATTCAAGACCATCAAATGCATGCAAACGTTGAGTTCATTTCAAAATTTAAACTCCTATTCCCTTACGTGTGTGTGTGTTTAGCACCTCTCAACCTAGCTCACGCAAGCTCGGAAAAACCTTATGCAGTCCTATAACTCGTTTTCCCCCTACTTATGGTGATAAGAACAGTCTAACGGCTTTTAGTGATAGAAAGAGCAACAAAACAAAAAGGCCTACATTTTATTCTTTTCTTTGAGTACTTTGTACCCATCTTTCTTTTTGAACCACTTTTTTTTTTTTTTCTCCAAGAGAGCCTAACACGTCAAACTAAATTTAGCTTCACGTTTTTAAGGACTATTGCTCACTTTTATTAGTTCCCTTTCATGCAGTGACAACCGTGGGTTACACGATCGCCCCTGGTTACACGGGCAACACAAGAAGGAGGAGCAACTCTAGAGTTTTTATTTTTCATGCTAAAACCTTTTTTTTGGCAATAGCTATGCTATACGAAAAATGAATCATTACTACTTCTAACACATCAAGCCTTCCTAATGGTACCTTTCGGGGTGACAACAAGGTTTCAGACAAAATAAGATCATTCTAGACCTACAGAACTGAGAATAAGAGGGCTATGTGCTCAGTGAATGTAGGGAAATAACAAAAAAAAATTTTAAATAGGCTCAAAATGTGCATACATTGCCAAATTTTCGAATCTACACAAATACGGAGTGTTCACAAACAAATCACAGACCGTCCTCATCGGACAACATGCATTCAGATTCTAATCTAACATTCAGAGTATACATATGCTCGACAACTACTAAGAAGTCTTATCTCTATCAACAAACTCCACCCCCCACCTTAAGATATGCATTGTCCCCAATGCATTCAACAGTCAAAACAATAAAATCCTAAGGGAATAGAAAACCTCCCTTGAATTTTGTGGAACCGACGGGTGGAGATGCGCACCATCGTCTTCCAATGTACTCTCGACTTGCCGGCCATTCCACCTTTTCTCCTAAGGAAACAAGAAAACAAACAACAAATTGAAAAGCTAATATAAACAAAAGCAAAACAGTAAATAATAGAATTACAGTCCAAACTTGGGTGCCTCCGAGAAGCGCAAATTTTTAGAGTCGATTGCTCGACTGTATTCACTCATCAACTCATCCATAGTCAAACTTGGAAGATGCCCCATCCATCTTCCTAATTTCCTCTTTCCTGGGAAAATCCATGAACAATTCTTTCTCTCGTGCCTTTTGCGCACATACAACATCAATTTTAAATTTTACAGGTTTTATAAAAGGTTGATCCCATAAAATTGATGCAAAAACGTGAGAGAGATTTTCATGCATTCCTAAAGCATAAGGATCAGCAGGAAAGAACGGGTCATTTACTTTGCCCAAAACATCCTCCACTTTTTTCAAACGGTGCACATAGGATTTATCAACCAATTGCATAATAGAACCAGATTCATGCAAGTCATTCATTTTAAGCTCATTAAAAACAGCATGCGACTTAACATTAATCGATGGCTCTAAATCTAGCATGGCTTGATTAGTCATTTCATTCCCAAAAGTGCAAGGTAAAGTGGAAGGGAGTAGCTTAGCAGGATTCTCAACAATTGTCAAAGCAGAAACAGATGAATCAAAAAATTCAGTCAAGGATGGCTCATGCAACTCATGATCATCAAAAAGTTCAGTTAAAAATAACGGGTCATCCCCATCCTCAACAGTCATGCATTCATTCGGTGCTAAAGATTCAAAAGTATCTATTTGACAAAGAGAGAACACATCATCATCATGCTCTTCTACTATGGGCAAATGCATCTCAACAACCTCTCCGCCATACTCAACAGATAAAATGCCCTTATCCACATTTATTTTGGTTTTAGCAGTTTTCATAAAGAGCCTACCTAATAGGATCGAAGCAGGCGAAGAGGAATAATTTTCATCAATTTTCAGAACATAAAAGTCAACAGGAAAAATTAACTCATTAACTTGCACTAACACATCTTCTACTATTCCTAAAGGATGCACAGAAGTTCTATCAGCAAGTTGAATAACTGTTCCTGTTTTATTCATTCCTTTCAATTTCAGTTTCTGATAAATGGATTAAGGCATAACACTAATGCAGGCTCCTAAATCAAGCATTGCTCTTCTAATATGCATGCCTCCAATCTTACAAGGGAGAGAGAACATACCTGGATCGTCGCATTTAACTGGTAAGATTTTTGTGATCAAAGCAGAAACGTTCTCACTTACCACGACGCGTTCACTCTCCTTTGTCTTCCTCCGGTTGGTGCAAAGTTTCCTGAGGAACTTGGCGTACCTCGGAATTTCCTTCAGGGCATCCAACAGAGGGATGTTGATCTCTACCTTCCTGAATGTGTCTAGGAACTCCTTCTCGTAGTCCTTCTTAGACGGTCTCGCTAACCTGCTAGGAAAAGAAGCCTTAGGCACATAAACTCTAGTGCATGTAGGATTGAAATTTACCCCATGCCACCGTGGTTCGGGATTTTCTGTCTGTGGCTCGATGTGGCCATAATCGACTTCCACCGGCGGGGCACTCGTGGGAAGATGCTTCCCACTTGTCAAGGCGATGGCACTCAAGTTTTCGGCTTTTTGCCTTTCCATCATATTTACCTTCTCGGCCGGCCATAAGGGACATTTCCTTACCCAAATCTTGCATCTGAGTTCCAACGTTATCGAGCTTGTCCAAGGTATCTTGCTGTGATTTGGAAGTTATCGCAAATAGAGCTTTAAACATGTCCTCAGCGTATCTACCTGAAACAGAAGATTGGGATTTCAGAAAATCATCCTTTAAAGCGAGAACAACTTTACTAACCTCAAAAAGCTGAGTCTTAAGCTCGTCCACATCCCTTCTCAAGCGAGCTTGCTCCTCGCTTCCGTCTCCACTCCTCTCCAAGCTTCTAGCCAAGTTGGAAATTAAAACTCTAGCTTCAGCGGGTGTCTTGTCCATGAGCGAACCGCCACTGGCGACATCAACTAACTGACGGTTTGGCGGTAAGAGACCTTCGTAGAAATTCTGAATTAGGCGCTGGTCAGACACTTGGTGGTTGGGACAATCCTCACACAACTGACCAAATCTCTCCCAACACTCAAGAATTGTCTCCTTTTCTCCTTGCTCAATTCTATTAATCAGTCTTCTGAAGGCGGCGACCTTGGGAGGTGGAAAATACTTCGCATAAAACGCTCCCTGCAGCTCAGCCCAAGAAGTGATGGACCCGGTCGGTAGGTAATACATCCACTCTTTCGCCTCCTCCTTTAAGGAGAAAGGAAAAGCTCTAAGACGAAGTTGATCTTTGGTGATGCCGTCGGTCCTAAATGACGAACACACCATCTGAAATGCCTTGAGGTGTCTGACGGGATTCTCATCTGCATTACCACAAAAAGAAGGTAATAAGTCAATCAGACCAACTTTAAGTTCAAAATTACCTGAAGCTACCGGATACAAAATACTCGATGTGTTCCGGCTTAGCTCAGGTGATGCAAGCTCCCTCAAGGTTCTTTGATACTCATAATTACCCACGACCTCCATCTTGGTGCTTCTTTTAAATTTTCAAAGAATGACTGTGCTCCAAAAACTCAAACAAAAACGGGTAAAATAATAAAAAAGAATTAAACTGTACAAAAAAAAGTAAAGAAAATTTTTAAAACCAACAAACTAAACTTAACTAAACTAAATTAAACTTAGTTCTCTGGCAACAGCGCCAATTTTGGTAGAGCACTTTATGTGGTACTCCAAATTCAAGCTGTCGAGGCTTGCCAAAATACAATTTATAAACCCGAGTACACCGAGCTATTTCTAGCTAAGTGGTAACGGGGTCGATCCACAGGGATATAAGAAATCTGATTTAATTAAGTCTAATTTGCTAGAGATAAAAAGTATGCACAAATAAAAGAATGGTAATTTGGTTTGGGGGGAAGGGAGCTCCTAATATGCAACTAACGGAAAATTAAAGGACAACGTGCAAAATTTAAACAGTCGTGCAAAATTGATCGTTATGGATGTTCGGTTCATCGATACAATTTACTTGCTAGCCATGTTCATGTACACAATTCATTTAGCCATTTCTAACTCAAATGACCCAAAGATATGATTAGAAATGTTCAATTCTAATCGTTCTTGGCCAACAATCCATTCAAGGTCGCGACCCCTAAATTGACTATAAGCCAGTAACGGGAACATTGTGACGGCTTAATCCTAAGACTAACCCGGTTTCTCTCTCGCCTAAAGCCTAACATGAAAACGTTAATTAATTCAGATTACCGACTGTCACTTCGAAATGAATCAATTAGCCATGCTTAAGCCCATGCTACCTAGCGGTTTGGGCAATTATACGTCCCAACCTTTAGCCCTCTATCATGCATAGGAATTAAAGCGTCAATCTAATTTAGCTACACATGCTAGAATTGGAATAAGAACAAGCAAGAGATGCAAGAAACAAACTAATTATCTCAACATTTACAAAGGGGCAAAACCTCCCCAAACATCCATAATTCACAAAACCCAAATCGAAATTAAGTACTAACCTTCGTTTAGCCTTCCATGGAGGATGAATAAATCCAATCCCCCATGGAAAAGCTTAGTAACATACAAAGAGGAGAAGAAGAAGCCCAAAAATGGTGGAAAAGAAGTGTAGACCCGAGAGCAAAGTTGGAAGAAGAAGGAGAATGAAAAGTTGGAATGAAATTTTGCAAAATTAGGCGTTTTCACGCCTTCAGACGTCGGAGCGTCTCGACGCTGTGCCCTAAGTTGGCCGCGCGCGCGCGCGCGCCGGCGTCGAGACGCTCGGACAATGTCTCAACGCTGTCGCGCGTCTATCTGGGAAAATTGTCGGGCTGGCGTCGGACCCTCGGGCGGCGTCTCGACGCTGTCGCGCGCTTCGAATGGTGTCGGGGCGGCGTCAAGCTAGCGTCGCGACGCTGCCGCCCATGCAAGCTTGCTCTCGGGTTTTGATGCCAAATTTTGTCTCTTCAAGGCAATTTTTGCCATCTCTTGGATTCTTTAAGCTCTTTCACTCCCGATGCATCTATGAAGCTCTAAAACGGCACTTTAAGCCCCGAAACGTGTCTTTGGACTTCCCGAGCTCTTTACCATGAAGTCACCTACAAGGAAGCATTTTAATCAATATATGTCATGATTTTAGCCAGAATTAGGGACATAAAGATAGCTCTATGGTAGAAGGATTTTTGAATGTCCAACTAATTTTCGGGGTGTCGAATCCCGCCAAAATAAAATTTATATTTACCGAAACTACTAAGCTTTGCAGCTAGTGGTAACGGGTCGATCCGCAGGGAACCTTAATCAATCTCTCCTAATTAATTTCTATTTGTCTTTTAAACTAAAACTCAAAATAAAATAAAAGGGGGAGTTAATTAAAACTAAACTAAGTAAAATTAAGCTAACGGAAAAATAAATGCGAAAAGTAAAGAGCGGAAAAATAAATGGAACACGTGCTCCTAATTCGAGGGATCGGGATTTATCTTGATGCGCTTAGATCATAGGGATTCTAATCATGCTTGTAATTTAATCTCATGCACGCGAAATGTTTGCTCGTTTCCGTAGCAAACATCCCAAAGAATTAATTAGAAAAGTGCAATTCCAATTAAACATGCTCGCTAATTAATCTAAGTTAGCTACGCTTAAATCAATCAAAGAACAGTGACGGGTAATATCGCGACGAACCGATTGATCGAGAACTCGACCAATTGACGCGATTTCTATTCTTTCCCTAAGTCTATCGTGCAAACGATAATTAATGCTATTCTCCTACTGTCACTTAGGCTAGAATTAATTAGTCACGCTTAGACCCTTGTTACCTAGCGATTGAGGCAATTATACGTCCTAACCTTTAACGGTAAAACATGCGTGAGGACTCGGACGTCACTCCTAATCAGTCATACATGCTCATGGGATTCAAACAAAGGAAGAATCATGCAAGAAACTATCAAATACAAGCTGGAAATTTAAAGCTAAACCCTCCCTAATGCATCAAGACAACCCTAAACTCGAATTAGAACACTTACCTTAGCCAAACGTGATGAAAATTGATCCAAAATTGTCCAAAAACCTTGAAAATTGATGAAAATATCACCAAACCCGAGGCTACAACTCTCAATATCGAAATTTCTCTCTCCTAAGTGAATGGTGGCTGAAAAACTAGGTCAAAAGTGCTTAAAAAGCTAAAAAATGAGTTTTGGGCCGAAATTGGCCAATTGGGCCGCGCAGGGGCGCGCGGAGCGGGGCGGATGGGCGCGGGCGTGCGGGTCGCGGGCGCTGGGGGCGCGGGCTGGGCGCTGATCTGGGCCGCGCATGGGGCGTGCTGGGGCGCGGGTCGGCAGGCGGGCGAGCGGGTCGGCAGGTGCGGGCTGGGCGCGCGCGGATGGGGGCCTGCTGCGTGGAGGCTGGGCTGGGGCGTCTGGAGATGGGCCACGCGCGCGGGCGCGCGGATGGGCGAGGCGGGCGCTGGAGCGGGCCGGACGATGGAGTTGGCCGCGCGTTGACCGTTGACCGTTGACCGTTTGACTTTTTACAAAAATAATAGAAATCTTGCACCCACCATGATTCGAACCTTGGCTTCACCATTCCCTTAGCAAAGCCAACACCATTAAGCCACTAATCAGTTTTGAGTAGAAATTAGATTATTTAATAAATGTAGTATAATCACTCAAAACAATTAATTAATAAAATGTTATAAAATATTCATTTAAGCTCTTAATTATCGCAAATGCCCGATTTACCCCTTAGCAATTAAATTATACAAAATATATCAATTAAGTCCATATAATTATTCTAATTTACAAGACTTAGGAGCTAAATATTAGCACTTTTGGAGTGCTATCACTCTATTTTGGAGCTATCAATTTGCATAGATTATCAAAATGTAAAAAGCCTAACGAAAATCCCTAAATCATCCCGAATCTAACACAATACCTTAGCCAACCATGGAGGAAGCTGCCAAAACCGCTCCAACGGAAGCCTTGGCCATAATCCCTAGCTTTAATACAAAGGAAAGCTCCAAAAACTTACCAACAATGGCGGAGCAAAAGGAAATAAAGAAGGAAGGCCGAGAGGAAGAAGAAGATACAAGACTTAGCTGCAAAAATTGTCATTTACAGCTTTTAAATCCGTCGGAGCGTCGACACGCTGCGACCTAAATGATTAGCGCGCGCTTCGCGAGGGCGTCTCGACGCTGCCCCGATAATTTCCAGCGCGCGCGCCCCTCGGACCGTCTCGACGCCGTGACAGGGTCTCAACGCCAGGCAGCGTTGAGCAAGCATCTCGACGCTTGCTCTCGGGTTGGGCTGGAAAATTGCCTCTCCTTGGCAATTTTGATCTGGTTCTTCTTGGATAAGCTTGCCCTTTTCCCGATGCACTCCCGCGGCGTTAAAACACCGCTCTTAGCTACGAAACGCGTCCAATGGACGTCATGAGCTCTTTGCCGCAATTCTCCTACAAACGAGATATATTAACTAATTAAATACGGCTTTTAGCTAGAATTAGGGAATGATAATTAGCTCCAAAATGGAGTTATCAGTTCTCAACCTCTGCCTTATACTCCTTGAACTTTTCAAGAGCTTCGGACTTATGATGCATTAGGTAAAGATAGTCGTACCTACAATAATCATCAATGAAGTTGATGAAATATTCATACCCTCCCCGTGCTTTAACATTCATTAAACTACAAAGGTCTGAATGTACAAGCTCTAGAGTTTCTTTAGACCTATGACCTTTTTCTGAAAAAGATCGTTTGGTCATCTTGCCCTCAAGACAAGACTCACATGGTGGTAAACAGGTGTCGTCTAACCGATTTAGGAGACCACTCTTAACCAATCTCCCAATCCTATTGAGATTAATGTGGCCTAGTCTCAAGTGCCAAAGATAGGTACTTGGAGAAAGTTTCTGCCTTTTAGTTTGAGTCCCAGCTGTTTTAAACATCTCGGTGTTCAAAATAGCTTTTGTCTCTGTTGGTCTTAACACATACAAGTTGTTTTCAAGTTTCGCAGAACATATATGTACACCTCTTTTGCTAATGAACGCTTCATTAAAATCAAAAGATACTTTATACAAATGTTCAAGCAAACAAGAGATAGAAACAAGGTTCCTTTTAAAGCTAGGAACCAACAGTACATTTTCAAGTAAAATGAAACTATCTCTATATAAAAACTTGACAGCTCCCACTGCCTTGGCTGAGACAACCTCTCCAGTTCCAACTTTGAGAGTTATCTCACCTTCAGCAAGCAGCTGATAGGAACTAGTTTCCTGAATAGAATAACAAACATGGTTACTGGCTCGTGAATCCAGTATCCAGACAGAACTATGATGTTCCACTAAGTATGTTTCAACAACAAGTAAATCATATTTACTTTGTTGTTTCTTCTCAGCTTTCCTCGCAATGAGGGTAGCATGACAGACCGATGAGGACGGTTGTCCAAACATCGTCTGTAATGAATCCATGATCTCCTTAGCGGATATCATTACCTCATGCTTTTTAGCTAACACATCGGATATGCTGGCTAAGATGTAGACCCGGGCTTTATCATTAGCCCTAGTCTACCTGTCAAATGCATCTCGAAAAGTTTGAGTTGCAAACGAGCTAATAGGGGGAGGACATTCCTCTATTAAGACAAACCTAAGATAATCGATAACAAGAATTGTATTCAAGTTCGATTTCCAGGTCGCGTAGTTATCGTCGTTCAGTTTATCGGAAGTTAGTAACTGGATAAACGAACTAGAGCTAGACATGCTAAAAAGAATGAACTAATATTGACGAACCTTGTGTTTACAAGAAAATAGTCAATTCAGTTTCAACTTTCTTAGTCTTACAAGAAGATATCCTACTCATCGGGAATGATTGATAGCTCCATTTTGGAGCTATAATTATGTCCTTAATTCACGATTATTATATTCTTAATCTTGCTTTTATGTGTTAATTGCAGGTGTTCTCGGTAATTCACCCTCGGGAGCGTTTCGGCGCCTTTTGAGGATTAATATCGCATTTTAAAGACCTAAGAACACTTCCAGGGAAGGACCATGCAAAAACATGAAGATTGGGCGTTTTGAGAAAATTCAAGGCAAAATACCATGCAAAAACCCGAGAGCTAGCGTCGAGCGACAGTGCGCGACGCTAGCTCGACGCTGCCCAAGCGTCGAGACGCTGCCAGAGCGTCTCGACGCTCCGAAGTCTGAGGCGTAAAATTGAAATTCCACCCGAGAGCAAGCGTCGAGTGACAGCGTCTCGACGCTCGCTCGACGTCGCGCAAGCGTCGAGACGCCGCCCCGACTGCGCGCGCTGATTATTTAGGGCGCAGCGTCTCGACGCTCCGACGGATTACTTAAGTTTTTGTCCGATTTTTAGCTGCCATCATCATCTCCTACCTCGGGCTCCGCACCAGATTAGACGTTTCAGCAGCCATTTTCACCATGGGAGAGGCTAGGAAGCTTGGAATGGAGTCATCCCATATCACACACAACATGAGTGAGTAGTCTATAGCGTTTTTGGCTCGGGATTGTAAAGGAATAATGTAGTTTGAACTTTTGGTGAGGTTGTTGAACTAAATTCTGATTTGGCTTGAATGATTGATTGAATTAGTTTCTACTTCTTTTCTTATTCCATGAATGTGTTTGATTGATTTAGGACTAGGCACCCTTGATTTCGAGAATGCTTCATTTGTTAAAGGTTTTGATGTCGTGCCTCTCTAAACCGCCAAGTAACGAAGATTTACGATGCCTTTGAGCGCATAGGCGTCCTTGCGTTCTTGGTGTTCGTTCTTCTCGAATTAGAATCTGAAATCGATACACTAATTTCGCGTCCAAATTAGATAATCGTCGTAGTTAGCTCGTTGCTATCGATTGGTCTTGGGAGAGCGTTGGCCGCCAATGTCCAATCGATATGCTTGATTAGCATGATTTATTGTGTCTAATTAATATCTATGGAGCATGTCTAAATTAATTTATTGATTTGAGACGGGCTGCGTGTTCGTTCAATTATTTGGCCAATATTATCGTCAACCAATGATCCAAAGGCATGCTAATTTTATTCCCGATTGTCCCGAGTCGAACGCTCTGTTAGTTAAGTTTCCCCTGTTTTGCGTTGTTCCCTCTTAGTCAATTAAAAACCAAAATCCCCACGTTTTGTGTATTTTCATAGTTTGCAAATTTAATTAAGATTAAGTCAAATTAGCTTAATTCCCTGTGGATCGACCCCGTTGCCACTAATCTACTAATAGTTCAGTGAATTCGGGTAAATATAAATTCATTTTGGCGGGTCTCGACAACCCGATGATTGGCGATAATTCGAAAATATCGTTACCAAAATTGGCGCCGTTGCCGGGGAACTAAGTGTAATTCGGCCTGATTTAAATTTAATTTGTAGATTTTTTAATTTTACCTTAAATTTGTTTATTCTTTTATTGTTTGCAAGATTTGATCTGTTCGTTTAAGTGTGCTAGAGTGCCTTATTTTTTATTGAGAAAATGGAAGTTGACAATGAGGCTGGAGCCCCAAAAACACTCAGGCCAGGCATCGGTTGCTATGGACCACCAACCTTCTTGTATTTCCTACCCGGAAATCTCAGGTGAGTTTTTGCTTAAATCTGGTTTAATTGACCATCTGCCTTCTTTTTGTGGTGAATCAGATGAAGATCCCTTTAAACATCTCAAGGCTTTTCAAATGACGAGTTCTGCGATGAAGCCAAGCGACATAACTGAAGATCAGCTCTACCTTAGAGCTTTTCCATTCACCTTGAGACGTGAAGCCCGAGATTGGCTGCATTACCTACCATCGGGAACCATCTTCACTTGGGAGAAGTTAAAGAGCCTGTTCTTGGAAAGATATTTCCCAGCTTCAAGAGCCAGAGCCGTGAAAAAAGATATCTATAGTTTCAAACAGGAAGAGAAAGAGGCATTTCACGAGTGCTGGGAGAGATTCATTAAGCTTTGCGAGAGATGCCCGAACCATCTGATAGCAGAGGCTGCGCTTATTCAATTCTTCTATGAAGGTTTGCTTCCGCACGACTGTCAGATGCTCGATGCATCGAGTGGAGGAGCCCTTTGGGAGAAAACGCCTGCGGAAGTTAGACAGTTGATCTCCAAAATGGCTAAACTGTCGACCGACATAAAAGAGCTCAAGGAGAAAGTGTCTCAGGTATTTGGCATTATTCATACGTTGCAAGAAAACTCATCTCAAGGTGTTCCTTCTATTTCATGTCAAACCCTTGAAGGCATGTTCAAATCATTTATGGAATCTAGCCAGGAGACCAGGATGGAGATGCGATTGCTAAGCGATGGGTTCACAGAGATTAAAGACAGGATGAGTAAATTGGAATCCAAAGAGGAAAGCGTTAGTGCCATCAATCTCAGAAGTTGTAAAGAGGTACCATCACGGACCACTCCTGAGGACTCTAGCAAGGATACAGAGACATCTCAAGATAAGTGTCTTCAAACGCCCTCTGAAACGGTTGTAGCTTCTTCTTATATTTCTATGAAGTCTTACACTCTCGTTGCTCCTTTTCCGAGTAGGTTGGTGAGGCCACCTGTTGCGTGCTCAATGTTTAAAATAAAGAAGCAATGATAGAGCACTCAGAACATGCAAGCATACATGGTCTTGTAGCAAGTAATAAGTATTTTTTCATTCGATTTCCCACAGAGATTTATTCTTAGTTACTAGCGAAGTGTTTTGTTAAGAGAGAATGAGTGGATTAAATGGGGTTGATTTGGTTTTAAAGTGCCTAATTACTAAGGAATGTGTAAATGATGAAAGCATAAACAAGTGCAAGTAGATAATAAACTTGAATGCAAAGAGAAGGGAATGACAAACGAAAAGAGAAATGGCTAAAACAGAATTTTAACTAAGGGAATTGCGGAAACAGCAATTATTTCGCAATGTTGCTAACAGCGAATTGTGTGTAAAGTGTGGAAACAAGGGCTACTAACGACTCCTCTATAGGCTTTTTCACACGATTCTCAAGCAATAGATCAACTCATCATGCATCAAACTAACTCATTATCATGTATCTTCCGATTTCATGCATTAGATCCTTTAGTTTACTCATGTCCAAGTAAGGTCTTAAACATCTTTTTATAACAACAAGTATGGGTTTGTACTAGGAAAACGCCTATTCCTAGGTCGTTTTCTGGGTACTTTGAGAGGCTAGCATGAAGGTACGACTCTGAACTCTTACTTCTTCCAGAGGTTAGGAGTTCTTTGGACAAAATGGATGGCCAATCGAAATTGCCCGTGGGGTGAAGCTTACATACATTCAATTCATTCGAGAGCTATCCTACATGCTTAAGTCACGTGTTTCTACCTAGAGATTTGTCATTAGCATGCCCTTATGTGATTTAGTTACTCATGGATGAAGATAGAATGGGAAGAATAGATGGAGATGACATACTTAGTAGAATAGTAAAGGCAAAACAGAAGTTAAAGACAGTAGGCAAAGAAGGTAGAGACTTTGCGAAGTGATGAATTTATGCTTTGATTAACCAGCGTTTGAACTACACAAATGATGTCTTTGAAAAGATAAGACTAAACAGACAGCAACGAAATGAAGCAGAGTAACTAACGAAACGAAAATGACAACAAACAGCAAAGGAAACAGAAAGCTAAAGCAGAAAACAATTAAATCCGCGCGTGATCTCCTCGTCGCGAACGCCTCGGCTGAAGGGTGAAAGAAAGCCTTGCATGGATGAATCTAATCAGAAGAGAAGATAAATCTTCTCTCCTTCCTATCAGATTGTCGACTCCAACAGCTGAACCTCTCAAACCAACAGACGGAAGAGAAAACGAATGGGAAAGACTGCGTTGAACTGGAAGTCTACGCCGTTCAAGTGTGTTTCAATCTTCTCCTTTGACCTCCTTTTATATTGTTCTGCAGGTACGATTGGATCAAGGAGAACCATCCATTCTCAACGTCGTTCTTCTAGGTGGCGGCAGGAGAAGAAATGGGCCCCTGAAAGATCGGAACAAAACATAAATTGGTTAGCCAACTTACGGATTTCACTTAAAACATTGCGGTTTTAGCAATGTTTCCGCAATGCTTCCGCAATGTGCAATTTTCAATTCTTTAACTTCGTTTTTGGTTCTTTTTCTTTCCTTTTGCATATAAGTCCTAATTTAGCTTCATTCTTCTAATTCTCATGTATAAGCACAAGTTCAAGCTAAATCCTACCAAAAACACTTAAGAATGTGCAACTTCCTATGGCAAATAAGTCCTAAAATAGTCACTTTTGGAGACGTAACACACCCCCAAACTTAAGGTTTTGCTCGTCCTCGAGCAATATAATAACTTACTTGGGCTGCTGTCAACCTCTCTAACCACTTGCTGACTCCCCTAAGTTCACTATTTATGGCAATGCTGTCCTGTGACACACTTCTAAGTTTAAAACCAACCTCTCATTTTGCTTCTTCTGACTTCTCTCGCCTTATAATCCTACTGTTTCATTAACTCCCCACAACTAATCTATATGCCTTGGTCATTAAGTTCATTGTGCATCTATCCCTAAGTTTTCAAATTCTGCCTAGCTTTACCCTAGACTCAGTACATGCTTCTAATGCTTTTCTTTTTGAGCTACCTAGGATTCCTTAGAGTCATGCCAGTCTTAGTATAAACCAGTGACAGTAGTACATTCAGAGAACAACCTAAACCCTGACATCACTACATTGGACATACATTCATCTCCCTAAACAAACCTACGAGCTACAACTTTGTGCTTAGCTAATTGAGGATCAGAGTTCTTTTTATTTAGGACACCCAAGCCACAAAGTTGTAACTCCTAGGTATACATTATTCTTCCCTAGTTTTTCCTTTTTCTTTCTTACTTTGGTGGAGCCTCTCCTTTGGTTGCCTTTTGATGCAATGCCACTTGTGGGTTACACACATGGCACTGATTACTCAGCAACTTCAAGAGAGACACCCCTCTTTATTCTATTTTCATTTTTTTTTTCATCATTGTTTTTCAAAAAGGAGAAGAAGACTGTTTATGCTTAAAGGGAGAGAGGAATGTTCCTAGGCCTAGGGTTGCCTCCCCCAAACTTAAACTGCTCATTGTCCCCAATGAGAGTCTGAGGTGGCACACCCCCAAACTTGTCCTAGAAGCATCTAGTCTAGGGCAAAACAAAGAGAATCTAAAAGTCCTAGGCATAGAATGAACCTTCCTAAAGCAGATACTACAGCAGCAGAATTTCGCAAAAACAGCAAGTTAAGGACTTAAAGATATGCATGCTGAGCAATTTAAAGAAGCTAATTTAAACTATCAAAGGTGTCTTAAGACACTCCTCCAGCATGCTTACAGATAGGTCATATATGGCAGTCATACAAGCAGCAGAAGAACAAAATTGAACCAGAACCAACCTATCAAAACAGTCAGTCAAAAGCATGCGACAACTAACAAAAATTGCGGAATGCGCAATAATTTCGCAATGAATATACAGGGCAAATATATCAGTGATCAAGGCCCCTTTGCATGCTATTTACAGTCATCTATAGCTAAACAAAAAGGAAACTAAAATTACCTAACTATTCAGATACCATCTACCTAAACTAAACTATCCTAAACAACCAAAAGAAAGCATGAAAAACAGATCAAATATTAGATTCAAAATGACAGAATTCAGAAGGTTTAACGAAAAGCAGATTTTTTTTTTTTTTTTTTTTTTTTTAAGAGGGAACAGAAGTACTCCCTCGAGTGCCCTTCGGACTGGCACTCAGACATCCTCATCATCATCCTTCCTCTCCCTTGGAGGTGTCCATGGCTTCAGGAGATCCGTGGGGAAAGCGGGGAAGATGCATCCTAATTGATCAGCCACGTCCTTATCCCTCGCTTGAGCGTACTCAGCCCACTGTGCCATCTTGCGCTGGAGATCCATCAAGCAAGCCATGTAAAGAGATTGAGCTGCAGCCAGGCCGTCAAGCTCAAATTCCATATTCCCCCTTCTTCGCATTCGCAGGCCTGTAGGCAGCTCCAGATGACCGGTGTAGGCCAACTGCCTCTCCATCCTCTCAATTGGCACACCTGCACGTAAACATAGCTTAGTGATGGTGTTTGGAAAGAAAAGAGGGCCCTTACCTTTCTTGGCACAGTCTGCTATGGAGGCTGCAATAACCTCACGAACATTGATAGTGAGGCCCCTCATGATCGCATATACCAGCAGCGATCTCCCCTGATTAATGGTGGTTTCGTGGGTCACTGGGGACAGACGCCTTGGCACGAAAGAGAACCAGACAGCTGCCTTGGCCGTGAGAGTAGCACTCATCAGAGTATGCTTCCCATTGCGTGAGATCGTCCAAGCCGCCTCAGGTTGGCCTATGATGCGCAGTGCTTCTTCCAGGACAGCCTCAGTTGGCGCGTCGATGATCCTCGCGTAGTCAGTATGTTTCTGCCCTTTAAGGCCATAGGCTTCATTGATAGCCTTGGCCGAAAAATCGACCTCAATCCCCCTCACCATGGACAGACCATCCTCAAGGTGCGTCAGATTCGCATAGAAGTCGTACACCATACTGGAGTAGGAAGGGATGGGCGGTCTGCACAGCTCTTCCCAACCGTGGTTGGTGATCCCTGCGCGCAAGAATTGCGGCAGGTCTGCCAATGCATCAAGGAACCCCTTCTCATGGAGTAGGTCCCTTTTCCTCAATTCATTGCCCCTTGATTCGGCGTCTGAAGACACATACCTCACAGCTTGAGGTTCATCTTCGGGGTACAATTTGGCTTTCCCCTTTTCCCTTGCCTTGGCTGACTCAGCAGCCTCGATCTTTAGCTTCTTCAAAGAAGGCTCTTTACTGACCTTCTTCTTCTTGGATTTTTTGGAAGCTTTCGGCCGTTTGTCCTTCACAGTCTTGGGCACCTTCTTCCTCAGCCGTGCCCTGGTGGTGATCTGCTGGAGACAGTCCCACAATGTCTCGTCCATCGAGTCTCTTCCCTCCTCTGCTGGGCTATCAGGACTGACTTCCCTCAAAGGAGAGAAGACTTCATCTTCCTCAGCCGCCTCTTCGATCGGTGTTGATTCTTGATGTTCTTCAATCGGGGCTTCAGGCTCAGGCGTCTGCGAAGATGGAGATAGGTCAGGGCTCTGTGATGGTGGAGATGGTTCAGGGCTCTGTGATGGTGGAGATGGTTCAGGGCTCTGTCTGGCCGTCTCGTAGGATGGACGGCCACTCCCTTGACTCTCCACGGTGGGAGTCTTTTCCTTGCTCGGAGCGTCCCCGACTTCCATCGTCCACTTTCTTTTCTTGGGCGTGCCCACTGGTTCAGACGGACCAGCAGGAATTTCCGTCACCACATTCCACTTTTTCTTGCGTACAGGAAGCTTGGATGGTCGTACGAGTTGAGCAGCTTCAGCATCTGCCAAGGCAAGTAGTGCCTCTCTCGCAGCTACCTCGACGTCCGGTGACTTCTTCTTGGAAGCAGATCGCTCAGCTCGTGTACGCACCATTGTTGCCTTGGAGAAAATTTGCAGGTAGGAGATGCAGAGGAAGAAGATGATGGATTCTTGAAGACCAACGAATGAAGAAAGCGTAAGGGGCTCAACTGATTTGACGGGTATTTATAATCAAGGAAATCCCAACGGCTCTTTCTGTTGCGGTTTCAGCAAATCTACCGCAATTAATTGGAATGGCCGTTGGGGATTTTCTTGATTTAAATCCCAAGATTCTCACAACTAAATCTTCTATTCGGCCCTCTTTCTCCATCGATTCTTTTCCCTGGATTCATCTCCTTGATTTCCTCTTTCGATCACCTATTAAAAGATACAAAACTAACAATAAATTCGTAATCAAAATCACACCTAAACATACGAAAATAACAACCGAAGAAATTCAAAACAACACAAAAGAAACTAAGGCATAGCCTCGCATTGACGAGCACAGTAATCACTCGTCCTCTCTCGGTCTTATTTTCAAGCTTCAGATAAGAGGAAGGCCGAGAGAGTCTTCACATCTCCTTCCTCGTAGTAATGCTTCAAACGTGCACCATTGACCATAAACGGTTGCCCATTCTGCAGGTTTCTAATCTCAATCGCACCATGAACAAACACATTAGTTATAACGAAAGGACCTGACCATCTAGACTTAAGTTTGCCTTGAAATAATCTCAACCTTGAGTTAAATAACAAGACATGCTGGCCTTTCTTAAAGTCCTTAATCCTAAGTCTACTATCATGCCAAATTTTAGTTTTTTCCTTATACATTTTAGCATTTTCATAAGACATATGTCTCAGCTCATCGAGCTCATGTAATTGCAGAGACCGCAATGTTCCCGCATCGGTCACGCAATAATTTAGCTCTTTCAAGGCCCAAAATGCTTTGATTTCCAATTCGAATGGTAAGTGACATGCTTTGCCATACACAAGTCTATAAGGAGTCATACCTAGGGGTGTCTTATATGCAGTCCTATATGCCCAAAGTGCATCCTTTAGTTTAAACGACCAATCTTTTCTATTGGGTTTGACCACTTTTTCGAGTATGTTTTTAATCTCCCTATTTGATATTTCAGCTTGTCCATTCGAATGTGGGTGATAAGGGGTGGCTACTCTATGTCTAACATTGTATTTAGCCAACACTTTCTCCATAGCTTTATTAATAAAGTGAGTCCCTTCATCACTAATTATAGCACGAGGTGTACCAAACCTAGTAAAGATATGTCTATTAAGGAACTTAATGACTGTCTTGGCATCATTTGTGGGACATGCTATGGCTTCTACCCATTTAGATACATAGTCTACAGCCACAAGTATATAGAGGTTACCTGCTGATGGAGGAAATGGTCCCATGAAGTCAATGCCCCACACATCAAAGAGCTCCAACTCTAGGATGTACGTGAGAGGCATCTCATCCTTTCGACTAAGGTTACCTGTTCTGTGACATTCATCGCAGCTGTGCGCATGGTCGTGGGCATCTTTGAAGATCGTGGGCCAATAGTAGCCACTTTGGAACACCTTTGGAGTTGTTCTTTGGCCACCAAAGTGTCCACCATAGGGAGATGTATGGCAGTGCTGCAGCACAGACTTCGCCTCAGCAGCTGACACACACTTCCTCAACAAACCATCTGCACATGTCTTATAAAGTGTAGGATCGTCCCATATGAACTTCTTAGCTTCATGTAGAAACCTCTTCTTTTCTTGTCCTCCCTTGAAAGTTGGTAGTACCTGCGAGGCAAGGAAGTTAGCAATATCAGCAAACCAAGGTTCCTCATCGTTATCACGATGTGCTAACACAAAGACATGCTCATCGATAAAGGCATCAGAAATTGCGGTTTCCGCAATTTTATCGCAATTATGTCGCAATCTAGAGAGATGATCCGCAACTACATTTTCGCATCCTTTCTTATCTCTAATGTCTCGATCAAACTCTTGTAGCAACAATACCCATCTAATTAACCTAGGCTTAGCATCAGCCTTCCTCATAAGGTATTTTAGTGCAGAATGATCAGTGTACACGATTGTCCTAGTGCCTACAATGTAATTCCTAAACTTCTCGCAGGCAAACACTACAGCTAGCATTTCCTTTTCTGTGGTTATGTAGTTACATTGTGCCTCATTCAGTGTCTTACTAGCATAGTATACAGGGTGTGTTAGTTTGTCAATCTTTTGTCCTAGCATAACCCCTACTGCATAGTCACTTGCATCACATAACATCTCAAATGGAAGGTCCGAATTTTGTCCTACTATAATAGGTGCTTTGACCAATGCTTCCTTAAGGGTTGACCAGGCTAGAAAACATTCTTTTGAGAAGATGAATGGCTTATTCAGCTCTAGAAGCTCACACAAAGGTTTAGAAATCTTTGAAAAGTTCTTAATGAATCTTCTATAGAAACCTGCGTGTCCTAGGAAACTTCTAATAGCTTTCACATTCTGAGGTTCCACTAATTTCTCTATTATTTCAATCTTGGCCCTATCGACCTCTACTCCTGCTCTAGACACTCTATGACCTAGGACTATCCCTTCTTCCACCATGAAGTGGCATTTCTCCCAATTAAGAACCAGGTTGGTTTCCTCACACCTAGCTAGGACTTGCCCTAAGTTCTCTAAGCAATTTGTAAATGAATCACCAAAGACTGAGAAGTCATCCATAAATATTTCTATCATGGATTTATCTAAGTCAGAGAAGATGGCCAACATGCACGTTTGGAATGTTGCTGGTGCATTGCATAAGCCAAAAGGCATTCTGCGAAAAGCAAATGTTCCAAAGGGACATGTGAAGGTTGTTTTCTCCTGGTCCACAGGGTCTATGGTGATTTGGTTATATCCAGAATAACCATCTAGAAAGCAGTAATAAGCTCTACCAGTTATCCTATCTAACATCTGATATATGAATGGTAAAGGGAAGTGATCTTTTTATGTTTCTTTATTCAATTTTCTATAGTCCATACAGACTCTCCATCCTGTAATAGTTCTAGTTGGAATTAGTTCATTACTCTCATTGACTACTACAGTCATCCCTCCCTTCTTAGGTACACATTGAATTGGACTCACCCACTGACTATTGGCTATAGGGAAGATTACACCTGCATCTAACCACTTGATTATCTCTTTTTTAACTACCTCCTTCATGGAGGGGTTCAACCTACGTTGGTGATCTACTCTAGGTGTATGTTCTTCTTCCAAGATTATCTTATGCATGCAGTAGGAAGGGCTAATACCTCTAATGTCAGCAATCGTCAATGCAATAGCTTTTTTGTGTTGCTTAAGCAGTAATATCAACTCAATTTCATGCTTTTCACTTAATTTGGACGAAATAATAACAGGCAAAGTATCATCCTTTCCTAGATATGCATACTTAAGATGATCAGGCAATGGTTTCAATTCTAAGATAGGTGGATGCTCAATGGATGGATTCAATGGATTCATGGACCTTTCAGTCAAGTCATTAGTCATACAAACATGCTGAGGTTTATCCACAGGTATATCCATTATTTCAGAAATATTTAGATCAGTTACATCTAATTGTACATAATCATTGGCATGCTTAATCAATAATTCATGCTCAAGCTATTCTTCCATCAACGAATCTACTATGTCCATACTTGCACAAGATTCAGAGTCAGAAGGGTACCTTAGGGCTTTAAAGACACTAAACTTAACCTCCTCATCATGAACCCTCATGGTGAGCTCACCTTTCTGGACATCAATCAGGGCCCTACATGTGGCTAGAAATGGTCTGCCTAATAGGATGGGGATCTCCTTGTCTCCTTCATAATCTAGAATGATGAAGTCTGCAAGAAAAATGAACTTGTCAACCTTGACAAGAATATCCTCTATCTTACCCTCAAGGTAGGCTATGGATCTGTCTGCCAACTGCAAGGTGACAGTGGTAGGACGTTCTTCTCCTATGCCTAGCTGGCGGAATAGTGATAGAGGCATGAGATTTATGCCCACGTGCTTGCCTCCCAACTCCACTGGTAGAGTGAAGGAACCAGGATCCTTCTTCTTCTTTGGTAGTTTGTTCTGGAGTATAGCACTGCACTCCTCAGTGAGATTCACTGTTTCAAATTCACCAATAATTTTCTTGTTAGTAATTATATCCTTCAAAAACTTAACATGAGAAGGCATGGACTGCAAAACCTCTACAAATGGGATATTAACATGCACTTGTTTAAGAATTTCTAAAAATTTGTTAAAGTGCACTTCCTGTTCTTGTTTTTTCTTTAGCCTTCGAGGGAATGGAGGTGGTGGCACATATGTAGGCACTTCAGGTCGCCTCAGGATAGGTGGAGGCCTTGGAATTTCTTCTAGTTCCTCTATGATTGGTTCCAGCCTCGCCTTTGATGTGCTTGTCGATGGTTGACCATGGTTTGGCAGAGAATCCAGTGGAGCACTAGACTCTTCATTCTCTACTCTCTTTGGGGTTTCTCTAGGGTTGCTTACCAATGGTCTCCCACTTCGAAGTTAAATTGCTTGAACTTGCTCTTTTCCATCCCTTCTTGCCACCTCAGTGTCAGCAGGCAGTCTACCTTGGGGCCTACTTTTTAGTTCATTGGCTAATTGCCCTATTAGGTTCTCTAGACTCCTAAGGGTAGCTTGCTGACTTTGTAGAGTAGCATCATTCTTTGCAATGTACTCCTTAAGTAAATTTTCTACTGCAGACCCTATTGGTTGGTTATATGGTTTTTGGTACATTGATTGCTTATTTTGGGGAGTGAAACCAGGTGTTCCACTCGGTCTTGGCTGGTTGGGAGCTTGGTTAGTATTCTGTTGCCCACCCCAAGAAAGATTTGGGTGGTTCCTCCAACCAGAATTGTAAGTGTTAGAATAGGGGTTGTTCCTAGGCTGCTGTTGGCTTCCAACATAGCAGACTGAGGCTGGATCCCCAGGGCAGTATTCATACAGGTGCCCTTCTCCACAGAATCCACAGATCAGTGTCTCACCTTGACTCGTTTGTGTGCCCATTGAGATGGCTGCGGCGGTGTTGACACTGGATTGGAGATTCGTTTGAGCCATTTGTTTGACTAGGTTGGTCAGGGCGTTTATTTGGCTACTCATGGCACTGAGTGCGTCCTTGTCTTGAGCTCTGCTTGGCTCTACTGGATCATCTGACCACTGTTGCGTGCTCAATGTGTTGAAATAATTAGGTAATAAAAGAGATAGAGCACTCAGAACATGCAAGCATACATGATCTTATAGCAAGTAGTAAGTATATTTCATTCGTTTTCCCACAGAGATTTATTTTTAGCTATTCGCGAAGTGTTTTGTTAAGAAAGAAGGGGTGGATTTGATGGGGTAAAATTAGTTTTTAATTATCTAATTTTTGCTGAATGTGTAAAGGGTAGTAACATAAATAAGAACAAGTTAAAGCTAAGCTCAAATGAAAAGAGACGAGATTAATAAATGAAGATAAAAACAGCTAGACAGAATTGTAACTTAAGCAGAATTGCGGAGACAGCAATTCTACCGCAATTAAATAGCAGCGAAAGTGTGTAAATGGGTGAATTAAGGGCTACTAATGACTATCCTATAGGCATTTTTATACGATTCTCAAGCACTGGATCTACTCTCTATGCATCAAACTATCTCAATCTCATGTATCGTCCGATTCCATGCATTAGATTCTTTAGTTTACTCAACTCAAAGTAAGGTCTTAAGCATCTTGTTAAGGCAGAAAGATATGGTTTGTACTAGGGAAACGCCTATTCCTAGGCCGTTTCCTGGTTACCTTGAAAGGCTAGCATGATAATATGACTCTGAACTCTTACTCCTTCCAGAGGTTAGGAGTTCTTTGGACAAAATGGATGGCCGATCGAAATTGCCCGTGGGATGAAGCTTACATACAATCAATGCTTCGAGAGCTATCCTACATGCTTGATTCACGTTTTTTAACCTATGGAGTTGTCATTAGCATGCCCCTAAGTGACTTAGTTACTCATGGATATAAGGAGAACAGAACTAAAGGATAAGCTAGACATGCTTAGAAGGGAAATGTGCTTAAAACAGCAAGGGAGAACAGTAGAATGCAAAGGCGAGAAACTGTGAAATACTGAACTTTATGATTGATTAATTGATTGTTTGAATGAACATAAGAGATACTTAAAGTAAAGAACAGATAGACAGAACACAACGAAATGATCTAAACTAGCCACAAGAACAGAAACAACACAAGACAGAGTTGTAAAGTAGAAATGAAGAACAGAAAACAGTAAAACAGCTCGAATGTCTCGTTGCAGCCGCCTCGAATGAAGGATAAGAGAAGTCAGCCTTGCTTGGATGAATCCAATCGGGAGAGAAGATGAATCTCCTCTCCTTCCTATCAGATTATCGATTCCAACAGCTGAGCTTCGCAAACCAGCAGACGGCAAAGGAAAACAGGAGAAAAGATGGACTGCGAGAAGACTTCTACGCTTTCGGATGATGTTTGAACCCTCGACTTTGACCCCTATTTATAGTAATCTGCAGGTGCATTTGGGCCAAGGAGAACCATCAATCTTCAACGTCGTACTTCAGAATGGATGGAGGAGAAAGAACGAATCCCTGAAATAACGGAAATTAACAGAAAAAGATCAGTCAACTTACGGTTTTCACTTGAAACATTGCGGTGACCGCAATGTTTCCGCAATGCGTTCGCAATGCTTGTTTTTCATTCTTTTCCTTCGGTTTTCAACTCTTTTCTTTCCTATTGTACATAAGTCCTAATTTAGCTACCTTCTTCTAATTCTCATATTTAAGCATAGGTTTAGGCTAAATGCTATCAAAAACACCTAAGAGTGAACATCTTTCTAAGCCAATTAAGTCCTAAAAAGGTCACTTTTGGAGACGTAACACACCCCCAAACTTAAGGTTTTGCTTGTCCTCAAGCAATCTAAGGACTTTCCTAGGCTACTGTTTCTTCTTCTTTAACCACTTAATCACTCCCCTATATCCCTATCTATAGTACTGCTGTCCTGTGACACACTTCTACGCTTAAAACTACCCTCTTATCTAGCTTCTTCTGACTTCGCCTGCCTAACACTCCTTCTGTTTTCATTAACTCCCTACAACTGATCTATTTGCTTTTGTCATATCATGCCACTATCCCTAAGGTTTCAAATTCTGCCTAGCTTTACCTCAGACTCAGTACATGCTTCTAGCTTTATTTTTAATGTGTCTAGGATTCCTTAGAGTCATGCCAGTCTTAGTATTAACGGTGACAGTAGTACTTTTAAAGAACAACCTAAACCCTGGCATCACTACATTGGATATACACTCATCTCCCTAAACAACCCTACAAGTTACAACTTTGTGCTTAGCTAATTGAGGATCAGAGTTCTTTTTAAATAGGACATCTAAGCCACAAAGTTATAACTCCTAGGTATACATTCTTCTTCCCTATTCTTTTCCCTTTTTCTTACTTAGGTGGGGCCTCTCCTTTGGTTGCCTTTTGATGCAATGCCACTTGTGGGTCACACACTTGGCACTGATTACTTAGCAACCTCAGAGAGACCCCCCTCTTTATTCTATTTTTCATTTTTTTTTTCAGTTCATCATTTTTTGTAAAGGAGAAGAAGAATGCTTATGTTTCTAAGGGAGAGATGAATGTTCCTAGGCCTAGGGTGGCCGCCCCCAAACTTCAACTACTCATTGTCCCCAATGAGTGTCTGAGGTGGCACACCCCCAAACTATCCTAGAAGCATCTAGTCTAAGGTAAAACAAAGAGAATCTAAAGCCTTAGGCATAGACAAAATATTCGAACGGCAAATATCACAGCAGTAGTAATTTAAAAAAACAGACAGATAAGGGCTTAAAGTTGTGCATGCTGAGCGTTTTAGAGGTTAATTTAAACTATCAAAAGGGTGTCCTATGACACTCATCCAGCATGCATTTAGGGAACAGCAATACTCCCTTTAGTGCAATTCAAACCAGCACTCAAACGTCTTCATCCTCATCAGGTTGTCGTGGTCGTGGAGGCACCCATGGAGTCAGGAGATTTGTGGGGAAGTCAGGGAAGATGCACCCAAGTTGGTCTGCAACTTCCTTGTCCCGTGCCTGCGCGTAAGTGGCCCATTGAGCCATCCTCCTCTGCATATCCATCAGGCATGCCATGGATAGTGACTGATCAGCAGCC
Organism: Herpetospermum pedunculosum; assembly: GCA_028017165.1. NCBI lineage: Eukaryota > Viridiplantae > Streptophyta > Magnoliopsida > Cucurbitales > Cucurbitaceae > Herpetospermum > Herpetospermum pedunculosum. Next base: position 36,689,203 of record CM051529.1, read on the forward strand.
AGCCTATCCAGTTAAAACTCCATATTCCCCTTCCTCTTCAGCCTCAAGCTAGCAGGCAGCTCCAAGTGGCCTGTGTAAGCCATCTGCTGCTCCATCCGCTCAATGGGGACTCCTGCAAGCAAACATAGTTTGGTTATGGTGTTAGGGAAAAACAATGGTCCCTTACCTTTCTTGGCGCACTCAGCAATGGCGGCTGACATGATTTCACCCACGTTGACCGTGAGACCTCGCATAATGGCATAGACCAGCAGCGATCTGCTCTGGTTGATGGTCGTCTCATGGGTCATAGGGGACAGCTTTCTCCTTACAAAGGCAAACCATACAGCTGCCTTTGCTGTCAGGTTGGCACTCATGAGGGTGTGCCTCCCATTGCGTGATACAGTCCACGTTGCTTCAGGCTGGCCAATGGTTCGAATGGCCTCCTCCAGCACTGCCTCAGTAGGCTCATCAACGATCCTCGCATAATTAGTGTGTCTTTGGCCCTTGAGGCCATAAGCTTCGTTGATGGCTTTTGCTGAGTAGTCCACCTCTACTCCCCTCACCACAGAAAGCCCTTCCTCAGAGTTTCGCAGGTTGGCGTAGAAGTCGTAAACCATACTCGTGTAAGCTGGATTGGGCGGCCTGCACAACTCCTCCCAGCTATGATTTATGATTCCTGCGCGCAAGAACTGCGGCAGGTCAGCAGGTCTGTCGAGGAAGCCTTTCTCGTGCAGCAACTCCCTCTTCCTCAGCTCAACGCCCCTGGACTCAGCGTCAGAGGAAACATACCTCACTGACTGAGGCTCATCTTCAGGGTAGAGCTTGGCCTTCCCTTTGTCTGCTGGCTTGGCTGACTCTGCAGCCTCAACCTTGAGTCTTTTGAGCGATGGCTCAGTGCTCTCTTTTTCTGACGAAGGCGCCTTCTTGGCCTTCTTCTTCTTCAGCTTCTTGGATCGCTTGGCCTTAAGAATCTTGGCCTTCTTCTTCTTCTTCTTGAGCTTTGCCTCAATGGTGATCTGCTGCAGGCACGCCCCCAACGTCTCTTCCATTGAGTCAGTCTTCTGTTCAAGACTCTCCGGGCTAGCTTCCCTCACAGGCGAGAAAACCTCCTCGTCCTCACCTTCCCCACTGCCCTGCGTTGATTCTTGGTACTCCCCATATGGGAATTCAGGGTCAGGCCGTGGGGAAGTGTGCGACGGCGTGGTGCTTTGCTCTGCTGTAGGTGTCTATGCAGAACTCAGTGGTGAAGACGGCTGCTCAGGGCTCTGCGCTGGCGGGGATGAAGAGAGCTCAGGGCTTCGCACTGGCGAGGGGCTGCGCTTGGCTGCCTCATGGGACGGCTGGCTTTGTTCTTGACTCTCCACAGAGGGAGTCTTGTTCTTGATTTCCTCATCGGCCACAGCCATACTCCATCGACGCTTCTTGGGTGTGCCTGCTGGCTCAGAGGGTCCAGCAGGGATTTCAGTGACAACCTTCCACTTCTTCTTGCGAATCGGAAGCTTGGGAAGGCGTTCAGTTCGCGCAGCGTCAGCCTCAGCCAAAGCTAGCAGTGCGTCTCTCGCAGCTGTTTCAGCGTCGTCAGCCCTCTTCTTGGCTGCAGATCTTTCAGCCCTCGTGAACACCATTGTTGAATCGTGGAGGTTTGGAGAGAAGAATCAAAGATGAAGAGAATCGCAGTTTTCTTGGAATTCAGAGAGTGGGAGAATCGTATCGATCGAGCGCCTTCTAACGGATATAAAAGAAACGGATAAATCCCAACGGCTATATTTTGCGGATCCTGCAAATCCAGCGCAATTTTAGGGATATTTTTTCATCAAAATGTCTATCTTTGCTCGTCCGTATCTTTTATTTGGCTCAATCTTTTCTTGATTTTTAAAGCTGGAGTTACTCTCCTTGATTCCCTCTTTCGATTCCCTACAAAAAGAAATAAAAATAACATCAAATTCGCAATTAAAATCATACAACAAAACACACAAACGATAACCGGAAAATCGCAAAAAATAAACTAAGGCATGAGCCTTGTGTTGACGAGCACAGCAATCACTCGTCCTCTCTCGTTCTCATTGTCACGCTTCAGTCAAGAGGAAGGCCGAGAGAGTCTTCACATCTCCTTCCTCATAGTAGTGCTTCAATCTTGCACCATTAACCATGAATGGTTGGCCTTGCTGCAAGTTCTTTATCTCTATGGCACCATGAACAAACACATTAGTAATCACAAATGGACCTGACCACCTAGACTTAAGTTTCCCTGGAAATAGTTTCAACCGTGAGTTAAACAACAAAACAAGTTGACCCTTCTTAAAGTCCTTAACTCTAAGTCTACTATCGTGCCAAATCTTGGTCTTTTCCTTATACATCTTAGCATTTTCATAGGCCATATGTCTAAGCTCATCAAGCTCATGTAATTGCAAAGACCGCAATGTTCCCGCATCATTTACGCAAAAATTCAATTCTTTCATGGCCCAAAATGCTTTGATTTCTAACTCAAGTGGAAGATGACAAGCTTTGCCATATACCAGCCTATAAGGAGACATACCTAGGGGTGTCTTATATGCTGTCCTATACGCCCAAAGTGCATCCTCAAGCTTAAAGGACCAGTCTTTCCTATTAGGTTTGACCCCTTTTTCTAGGATGTTCTTAATTTCCCTATTTGAAATTTCAGCCTGTCCATTCGAGTGTGGGTGATAGGGAGTGGCTACTCTCTGTCTAATGTTATACTTAGCCAACACTCTCTCCATAGCCTTGTTAATGAAATGTGACCCCTCATCACTAATGATGGCACGAGGTGTCCCAAACCTAGTAAAAATGTGCCTATGCAAGAATTTGGTGACTGTTTTGGCATCATTATTGGGACATGCTTTGGCTTCTACCCACTTGGATACATAGTCTACTGCCACTAATATGTAAAGGTTACCTGATGATGGAGGGAATGGCCCCATGAAGTCAATGCCCCACACATCAAAGAGCTCCAACTCTAAGATGTAGGTGAGGGGCATCTCATCCTTTCGACTGAGGTTACCTGTTCTTTGGCATTCATCACAGCTGTGGGCATAGTTGTGGGCATCCTTGAAGATCGTTGGCCAATAGTAGCCACTCTGAAATACCTTTGCAGCTGATCTTTGGCCACCAAAGTGTCCACCATAAGGAGCTGTGTGACAATGCTGCAGCACAGACTTCGCTTCAGCAGCTGAAACACACTTCCTTAGCAAGCCATCAGCACAGGTTCTGTAAAGTGTGGGGTCATCCCATATGAATTTCCTTGCTTCATGAAGGAACCTCTTCTTCTCTTGACCTCCCTTGAAAACTGGTAATACCTGTGATGCAAGGAAGTTAGCAATGTCAGAAAACCAAGGTTCCTCATCGTTATCACGATGAGTCAAAACAAAGACATGTTCATCAATAAAAGCATCAGAAATTGCGGGTTCCGAAATTTTTTCGCAATTGTGCTGCAATCGAGAAAGGTGATCCGCAACCACATTTTCACATCCTTTCTTGTCTCGAATGTCCAAATCAAATTCCTGCAGCAATAACACCCACCTAATCAACCTAGGCTTAGCATCAGCCTTCCTCATAAGATATTTCAAGGCAGAATGGTCAGTGTACACAATTGTCCTAGTGCCTACAATATAGTTTCTGAATTTCTCACAAGCGAACACTACAGCAAGCATCTCTTTCTCAGTAGTTGTATAATTACATTGAGCCTCATTCAAGGTTTTACTAGCATAGTAGACAGGGTGTGTTAGCTTGTCAATCTTCTGTCCTAACATGACCCCTACAGCATAGTCACTAGCATCACATAACATCTCAAATGGGAGATCCCAATCTGGCCCTACTATAACAGGTGCTGTGACTAGTGCTTTCTTAAGGGTTGTCCAAGCTACTACACATTCCTTAGAGAAGATGAATGGCCTATTTAGTTCTAGCAGCTCACACAGAGGCTTGGCTATCTTAGAAAAGTCCTTAATGAACCTTCTGTAGAAGCCAACATGCCCTAAGAAACTTCTAATGGCCTTGACATTCTGAGGCTCTACCAACTTCTCTATGATTTCTATCTTTGCCCTGTCAACTTCTACACCTGCCCTTGACACTCTATGACCTAAGACAATCCCCTCATCTACCATGAAGTGACACTTTTCCCAATTAAGGACTAAGTTAGTCTCTTCACATCTCGCCAGGACTTGTCCTAAATTATCTAGACAGTTGGTAAAGGAGTCCCCAAAGACTGAGAAATCATCCATGAATATTTCTATCATGGACTCATCCAAATCAGAAAAGATTGCCAACATGCACCTTTGGAATGTTGCCGGTGCATTGCATAAGCCAAAAGGCATTCTGCGAAAGGCAAATGTTCCAAAAGGGCAAGTAAAGGTAGTCTTTTCTTGGTCTTTGGGGTCTATAGTGATCTGGTTATACCCTGAATAACCGTCTAGGAAACAGTAATAGGCTCTACCAGCTATTCTGTCTAACATTTGGTCAATGAATGGTAGAGGGAAGTGGTCTTTTTTAGTTTCTTTATTTAGTTTCCTATAATCCATGCAAACTCTCCATCCTGTGACAGTCCTAGTTGGAATCAGTTCATTGTTCTCATTGACTACCACAGTCATCCCACCCTTCTTAGGTACACACTGTATAGGGCTCACCCACTGACTACTAGCTATTGGAAAGATCACACCAGCATCTAACCATTTAATTATCTCTTTCTTAACTACCTCTTTCATAGAGGGATTCAGCCTACGTTGGTGATCTACTCTAGGTGTGTGCTCTTCCTCTAGTATAATCTTATGCATGCAATAAGAAGGGCTAATGCCTCTAATATCAGCAATAGTCCATGCAATAGCCTTCCTATGTTGCTTAAGCAGTAATATCAGTTCAACCTCATGCTTTTCACTTAATTTAGAAGAAATGATAACAGGCAGAGTTTCATTACTCCCTAAATATGCATACTTGAGGTGAGTGGGGAGTGGCTTTACTTCTAATACAGGCGGATGCTCAATGGATGGCTTTAAAGGATTTAAGGCTCTATCAGTTAAGTCAATATTCATACATACATGCTGAGGGTTATTTACAGATATGTCCATTATCTCAGCTATGTTTAAGTCTGTTAATTCTAAACCTACATATTCATTAGCATGCTTGGTTAATAATACATGCTCCAATTGTTCTTCCATTAAAGAGTCTACAACGTCCATGCTAGCACAGGATTCAGGGTCAGAGGGGTACCTTAAAGCTTTATACACACTAAATTTCACCTCTTCATCATGAACCCTCATAGTGAGCTCACCTTTTTGGACGTCTATCAGTGCCCTACCTGTGGCTAGAAATGGTCTGCCTAACAGGATGGGGACCTCCTTGTCTGCTTCATAATCCAGGATAATGAAATCTGCAAGGAAAATAAACTTGTCAACCTTTACTAAAATATCCTCAATCTTACCTTCTGGGTATGCAATGGATCTGTCTGCTAATTGTAAAGTGACAGTGGTTGGTCGTGCTTCTCCTATTCCTAACTGGCGGAATAGTGATAGGGGCATGAGGTTTCTGCTGGCGCCCAGGTCACAAAGCGCTCTGCCCACGTGCTTGCCTCCAAGTTCTACAGGTAAGGTGAAGGAACCAGGATCCTTCTCCTTCTTGGGCAACTTGTTTTGGAGTATGGCACTGCACTCTTCAGTGAGGTTTACTGTTTCAAACTCACCAATTATTTTTTTGTTAGTAATAATATCTTTCAAAAACTTCACATAGGAAGGCATAGACTGTAAAACTTCTACAAAAGGAATGTTGACATGTACTTGCTTAAGAATTTCTAAGAATTTATTAAAATGCACTTCCTGTTCCTGCTTCTTCTTAAGCCTTCGAGGATATGGAGGTGGTGGCACATATGCAGGCACGTCAGGTCGCCTTAGGATAGGTGGAGGCCTTGGAATTTCTTCTATCTCCTCAACAATTGGCTCTAGCCTGGCTCCTGATGTGCTAGTTGGTGGTGTACCTTGGTTTGGCAGAGACTCCAGTGGAGCACTAGACTCAGTGTTCTCTACTCTCTTTGGTGTGTCCTTTGTGTTGCTCACCAATGGTCTACCACTTCTGAGTTCAATTGCTTGAACTTGTTCTTTACCATCTCTCCTTGGCACCTCGGTGTCAGCAGGGAGCCTACCTTGGGGCCTACTCTTGAGTTCATTGGCTAATTGGCCTATTTGGTTCTCTAGGCTCCTAAGAGTGGCTTGCTGGCTTTGAAGAGTAGCATCATTCTTAGCTATGTATTCCTTGAGTAAGTTTTCTACAGAAGATCCTACAGGTTGGTTGTATGGTTTTTGATACATTGATTGGTTATGTTGGGGAGTGAAACCAGGTGTTCCACTCGGTCTAGGTTGGTTAGGATTTTGGTTAGCATTTTGTTGGCCACCCCATGACAGGTTTGGGTGGTTCCTCCAACCAGGGTTGTAAGTATTGGAATAGGGGTTGTTCCTAGGCTGCTGCTGACTTCCAATGTAGCAGACTGAGGCTGGATTCCCAGGGCAGTATTCATACAGGTGCCCTTCCCCACAGAATCCACATACAAGTGTCTCACCTTGACTTGGTTGGGTGCCCATTGACATGGCGGTAGCGGTGTTGACACTTGTTTGGAGATTGGCTTGAGCCATTTGCTTAACTAGGTTGGTCAGGGCATTTATTTGGCTGCTCATCGCACTTAGAGCATCCTTGTCTTGAGCTCTAGTTGGCTCAACTGGATCATCTGACCACCTACAGTGAGATGCTGAGATCTTCTCCAAGATCTCATAGGCCTCGTTGTAACTCTTGGACAACATGGAACCACCAGCAGATGAATTTAAGACTTGCCTAGTGCTGGGGTTGCATCCTTTGAAAAAGACCTCTATTTGGATACACCATGGGATGCCATGATGTGGACATTTGAGAAGAAGGTCCTTGAACCTTGTCCAAGCTTCGTGAAGAGATTCATTATCAGCTTGTTTGAACTTAACTATATCATCACGAAAGGTAGAATTCCTATCAGGTGGGAAGTATTTGACTAGGAATTTCTCTGCTAAGTCTGTCCAATTAAGGACAGATCCAGAGGGTAATGAGTTCAACCATGTTTTGGCTTTGTCCCTCAAAGAGTAAGGGAACAAGTATAGCCTCAAAGCTTCTTGGGACACTCCAGGGATGATGAAGGTATCACTAACTCCTAAGAAGTTCCTAAGATGGTTGTGGGGGTCCTCATTTTCCACTCCAAAGAATTGTCCCACAGTGGACAACATTTGGAACATCACTGGCTTTAACTCGAATGAGTTGGCAGTGATTTCAGGACGGATTATGCTGGGGTTCAGCTCCCCAGGCATAGGTACTAAATATGAAAGAATGGCACTATTCTTGTCATTCGCTATTTCGATGGGGTTGCGAATGACAGGTACCTGATTTGGAACTATCTCGTCCATTTCTTCGATTTCAGGTATGATTTGAGGTATAGAAGGTTGTTTAAAGAGTCGTTTCTTTGCTTTGTTTCTAGCTCTAAGTAGTCTCTCAGGCTCAGGATTGAACTCTAGATATATACTTGAAGGCTCACTCATAAACTACCCCAATAGTACCTGCAAAAGAAATGAAACAGATCAGCTTCAATAAGCAATAAACTTGGTGTTTCAAACTTAACAAACTTCGTTTTCACTTAAAATAAATCCCCGGCAGCGGCGCCAAAAACTTGTTGTGTGCTCAATGTGTTGAAATAATTAGGTAATAAAAGAGATAGAGCACTCAGAACATGCAAGCATACATGATCTTATAGCAAGTAGTAAGTATATTTCATTCGTTTTCCCACAGAGATTTATTTTTAGCTATTCGCGAAGTGTTTTGTTAAGAAAGAAGGGGTGGATTTGATGGGGTAAAATTGGTTTTTAATTATCTAATTTTTGCTGAATGTGTAAAGGGTAGTAACATAAATAAGAACAAGTTAAAGCTAAGCTCAAATGAAAAGAGACGAGATTAATAAATGAAGATAAAAACAGCTAGACAGAATTGTAACTTAAGCAGAATTGCGGAGACAGCAATTCTACCGCAATTAAATAGCAGCGAAAGTGTGTAAATGGGTGAATTAAGGGCTACTAATGACTATCCTATAGGCATTTTTATACGATTCTCAAGCACTGGATCTACTCTCTATGCATCAAACTATCTCAATCTCATGTATCGTCCGATTCCATGCATTAGATTCTTTAGTTTACTAAACTCAAAGTAAGGTCTTAAGCATCTTGTTAAGGCAGAAAGATATGGTTTGTACTAGGGAAACGCCTATTCCTAGGCCGTTTCCTGGTTACCTTGAAAGGCTAGCATGATAATATGACTCTGAACTCTTACTCCTTCCAGAGGTTAGGAGTTCTTTGGACAAAATGGATGGCCGATCGAAATTGCCCGTGGGATGAAGCTTACATACAATCAATGCTTCGAGAGCTATCCTACATGCTTGATTCACGTTTTTTAGCCTATGGAGTTGTCATTAGCATGCCCCTAAGTGACTTAGTTACTCATGGATATAAGGAGAACAGAACTAAAGGATAAGCTAGACATGCTTAGAAGGGAAATGTGCTTAAAACAGCAAGGGAGAACAGTAGAATGCAAAGGCGAGAAACTGTGAAATACTGAACTTTATGATTGATTAATTGATTGTTTGAATGAACATAAGAGATACTAAAAGTAAAGAACAGATAGACAGAACACAACGAAATGATCTAAACTAGCCACAAGAACAGAAACAACACAAGACAGAGTTGTAAAGTAGAAATGAAGAACATAAAACAGTAAAACAGCTCGAATGTCTCGTTGCAGCCGCCTCGAATGAAGGATAAGAGAAGTCAGCCTTGCTTGGATGAATCCAATCGGGAGAGAAGATGAATCTCCTCTCCTTCCTATCAGATTATCGATTCCAACAGCTGAGCTTCGCAAACCAGCAGACGACAAAGGAAAACAGGAGAAAAGATGGACTGCGAGAAGACTTCTACGCTTTCGGATGATGTTTGAACCCTCGACTTTGACCCCTATTTATAGTAATCTGCAGGTGCATTTGGGCCAAGGAGAACCATCAATCTTCAACGTCGTACTTCAGAATGGATGGAGGAGAAAGAACGAATCCCTTAAATAACGGAAATTAACAGAAAAAGATCAGTCAACTTACGGTTTTCACTTGAAACATTGCGGTGACCGCAATGTTTCCGCAATGCGTTCGCAATGCTTGTTTTTCATTCTTTTCCTTCGGTTTTCAACTCTTTTCTTTTCTATTGTACATAAGTCCTAATTTAGCTACCTTCTTCTAATTCTCATATTTAAGCATAGGTTTAGGCTAAATGCTATCAAAAACACCTAAGAGTGAACATCTTTCTAAGCCAATTAAGTCCTAAAAAGGTCACTTTTGGAGACGTAACAACCACCTACAGTGAGATGCTGAGATCTTCTCCAGGATCTCATAGGCTTCATTATAGCTTTTAGAAAGCATGGAACCACCAGCTGACGAATTCAACACTTGCCTTGTGCTGGGGTTACATCCTTTAAAAAAGACTTCTATTTGGATACACCATGGGATGCCATGGTGTGGACATTTAAGCAGAAGGTCCTTGAACCTTGTCCAAGCTTCGTGAAGTGATTCGTTTTCGGCCTGTTTGAATTTGATTATGTCATCACGAAAGTTTGAATTCCTATCAGGTGGGAAATATTTGACTAGGAATTTCTCAGCCAGATCTGTCCAATTGACAACTGATCCGGAAGGTAATGAGTTTAACCACGTTTTGGCTTTATCCCTTAATGAGTAAGGGAAGAGGTAAAGCCTCTAAGCTTCTTGGGAAACTCCAGGGATAAGGAATGTATCACTAACTCCTAGGAAGTTTCTTAGATGGTTGTGGGGGTCCTCATTTTCCACTCCAAAGAATTGTCCCACAGTGGACAACATTTGGAACATTACTGGCTTTAACTCGAATGAGTTGGCAGTAATTTCAGGGCGTATGATGCTTGGGTTTAGCTCCCCAGGCATGGGAACTAAGTAGGAGAGAATGGCACTATCCTTGTCATTCGCTATTTCGATGGGGTTGCGAATGGTAGGTGCTGGATTTGGGTTTGGTCTTTTCATTTCTTCTTGATAGAATTGCGAACACTCCGCGGAGTCAGCAATGATTTGAGGTATAGGGGGTTGTTTAAAGAGACGTTTCTTAGCTTTGTTTCTGGCCCTAAGTAATCTCTCAGGTTCAGGATTGAACTCTAGATCGCTACTTGAATGCTCATTCATAAACTAACCCAATGGTACCTGCAAAAGAAATGAGAATAGCTTAGTTCCAATAGATATTAAGCTTTGTGTTTCTAACTTTAACAAACTTCGTTTTTACTAAACAAAATCCCCGGCAGCGGCGCCAAAAACTTGTTGCGTGCTCAATGTTTAAAATAAAGAAGTAATGATAGAGCACTCAGAACATGCAAGCATACATGGTCTTGTAGCAAGTAATAAGTATTTTTTCATTCGATTTCCCACAGAGATTTATTCTTAGTTACTAGCGAAGTGTTTTGTTAAGAGAGAATGGGTGGATTAAATGGGGTTGATTTGGTTTTAAAGTGCCTAATTACTAAGGAATGTGTAAATGATGAAAGCATAAACAAGTGCAAGTAGATAATAAACTTGAATGCAAAGAGAAGGGAATGACAAACGAAAAGAGAAATGGCTAAAACAGAATTTTAACTAAGGGAATTGCGGAAACAACAATTATTTCGCAATGTTGCTAACAGCGAATTGTGTGTAAAGTGTGGAAACAAGGGCTACTAACGACTCCTCTATAGGCTTTTTCACACGATTCTCAAGCAATAGATTAACTCTTCATGCATCAAACTAACTCATTCTCATGTATCTTCCGATTTCATGCATTAGATCCTTTAGTTTACTCATGTCCAAGTAAGGTCTTAAGCATCTTTTTATAACAGCAAGTATGGGTTTGTACTAGGAAAACGCCTATTCCTAGGTCGTTTTCTGGCTACATTGAGAGGCTAGCATGAAGGTACGATTCTGAACTCTTACTCCTTCCAGTGGTTAGGAGTTCTTTGGACAAAATGGATGGCCAATCGAAATTGCCCGTGGGATGAGCTTACATATATTCAATGCATTCGAGACCTATCCTACATGCTTAAGTCACGTGTTTCTACCTAGAGATTTGTCATTAGCATGCCCTTATGTGATTTAGTTACTCATGGATGAAGATAGAATGGGAAGAATAGATGGAGATGACATGCTTAGTAGAATAGTAAAGGCAAAACAGAAGTTAAAGACAGTAGGCAAAGAAGGTAGAGACTTTGCGAAGTGATGAATGTATGCTTTGATTAACCAGCGTTTGAACTACACAAATGATGTCTTTGAAAAGCTAAGACTAAACAGACAGCAACGAAATGAAGCAGAGTAACTAACGAAACGAAAATGACAACAAACAACAAAGGAAACAGAAAGCTAAAGCAGAAAACAATTAAATCCGCGCGTGATCTCCTCGTCGCGAACGCCTCGGCTGAAGGGTGAAAGGAAGCCTTGCTTGGATGAATCTAATCAGAAGAGAAGATAAATCTTCTCTCCTTCCTATCAGATTGTCGACTCCAACAGCTGAACCTCTTAAACCATAAGATGGAAGAGAAAACGAATGGGAAAGACTGCGTTGAGCTGGAAGTCTACGCCGTTCGAGTGTGTTTCAATCTTCTCCTTTGACCTCCTTTTATAGTGTTCTGTAGGTACGATTGGATCAAGGAGAACCATCCATTCTCAACGTCGTTCTTCTAGGTGGCGGCAGGAGAAGAAATGGGCCCCTGAAAGATCGGAACAAAACAAAAATTGGTTAGCCAACTTACGGATTTCACTTAAAACATTGCGGTTTTAGCAATGTTTCCGCAATGCTTCCGCAATGTGCAATTTTCAATTCTTTAACTTCGTTTTTGGTTCTTTTTCTTTCCTTTTGCATATAAGTCCTAATTTAGCTTCATTCTTCTAATTCTCATGTATAAGCACAAGTTCAAGCTAAATCCTACCAAAAACACTTAAGAATGTGCAACTTCCTATGGCAAATAAGTCCTAAAATAGTCACTTTTGGAGACGTAACACCACCCGATGAGGACGCGAACGTCCTTGAGACGCTGAAGAAAGTTGGAATCAATATGCCGCTTTGATGCCATTCAGCAAATCCCAAGGTACGCTAAATTTCTGAAGGAGATGTGCACCATGAAGAGGAAGGCTAAAGGTCCTGAGAGAGTTGTGGTAAGCAAGAATGTTTCTGCCCTGATAACACAAGGTATTCCAAACAAATGCCAGGACCTAGGTATGTTCCTCTTACCATGTACTATAGGAGATATAGAAATCGAGCACGCCATGCTAGACTTAGGAGCCTCAATTAATGTTATGCCATACTCAGTCTACAAGAGTCTCGATTTAGAAGGCATGCAGGAAACTAGTTTAATTATCGAGTTAGCTAATACGTCTTCTATCCATCCTTTAGGGGTGATTGAGGATGTGTTAGTTAGAGTTAAGGACCTGATCTTTCCTGTTGATTTTTACGTGAAAAATATGGAAGAAAACGCATCATCCACTACTTCAGTCCTGCTAGGTAGACCATTCATGAAAACTGCTAGGATTAAAATTAATGTGCATGATGGTACCTTGTCAGTCGAGTATGAGGGGGATGTGTTCGAATTTAATGTCTTTGATGCCATGAAACACCATGCTGATGTGCATTCTGTCTGTAAAATTGATCTTATAGATACTTTAGAACAAGAAGAATGCATGACTGTTGTTGATGGGGATGACCCACTCGTTTTACTGAAATTGTTGGCGAGATTGAAAGTAGTGTTCCCATATTGTCTGACTCATCTGAACAAACTACTCTTGCTTTAGAGGCGTGTGAAAAGCCAACTAAAATATTACCATCTCTTTTGCAGGCTCCCAAGTTGGAACTTAAGGAGTTGCCGGGTCATCTCAAGTACGTATACTTGGGTGAGGTGGAGACACTCCCGGTAATTATCTCCAAGGAGCTTACATCGAAACAAGAAGGCAAGTTGGTGGAGGTCTTGAGAAAGAATAGAAGAGCGATAGGATGGACGTTGGCAGACTTGCATGGGTTGAGTCCAGTTCTGTGTATGCACAAGATTCGGCTGAACGAGGGAGCGAAGCCATCCTGAGAGACTCAACGGAGACTGAACCCAGCAATGAAAGAGGTAGTGTTGTCTGAGATACACAAACTCCTTGATGCAGGTATTATCTATCCCATTTCTGATAGCCAGTGGGTTAGCCCTATTCATGTTGTACCTAAAAAGACGGGCATAACTGTTATTAGGAATGAGAGGGGTGAGTTAGTGCCTAAGAGAGTGCAAAATGGGTGGAGAATGTGTATAAATTTTAAAAAATTGAATGATGTGACTAAGAAGAACCACTTTCCTATTCCCTTCATAGATCAAATGGTGGAGCGTTTAGCTGGGAAGCCATACTTCTGTTTTCTAGATGGTTTTTATGATTCCCATAGCCCAGGAAGACCAAGAAAAGACCGTTTTCACATGTCCATTCGGAACTTACGCATATAGAAGAATGCCCTTCGGACTTTGTAATGCTCCAGGGACTTTTCAGCGATGCATGATGAGCATATTTACTGAATTCGTAGAAAAATGCATCGAAGTCTTTATGGACGATTCCACTGTATATGGGAGTTCATTTGAGGATTGCATGTTTAACTTGTCTAGAGTCATGGAAAGATGCATTGAGACTAATCTTGTTTTAAATTTTGAAAAGTGTCATTTCATGGTCAGTCAGGGCATAGTCTTAGGTCACGTTGTGTCAGCTAAGGGAATAGAGGTGGATAAAGCTAAAATAGATGTTATATCTGATTTACCTTACCCCACGAATCTTCGGGAAGTGCGTTCTTTTCTTCGTCATGTAGGTTTCTACCGCAGGTTAATCAAAGACTTCTCGAAGATAGTGACTCCGATGACGAGCTTGCTGAAAAAAGATGTCCCATTCTACTTTGACAAGGAGTGCAAGCTGGCCTTCGATGTTCTGAAGTAGTGCTTGACCAACGCACCCATCATCCATCCACCGCAGTGGGGGACTCCCTTCGAGATTATGTGCGACGCAAGCAATTATGCCGTTGGCGCTATGTTGGGTCAGAGGATAGACAAGAAAAGCCACGTAATCTATAATGCCTCCAGGACGCTCAACTCTGCGCAGATCGGTTACACCACAACAGAGAAGGAGCTGTTTTCCATTGTTTTCGCTCTTGATAAATTTCGGCCTTATATTCTTGGATCTAAAGTAATTGTTTATTCTGATCATGCAGCAGATCGTTACTTGATGAACAAGAAAGACTCGAAGCCTAGATTGCTCAGATGGGTACTACTACTCCAGGAGTTCGACGTCTCAGTCCAGGATAGGAAAGGATCAGAAAATACAGTTGCTGACCACTTGAGCCGCATTGTGCGTAATGAGGATGACTTGCCTCTGAATGATGAATTCCCTGATGAAGTCCTCTTTTAGGTGAGTGTGGAGATACCATGGTACGCCGACATTTTCAATTACTTGGTCACAGGTACGTTCCCATTCGACTTTTCATATAACAAAAGAGCTAAGCTGAGAAGCGAAGCCAAGTCTTATGTCTGGGAAGAGCCCGTTTTATGGAAATTTTGCGCTGACCAAGTAATTAGGAAGTGTGTCCCTAAGTCTGAGCATAAGTCGATACTTGTATTCTGCCATGAATTTGCATGTGGGGGGCACTTTGGGCCAACTAGAACAGCGAGGAAAATATTAGATTGTGGGTTTTTCTGGCCATCACTGTTTAAAGACTGTTATGAATTTTGCAAATCATGTGATCAGTGTCAGAGAAAAGAGTCCATCTCAAGTAGGAATGAAATGCTCCAAACCCCTATTTTAACTTGTGAAATTTTTGAAGTTTGGGGTATGGACTTTATGGGACCCTTTCCCCCTTCATTTGGTTTTGTCTATATACTGTTGGCTGTGGACTACGTGTCTAAGTGGGTGGAGGCTAAGGCCACCAAAGTTTATACTGGTAATGTTGTTTCCAGTTTTGTCAAATCTAACATTTTTAGCAGGTATGGAGTTCCACGAGCCATTATAAGCGATCAAGGGAGTCACTTCTGCAACAAGACGATCCAGGCCTTGATGAGGAAGTATGGGGTCAATCACAAAATATCTACCCCGTACCACCCTCAAACCAATGGCCAGGCAGAGGTCTCCAATCGAGAGGTGAAGAGGATCCTCGAGAAACCAGTAAGTCCAGCGAGGAAGGATTGGAGTCTCAGGCTGGACGACGCTTTGTGGGCCTATCGTACGGCTTACAAAACCCCCATAGGGATGTCTCCCTACCGGATGGTTTTTGGGAAAGCCTTTCATCTCCCAATGGAGATCGAGCACAAAGCTTACTGGGCCGTGAAGAAGTGTAATATGGACTTTGACAAGGCTGGCGAAGAAAGACTCCTCAAATTGCAAGAACTAGAGGAGCTTCGCCTGGACGCTTATGAGAACTCGAAGATCTACAAGGAGAAGACCAAAATGTTCCATGACAGACGAGTCATTCGGAAACACTTCGAAGTTGGTCAGAAGGTCCTCTTGTTCAACTCCCGCCTGAAGTTCATGCCAGGTAAACTTCGTTCCCGATGGATTGGTTCTTTTATTATAACTGATGTCCATCACTATGGTGCAGTCAAGATTTAGAGCCTAGATTCAGAGAAGGAATTCACGGTGAATGGCCAACGACTGAAGATCTTCCATGAGGGAATGTCAGAGGACTTCGACGAGCATGCCCACTTGAGAGAGCCCGATTATGAGAAAGGATGAAATGAGTTTTGGTAAAGTCGAGCAATCGACTCTCAAAATTTGCGCTACTCGGAGGCACCCGAGCTCGAACTGTACATGCTTTTTGTTTACTTTACTGTTTTTAGGATTAGCTTAGGTTCTTACTCTCATGTTGTGAGTTTTCAGGAAGGCGATGGCTCGTCCTTGAGATGGTTTACAAAAGATCAAGCGAACTCTCCAACCCTCTAAGACACAATTCAGGGAAGGTTTTCTTTCCTTAGAATTTTGACCGTGCCTATTTAGTCCAATGAGGACATTGTCCATTTCTAAGTTGGGGGTGGTGGGTTGTGCCTTACAGTGATTGTCGAGTTTAGTTGTGGAATTCTGATAAGCATATTCTGTTGCGATGAATGCATGCTAGTTGGACTATGAAATTCTGTGATGTACTGTTGAGGTCTTCGTATTTGTATTTGTTGTGCAATTCAGCATGATTGCATTTGTTAAGGCCATTTTGAATTTTTATTTTAAGTTATTTCCCTGTTTAAGCTTCTCATGTTAGCACTCTATCTTGGATCTGTGGGTTTAGGGTAGCTCTGGTTGTTTTGAAATTCGTTGTCACCTCGAAAGGCAACCTTAGGATGGGCTAAGATTCGTTCGTGTTCGTAATCCATGCGCTCAGAATGTTAACATGATTTATAGGCTAAAAAGAAAAAGAATGCAAAAATTTATAAAAAGAAAGTAATCTCCTTCTTGAGTTGCCTTAGTAGCCAGGGGCGGTCGTGTAACCCACGGTCGCCACTCCATGAAAAGGAAGCTCAAAGAAGCGAACGCTTGTCCTTAAAAATGTGAATTTTGCCTGTAGTCAGATGCACTGTGCAATGAAATTGCAGGCAAGCTGAAACGAAAGTAAAATTGACATGTTAGGCGCTCATGGAGATAAAAAAAAAAAGAGAGAAAAGATGCCTCGCGATCTATTACTTGGTTAGACGATGAATAGCCCTTAGACTGTTCTGTTTAGCCATAAGTAGGGGGAAGGCGAAGTTTTGCGACGGGTAGAGCTGTTCTAAGCCTGTAAAAATCTAAGATCGAGGAGCTAGGTCCGAAGCATAAATAGGGAAGCATCTTCAAATTTTTCGAATTGTTCTTAACCAATGCATGCATGCAGCTGTTTCTTTCGAATACAAATGCCTTGTCGTTTCCAGTACTGAGAATTGAGTCCATAGCATGCGTGTTCGTTTTATTTTGATTAATCAGAATTCCACCTTGCTCGAGGACTAGCAAGATTTAAGTTTTGGGTGTTTGATAGCTCCATTTTGGAGCTATAATTATGTCCTTAATTCACGATTATTATATGCTTAATCTTGCTTTTATGTGTTAATTGCAGGTGATCTCGGTAATTCGCCCTCGAGAGCGTTTCGGCGCCTTTCGAGGCTTAATATCGCATTTTAAAGACCTAAGAACACTTCCGGGGAAGGACCATGCAAAAACATGAAGATTGGGCGTTTTCGGAAAATTCAATGCAAAATACCATGCAAAAACACGAGAGCTGGCGTCGAGCGAGAGCGTCGCGACGCTAGCTCGACGCTGCCCAAGCGTCGAGACGCTGCCAGAGCGTCTCGACGCTCCGAAGTCTGAGGCGTAAAATTGAAACTCCACCCTAGAGCAAGCGTCGAGTGACAGCGTCTCGACGCTCGCTCGACGCCGCGCAAGCGTCTCGACGCCACCCCGACTGCGCGCGCTGATTATTTAGGGCGCAGCGTCGAGATGCTGCCCTAGCGTCTCGACGCTCCGACGGATTACTTAAGTTTTTGTCCGATTTTTAGCCGCCATCATCATCTCGTACCTCGGGCTCCGCACCAGATTAGACGTTTCAGCAGCCATTTTCACCATGGGAGAGGCTAGGAAGCTTGGAATGGAGCCATCCCATATCACACACAATATGAGTGAGTAGTCTATAGCGTTTTTGGCTCGGGATTGTAAAGGAATAATGTAGTTTGAACTTTTGGTGAGGTTGTTGAACTAAATTCTGATTTGGCTTGAATGATTGATTGAATTAGTTTCTATTTCTTTGCTTATTCCATGAATGTGTTTGATTGATTTAGGACTAGGCACCATTGATTTCGAGCATGCTTCATTTGTTAAAGGTTTTGATGTCGTGCCTCTCTAAACCGCCAAGTAACAAAGATTTACGATGCCTTTGAGCGCATATGCGTCCTTGCGTTCTTGGTGTTCGTTCTTCTCGAATTAGAATCTGAAATCGATACACTAATTTCGCGTCCAAATTAGATAATCGTCGTAGTTAGCTCGTTGCTATCGATTAGTCTTGGGAGAGCGTTGGCCGCCAATGTCCAATCGATATGCTTGATTAGCATGATTTATTGTGTCTAATTAATATCTATGGAGCATTTCTAAATTAATTTATTGATTTGAGACGGGCTGCGTGTTCGTTCAATTATTTGGCCAATATTATCGTCAACCAATGATCCAAAGGCATGCTAATTTTATTCTCGATTGTCCCGAGTCGAACGCTCCGTTAGTTAAGTTTCCCCTGTTTTGCGTTGTTCCCTCTTAGTCAATTAAAAACCAAAATCCCCACGTTTTGTTTATTTTCATAGTTTGCAAATTTAATTAAGATTAAGTCAAATTAGCTTAATTCCCTGTGGATCGACCCCGTTGCCACTAATCTACTAATAGTTCAGTGAATTCGGGTAAATATAAATTGATTTTGGTGGGTCTCGACAACCCGATGATTGGCGATAATTCGAAAATATCGTTTCCAAAATTGGCGACGTTGCCACTAATCTACTAATAGTTCAGTGAATTTGGGTAAATATAAATTCATTTTGGCGGGTCTCGACAACCCGATGATTGGAGATAATTCGAAAATCTCGTTACCAATGATCACTACAACAAATTTGACCTACGATGGCAGTTTTGAACTGCCATCTTAGGTATATGATGGCGGTTTTACGAGCGCCCTCTAAAGTGGTGCCATCTTAGGGGTATGATGGCGATTATCTTTTAATGGCGGTTACAAACCGCCATCGTAGGCATAAGATGGCAGTTACAAACCGCCATCGTAGGGATAAGATAACAGTTACAAACAGCCATCTTAGGGATAAGATGACAACTACAAACCGCCATCTTAGGGTTAAGATGGCGGTTACTGTTGCGTGCTCAATGTGTGAAATAAATAGCAATAAGAGAGAGAGAGCACTCAGAACATGCAAGCATACATGATCTTGTAAGCAAGTAGTAAGTATTTTTTCATTCGTTTTCCCACAGAGATTTATTATTAGCTACTCGTGAAGTGTATTGTTAAGAAAGAATGGGTGGATTTGATGGGGTAGAATTGGTTTTAAATTGTCTAAGTTCTAAGGAATATGTAAAGGGGAGCAACATAAATAAGTGCAAGTCAATGATAAACTTAAATGAAAAGAGAAGAGATTAATAAACGAAGAGGAAAATAGCTAAACAAAATTTTTAACTTAGCAGAATTGCGAAAACAGCAATTCTACCGCAATGTTACTAACAGCGAAAGTGTGTAAAATGGAGAAACAAGGGCTACTAACGACTCCCCTATAGGCATTTTTATACGATTCTCAAGCATTGGATCAACTCACTATGCATCAAACTAACTCAATCTCATGTATCTTCCGATTTCATGCATTAGATTCTTTAGTTTACTCATGTCCAAGTAAGGTCTTAAGCATCTTGTTAAAGAAGAAAGATATGGTTTGTACTAGGAAAACGCCTATTCCTAGGTCGTTTTCTGGTTACCTTGAAAGGCTAGCATGAGTGTATGACTCTGAACTCTTACTCCTTCCAGAGGTTAGGAGTTCTTTGAACAAAATGGATGGCCAATCGAAATTGCACGTGGGATGAAGCTTACATACAATCAATGCTTCGAGAGCTATCCTACATGCTTGGTTCACGTTTTTTAGCCTATAGTATTGTCATTAGCATGCCCCTATGTGACTTAGTTACTCATGGATATAGAAAGAACAGAAATAAGAGATGAAGTAGACATGCTTAGAAGAGAAATAAGCTTAAAACAGCAAGGTAAACCAGTAGCAGCAAAAGATAAGAAACTGTGAAATAATGAATTGTGCTTTGATTACTTGATTGTTTGAATGAACAAAGGGAAGCTTGAAGTGAATAACATAAAGACAGACAGCAACGAAATGAAATGAACTAGCTACTAGAAAAGAAACAACAACAAAACAGAGCTGGAAATTAGAAATGAAAGACAGAAAGCAGTAATTGAGCTTGAACGCCTCGTCGCAAACGCCTCGGCTGAAGGGAGAGAAAGGGTAGCCTTGCTTGGATGAATCCAATCAGGAGAGAAGATGAATCTCCTCTCCTTCCTATCAGATTGTCGACTCCAACAGCTGAACCTCTCAAACCAACAGACGGGGAAGAAAAACAGGAGAAAAGATGGAGCTGCGAAGAGACTTCTACGCTTTCGGATGATGATCAAACCCTCTACTTTGACCCCTTTTTATAGTAATCTGCAGGTGCGTTTGGGCCAAGGAGAACCATCCATCCTCAACGTCATACTTCAAAATGGATGGAAGAGAAAGAACGAATCCCTGAAATAACGGAAAATAACAGAAAAAGATCAGTCAACTTACGGATTTCACTTGAAACATTGCGGTTTCAGCAATGTTTCCGCAATGCTACTGCAATGAACATTTTTCATTCTTTTAACCTCGTTTTTCATCCCTTTTCTTTCCTTTGATGCACAAGTCCTAATTTAGCTTCCTTCTTCTAATTATCATATATAAGCATAGGTTTAAGCTAAATCCTATCAAAAACACCTAAGAGTGTACATCTTTCTAAGATAAATAAGTCCTAAAAAGGTCACTTTTGGAGACGTAACAGTTACAAACCGCTATCTTAGGGTTAAGATGGCGGTTACAAACCGCCATTTTTAGGATATGATGGCAGTTTTAAACCGCCATTGTAAGTTCTTTTAATGACGGGCTAAAACCGTCACTGAAAGTACTTTTGATGACGGGCAAAAAATTCTTGTTTGGCCACCAGATGCAAACAATATAATGCCGTGTTGTTTCAGTGACGTTGGATAACTGACATTCTACTAATTCGATGAATACAATGTTAAATGTGGAATAAACTAGAATTCTAGTCATTTCATTTAGAACAACAAAATATTTCATATTACATCCAAATTTGCTACAAAAACTATCATAGTTCCTGAAAAGAGTCTAACAAAGTACAGTACCCATATTTCATATTTACATCCAAAATTGGCACAAAAGTTATAAAGTACACTACTTTACCGTAATGCGAAGCTTCCAACATGATATACCCATTCTATTGTACTGCGTCGAGTTCTTCTCGTGTAAATGACTTCTTACTATTAAACTACACGAAAACAAAAGATAAATATTATGACTAAATGAAAAAAAATACAATGTATATGTAAAAATATAACTAGCTAGTTTGTTCACATACGTTAGGAGAATATATGTACACGCCCTAGTGTAGTTCCTCCCATCCTTCTGAGCATCTTCTTCCCCTTGTACACACGCCCTAGTGTAGTTCCCGCACCATCTTGCGAGCTTGTTCATTCAAAGCTAATTCTGGAAATAGTTCAATCAATAGACATCTAACAACCTGTTACGGAAATTGTTCAATCAATTAACTTTAGACTAAGTAGATAATGCATTTTCTTAGAAACATTCAGATTCCACATTGCCAAAACAAACAAAAAATTTCAGAGAAATCAAGCTAGCAAATGCACTTGTATCGATGAACAAATTATAATCATATTTAGATGAATACAAAAACAAGAACCTGACAACAAATTAGCATGCTGAGTCTCTATATTATTAGTAAATCTCAATAACAAAGGAGAAAAATATTATAAAGATTGACTTAATCGCCAAATCCAAATCAAACTAGCAAAAGAAAATACCACATTTTGGACAAGGAGCAATGGTGGAAAAGATGATCAAGGTTCTCCTCACTCGCTTTACAGAGAGAAGAAACTTGGTGACAAAGTTCCACTGTAATTTTTCCTCATCCCTAAAATTCTTTGCTTTTTTAAAAGATTAAGAGAGAACAAAAATCAACTGCATACATAAACAAATTAAAACAACACCCAACACAAAGTCTCTCCTGATTCATTTTGTAAAGATAAATCCTCCTCGGATACAATATGCAAATGAAGGCAAGTACTGAAAACACTTCAGAAGTCTTCATCAAACTTCTCAATAAGGAAGAGACTAATTCCATATAAGTAAATAAAAATAAGATGCAATGTCAAACTAACCATGACATGAAAAGATTCACTTTTATTCGGATAACTTAAATGCATTGTTCAAACCAATAAACTGAAATTAATAAAAGGTATAAAAACAAAGGAATACCTTTGAATGAGATTTTTAAGACCTGCATGACTTCCTTTAATAGAATCCATATGCAATATACATGGTACTTTCACCGACTTCATCGGGTCTTCATCTGTAACAAGACAAAAGTTATGACTTATGGGAGACACATATTGGCCCAATGAATGAATAATCAATGAAATTTCTCTCTTCTCAAAACTTACCAATATATCTAGCCACTTCACCAGGATGGCATATGACCATTAAGCTCCAATGAAGACTGTTATAACAAACATATAATGTTGAAAAAGATACCTACTTCCAGTGATGTTTAGCTTATCACAGAAAGCAAAAGTCTTTCCTGAAGAGAAAAAACTTACTTGAAGTTTATAGGAATGAAGATATAATCTTTGTCAAATAAATCCACTTTCCGAGTCCATTTTCGAACACGAAGAAAGGCAGCTCTGCCGTCTGAAGCACTAGATGGATCTTTATCAAGGTCTGCTAGCTTTCTAAAGAAAAAGCTATTAAAGAAGTGAAATCTATGTTTCTGCTTAGGATTTATCTCGCTCTTCAAATACCTGCCAATCAATTCAATAGCTTAAAAATCGGCAGCACAACGACGTAACCTCAATAACTACCCAATTATGCAACACCTGAAAAGCAGAAAAACTCAAAAAGCTAGCACTTCAGGTAAAGAAAGACACCATCTAGTCCAACAACGCTCTCAGTCAGAAAAATAAATATAAAACCCTTGAGGTCGAAATCCCCAAAAGACAACTCAAGTCTAACTACAAAACAGACAACCTTATTAACTTTATAAGACCAATGTTGAACTCTAAAACGAACTGAAACAAGAAGAGAACATATAAATCCAGCAGCACACGATTATGCTATATTGTTAAGCACTCATATGTGTTTAGTCTTAACAGAGAACATATATATCCAGCAGCACACGATTATGCTAACCACTAACATGTGCTTAGTCTTATCAGAGACACAACAACTTACACAGTTCATATAACACATAATATAAAGTAATCACTAAAGCATGCGTGCGAACATACAACAATTATTAAACAGACTCCACAAGTAAGAACTACTTACCGATTGATCATAGAATTAGCCCAAGAGTTCCTAAACTGCCATAACGCTTGGCTCGAGCTCCAAACTGTACTTAAACCCCTGAAATTCACCGAAAAGAATATGTTTCCTTGCTGGTGGGTATTTGGATGTCTGAAATGGTTCGGAGCTGCAAACAGACAGTTCCTTTCTTCCACTTTGTATCTATTTGTCTTCCTCATAGATTTTATGAATCATTCATTCATTCATCTCTCTTTCAAAAATCAAAAACTCCCATTTCCCACTTTCCTTCTTCACTCATTCTCCTTTTTCTACCTCCCCACAGTACAAAAAAGGAAGAAAAAAACATCATAAGTTTATGAATCAAAATAATATTTACATTTACACCAAAGGAGTGGTGATATTGTTCTCAAGTTTGTGTTATAGTTTAAAGAATTAAGAAACTGATTCTTTGATACGATAGGGAATTGATAGGTGAGATAAATGTGTCAATTTTTTATTTTTTTTGTTGGGTGGATCGTGAAAACAGCTTAGAGATGTTCTGTAATTAAAGCCAACATCAGAAAAAAGCACCAGCATTGTAAGTTTCTGTTCCACTTTTAGCAACAGTAGACGTGGTGCTAAAAAGAAGAAGAAAAAAAAAATCCTATTTCCAAGTCCCCCCCTCCCTCTAATAATCTCCTCTCTTTCAGCCCATCAACTTTTTGTTTTATTTCTTCATTATATAAATCAATCTTTTTTCTTATGTTCTTGAGAGAAATTAAGATTATGCAGTATATATGACTGGTAGAACACTTTATGGTGTGCTCCAACTTCAAGCTGTCGAGGCTTGCCAAAATAATATTTATAAGTACCGAAACTACTAAGCTTTGCAGCTAGTGGTAACGGGTGTCGAACCACAGGGAACCTAAATCAATCTCTCTTAACTAATTTTTATTTGTCTTTTAAATTAAAAGTCAAAATAAAAATGTGAATTAAAGGGGGAGTTAATTAAAACTAAACTAAGCATAAATTAAGCTAACGGAAAAAAAAAATGGCGAAAAGTAAAGAGCGGAAAAATAAATGTAACAGGTGCTCCTAATTCGAGGGATCCAAATTTTTCTTCATGCGCTTAGATCATAGGGATTCTAATCATGCTTAGTAATTTAATCTCATGCACGCGAAATGTTTGCTCGTTTCCGTAGCAAACATCCCAATGAATTAATTAGAATAGTGCAATTCTAATTAAACATGCTCATTAATTAATCTAAGTTGATCAAGCCTAACCCAATCAAAGAACAGTAACGGGTAATATCGCGACAAACCAATTGATCGAGAACTCGACCAATTGGCGGGATTTCTCTTCTTTCCCTAAGTCTATCGTGCAAACGTTAATTAATTCAAATCCCCTACTGTCACTTAGGTTAGAATTAATTAGTCACGCTTAGACCCTTGTTACCTAGCGATTGAGGCAATTATACGTCCTAATCTTTAACGGTAAAACATGCACGAGGACTCAGACGTCACTCCTAATCAGTCATACATGCTCATGGGATTCAAACAAAGGAAGAACATGCAAGGAATTCATAATTACAAGCTGGAAATTTCATGCTAAACCCTCCCTAATGCATCAAGACAACCCCTAAACTCGAATTGGAGCACTTACCTTAGCTTGTCGTTGTGTAAATCAAGAGAAAAGCTTAATGTTTGAACTTTATTGAAGAGAAAAGGGAAGAAATGTGAGTTTAGAGCTCCCACCCGAGCTTAAACAATGGTGGAAATAAAAAATGGGATAAAACTTGCGGCTAAAAATCGGAGAAGAAGGACTTATAGTCGTCGGAGCGTCAAGACGCTAGGGCAGCATCTCGACGCTGTGCCCTCAGTTGGCAGCGCGCGCGCACGGGGTAGCGTCGAGACGCTCGGACAGCGTCTCCACGCTGGCAGCAATGAGCGAGCGTGGAGCGCGCGCGCTCGACGCTGGGGCGCTCGTCAATTTTCGGAAGAAGTCGGGACGGCGTCGAGCAAGCGTCGAGCTAGCATCTCGACGCTGCTGCTCATGCCGACTGCTCTCGGGTTGATGGCAAAAAAGTCCCCTTTTCTAGGCAATTTTTGCCATTTCTTCAATTCTTCAAGCCCATTCACTCCCGATGCGTCCATGAAGCTCTAAAACGTCGCTTTAAGACCCGAACCACGTCCTTGGACTCCTCGAGCTCTCGACCATGAGTTTACCTACAAAAATGCATTTTAATCAATATTGAACATGGTTTTAGCTATAATTAGGAAGTAAATAATAGCTCTATTTTGGAGCTATCAAAATACCCCCAACCTAAATCTTGCTTGTCGTCTAGCAAGGCTATTCTAAATTATCACTAAAGTCTAAAATTGCATGCATCGACTCTAACCTCAACACTGCAAGGCATTTGCACAAAAAGAGAACAATCAATTGCATGCACTAATTGATAACTTTTAAAAAATTCAACTGTTACTCCCCTACGTGCGTGTGTGTATAGCCAACCTAATCTAGCCCTATTAGACCCGGAAAACCATATGCAACCCTACATCATGTTTTCCCCCTACTTCTAGCAATTAATAACAGTCTAATGGCTTTTCAACAATCAAGAGAGTAACAAATCAAAAGGCCTAAACATTTTCTTTTTTCTTGAGTACTTTGTACTCTTTATTTCTTTTGATCAATTTTTTTTACTTTTCTTTTGCTTCTCCAAGAGAGCCTAACACGTCAAGCCTCATTTCGCTTCACGTTTTTAAGGACTATTGCTCACTTCTATTAGTTCCCTTTTCATGCAGTGACAACCGAGGGTTACACGATCGCCCCTGGTTACACGGGCAACACAAGAAGGAGGAGCAACTCTAGAGTTTTTATTTTCATGCTTACTTTTTTTTTACTTAGGCAATAGCTTCGCTATAATCTCGATTAACCTATTACAACCTATCATGCATCAAGCCTTCCCTAGAGGTGCATTTCGGGGTGACAACATGGTTTCAGGCTGGATAAGATTATTCTAAGCCTACAAAACCAAGAATAGATTGCTAAGTGCTCGATAGATGCAAGGGAGCAACAGAAAAAATTTAAATTTTTTTGAAAAATGCTCAACTAACAGAAACAATCTCATGCTTTTCTAGATATGCAACTACGAAGAATTTAAAAGCATTTCCTAGATTGTCCTCATCGAACACATGCAACAACAAACAAAAGCACTTCAAATTCAGAATATCCACAGCTCAACAACTATAGAAATCCATCCAACAGACAACTCCACCCCCAACCTAAAAGCATACATAGTCCTCTATGTATCACACTTCAGACTAAGCAGATAAAACTCACAAAATAAAAGGGAACAGAAAACCTCTCCTGAATTTTGTTAGGTTGTCCGCTGGAGCAGTGTACTCTTCGCCCACTGTTCCGATCTTTAAGCCAAAACTCCTACAAAAGAAAGCAAGAAAAAGCTAAGCTATGAAAATAAAAACTAAAAGTAAAATCAGGAAATTAAAATACTCATGGGTTGCCTCCCAAGAAGCGCAAATTTTTAACGTCGTTATGCTCGACGTTTCCTCCTCTCTGTTAGGGTACGTAAAAATTTTTGTACTTCTTCGGCCCCTTCTTCCTTGAATCAAGAAAACCTGCTAAGAGAAGCAAGCTCTTCGACTTTTCTAGGCAGCCGGACAGAGTTGTTATTTTTTTGATTTTTTTGATATATGGAAAGAAAGACTCAACAAACTCAAACAAAATAAAAGCAGACTCAACTGACACAATAACTGAACAGAAAATAAAGACTCGATATGGGAAGGGATCAGATAAAAATTCTCCAAAATACCAACATTCTCACATGCACAGATGGAAGGGGGCATGGTAGATGAATCTCCTATAATACATGAATCATCACAAGGCAAAGCAAAAGGAGATAAATTTTCAAAAGGCACAATTGTCACTTCCTCATCCATCAAAACATTATTTTCAGCACAAGTTGGTTCTAACTCATTAGTGAAAAGATTTCCAAAAACATCTTCAACATAAGAAATATGCTCAAGCTCATCCATGCATGATTCTTCAAATAAATTTTCAATACAAAATTCATGCTCTGAATCGAAATCAACAGGTGGAGGAATACTTACCTCTAAGAATTCTCTGAGATCTTCTTCATCATAGGCGAGAAATTCAGCCCAGAATTTCAATCCTGGAGAAGTCTCAGCTCCACTCAGCTCATTCGCATCGTCAGTCTCCTCAGGATATTCCTCGGGGCTAAGCTCAGCCTCCTTTTCTTCGACAGACATCAAAGGAAAGTACTCAGGGCACGAGTCTTCCCAGGGTTCTTCTTGAGGCTGAACTTGTTCTTGATGGAATATGGTTGTTGGCTTCTGCAATTCAAAATTAGTAGTGGCCATTCGTGCAACCATTTGTTCCAATAACATACCTGAGCGAGCTTGACTTTCCACTTGAGCTTTGTTGTATGCCTGATAATCCTCAATAGTTGATTTAAGCAAAGCAGTTAATTCAGACATTTGAGTTTTCAATCCACTGATTTAACCAAAGAGGGATCCCTCGGAAACATACATTTATTTATTTTTATTTTTTTTTTTAAATAAAATTTAACTAAGAGAAATTAAATGGGGGCAACGGCGCAAATTTTGGTAGAATACTTTATGGTGTGCTCCAACTTCAAGTTGTCGAGGCTTGCCAAATAATATTTATAAGTACCGAAACTACTAAGCTTTGCAGCTAGTGGTAACGGGTGTCGAACCACAGGGAACCTAAATCAATCTCTCTTAACTATTTTCTATTTGTCTTTTAAATTAAAACTCAAAATAAAACTGTAAATTAAAGGGGGAGTTAATTAAAACTAAACTAAGCATAAATTAAGCTAACGGAAAAATAAATGGCGAAAAGTAAAGAGCGGAAAAATAAATGTAACACGTGCTCCTAATTCGAGGGATCGAGATTTTTTTTGATGCGCTTAGATCATAGGGATTCTAATCATGCTTAGTAATTTAATCTCATGCATGCGAAATGTTTGCTCGTTTCCGTAGCAAACATCCCAATGAATTAATTAGAAAAGTGCAATTCTAATTAAACATGCTCATTAATTAATTTAAGTTGATAGAGCCTAAACCAATCAAAGAACAGTAACGGGGAATATCGCGACGAACCAATTGATCGAGAACTCGACCAATTGGCGCGATTTCTCTTCTTTCCCTAAGTCTATCGTGCAAACGTTAATTAATTCAAATCCCCTACTGTCACTTAGGTTAGAATTAATTAGTCACGCTTAGACCATTGTTACCTAGCGATTGAGGCAATTATACGTCTTAATCTTTAACGGTAAAACATGCACGAGGACTCAGACGTCACTCCTAATCAGTCATACATGCTCATGGGATTCAAACAAAGGAAGAACATGCAAGGAATTCATAATTACAAGCTGGAAATTTCATGCTAAACCCTCTCTAATGCATCAAGACAACCCCTAAACTCGAATTAGAGCACTTACCTTAGCTCCCCATTGTGTAAATCAAGAGAAACGCTTAATGTTTGAGCTTTATTGAAGAGAAAAGGGAAGAAATGTTAGTTTAGAGCTCCCACCCGAGCTTAAACAATGGTAGAAATAAAAAATGGGATAAAACTTGCGGCTAAAAATCGGAGAAGGACTTATAGCCGTAGGAGCGTCGAGATGCTAGGGCAGCGTCTCGATGCTGTGCCCTAAGTTGGCAGCCTGGTGGTGCGGATTTTGAATATCCACTTAATTCACAGGCTGTCGAGGCCTGACCAAAATGAATTTATAAGACTATTACCCTTAGCTTTGCAGCTAGCGGCAACAGGGTCGATCCACAGAGAAGGACTTAACGTGATTGAAATTAAAGTTCGAGATTCCAAATGATTGATTAATTGAGTTTTGGTAACTTGGGGGTTTTTATCATGCAGCGAGAAAATTAAAATGCTAACGGAAAGATTAAAGACAAAGTGATTAACAAGTGCTTGATTCGGGGAGTTTCGGGATTTTTGCTAGACATTCTACCATTCATCATTTAATTCAAATCTAAGGCTATCCAATTGTCATGCACGCGGTCGGTTACCTGGGACGCCCTTTTGTAACCGGCTCTATATTAATTAATTAAATCAACAGATCAAATTAAACATTGTTTAAAGTCTCTTAAGAGTGTTCAGCCCCAAATTAACTCTAAACAGTCACTAGCTCACCGCGACGAACATTCGAGCATGCATTCCTATTGCTAATTGGTTACCCGCCAACACTAAAGTACCCAACATATATCATGCATAACTCGATACTCTGATTTGTTCATTGTTCTGTGTTACTAGGCGAAAAGAAGAGACAAGGCATCGCTATTCTTTAACTCTAACACATGCTAGAAAACTCGATTGTCCGTCGGCGAAATCTTACACATGCATGGGATTAAGAAAGAACAATAAATGCATACAAAATCGAAGCCAAATCAGAACTCATAGCATGGATTATCAAAATGAAGAAGTCTAACAAAATACCCCTAAACTAGCCCGAATCGCACACCGTACCTTAGCCGACCATGGAGAGAGTCGTCACAAATGCTCCCATGGATGTCTTGGCCATAATCTCCAACTTACATACAATAGAAAGCTCCTAAACCAAGCCACAAATGGCGGAGCAAGAAGAAAAATTGAAGAAAAACCCGAGAAGAAGAAGATGAAAATCGAAGTTGGATGCAAAAAATCGTCGTTACAGCCTTTAAATATGTTGGAGCGTCGAGACGCTGCGACCTAAATAATCAGCGTGCGCCTCGCGATGGCGTCTCGACGCTAGGCGAGCGTCTCGACGCTGCCCAGATGATTTCCTGCGCGCGCGCCCCTCGGAGCGTCTCGACGCTGGGCAGCGTTGAGCAAGCGTCTCGACGCTGCTTGCTCGACTCTTGCTCTCGGGTTTGGGCTGGAAAATTGCCTCTCCTAGGAAATTTTGGTCCGGCTCTTCTTGGATTAGTTTGCCCTTTTCCCGATGCACTTCCGGGGCGTTAAAACACCGTTTTTAGCTACGAAACGAGTCCAATGGACGTCATAAGCTCTTCGCCGCAATTCTCCTATAAATGAGACATATTAAACAATTAAACACGACATTTAGCTAGAATTAGGGAGTGACTATTAACTCCAAAATGGAGTTATCAAACACCACCAACTTAAATCTAGCTAGTTGTTAAGTCTCTGAAAGTGACTTATTTAGGACCCATTTAGCTTAAGAAGATGTACACTTTTAGGTGTTTCTGATAGCATTTATCCTAAACCTATGCTTTAATATGAGAATTAGAAGAAGGTAGCTAATTTAGGACTTATGCACAATAGGTAGAAAAAGGGTTGAAAACCGAAGGAAAAGAATGAAAAAATAAGCATTGCGAATGAATTGCGAAAACATTGCGGTGACCGCAATTATTCAAGTGGAAACCGTAAGTTGACTGATCTTTTTCTGTTAATTTCCGTATTTTCAGGGATTCGTTCTTTCTCCTCCATCCATTCTGATATATGACGTTGAAGATTGATGGTTCTCCTTGGCCCAAACGCACCTGCAAACTACTATAAAAGGGGGCCAAAGTCGGAGGTTTGATCATCATTCGAAGCGCAGAAGTCTTCTCGCAGTCCATCATTTCTCTCTGTTTTCCTTTGCCGTCTGTTGGAGTGAGAGTCTCAGCTTTTGGAATCGATAATCTGATAGGAAGGAGAGGAGATTCTTCTTCTCTCTCGATTGGATTCATCCAAGCAAGGCTAACCTCTCATCCCTTCCATTCGAGGCGACTGCACGAAGCTTTCAAAGCAACCTTTACTGCTTTTCTGTCTTCTTCTTCTCAATTCCAGCTTTGATTAGTTGTTGTTCTAGTTTAGTGTTTTACTTACTGCATTTCGTTGTTGTCTGTCTTGAAATCATTTCTTCATAGCTTTCCTTTGTCGTTCAAACACTCAAAGTAATCAAAGTAAAATTCTGCATTTCACAGTTTCCACCTTCTGCTGCTACGTTTTGTCTTATTGTTTTAAGCATATTTCTCTTCTAAGCATGTCTGTTTTATCTACCCTTTCTGTTCTCCATATATCCATGAGTAGCTAAGCCACTTAGGGGCATGCTAATGACAGAACTATAGGCTAAAAAACGTGCATCAAGTATGTAGGATAGCTCTCGAATCATTGATTGTATGTAAGCTTCATCCCACGGGCAATTTCGATTGGCCATCCATTTTGTCCAAAGAACTCCTAACCTCTGGAAGGAGTAAGAGTTCAGAGTCATATAATCATGCTAGCCTTTCATGGTAATCAGGAAACGGCCTAGGAATAGGCGTTTCCCTAGTACAACCTAAACACTCCTGTTTTAACAAGATGCTTAAGACCTTACTTTGAAGTCGAGTAAACTTAAGACTCTAATGCATGGAATCGGACGATACTTGAGATAGAGTGAGTTTGATGTATAGAGAGTTGATCCAAGGCTTGAGAATCGTAATAAAATGCCTATAGGATAGTCATTAGTAGCCCTTAATTCACCCATTTGCACACTTTCGCTGTTATTTAATTGCGGTAACATTGCGGTCCTCGCAATTCTGCTGCTTTATCATTCTGTTTAGTTGTTTTCTTCCTCGTTTATTAATTCCATCTCTTGTCTTTTGAGTCTAATTTTAACTTGCACTTGTTCATGTTATATTCCTTTACACATTCAGCAAAACTTAGATAACTAAAAACCAATTTTACCCCATCAAATCCACCCCATCTTTCTTAACAAATACACTTCGCGAATAGCTAAAAATGAGTCTCTGTGGAAAAAACGAATGAAATATACTTACTACTTGCTGTGAGACCATGTATGCTTGCATGTTCTAAGTGCTCTCTCTACCCTTTTGCATATTTAACTTTACACATTGAGCACGCAACAAGTTTTTGGCGCCGCTGCCGGGGACTTATTTTAAGTGAAAACGAAGTCTGTTAAGTTTGAAAAATCAAGTTTATTATTGAGTGAAACTAATCTGTTTCATTTCTTTTGAAGGTACTATTAGGGTAGTTTATGAGTGAGCGTTCACATAGTAATTTAGAGTTCGATCCTGAACCTGAAAGATCACTTCGAGCTAGAAACAAAGCGAAGAAACGTCTCTTTAAACAACCTCCTATACCTCAAATCATACCTGAAATCGAAGAAATGGGCGATATAGTTCCAAATCCGGTACCTGTCATTCGCAACCCCATCGAAATAGCGAATGACAAGAATAGTGCCATTCTTTCATATCTAGTACCTATGCCTGGGGAGCTGAACCCCAGCATAATCCGTCCTGAAATCACTGCCCACTCATTCGAGTTAAAGCCAGTGATGTTCCAAATGTTGTCCACTGTGGGACAATTCTTTGGAATAGAAAATGAGGACCCCCACAACCATCTTAGGAACTTCTTAGGAGTTAGTGATACCTTTATCATCCCTGGAGTGTCCCAAGAAGCTTTAAGGCTATACTTGTTCCCTTATTCTTTGAGGGACAAAGCCAAAACGTGGTTGAACTCATTACCCTCTGGATCTGTCCGCAATTGGACAGATTTAGCAGAAAAATTCCTAGTCAAATACTTCCCACCTGATAGGAATTCTACCTTTCGTGATGATATAGTTAAGTTTAAACAAGCTGATAATGAGTCTCTTCACGAAGCTTGGACTAGATTCAAAGATCTTCTTCTTAAATGTCCACATCATGGCATCCCATGGTGTATCCAAATAGAGGTCTTTTTCAAAGGATGCAACCCCAGCACTAGGCAAGTCTTAAATTCATCTGCTGGTGGTTCCATGTTGTCCAAGAGTTACAACGAGGCCTATGAGATCTTGGAGAAGATCTCAGCATCTCACTGTAGGTGGTCAGACGATCCAGTAGAGCCAACTAGGGCTCAAGACAAGGATGCTCTAAGCGCCATGAGCACCCAAATAAATGCCCTGACCAACCTAGTTAAGCAAATGGCTCAGGCAAATCTCCAAACCAGTGCCAATACCGCCACAGCCATGTCAATGGGCACCCAACCAAATCAAGGCGAGGCACCTATCTGTGGATTCTGTGGGGAAGGGCACCCATATGAATACTGCCCTGGGAATCCATCTTCAGTCTGCTATGTTGGAAGCCAGCAGCAGCCTAGGAACAACCCCTACTCCAATACCTATAACCCTGGTTGGAGAAACCACCCAAACCTGTCATGGGGTGGCCAACAGAACACTAACCAAAATCCTAACCAACCTAGACCGAGTGGAACACCTGGTTTCACTCCTCAACATAACCAGTCAATGTACCAAAACCCTTACAATCAACCTGTAGGATCTTCTGTAGAAAACCTACTCAAGGAATACATAGCTAAGAATGATGCTACTCTTCAAAGCCAACAAGCTACTCTTAGGAGCCTAGAGAACCAAATAGGCCAATTGGCCAATGAACTTAAGAGTAGGCCCCAAGGTAGACTCCCTGCTGACACCGAGGTACCAAGGAGAGATGGCAAAGAACAAGTTCAAGCAATTGAACTTAGGAGTGGAAGACCATTGGTGAGCAACACAAAGGACACACCAAAGAGAGTAGAGAACACTGAGTCTAGTGCTCCACTGGAATCTCTGCCACACCAAGGTCCACCACCAACTAGCACATCAGGAGCCAGGCTAGAGCCAATTGTTGAGGACATAGAAGAAATTCCAAGGCCTCCACCTATCCTAAAGCGCCCTGACGTACCTGCTTATGTGCCACCACCTCCATACCCTCGAAGGCTTAAGAAGAAGCAGGAACAGGAAGTTCATTTTAATAAATTCTTAGAAATTCTTAAGCAAGTGCATGTCAACATTCCTTTTGTAGAAGTTTTGCAGTCTATGCCTTCATATGTAAAGTTTTTGAAGGACATTATTACTAACAAAAAAATAATTGGTGAGTTTGAAACAGTAAACCTCACCGAGGAGTGCAGTGCCATCCTCCAGAACAAGCTGCCCAAGAAGGAGAAGGATCCTGGTTCCTTCACCTTACCTGTAGAACTTGGAGGCAAGCACGTGGGCAGAGCGCTTTGTGACCTGGGCGCCAGCATAAATCTCATGCCCCTGTCCCTATTCCGCCAGTTGGGAATGGGAGAAGCACGTCCAACCACAGTCACTTTACAGCTAGCAGACAGATCCATCGCATACCCTGAAGGTAAGATTGAGGATATTCTAGTGAAAGTTGACAAATTTATTTTCCTTGCAGATTTCATTGTCCTGGACTATGAGGCAGACAAGGAGGTCCCCATCCTGCTAGGTAGACCATTTCTAGCCACAGGTAGGGCACTAATAGATGTTCAAAAAGGTGAGTTAACTATGAGGGTTCATGATGAAGAGGTAAAATTTAGTGTTTATAAAGCTTTAAGGTATCCCTCTGACCTTGAATCCTGTGCTAGCATGGATATTGTTGACTCACTGATGGAAGAACAATTAGAGCATGTATTATTAACCAAGCATGCAAATGAATATGTAGGATTAGATGTAGCTGATTTAAATGTATCTGACATAATGGATATGCCTGTAGATAAACCACAGCATGTATGTATGAATATAGATTTAACTGACAGAACTGTAAATCCTTTGAAGCCCTCCATTGAGCATCCACCTGTTTTAGAACTAAAACCACTACCCACTCACCTCAAATATGCATATTTAGGAAATAATGGTACACTTCCAGTAATTATTTCTTCTAAACTAAGTGAACAGCATGAGGGTGAATTAATTTTACTGCTTAAGCAACATAGGAAGGCTATAGCATGGACTATTGCTGATATTCGAGGCATTAGCCCTTCTTATTGCATGCACAAAATTATACTAGAGGAAGAGCACACACCTAGGGTAGATCACCAGCGTAGGTTAAACCCCTCTATGAAAGAGGTAGTGAAGAAGGAAATAATAAAATGGTTAGATGCAGGAGTGATCTTCCCAATAGCTAGTAGCCAGTGGGTGAGCCCCATCCAATGTGTACCTAAAAAGGGGGGAATAACTGTGGTAGTCAATGAGAATAACGAACTGATTCCAACAAGGACTGTCACAGGGTGGAGAGTGTGTATGGATTACAGAAAGTTAAATAAAGAAACTAAAAAAGACCATTTCCCTATACCGTTTATTGACCAGATGCTAGACAGAATAGCTGGTAGAGCCTACTATTGTTTCTTAGATGGGTACTCTGGCTATAATCAAATCACTATAGACCCTAAGGATCAAGAGAAGACCACCTTCACTTGCCCTTTTGGAACATTTGCCTTCCGCAGAATGCCTTTTGGCTTATGCAATGCACCGGCAACTTTCCAAAGGTGCATGATGGCAATCTTCTCTGAGTTGGATGAGTCCATGATAGAAATATTCATGGATGACTTCTCAGTCTTTGGGGATTCATTTAAAACCTGTCTAGAAAACCTAGGACAAGTCCTGGCTAGGTGTGAAGAGACCAACCTAGTCCTAAATTGGGAAAAATGCCATTTTATGGTAGATGAAGGGATTGTCTTAGGGCATAGAGTGTCAAGGGCAGGTGTAGAAGTGGATAGGGCAAAAATAGAGATCATAGAGAAGTTGGTAGGGCCTCAGAATGTCAAAGCCATTAGAAGCTTCTTAGGGCACGCTGGCTTCTACAGAAGGTTCATTAAGGACTTTTCTAAGATAGCCAAGCCTCTGTGCGAGCTTCTAGAGCTGAATAGACCATTTATCTTCTCTAAAGAATGTGTAGTAGCTTGGAAAACCCTTAAGGAAGCACTGGTCACAGCACCTATCATAGTCGGACCAAATTGGGACCTCCCATTTGAGATGCTATGTGATGCCAGTGACTATGCTGTAGGAGTCATGTTAGGACAGAAGATTGACAAGCTGACACACCCTGTCTATTATGCTAGTAAGACCTTGAATGAGGCTCAATGTAATTATACAACTACAGAGAAAGAGATGCTTGCTGTAGTATTTGCTTGTGAAAAATTTAGAAATTACATTGTAGGCACTAGGACCATTGTATACACTGACCATTCTGCTTTAAAATATCTTATGAGGAAGGCTGACGCTAAGCCTAGATTGATTAGATGGGTGTTATTGCTGCAGGAATTTGATTTGGACATTCGGGACAAGAAAGGTTGTGAAAATGTGGTTGCAGATCACCTGTCTCGATTGCAGCACAATTGCGAAAAAATTGCGGAGACCGCAATTTCTGATGCTTTTATTGATGAACATGTCTTTGCTTTGGCTCATCGTGATAACGATGAGGAACCTTGGTTTGCTGACATTGCTAACTTCCGTGCATCACAGGTATTGCCAGTGTTCAAGGGAGGACAAGAGAAGAAGAGGTTCCTTCATGAAGCAAGGAAATTCATTTGGGATGACCCCACACTTTACAGAACCTGTGCTGATGGCTTGCTAAGGAAGTGTGTTTCAGCTGCTGAAGCGAAGTCTGTGCTGCAGCACTGTCACTCATCTCCTTACGGTGGACACTTTGGTGGTCAAAGAACATCTGCGAAGGTATTTCAGAGTGGCTACTATTGGCCAACAATCTTCAAGGACGCCCACAACTATGCCCACAGCTGTGACGAATGCCAAAGGACAGGTAACCTCAGTCGCAAGGATGAGATGCCCCTCACCTACATCTTAGAGTTGGAGCTCTTTGATGTGTGGGGCATTGACTTCATGGGACCATTCCCTCCATCATCAGGTAACCTTTACATTTTAGTAGCAGTAGACTACGTGTCCAAGTGGGTAGAAGCCAAAGCATGTCCTAATAATGATGCTAAAACAGTCACTAACTTCTTGCATAGGCACATTTTCACTAGATTTGGGACTCCTCGTGCTATCATTAGTGATGAGGGGTCACATTTCATTAATAAGGCTATGGAAAAGATATTGGCTAAATATAACATTAGACATAGGGTAGCTACTCCCTATCACCCACACTCGAATGGCCAAGCTGAAATTTCCAATAGGGAGATAAAGAACATCCTAGAAAAGGTGGTCAAACCTAATAGGAAAGACTGGTCCTTTAAGCTTGAGGATGCACTTTGGGCTTATAGGACAGCATATAAGACACCTCTAGGTATGTCTCCCTATAGGTTGGTGTATGGCAAGGCTTGCCACTTGCCACTTGAGTTAGAAAATAAAGCATTTTGGGCCATGAAGGAATTGAATTTTTGTGTAAAGGATGCGGGGACATTGAGATCTTTGCAGCTACATGAACTTGATGAGCTTAGGCATATGGCCTATGAGAATGCCAAAATGTATAAAGAAAAGACCAAAATATGGCACGACAGTAGACTTAGGATCAAAGACTTTAGGAAAGGCCAACTTGTACTATTATTTAACTCACGATTAAAGTTATTTCCAGGCAAACTAAAGTCTAGATGGTCAGGTCCATTTGTTATTACTAATGTCTTTGTTCATGGTGCAATAGAGATAAAGAACTTGCAGCAAGGCCAGCCATTTATGGTCAATGGTGCTAGGTTGAAGCACTACTATGAGGAAGGAGATGTGAAGACTCTCTCGGCCTTCCTCTTGACTGAAGCATGACAAAAAGAACGAGAGAGAACGAGTGGTTACTGTGCTCGTTTAGTCAAGGCCAATGCCTTAGTTTATTTTTTCTGTTTTTCCGGTTATCGTTTGTATGTTTTGTGGTGTAATTTTAATTGCGTATTTAATGTTTGTTTTATTTGTTTTTGCAAGGATTCGAAAGAGGGGATCAAGGAGAGTAAATCCAGCTTTTAAAATCAAGAAACGGTTGAGCCAAATAAAAGATACGGACGAGCAAAGTTTGAGATTTTGATGAAAAAAATATCCCTGGAATTGCGCTGGAATTGCTGGATTCGCAAAAAAAGAGCCGTTGGGATTTTTTTTTCCCGTTGCCTTTATATCCGTTGGGAAGCGCTCGATCGATACGATTCTCTCATTCTCTGATTTCCAAGAACTCTGCGATTCTCTTCATCTTTGATTCTTCTCTCAAGATCTTCAAGACTCGACAATGGTTTCCACAAGGGCCGAAAGATCCGCAGCCAAGAAGAAGGCTGATGACGCAGCTGAAGCGGCTGCGAGGGAAGCGCTTCTCACCCTTGCAGACGATGGTGCCGTTCGCACCGGTCCTCTTCCCAAGCTTCCTATTCGTAGGAAGAAGTGGAGGGTGGTCACTGAGATCCCTGCTGGACCATCTGAGCCAGCGGGCACGCCTAAGAAACGCCGGTGGAGTGTCAAGACGGCCGCCGAACCAAGCACAGCAAAGACTCCCTCTGTGGAGAGTCAAGAAACTGATCGTGCATCCCACGAGTCAGCCAAAGAAGGTTCGTCGCCGTCTGCATCACCTGCGCGTAGTCCTTTACCATCTGAACCAGTGCCAAGCGCAGAGTCGTCACCACCTGCACAGAGCTCCGAGTTGTCTCCAGCACCTCAGAGTTCTGACCCGACACCTGCAGCAGTGCAGAGTCCTGAACTGCCATCTTCGCCACTGAGTTCTGCGCATACACCATCAGCAGAGCACAATTCTCCACGGCCTGATCCGGAATTCCCTTATGGGGATTATCAAGAGTCCACTCAGGGCAGTGGAGATGCTGGGGAAGACGAAGTCTTCTCTCCTATGAGGGAAGATAGCCCTGCCGAGCCTGCACAGCAGGACGATTCTATGGAGGAGACGTTGGGGGCATGCCTCCAGCAGATCAACATCAAGGCCAGGCTCAAGAAGAAGAAGAAGGCCAAGATTGTCAAGGCCAAGAAGTTGAAGAAAAAGAAGGCCAAGAAGGTGCTGTCGACGGACAAAGAGAGTACTGAGCCTTCGCTCAAACGCCTCAAGGTGGAGGCTGCCGAATCATCCAAACCAACAGATAAGGGGAAGGCTAAACTCTACCCTGAAGACGAACCTCAGTTAGGGAGGTATGTCTCGTCTGACGCTGAATCCAGGGGTGCTGAGCTGAGGAAGAGGGACCTGTTGCACGAGAAAGGCTTCCTCGACCGACTCGCTGACCTGCCGCAGTTCTTGCGCGCAGGAGTGATCAACCACGGCTGGGAGGAATTTTGCAGACCGCCTAATCCAGCCTACACGAGCATGGTGTACGATTTCTACGCCAATGTGCTCAGCCCTGAGGATGGCCTGTCTGTGGTCAGAGGGGTGGAAGTGGATTACTCAGCCAAGGCCATCAATGAAGCCTTTGGTCTCAAGGGCCAAACGCACACAGATTATGCGCGGATAGTTGATGAGCCGACCGAGGCAGTGCTGGAAGAGGCCATTCGCACAATTGGCCAGCCTGAAGCAGCGTGGACTGTCTCACGCAATGGGAGGCACACCTTAATGAGTGCCAATCTGACAGCAAAGGCAGCTGTTTGGTTTGCCTTTGTGAGGAGAAAGCTGTCCCCTGTGACCCACGAGACGACAATCAACCAGAGTAGATCACTGCT
The DNA here is from genome assembly GCA_028017165.1 of Herpetospermum pedunculosum. Classification (NCBI taxonomy): domain Eukaryota; kingdom Viridiplantae; phylum Streptophyta; class Magnoliopsida; order Cucurbitales; family Cucurbitaceae; genus Herpetospermum; species Herpetospermum pedunculosum. The sequence continues at coordinate 36,728,775 of CM051529.1, forward strand.
GGTCTATGCCATCATGCGCGGTCTCACGGTCAATGTGGGGGAGATCATGTCAGCTGCCATTGCTGAGTGCGCAAAGAAAGGTAAGGGACCCTTGTTTTTCCCTAATACCATAACCAAGCTATGTTTGCTTGCAGGAGTCCCCACCGAGCGCTTGGAGCAGCAGCTGCCTTACACAGGCCATTTGGAGCTGCCTGCTAACCTGAGGCTGAGAAGAAAGGGGAATATGGAGTTTGAATTGGATAGGCTGGCTGCTGAACAGTCCCTATCCATGGCCTGCTTGATGGACATGCAGAGGAGAATGGCTCAATGGGCCAACTATGCGCAGGCAAGGGATAAGGAAGTTGCAGACCAGCTGGGGTGCATCTTCCCGGACTTCCCTACCAATCTCCTAACTCCATGGGTGCCCCCACGGCCGAGGCAACCAGATGAGGATGACGAGAATTGAGTGCTGGTTTGAAGTGCACTAAAGGGAGTATTGCTGTTCCCTTAGAAAAAAAAAACAATTTTTCTGCTTTCTGATAGGATCATGTGCATTATGCTGTTTTGTGTTCAACTTTTGATCTGTTTTTAATGTTTAGTTTTATGTTTTTTCTTCTGCTTAGTCTAGTCTGATGTTAGCTGAATAGGTAGGATAGTTTAGCTTTATTTTTAGGATGCGTGAGTAACAGGAAAAAGCATGCTAGGGGCCTGAATTCATGTTAAATCTGCCCGGATTGAATTGCGAAATAATTGCGGTTCCCGCAATTTTTGTGACTGATTGCATGTTTTGGACTGTCTGTTTAGTTAGGCTGTGCTCTGTTATATTCTATCTGTTGCTGCTAGCATGACTACCTTATATAGCTGATCTTCAAGCATGCTGGATGAGTGTCATAGGACACCCTTTGATAGTTTAAATTAGCCTCTGAATAGTGCTCAGCATGCATAAACCATCAGTCCTTAAACTGTCTGTTTTGTCAAATTTTCTGCTGCTGGAATAATTGCTTTTAGAATGTTTTGCCTATGCCTAGGATTTTTAGATTCTCTTTGTTTTAATTTAGACTAGATGCTTCTAGGACAAGTTTGGGGGTGTGCCACCTCAAACACTCATTGGGGACAATGAGTAGTTGAAGTTTGGGGGAGGCCACCCTAGGCCTAGGAACATTCCTCTCTTCCTTAGGACATAAGCATTCTTCTTCTCCTTTAAGAGAAATTTTTTTTGTGATAAATAGAAAAAAGTGAAAAATAGAATAAAGAGGGGAGTCTCTCTCAAGTGCTGAGTAATCAGTGCCAAGTGTGTAAACCACAAGTGGCATTGCATCAAAAGGTAACCCAAGGAGAGACTCCACCTGAGTAAAAAAGGAAAAAGGGAGGCATAGGGGAAGAAGAATGTATGCTTAGGAGTTATAATCTTGTGGCTTAGATGTCCTATTTAAAAAAAAAAAAAGAACTCTGATCCTTAATGAGCTAAGCACAAGGTTGTAGCTTTTAGGTTTGTCTAGGGAGATGAATGTATATCCAATGTAGTGATGCCAGGGCTTAGGTTGTTCTCTAAAAAGTACCACTGTCACTGTTAATACTAAGACTGGCATGACTCTAAGGAATCCTAGACACATTAAAAATAAAGCTAGAAGCATGTACTGAGTCTGGAGTAAAGCTTGGTAGAATTTGAAACCTTAGGGATAGTGGCATGATGTCATAAAAGTAGCTAGATCAGTAGTAGGGGGTTAATAAAAACAGCAGGTATAGTAGGCAGGTGAAGTCAGAAGAAGCTTGATAAAGAGGTTAGTTCTAAACTTAGAAGTGTGTCACAGGACAGCACTGCTAGAGATAGGGATATAGGGGAGTCGGTAAGTAGCTAAAGAAGATAAAAGAAAAAACAAGCCTAAGTAAGTCCTTAGTATGCTTGAGGACAAGCAAAACCTTAAGTTTGGGGGTGTGTTAAGTCTCTGAAAGTGACTTATTTAGGACCCATTTAGCTTAAGAAGATGTACACTTTTAGGTGTTTCTGATAGCATTTAGCCTAAACCTATGCTTTAATATGAGAATTAGAAGAAGGTAGCTAATTTAGGACTTATGCACAATAGGTAGAAAAAGGGTTGAAAACCGAAGGAAAAGAATGAAAAAATAAGCATTGCGAATGAATTGCGAAAACATTGCGGTGACCGCAATTATTCAAGTGGAAACCGTAAGTTGACTGATCTTTTTCTGTTAATTTCCGTATTTTCAGGGATTCGTTCTTTCTCCTCCATCCATTCTGATATATGACGTTGAAGATTGATGGTTCTCCTTGGCCCAAACGCACCTGCAAACTACTATAAAAGGGGGCCAAAGTCGGAGGTTTGATCATCATTCGAAGCGCAGAAGTCTTCTCGCAGTCCATCATTTCTCTCTGTTTTCCTTTGCCGTCTGTTGGAGTGAGAGTCTCAGCTTTTGGAATCGATAATCTGATAGGAAGGAGAGGAGATTCTTCTTCTCTCTCGATTGGATTCATCCAAGCAAGGCTAACCTCTCATCCCTTCCATTCGAGGCGACTGCACGAAGCTTTCAAAGCAACCTTTACTGCTTTTCTGTCTTCTTCTTCTCAATTCCAGCTTTGATTAGTTGTTGTTCTAGTTTAGTGTTTTACTTACTGCATTTCGTTGTTGTCTGTCTTGAAATCATTTCTTCATAGCTTTCCTTTGTCGTTCAAACACTCAAAGTAATCAAAGTAAAATTCTGCATTTCACAGTTTCCACCTTCTGCTGCTACGTTTTGTCTTATTGTTTTAAGCATATTTCTCTTCTAAGCATGTCTGTTTTATCTACCCTTTCTGTTCTCCATATATCCATGAGTAGCTAAGCCACTTAGGGGCATGCTAATGACAGAACTATAGGCTAAAAAACGTGCATCAAGTATGTAGGATAGCTCTCGAATCATTGATTGTATGTAAGCTTCATCCCACGGGCAATTTCGATTGGCCATCCATTTTGTCCAAAGAACTCCTAACCTCTGGAAGGAGTAAGAGTTTAGAGTCATATAATCATGCTAGCCTTTCATGGTAATCAGGAAACGACCTAGGAATAGGCGTTTCCCTAGTACAACCTAAACACTCCTGTTTTAACAAGATGCTTAAGACCTTACTTTGAAGTCGAGTAAACTTAAGACTCTAATGCATGGAATCGGACGATACTTGAGATAGAGTGAGTTTGATGTATAGAGAGTTGATCCAAGGCTTGAGAATCGTAATAAAATGCCTATAGGATAGTCATTAGTAGCCCTTAATTCACCCATTTGCACACTTTCGCTGTTATTTAATTGCGGTAACATTGCGGTCCTCGCAATTCTGCTGCTTTATCATTCTGTTTAGCTGTTTTCTTCCTCGTTTATTAATTTCATCTCTTGTCTTTTGAGTCTAATTTTAACTTGCACTTGTTCATGTTATATTCCTTTACACATTCAGCAAAACTTAGATAACTAAAAACCAATTTTACCCCATCAAATCCACCCCATCTTTCTTAACAAATACACTTCGCGAATAGCTAAAAATGAGTCTCTGTGGAAAAAACGAATGAAATATACTTACTACTTGCTGTGAGACCATGTATGCTTGCATGTTCTAAGTGCTCTCTCTACCCTTTTGCATATTTAACTTTACACATTGAGCACGCAACACTAGTCCTCGAGCAAGGCTAATAAAGAATTTGACTCTAAGGACATGCTTACATGCTACTAATTCAAACCTCGATGCATTTTACAAATTCATGCTAAGCAAAGACTTTGTTGCATGTGAATTGCCTATAAATTGGATGTAGTTCAAATGGTTTGAAGTTGATGAATTTTCAAAGAGTTTGAATATTTGGATGAGCATGAAGAGTTCATGTTACTTTAGAAATTAGAAAGCTAAGTGTTAGACTTCTTCTCACAAAATCCTCATCACTTTCATCTTCCCATCTTCTTCTTCCAAACTTTTTCTTTCATAAAGGAGTCCCACTACTCCGTTGCTCGGCCCGAGGATAGCGGGACTACCGGATGTGGTTCTCGAGGAGTTCGAGGGAAGCTTCGAAGGGTTCGTGAGGAGATTCGAGCGTTGGAAGAGAAGTCTTTAGAACTACAAGAGGTATGTGTTCTAATTCCTTTTATTTCAAAGCTTTGTGCATGTTTCTTATTTAGCTAAATTGATGAAATTCGCGTGCCAATGATCCTTCTCGCTTCCGCTGCGCTACATGCGCTCCATCAATTGGTATCAGAGCGTTTTTTTGGTCACTCAATTTCCATCAATTTGATCTCGGTGGGTATTTGTTTTAGAAATTTATTTTTCTGGGCGTCTAAAGTGTTTCCCGGTTTTGGCATATTTTGTTTTGAGCTTTTATTTGTACTTCGTTTTGTAATTGCCCGGGCGTGTATGGGCTTTAATGTGTGAAGAAGAGTCTGTAAAAAATTTGGAGTCATTAGAGTCCATATAGGCTTTCAATTCGAAGACAGAGGCTCGGGTGTCGGAAAAAACAGCATGCTGTTTTTTGCTGTTTTTTTCTGCAAAATTCCAGCACAAAACCGGTTCAGCGCAAGGTGGAAGAAACTGTCCGGTTCGGTTCTCGAAAGGTCCGGTTCACTGAAAGTCAGACCGGTTCCTTGTTCTTCACCCTCTGGAGGTCTGGTTCAGCGTTCGTTTGGTCCGGTTCGGGTCGTTATTAGTCCAGTTACGGGCTGTTGAAGTCAGGACAACTGTTATCGACCGGTTCAGTTTTTTTTTGAAGTTTTGTAGTTGCTGTTTTTTTGGCCGGTTCAAGCAAATTCAAGCTGGTTCGTGGCGGTTCGAAGGGTTTAGAAGCGTCTCAACTTAGTTGATGAATTATTATTGTAATAAGTTAGTTGCTTGCTTGTCCGTGATGCCAAAACCAGTCCACTTTAGTGTGTTTAATTAATTATGCATTGTGAATGTATGTTTTAATTAAAGTCTCTTGTATGTGCATAAAGTATGCCATATAGATTTCAAATCCCACCATAGGAAGCATGTTGCATGCATTGAAAGTATAATATAAGTGTTATGTTGTATAGTATGCATGCTTAATTCATGAGAATTAATATAAGTGTTATATTAATTTATGAATTGGATGTTGCTTGTTTAAAAGTAAAATTAATATAAGTGTTATATTAATTGTGAAATTAAACATACAACATAGTTGCCTTAGTTGAATATAATTGTTATATTCTTGCTTGTGAAGCATGTTATAAATTGAATGTAATGGTTATATTCTAGCTTAGGAAGCATGTTATAGAATGTCTTTGTTTTATAAAGTGTTGTAAAATGAAATAGACATTTAAAATCTATAACAAAGATAAATGCATGCTCACTAAGGGTTAAATAATTCCAATGCGATTATGAATTTAGTATCGATTCGTTTTAATAGTTAAAATAGGTCGATATCTTGTAAAGCTAAGGTTACAAGAGAACTCACCCGGTGAGATCTTGCACTAAGGTTGGAGGTATTTAAGATGACGGTTTACGGAACACCTCCTACCTGGGGATCGAGCCGGTACTTGAGTTAAGTTAACCCGGCTTTATGAGCATGCACGTGAGAGGTGTAAGGTTATAAAACGTTTATCACCTAGACATCATAGGTAAAAGTATTTTCTACCTAGACTTAGGTTTTATTGTCTTAGTCGGATAATGCCTAAGTAAAACTATACCCAAACCATTCTAAAATACTTAGTAGTGGTGTTGAGAAGGTATATGTGATATATCAATATCCTCCTACGTTCTCCGCAAAGTTCACACCGTGAGATTTATGCTCGGCCTCGTGATGTCAATAGGGCATCCCCATTCGGATGGTGTTTGCATAAATCAAGAGCAAGGTGAATGGAGAAAGTATTTATAGTAAGTGGGAGAAGGAAGTATGTCAATACATCCTGCGGTCTCCTCCATTAGGTTGAACCGTGAGATTCCCATGTTCCGCCTACTGGTTGCCCATAGTAGCACCGTCCATTCGGAGGGCCGTTTCATGGGAGTCGGAACAAATCAATGTCCAGAAATGGATAGGGTCTCTTAGGTCCATTCCCAACTATGACATTTCCATTCGGTTGCACTGTTGGGGCCAACCTCTGAGTTCTGAAAATGGCGGGTCACACTTACAAAGGATTACTAAGTTGTTAGTAGATTATTGACCGAAGTAGCGATAACTAAGGTGCTATAGGAATATGAGTTATTCTGGTATTAGCATTTAGTCAAGAATGTCTTGGTTCAGTGAAGGAGTGATTGACTGCCCCTCGGTAGCGGTTGCTCTGACTCACTGAAGTATCGTTGCAAATTAATAATGATTTTTTTGGGTACATTATTACTTTTGCTAAAATCTTGTTTGGATGTATGAAATGGGTTAAAATCAATTCACTAATAGAATTTATTCTTTTTCAGCATGTCTAGCTCGTTTATCCAATTAGTAGCTTATGATAAACTATATGGCGATAACTACACGACCTGGAAATCGAACTTGAATACGATTCTTGTTATCGATGATCTTAGGTTTGTCTTAACAGAGGAATGTCCTTGTTACGTCTCCAAAAGTGACTATTTTAGGACTTATTTGCTATAGGAAGTTGTACATCCTTAGGCGTTTTTGGTAGAATTTAGCTTAAACTTGTGCTTATATATGAGAATTAGAAGAATGAAGCTAAATTAGGACTTATGTGTAAAAGGAAAGGAAAAGAACCAAAAACAAAGCTAATGAGTGAAAATTGCACATTGCTGAAGCATTGCGGAAACGTTGCGGTTTCAGCAATGTTTTAAGTGAAATTCGTAAGTTGCCTAACCAATTTCTGTTTTGTTCCGATCTTTCAGGGGCCCATTCTTTCTCCTGCTGCCATGTAGAAGAACGACGTTCAGAATGGATGGTTCTCCTTGACCCAATCGTACCTGCAGAACACTATAAAAGGAGGTCAAGATGGAAGGTTGAAACACACTCGAAAAGCGTAGACTCTTCAGTTCAACGCAGTCTTTTCCACTCTTTCTCTCTCCCGTCTGTTGGTTTGAAGGGCTCAGCTATTGGAGTCGACGATCTGAGAGGAAGAAGAGAAGATTTGTCTTCTCTTATGATTAGATTCATCCAAACAAGGCTCTTCTTCTTCTTTCAGCCGAGGCGTTCGCGACGAGGGATTCTACGCACGGATTTACTTGCTTTACTGCTTTCTGTTCTGTTTTCATTGCTGGTCGTTGCTATTTTACTTCTGTTTGCTACTCTACTTCATTTCGTCTCTTTTTGTTTAGCTTTCGTTGTTCAAAGTTGTTATTTGTTTAGTTCAAACCTTGATTAATCAAAGGGTTATTTCATCACTTCGCAAGCTCTCCCTCTCCCCTGCTTACTGTTTTCTTCGTCTGTTTTATCCTTTATATTCTGTTAAGCATGTCGTTTTCATCTATTCTTCTCATTCCATCTTCATCCATGAGTAACTAAATCACATAAGGGCATGCTAATGACAAGTCTATAGGTAGAAATACGTGAATCAAGCGTGTAGGTTAGCTCCAAATGCATTGAATGTATGTAAGCTCCATCCCACGGGCAATTTCGATTGGCCATCCATTTTGTCCAAAGAACTCCTAACCTCTGGAAGGAGTAAGAGTTCAGAGTCGTACATTCATGCTAGCCTTTCAAGGTAGCCAGAAAACGACCTAGGAATAGGCGTTTTCCTAGTACAAAACACTAAAACTTGCTTTTATAAAAGATGCTTAAGGCCTTACTTGGACATTAGTAAACTAAAGGATCTAATGCATGAAATCGGAAGATACATGATATTGAGTTAGTTTGATGCATGATGAGTTGATCTACTGCTTGAGAATCGTATGAAAAAGCCTATAGATGAGTCGTTAGTAGCCCTTGTTTCCCTACTTTACCCCTGATTTGTTGTTAGTAACATTGCTAGAAAATTGTTGTTTCCGCAATTCTGTTCCTCATACACTCGAGTTAACCTCTCTACTTGCATTCGTTTATGCTTTCATATCTTGCATGTTCCTTAATAGTTAGGCACTTTAAACCCAAATCTACCCTATTTAAACCACCCTTTTCTTACTTAACCTCTCACTTCGTTAGTAACTAAGAATAAATCTCTGTGGGAAATCGAATGAAAAAATACTTATTACTTGCTACAAGATCATGTATGCTTGCATGTTCTGAGTGCTCTATTCTTGCATCTTTATTTTAAAACATTGAGCACGCAACAAGTTTTTGGCGCCGCTGCCGGGGATTTTGTTTAGTAAACACGAAGGTTGTTAAGTTAAAAAACACATCTTAATATCAATTGGAACTGATCCATTCTCATTTCTTTTGCAGGTACCATTGGGTTAGTTTATGAATGAGCATTCAAGTAGCGATCTAGAGTTCAATCCTGAGCCTGAAAGATTACTTAGGGCCAGAAACAAAGCTAAGAAACGCCTCTTTAAACAACCCTCTGTAACTCAAAACTTTGCTGACTCCGCAGAGTCTTCGCAATTCCTACACATCGAAATGGAAAGACCAGTCCCAAATCCGGTACCTACCATTCGCAACCCCATCGAAATAGCGAATGACAAGGATAATGCCATCCTCTCATACTTAGTTCCCATGCCCGGGGAGCTAAACCCCAGCATCATACGCCCTAAAATTACTGCCAACTCATTCGAGTTAAAGCCAGTAATGTTCCAAATACTGTCCACTGTGGGACAATTCTTTGGAGTGGAAAATGAAGATCCCCACAATCATTTAAGAAACTTCCTAGGAGTTAGTGATACCTTCCTTATCCCTGGAGTTTCCGAAGAAGCTTTGAGGCTTTACCTCTTTCCCTACCCACTAAGAGATAAAGCCAAAACGTGGTTAAACTCATTACCCTCCGGATCAATTGTCAATTGGACAGATCTGGCTGAGAAATTCCTAGTCAAATACTTTCCACCCGATAGGAATTCCAACTTTCGTGATGACATAATTAAGTTCAAACAAGCCGAAAACGAATCTCTTCACGAAGCTTGGACAAGGTTCAAGGACCTTCTGCTTAAATGTCCACACCATGGTATTCCATGGTGTATCCAAATAGAAGTGTTCTTTAAAGGATGCAACCCCAGCACAAGGCAAGTGCTGAATTCTTCAGCTGGGGGTTCCATGCTTTCAAAGAGCTACAATGAAGCCTATGAGATTCTGGAGAAAATCTCAACTTCTCACTGTAGGTGGTCAGATGATCCAGTAGAGCCAAGTAGAGCTCAAGACAAGGATGCACTTAGTGCCATGAGCAGCCAAATTAACGCCCTGACCAACCTAGTCAAACAAATGGCTCAAACCAATCTCCAACCTAGTGTCAACACCGCAGCAGCCATCTCAATGGGCGCATCAAATGGTCAAGGTGAGACACTGATCTGTGGATTCTGTGGGGAAGGGCACCTGTATGAATTTTGCCCCGGGAATCCAGCCTCAGTCTGCTATGTAGGAAGTCAACAGCAGCCTAGGAACAACCCCTATTCTAACACTTACAATCGTGGTTGGAGGAACCACCCAAATCTTTCTTGGGGTGGGCAACAAAATACTAACCAAGCTCCAAACCAACCAAGACCGAGTGGAACACCTGGTTTCACTCAACAAAATAACCAATCCATGTACCAAAAACCATATAACCCCCCAATGGGGTCATCTGTAGAAAATTTGCTGAAGGAGTACATTGCAAAGAATGATGCTACCTTACAAAGTCAGTAAGCTACCCTTAGGAGCTTAGAGAACCAAATAGGGCAATTAGCCAATGAACTGAAAAGTAGGCCCCAAGGTAGGTTGCCTGTTGACACTGAAGTACCTAGAAGGGATGGAAAAGAGCAAGTTCAAGCAATTGAACTTCGAAGTGGGAGACCATTGGGGAGAAACACTAGAGAAATACCAAAGAGAGTAGAGAATGAAGAGTCTAGTGCTCCACTGGATTCTCTGCCAAACCATGGTCAACCATCAACAAGCACATCAAGGGTGAGGCTAGAACCTATCATAGAGGAACCAGAAGAAATTCCAAGGCCTCCACCTATCATTAGGCGACCTGAAGTGCCTACATATGTGCCACCACCTCCATCCCTAGAAGGCTGAAGAAAAAACAAGAACAGGAAGTGCACTTTAATAAATCTTTAGAAATTTTAAAGCAAGTGCATGTGAATTTTCCATTTGTAGAGGTTTTGCAATCAATGCCTTCCTATGTTAAATTTTTGAAAGACATTATTACTAACAAAAAGATCATTGGTGAATTTGAAACAGTGAATCTTACTGAGGAGTGCAGTGCTATACTCCAGAACAAACTTCCAAAGAAGGAGAAGGATCCTGGTTCCTTCACCTCACCAGTTGAGTTGGGAGGCAAGCACGTGGGCAGAGCTCTTTGTGACCTGGGAGCCAGCATAAATCTCATGCCCCTATCCCTATTCCGTCAGCTAGGCATAGGAGAAGCACGTCTCACTACTGTCACCTTGCAGCTTGCAGACAGATCCATAGCCTACCCTGAGGGTAAGATTGAGGATATTCTTGTCAAGGTTGACAAATTTATTTTTCTTGCAGACTTCATCATTCTGGATTATGAAGCAGACAGGGAGGTCCCCATCCTATTAGGCAGACCATTTCTAGCCATAGGTAGGGCCCTGATCGATGTCCAGAAAGGTGAGCTCACCATGAGGGTTCATGATGAGGAGGTTAAGTTTAGTGTCTTTAAAGCTCTAAGGTATCCTTCTGACTCTGAATCTTGTGCAAGTGTAGATATAGTAGATTCACTAATGGAAGAATAGCTTGAGCATGAATTGGTGATTAAACATGCCAATGACTATGTACAAATAGATGCAACTGACTTAAATATTTCTGAGATAATGGATACACATGTGGATAAACCTCAGCATGTTTGTATGACTAATGACTTGACTGAAAGATCCATGAATCCATTGAAACCATCCATTGAGCATCCACCTTCATTAGAATTGAAACCATTGCCTGATCATCTTAAGTATGCATATCTAGGAGAGCATGATACCTTGCCTGTTATTATTTCTTCCAAGTTAAGTGAAAAGCATGAAATTCCGCTAATATTGCTGCTTAAGCAACATAAAAAAGCTATTGCATGGACGATTGCTGACATAAGAGGTATTAGTCCTTCCTATTGCATGCATAAGATATTATTGGAAGAGAAACATACACCTAGAGTAGATCACCAACGTAGGTTGAACCCCTCCATGAAGGAGGTAGTCAAAAAAGAGATAATCAAATGGTTAGATGCAGGTGTAATCTTCCCTATAGCCAATAGTCAATGGGTGAGTCCAATCCAATGTGTGCCTAAGAAGGGTGGGATGACTATAGTAGTGAATGAGAGTAATGAACTAATTCCAACTAGGACTATTACAGGATGGAGAGTCTGTATGGACTATAGAAAATTAAATAAAGAAACAAAAAAAGATCACTTTCCTTTACCGTTTATAGATCAGATGTTAGATAGAATAGCTGGTAGAGCCTACTACTGCTTCCTAGATGGTTATTCTGGATATAACCAAATCACCATAGACCCTGTGGACCAGGATAAAACAACCTTTACATGTCCCTTTGGAACATTTTCTTTTCGCAGAATGCCTTTTGGCTTATGCAATGCACCAGCAACATTCGAAAGGTGCATGGTGGCCATTTTTTCTAACTTAGATGAATCCATGATAGAAATATTCATGGATGACTTCTTGGTCTTTGGTGATTCTTTTGCAAATTGCTTAGAGAACTTAGGACAAGTCCTAGCTAGGTGTGAGGAGACCAACCTAGTCCTTAATTGGGAGAAATGCCACTTTATGGTGGAAGAAGGGATAGTCCTAGGTCATAGAGTGTCTAGAGCAGGAGTAGAGGTCGATAGGGCCAAGATAGAGATAATAGAGAAGTTAGTGGAACCTCAGAATGTAAAAGCTATTAGAAGTTTCCTAGGACACGCAGGTTTCTATAGAAGGTTCATTAAGAACTTTTCAAAAATCTCTAAACCTCTGTGTGAGCTTCTAGAGCTAAATAAGCCATTTGTCTTCTCAAAAGAATGTTTCTTAGCCTGGACAACCCTGAAGGACATTCAGAGGCATAGGTACTCCCTCTCTGGCCCCCCCAACACACTCGTCGAGACGAAATAAACTTCCCGCCATAGAGGGCCAGGAAAGAAGCCTTAGTCAAAGCACCTATTATAGTAGGGCCAAATTGGGACCTACCATTTGAGATGTTGTGTGATGCGAGTGACTATGCAGTAGGGGTTATGCTAGGACAAAAAATTGATAAACTAACACATCCTGTATACTATGCAAGTAAGACACTGAATGAAGCACAATGTAATTACACAACCACGGAAAAGGAAATGCTAGCTGTAGTATTTGCCTGTGAGAAGTTTAGAAATTACATTGTAGGCACTAGGACCATTGTGTATACTGATCATTCTGCATTAAAATACCTAATGAGGAAGGCCAATGCTAAGCCTAGGTTAATTAGATGGGTATTGTTGTTGCAAGAGTTTGATCTAGACATTAGAGATAAGAAAGGATGCGAAAATGTAGTTGCGGATCATCTTTCTAGATTGCGGTATAATTGCGATAACATTGCGGAAACCGCAATTTCTGATGCCTCTATCGATCAGCATGTCTTTGTGTTAGCACATCGTGATAACGATGAGGAACCGTGGTTTGTTGATATTGCTAACTTCCTTGCATCGCAGGTACTACCAACTTTCAAGGGAGGGCAAGAAAAGAAGAGGTTTCTACATGAAGCTAGGAAGTTCATCTAAGACGATCCTACACTGTACAAGACGTGCACAGACGGTTTGCTGAGGAGGTGTGTCTCAGCTGCTGAGGCGAAGGCAGTGTTGCAGCACTGCCATACGTCTTCATATGGTGGCCATTTTGGTGGCCAAATGACAGCTGCGAAGGTGTTCCAAAGTGGCTACTACTGGCCCACAATATTCAAGGATGCACACGACCATGCGTACAGCTGCGACGAATGTTAAAGAACAGGTAACCTTAGTCGGAAGGATGAGATGCCTCTCACTTACGTCTTGGAGTTGGAGCTCTTTGATGTGTGGGGCATCGACTTCATGGGACCGTTCCCTCCTTCTGCAGGTAATCTCTACATACTTGTAGCTGTAGACTATGTATCTAAGTGGGTAGAAGCCATAGCATGTCCATCAAACGATGCCAAAACAGTCTTTAGGTTTCTTAATAGGCAAATCTTTACAAGGTTTGGTACACCACGGGCTATAATTAGTGATGAGGGAACTCACTTTATTAATAAGGCTATGGAAAAAGTATTAGCCAAGTACAATGTTAGACATAGAGTAGCAACCCCTTATCATCCACATTCGAATGGACAAGCTGAAATATCTAATAGGGAGATTAAAAACATACTCGAAAAAGTGGTCAAACCTAATAGAAAAGATTGGTCGTTTAAGTTAGAGGATGCACTTTGGGCATATAGGACGGCATATAAGACACCCCTAGGTATGTCTCCTTATAGACTTGTGTATGGAAAAGCTTGTCATTTACCCTTCGAATTGGAAATCAAAGCCTTTTGGGCCTTAAAAGAGCTGAATTATTGCGTGACCGATGCGGGAACATTGCGGTCCCTGCAATTACATGAGTTAGATGAGCTTAGACATATGTCCTATGAAAATGCCAAAATGTATAAGGAAAAAACTAAAATTTGGCATGATAGTAGACTTAGGATTAAGGACTTCAAGAAGGGCCAGCATGTCTTGTTATTTAACTCAAGGTTGAGATTATTCCCAGGCAAACTTAAGTCCAGATGGTCAGGTCCTTTTGTTATAACTAACGTGTTTGTTCATGGTGCGATTGAGATTAGGAACCTGCAGAATGGGCAACCGTTTATGGTCAATGGTGCACGTTTGAAGCATTACTACGAGGAAGGAGATGTGAAGACTCTCTCGGCCTTCCTCTTATCTGAAGCTTGAAAATCAAACCGAGAGGAGACGAGTGATTACTGTGCTCGTCCATGCGAGGCTATGCCTTTGTTTTTTTTTGTGTTGTTTTGTATTTCTTCGATTTTTTTTTTTTGTGTATTTAGGTGTGATTTTTATTACGAATGTGATGTTAATTTTGTATATTTTAATAGGGGATCGAAAGAGGAAATCAAGGAGATGAATCAAGAAAAAAAAATCGATGAAGAAATCGGGCCGAATTAAAGATTTAGTCGTTTGAATCTTGGGATTCAAATCAAGAAAATCTCCAACGGCCAGCCCATTTAATTGCGGCAGATTTGCAAAAACCGCAACAGAAAGAGCCGTTGGGATCTACTTGATTACAAATAGCCGTCAAATCAGTTGTGCCTCTACGCTTTCTTCATTCGTTGGACTTCAAGAATCACTCATCTTCTTCCTCTGCATCTCCTACCTTCAGATCTCTCCAAACCAACAATGGTGCTTACACGAGCTGAGCGATCTGCTTCCAAGAAAAAGTCACCTGACGCAGAGGCAGCTGCGAGGGAGGCATTACTCTCTTTGGCAGAGGCCGAAGCTGCGCAGCCAGCACGACCGCCTAAGCTTCAAGTGCGCAAGAAGAAGTGGAAGGTGGTGACTGAGATCCCTGCTGGTCCATCTGCGCCAGCAGGTGCGCCAAAGAAAAGAATGTGGACGATAGAGGTGGAGGATTCACCCGTCAAAGGAAAAACTCCCAGCGAGGGGAGTCGAGGGAGTGGCCGCCCATCCTACGAGACGACCAGACAAAGCCCCGAGCCATCTCCACCTTCCCAGAGTCCTGAGCCATCTCCACCTTCACAGACACCGGAGCCTGAAGCTCCACCTGAAGAGCACCACAATTCGGTGCCAAGCGATGTACCAGAGGAGGAAGATGAAGTCTTCTCTCTCTTGAGGGAAGGCAGCCATGACAGCCCTGCGGGAGGGGGACAGAGTGATTCCATGGATGAGACGTTGGGGGATTGCCTCCAACAAATGACCTCCAGGGCGCAACTGAGGAAGAAGGCGCCCAAGATTGTAAAGGCCAAGCGGCCGAAGACGTCTAAGCGTTCCAAGAAGAAGAAGGTCAACGGTGGGCCTTCTTTAAAGAAGCTGAAGGTCGAGGCTGCAGAATCGGCCAAGGCAAAGGATAAGGGGAAGGCAAAAATGTACCTCGAAGACGATCCTCAAGACGTACGGTATGTCTCTCAAGATGCAGAGGCCAGGGGCACTGAATTGAGGAAGAGAGACCTACTCCATGAGAAGGGGTTTCTTGATGCATTGGCGGACCTGCCGCAGTTCTTGCGCGCAGGGATCACCAACCATGGCTGGCAAGAGCTGTGCAGACCGCCCATCCCTGCCTACACCAACATGGTGTACGATTTCTACGCCAATCTGACGCACCCTAAGGATGGTCTGTCCATGGTGAGGGGAATTGAGGTCGATTTTTCGGCCAAAACTATCAATGAAGCCTATGGCCTCAAGGAGCAGAAGTATACTGACTACGCGAGGATCATTGACGCACCATCTGAGGCTGTCTTGGAAGAGGCCCTGCGCATCATCGGACAACCTGAGGCGGCCTGGACAATCTCAAGGAATTGGAAGCACACTCTGATGAGTGCGGCTCTCAATGCCAAGGCAGCCGTCTGGTTCTCCTTTGTGCGACGACGTCTCTCCCCTGTGACCCACGAGACTACCATAAACCAGGGGAGATCTTTGCTGGTTTATGCCATTATGAGGAGCCTCACCATAGATGTGGGAGAGGTCATTGCAGCCTCCATAGCTGAGTGCGCAAAGAAAGGTAAGGGCCCTCTTTTCTTCCCAAACACCATTACTAAACTCTGCTTGCGTGCAGGTGTCTCTATCGAGAGGAAGGAGAGGCAGCTGGCCTACACGGGTCATCTGGAGCTGCCCACAGGCCTGAGGATGCGAAGAAGGGGCAACATGGAGTTTGAGCTAGATGGTCTGGCTGCTGCTCAATCACTCTCCCTGGCCTGCTTAATGGACCTCCAGCGAAAGATGGCGCAGTGGGCTGAATACGCGCAGGCGAGGGATAAAGACGTGGCTGATCAGCTGGGATGCATCTTCCCTGCCTTCCCCACTAATCTACTGGAGCCGTGGGCGCCTCCTAAGGAAAGGAGGGATGAAGACGAGGAGGTTTGAGTGCCAGTCTGAAGGGCGCTCGAGGGAGTATTTTTGTTCCCTATTGAGAAAAAAACTCTGCTTTTCGTTAACTGGTGACTGATATTTTTGAATCAAATGCTTGTTCTGTTTTTAATTTCTTTTAGTTGTTTGGGATAGCTTAGTATAGGTAGATGGTATCTGAGTAGCTAGCATATTTTAGTTTCCTTTTTGAGTAGTTGTAGATGACTGGGAATAGCATGCAAAAGGGGCCTTGATCACTGAAAAATATGCCCTGTATATTCATTGCGAAATTATTGCGAATTCCGCAATTTTTGTTAGTTATCGAATGCTATTGACTGACTGTTTTGATAGGCTGGTTCTGTTTAAATTTTGATCTCTTGCTTCTTGTGTGACTGCCATATATGACCTATCTGTGAGCATGCTGGATGAGTGTCTTAGAACACCTTTGATAGTTTAAAACAACGCCCTTAAGTTGCTCAGCATGCATCTCTTTAAGCCCTACTTTACTGTTTTTATAAAATCTGCTGCTGTGTTATTTGCTTTACGAATGTTCATTCTATGCCTAGGATTTTTAGATTCTCTTTGTTTTACCTTAGACTAGATGCTTCTAGGACAAGTTTCGGGGTGTGCCACCTCAGACTCTCATTGGGGACAATGAGAAGTTTTAGTTTGGGGGAGGCAGCCCTAGGCTTAGGAACATTCCTCTCTCCCTTTTGAACATAAGCATTTTTGTTCTCCTTTTGAAGAAATGATGAACTGAAAAAAAAAATTAAAGTGAAAAAAGAGGGGTGTCTCTCTTGAAGTTTCTGAGTAATCAGTGCCATGTGTGTAACCCACAAGTGGCATTGCATCAAAAGGCAACCAAAGGAGAGGCTCCACCAAAGAAAGAAAGGGAAAAAGAAAAAAAAAAAAAAAAACTAAGGAAGAAGAATGTATGCTATGAGTTTTAGCTCTGTGCTTAGGTGTCCTCAATAAAAGAACTTTGATCCTCAATTAGCTAAGCACAGGGTTGTAGCTTATAGGTTTGTTAAAGGGAGATGAATGTATATCCAATGTAGTGATGCCAGGGTTTAGGTTGTTCTATGAATGTACTACTGCTACTGGTTTATACTAAGACTGGCATGACTCTAAGGAATCCTAGGTAGTTCAAAGAAAAGCATTAGAAGCATGTACTGAGTCTAGGGTAAAGCTAGGTAGAATTTGAAAACGTAGGGATAGTTGCACAATGAACTTAATGACAGAAGCAAATGGATCAGTCGTAGGGAGTTAATAAAATAGTAGGATTATAAGGCAAGAGAAATCAGAAGAAGCAGAATAAAGAGTTGGTTTTAAACTTAGAAGCGTGTCACAGGACAGCTTGGTCGTAGATAGTGAATTTAAGGGAGTCAGCAAGTGGGCAGAGAGGTTAAACAGCAGCCTAAGTAAGTCCGTATATTGCTCGAGGACGAGCAAAACCTTAAGTTTGGAGGTGTGTTACGTCTCCAAAAGTGACTATTTTAGGACTTATTTGCTATAGGAAGTTGTACATATTTAGGCGTTTTTGGTAGAATTTAGCTTAAACTTGTGCTTATATATGAGAATTAGGAGAATGAAGCTAAATTAGGACTTATGTGTAAAAGGAAAGGAAAAGAACCAAAAACAAAGCTAATGAGTGAAAATTGCACATTGCTGAAGCATTGCGGAAACGTTGCGGTTTCAGCAATGTTTTAAGTGAAATTCGTAAGTTGCCTAACCAATTTCCGTTTTGTTCCGATCTTTCAGGGGCCCATTCTTTCTCTGCTGTCACGTAGAAGAACGACATTCAGAATGGATGGTTCTCTTTGACCCAATCGTACCTGCAGAACACTATAAAAGGAGGTCAAGATGGAAGGTTGAAACACACTCGAAAAGCGTAGACTCTCCAGTTTAACGCAGTCTTTTCCACTCTTTCTCTCTCCCGTCTGTTGGTTTGAAGGTCTCAGCTGTTGGAGTCGACGATCTGAGAGGAAGAAGAGAAGATTTGTCTTCTCTTCTGATTAGATTCATCCAAACAAGGCTCTCCTTCTTCCTTCAGCCGAGGCGTTCGCGACGAGGGATTCTACGCACGGATTTACTTGCTTTACTGCTTTCTGTTCTGTTTTCATTGCTGGTCGTTGCTATTTTACTTCTGTTTGCTACTCTACTTCATTTCGTCTCTTTCTGTTTAGCTTTCGTTGTTCAAAGTTGTTATTTGTTTAGTTCAAACCTTGATTAATCAAAGGGTCATTTCATCACTTCGCAAGCTCTCCCTCTCTCCTGCTTACTGTTTTCTTCGTCTGTTTTATCCTTTATATTCTGTTAAGCATGTCGTTTTCATCTATTCTTCTCATTCCATCTTCATCCAAGAGTAACTAAATCACATAAGGGCATGCTAATGACAAGTCTATAGGTAGAAATACGTGAATCAAGCGTGTAGGTTAGCTACAAATGCATTGAATGTATGTAAGCTTCATCCCACGGACAATTTCGATTGGCCATCCATTTTGTCCAAAGAACTCCTAACCTCTAGAAGGAGTAAGAGTTCAGAGTCGTACATTCATGCTAGCCTTTCAAGGTAGCCAGAAAACGACCTAGGAATAGGCGTTTTCCTAGTACAAAACACTAAAACTTGCTTTTATAAAAGATGCTTAAGGCCTTACTTGGACATGAGTAAACTAAAGGATCTAATGCATGAAATCGGAAGATACATGAGATTGAGTTAGTTTGATGCATGATGAGGTTATCTACTGCTTGAGAATTGTATGAAAAAGCCTATTGATGAGTCGTTAGTAGCCCTTGTTTCCCTACTTTACCCCTGATTTGTTGTTAGTAACATTGCTAGAAAATTGTTGTTTCCGCAATTCTGTTCCTCATACACTCGAGTTAACCTCTCTACTTGCATTCGTTTATGCTTTCATATCTTGCATGTTCCTTAATAGTTAGGCACTTTAAACCCAAATCTACCCTATTTAAACCACCCTTTTCTTACTTAACCTCTCACTTCGTTAGTAACTAAGAATAAATCTCTGTGGGAAATCGAATGAAAAAATACTTATTACTTGCTACAAGATCATGTATGCTTGCATGTTCTGAGTGCTCTATTCTTGCATCTTTATTTTAAAACATTGAGCACGCAACAGTCCTCCCCCTCCTAGCTCATCTGCAACTCGAACTGTTCGAGATGCATTTGACAGGTGGACTAGGGCTAATGATAAAGCCCGAGTCTACATCTTGGCCAGCACATCCGATGTGTTAGCTAAGAAGCATGAGGTAATGGTCTCCGCTAAGGAGATCATGGATTCATTACAGATGATGTTTGGACAACCGTCCTCATCGGTCTATCATGATACCCTCATGGCGAGCAAAGCTGAGAAGAAACAACTAAGTAAATATGATTTACTCGTTGTTGAAACATGTTTAGTGGAACATGATAGTTCTGCCTGGATACTGGATTCAGGAGCCACTAACCATGTTTGTTCTTCTTTCCAGGAAACTAGTTCCTGGCAGCTGCTTGCTGAAGGTGAGATAACTCTCAGGGTTGGAACAGGAGAGGTTGTCTCAGCCAAGGCAGTGGGAGCTGTCAAGTTGGTATATAGATATAGTTTCATTTTACTTGAAAATGTACTGTTGGTTCCTAGCTTTAAAAGGAACCTTGTATCTATCTCTTGTTTACTTGAACATTTGTATAAAGTATCGTTTGATTTTAATGAAGCGTTCATTAGCAAAAGAGGTGTACATATATGTTCTGCGAAACTTGAAAACAACTTGTATGTGTTAAGACCAATAGAGGCAAAAGCTATTTTGAACACCGAGATGTTTAAAATAGCTCAAACTCAAACTAAAAGGCAGAAACTTTCTCCAAGTACCTATCTTTGGCACTTGAGACTAGGCCACATTAATCTCAATAGGATTGGGAGATTGGTTAAGAGTGGTCTCCTAAATCAGTTAGAGGACAACTCTTTACCACCATGTGAGTCTTGTCTTGAGGGCAAGATGACCAAACGATCTTTTTGTGAAAAAGGTCATAGGTCCAAAGAAACTCTAGAGCTTGTACATTCAGATCTTTGTGGTCCGATGAATGTTAAAGCACGGGGAGGGTATGAATATTTCATCAGCTTTATTGATGATTATTCTAGGTACGGCTATCTTTCCCTAATGCATCATAAGTCCGAAGCTCTTGAAAAGTTCAAGGAGTATAAGGCAGAGGTCGAGAACACATTAGGTAAAACGATTAAAACACACCGATCAGATCGAGGTGGAGAGTATTTGGATTTAAGATTCCAGGACTATATGATAGAACATGGAATAGTATCCCAACTCTCAGCGCCCGGAACACCGCAGCAGAACGGTGTGTCCGAAAGGAGAAATAGAACCCTGTTAGACATGGTTCGATCTATGATGAGCTATGCTCAACTGCCTAGTTCGTTTTGGGGATATGCAGTAGAGGCTGCTGTATATATTTTGAACATGGTTCCCTCAAAGAGTGTTTCAGAAACACCTTATGAGTTATGGAGAGGGCGTAAAGGTAGTTTACGTCACTTCAGAATTTGGGGGTGTCCGACACATGTGTTGGTGCCCAATCCAAAGAAGTTGGAACATCGTTCAAAATTATGCCTATTCGTAGGCTACCCCAAGGAAACAAAAGGTGGTCTATTGTTGCGTGCTCAACGTTTAAAATAAAGAAGCAATGATAGAGCACTCAGAACATGCAAGCATACATGGTCTTGTAGCAAGTAATAAGTATTTTTTCATTCGATTTCCCACAGAGATTTATTCTTAGCTACTAGCGAAGTTTTTGTTAAGAGAGAATGGGTGGATTAAAGGGGGTAGATTTGGTTTTAAAGTGCCTAATTACTAAGGAATGTTTACGTGATGGAAGCATAAACAAATGCAAGTAGATAATAAACTTGAATGTAAAGAGAAGAGAATAACAAACGAAAAGAAAAATGGCTAAAGCAGAATTTTAACTAAGGGAATTGCGGAAACAACAATTATATCGCAATGTTGCTAATAGCGAATTGTGTGTAAAGTGTGGAAACAAAGGCTGCTAATGACTCCTCTATAGGCTTTTTCGCACGAATCTCAAGCAATAGATCAACTCATCATGCATCAAACTAACTCATTCTCATGTATATTCCGATTTCATGCATTAGATCTTTTAGTTTACTCATGTCCAAGTAAGGTCTTAAGCATCTTTTTATAACAGTAAGTATGGGTTTGTACTAGGAAAACGCCTATTCCTAGGTCGTTTTCTAGCTACCTTGAGAGGCTAGCATGAAGGTATGACTCTGAACTCTTACTCCTTCCACAGGTTAGGAGATCTTTGGACAAAATGGATGGCCAATCGAAATTGCCCGTGGGATGAAGCACACATACATTCAATGCATTCGAGAGCTATCCTACATGCTTAAGTCACGTGTTTCTACCTACAGATTTGTCATTAGCATGCCCTTATGTGATTTAGTTACTCATGGATGGAGATAGATGGGGAAGAATAGATGGAGATGACATGCTTAGTAGAATAGTAAAGGCAAAACAGAAGCTAAAGACAGTAGGCAAAGAAAGTAAAGGACTTGCGAAGTGAATGCAATTATACTTTGATTAATGAGCGTTTGAACTAAACAAATGATGTCTTTGAAAAGCTAAAACAAAACAGACAGCAACGAAATGAAGTAGAGTAACTAACGGAAGGGAAATGACAGCAAACAACAATGAAAATAGAAAGCTAAAACAGTAAAACAAGTAGATCCGTGCGTGATCGCCTCGTCGCAGACGCCTCGGCTGAAGGGGAAAGAAGGCAAGCTTTGTTTGGATGAATCCAATCAGAAGAGAAGACAAAACTTCTCTTCTTCCTCTCAGATTATCGACTCCAATAGCTGAGACCTTGAATCCAACAACCGAATGGGAAAAACAGGAGAAAAGACTGCGCTGAGAAGAGAGTTCTACGCCTTTCGAGTGTTCTTCAACCTTCCATCTTGACCTCCTTTTATAGTGTTCTGCAGGTACGATTGGGTCAAGGAGAACCATCCATTCTCAACGTCGTTCCTCTAGGTGGCGGCAGGAGAAGAAATGGGCCCC
Source organism: Herpetospermum pedunculosum (assembly GCA_028017165.1). NCBI lineage: Eukaryota > Viridiplantae > Streptophyta > Magnoliopsida > Cucurbitales > Cucurbitaceae > Herpetospermum > Herpetospermum pedunculosum. The sequence goes on from CM051529.1 coordinate 36,750,891, forward strand.
TGAAAGATCGGAACAAAACAGAATTTAGTTAGCCAACTTACGGATTTCACTTAAAACATTGCGGTTTTAGCAATGTTTCCGCAATGTCTCAGCAATGTGCAATTTTCACTCTATTGACTTTGTTTTCGATTCTTTTCCTTTCCTTTTACCTATAAGTCCTAATTCAGCTTCATTCAACTAATTCTCATATATAAGCACGAGTTTAAGCCAAATCCTACCAAAAACACCTAAGAGTGTACATCTTTCTAAGGTCAATAAGTCCTAAAATAATCACTTTTGGAGACGTAACACACCCCCAAACTTAAGGTTTTGCTCGCCCTCGAGCAATCTAAGGACTTTATCTAGGCTTCTGTTTAACCTCTCCAACCACTCGCTGACTCCCTTATATTCACTATCTATGGCAATGCTGTCCTGTGACACGCTCCTAAGTTTAAAACTACCTTCTCATTTTGCTTCTTCTGACGTCTCTTGCCTTATGATCCTACTGTTTCATTAACTCTCCACAACTAATCTTATTTGCTTTGGTCATTAAATTCATTGTGCAACTATCCCTAAGGTTTCAAATTCTACCTAGCTTTACCCTAGACTCAGTACATGCTTCTAATGTTTTACTTTTGAGCTACCTAGGATTCCTTAGAGTCATGCCAGTCTTAGTATAAACCAGTGACAGTAGTACATTCAAAGAACAACCTAAACCCTGGCATCACTACATTGGACATACATTCATCTCCCTAAACAACCCTACAAGCTACAACTTTGTGCTTAGCTAATTGAGGATCAGAGTTCTTTTTATTCAGGACACCCAAGCCACAAAGCTGCAACTCCTAGGCATACACTCTTCTTCCTTGGTTTTCCTTTTTCTTTCTTACTTTGGTGGAGCCTCTCCTTTGGTTGCCTTTTGATGCAATGCCACTTGTGGGTTACACACTTGGCACTGATTACTCAGCAACTTCAAGAGAGACACCCCTCTTTATTCTATTTTCATTTTTTTTTTCAGTTCATCATTTTTCACAAGGAGAAGAAGAATGCTTATGCTTAAAGGGAGAGAGGAATGTTCCTAGGCCTTGGGTGGCCTCCCCCAAACTTAAACGGCTCATTGTACCCAATGAGAGTCTGAGGTGGCACACCCCCAAACTTGTCCTAGAAGCATCTAGTCTAGGGCAAAACAACGAGAATCTAAAAGTCCTAGGCATAGAATGAACCTTCCTAAAGTAGATACTATAGCAGCAGAATTTCGCAAAAACAGCAAGTTAAGGACTTAAAGATATGCATGCTGAGCAATTTAAGGAAGCTAAATTTAAACTAACCAAGGTGTTCTAAGACACTCATCCAACATGCTTATAGATAGGTCATATATGGCAGTCATACAAGCAGCAGAAAAGCAAAATTGAAACAGAGCCAGCCTATCAAAACAGTCAGTCAAAAACATGCGACAACTAACACAAATTGCGGAATTCGCAATAATTTCGCAATGAATATACAGGGCAAATATATCAGTGATCAAGGCCCCTTTGCATGCTTTTTACAGTCATATCTAGCTAAACAAAAAGGAAACTAAAATTACCTAACTATTCAGATAACATCTATCTAAACTAAACTATCCTAAACAACCAAAAGAACGAATGAAAAACAGATCAAATATCAGATTCAAAATGACAGAATTCACAAGGTTTAACGAAAAGCAGGGTTTTTTTTTTTTTCTTTTTTAAGAGGGAACAGAAGTACTCCCTCGAGTGCCCTTCAGACTGGCACTCAGACATCCTCATCATCATCCTTCCTCTCCCTTGGAGGTGCCCATGGCGTCAGCAGGTCAGTGGGGAACTCAGGGAAGATGCATCCCAATTGATCTGCCACATCTTTGTCCCTTGCTTGAGCGTACTCAGCCCATTTCGCCATCTTGCGCTGGAGATCCATCAAGCAAGCCATGGAAAGAGATTGAGCTGCAGCCAGGCCGTCTAGCTCAAATTCCATATTCCCTCTTCTACGCATTCGCAGGCCTGTAGGCAACTCCAGATGGCCGGTGTAGGCCAACTGCCTCTCCATCCTCTCAATTGGCACACCTGCACGTAAACATAGCTTAGTGATGGTGTTTGGAAAGAAAAGAGGGCCCTTACCTTTCTTGGCACAGTCTGCTATGGAGGCTGCAATAATCTCACCAACATTGATAGTGAGGCCCCTCATGATCGCATATACCAGCAGCGATCTCCCCTGATTAATGGTGGTTTCATGGGTCACTGGGGACAGACGCCTTCGCACGAAGGAGAACCAGACAGCTGCCTTGGCCGTGAGGGTAGCACTCATCAGAGTATGCTTCCCATTGCTTGAGATCGTCCAAGCTGCCTCAGGTTCGCCTATAATGCGCAGTGCTTCTTCCAGGACAGCCTCAATTTGAGCGTCGATGATCCTCGCATAGTCAGTATGTTTCTGCCCTTTAAGGCCATAGGCTTCATTGATAGCCTTGGCTGAAAAATCAACTTCAAGCCCCCTCACCGTGGACAGGCCATCCTCAGGGTGCGTCAGATTCGCATAGAAGTCGTACACCATACTGGAGTAGGCGGGGATGGGCGGTCTGCACAGCTCTTCCCAACCGTGGTTGGTGATCCTTGCGCGCAAGAATTGCGGCAGGTCTGCCAATGCATCAAGGAACCCCTTCTCATGGAGTAGGTCCCTTTTCCTCAGTTCATTGCCCCTCGATTCGGCATCTGAAGACACATACCTCACAGATTGAGGTTCATCTTCGGGGTATAACTTGGCTTTCCCCTTTTCCCTTTGCCTTGGCTGACTCAGCAGCCTCGATCTTTAGCTTCTTCAAAGAAGGCTCTTTACTGACCTTCTTCTTCTTGGATCTTTTGGAAGCTTTTGGCTGTTTGGCCTTCACAGTCTTGGGCACCTTCTTCTTCAGCCGTGCCCTGGTGGTGATCTGCTGGAGCAGTCCCCCAACGTCTCGTCCATCGAGTCTCTTCCCTCTGCTGCTGGGCTATCAGGACTGACTTCCCTCAGAGGAGAGAAGACTTCATCTTCCTCAGCCGCCTCTTCGCTCGGTGCTGATTCTTGATGTTCTTCAACCGGGGTTGCAGGTTCAGGCGTCTGTGAAGATGGAGATAGCTCAGGGCTCTGTGATGGTGGGGATGGTTCAGGGCTCTGCGCTGGTGGAGATGATTCAGGGCTCTGTCTGGCCGTCTCGTAGGATGGATGGCCACTTCCTTGACTCTCCACAGTGGGAGTCTTTTCCTTGATCGGTGCGTCCCCGATTTCCATCGTCCATTTTCTTTTCTTGGGCGTGCCCACTGGTTCAGACGGCCGAGCAGGAATTTCCGTCACCACCTTCCACTTCTTCTTGCGTACAGGAAGCTTAGAAGGTCGTTCAGGTCGCGCAGCTTCGGCATCTGTTAAGGCAAGGAGTGCCTCTCTCGCAGCTGCCTCTGCGTCAGTTGCCTTCTTCTTGGAGGCAGATCTCTCAGCCCGTGTAAGCACCATTGTCGAATCGGAGAGATCTGAGAATAGGAGTTGCAGAGAAAGAAGAAGATAGATTTCTTGAAGTCCAACGAATGAAGGAAGCGTACGGCCACAGCTGTTTTAACGGCTATTTGTACTCAAGTGAATCCCAACGGCTATTTCTGTTGCGGTTTCCGCAAATCCACCGCATTTAAATGGCCGTTGGAGATTTTCTTGATTTAACTCCCAAGATTCTCACAACTCATTCTTTGATTCGGCCCGATTTCTTCCCCGATTCTTTACCTTTGATTCATCTCCTTGATTTCCTCTTTTGATCCCCTATTAAAACATACAATATTAACATCAAATTCGTAACAAAAATCACAACTAAACATACAAAATTAAAAACCGAAAAGCACGAGAAAAAAAACTAAGGCATGGCCTTTATATGAACGAGCACAGTAATCACTCATCCTCTCTCGATTTGGCACTCAAGTTTCAGATAAGAGGAAAGCCGAGAGAGTCTTCACATCTCCTTCCTCGTAGTAGTGCTTCAAACGTGCACCATTGACCACAAACGGTTGCCCAATCTGCAGGTTCTTAATCTCAATCGCACCATGAACAAACACATTAGTTATAACAAAAGGACCTGACCATCTGGACTTAAGTTTGCCTGGAAATAATCTCAACCGTGAGTTAAATAACAAGACGTGCTGGCCTTTCTTAAAGTCCTTAATCCTAAGTCTACTATCATGCCAAATTTTAGTTTTTTCCTTATACATTTTAGCATTTTCATAGGACATATGTCTCAGCTCATCGACCTCATGTAATTGCAGAGACCGCAATGTTCCCGCATCGGTCACGCAATAATTCAGCTCTTTCAAGGCCCAAAATGCTTTGATTTCCAATTCGAATGGTAAGTGACATGCTTTGCCATACACAAGTCTATAAGGAGACATACCTAGGGGTGTCTTATATGCAGTCCTATATGCCCAAAGTGCATCCTCTAGTTTAAACGACCAATCTTTTCTATTGGGTTTGACCACTTTTTCGAGTATGTTTTTAATCTCCCTATTTGATATTTCAGCTTGTCCATTCGAATGTGGGTGATAAGGGGTGACTACTCTATGTCTAACATTGTACTTAGCCAACACTTTTTCCATAGCTTTATTAATAAAGTGAGTCCCTTCATCACTGATTATAGCACGAGGTGTACCAAACCTAGTAAAGATATGTTTATTAAGGAACTTAATGACTGTCTTGGCATCATTTGTTGGACATGCTATGGCTTCTACCCATTTAGATACATAATCTACAGCCACAAGTATATAGAGGTTACCTGTTGATGGAGGAAATGGTCCAATGAAGTCAATGCCCCACACACTAAAGAGCTCCAACTCTAGGATGTACGTGAGAGGCATCTCATCCTTTCGACTAAGGTTACCTGTTCTCTGACATTCATCGCAGCTGTGCGCATGATTGTGGGCATCTTTGAAGATCGTGGTCCAATAGTAGCCACTCTGGAACACCTTTGCAGCTGTTCTTTTGCCACCAAAGTGTCCACCATAGGGAGATGTATGGCAGTGCTGCAGCACAGCCTTCGCTTCAGCAGCTGACACACACTTCCTCAGCAAACCATCTGCACATGTCTTATAAAGTGTAGGATCGTCCCATATGAACTTCCTAGCTTCATGTAGAAACCTCTTCTTTTCTTGTCCTGCTTTTAAAGTTGGTAGTACCTGCGAGGCAAGGAAGTTAGCAATATCAGCAAACCAAGGTTCCTCATCGTTATCACGATGTGCTAATACAAAGACATGCTCATCGATAAAGGCATCAGAAATTGCGGTTTCCGCAATTTTATCGCAATTATGTCGCAATCTACAAAGATGATCCGCAACCACATTTTCACATCCTTTCTTATCTCTAATGTCTAGATCAAACTCTTGCAACAACAATACCCATCTAATTAACCTAGGCTTAGCATCAGCCTTCCTCATAAGGTATTTTAGTGCAGAATGATCATTGTACATGATTGTCCTAGTGCCTACAATGTAATTCCTAAACTTCTCGCAGGCAAACACTACAGCTAGCATTTCCTTTTTCGTGGTTGTGTAATTACATTGTGCCTCATTCAGTGTCTTACTAGCATAGTATACAGGGTGTGTTAGTTTGTCAATCTTTTGCCCTAGCATAACCCCTACTGCATAGTCCCTTGCATCACATAACATCTCAAATGGAAGGTCCCAATTTGGTCCTACTATAATAGGTGCTTTGACTAATGCTTCCTTAAGGGTTGTCCATGCTAGAAAACATTCTTTTGAGAAGATGAATGGCTTATTCAGCTCTAGAAGCTCACACAGAGATTTAGAGATCTTTGAAAAGTTCTTAATGAACCTTCTATAGCTTTCACATTCTGAGGTTCCAATAACTTCTCTATTATTTCAATCATGGCCCTATCGACCTCTATTCCTGCTCTAGACACTCTGTGACCTAGGAATATCCCTTCTTCCACCATGAAGTGGCACTTCTCCCAATTAAGGACTAGGTTGGTCTCCTCACACCTATCTAGGACTTGTCCTAATTTCTCTAAGCAATTTGTAAATGAATCACCAAAGACTGAGAAGTCATCCATAAATATTTCTATCATGGATTCATCTAAGTCAGAGAAAATTGCCAACATGCACCTTTGGAACGTTGCTGGTGCATTGCATAAGCCAAAAGGCATTCTGCGAAAAGCAAATGTTCCAAAGGGACAGGTGAAGGTTGTTTTCTCCTGGTCCACAGGGTCTTTGGTGATTTGGTTATATCCAGAATAACCATCTAGAAAACAGTAGTAGGCTCGGCCAGCTATCCTATCTAACATCTGATCTATGAATGGTAAAGGGAAGTGATCTTTTTTTGTTTCTTTATTTAATTTTCTATAGTCCATACAGACTCTCCATCCTGTAATAGTTCTAGTTGGAATTAGTTCATTACTCTCATTCACTATTACAGTCATCCCCCCTTTCTTAGGTACACATTGAATTGGACTCACCCATTGACTATTGGCTATCGGGAAGATTACACCTGCATCTAACCATTTGATTATCTCTTTTTTAACTACCTCTTTCATGGAGGGGTTCAACCTACGTTGGTGATCTACTCGGGGTGTATGTTCTTCTTCCAATATTATCTTATGCATGCAGTAGGAAGGGCTAATACCTCTAATGTCAGCAATCGTCCATGCAATAGCTTTTTTGTGTTGCTTAAGCAGTAATATCAACTCAATTTCATGCTTTTCACTCAACTTGGACGAAATAATAACAGGCAGAGTATCATCCTTTCCTAGATATGCATACTTAAGATGATCAGGTAATGGTTTCAATTCTAAGACAGGTGGATGCTCAATGGATGGTTTCAATGGATTCATGGATCTTTCAGTCAAGTCATTAGTCATACAAACATGCTGGGGTTTATCCACAGGTATATCCATTATTTCAGAAATATTTAAGTCAGTTACATCTAATTGTACATAATCATTGGCATGCTTAATCAATAATTCATGCTCAAGCTGTTCTTCCATCAGTGAATCTACTATGTCCATGCTTGCACAAGATTCAGAGTCAGAAGGGTACCTTAGGGCTTTAAAAACACTAAACTTAACCTCCTCATCATGAACCCTCATGGTGAGCTCACCTTTCTGGACATCAATCAGGGCCCTACCTGTGGCTAGAAATGGTCTGCCTAATAGGATGGGGACCTCCTTGTCTGCTTCATAATCCAGAATAATGAAGTCTGCAAGAAAAATGAAATTGTCAACCTTTACAAGAATATCCTCTATCTTACCCTCAGGGTAGGCTATGGATTTGTCTGCCAACTGCAAGGTGACAGTGGTAGGACGTGCTTCTCCTATTCCTAGCTGGCGGAATAGTGGTAGAGGCATGAGATTTATGCTGGCTCGCAGGTCACAAAGAGCTCTGCCCACGTGCTTGCCTCCCAACTCCACTTGTAGGGTGAAGGAACCAGGATCCTTCTCCTTCTTTGGTAGCTTGTTCTGGAGTATAGCACTGCACTCCTCAGTGAGATTCATTCTTTCAAATTCACCAATAATTTTCTTGTTAGTAATTATATCCTTCAAAAACTTAACATAAGAAGGCATGGATTGCAAAACCTCTACAAATGGAATATTAACATGCACTTGTTTAAGAATTTCTAAAAATTTGTTAAAGTGCACTTCCTGTTCTTGTTTTTTCTTTAGCCTTCGAGGGAATGGAGGTGGTGGCACATATGTAGGCACTTCAGGTCGCATCAGGATAGGTGGAGGACTTGGAATTTCTTCTAGTTCTTCTATGATTGGTTCCAGCCTCGCCCTTGATGTGCTTGTTGATGGTTGACCATGGTTTGGCACAGATTCCAGTGGAGCACTAGACTCTTCATTCTCTACTCTCTTTGGGGTTTCTCTAGTGTTGCTCACCAATGGTCTCCCACTTCGAAGTTCAATTGCTTGAACTTGCTCTTTTCCATCCCTTCTTGGCACCTCAGTGTCAGTAGGCAGTCTACCTTGGGGCCTACTTTTTAGTTCATTGGCTAATTGCCCTATTTGGTTTTCTAGGCTCCTGAGGGTAGCTTGCTGACTTTGTAGAGTAGCATCATTCTTTGCAATGTACTCCTTAAGTAAATTTTCTACAGAAGACCCTATTGGCTGGTTATATGGTTTTTGATACATGGATTGGTTATTTTGAGGGGTGAAACCAGGTGTTCCACTTGGTCTTGGTTGGTTGGGAGCTTGGTTAGTATTCTGTTGCCCACCCCAAGAAAGATTTGGGTGGTTCCTTGGTGGGCGGATTTTTGAATATCCACTTAATCTCAAGCTGTCGAGGCTTGCCAAAATACGATTTATAAAGCCTATGACCAAGGCTTTGCAGCCAGTGGTAACAGGGTCGATCCAAGGAATAGGAAAATTGAATTTACTAGTGAAATTGGGATTTAATTGATTAATTGGTAACGGGGGGTTTTAATCATGCAAGAGAAATAATGATGAAAGCTAACGGAAGAAAGAAATAATAAGAAGAGAACGTGTGCACGGTTTGGGAGTCTAGGGATCAATTGTTAGACAAATTCGACTTATCATTTAACGCTAATAACATGGAATACAGTTTATCGAGCACGCGGACGACTACCAGAGAAGCCCCAAAGTAGCCGACTCCATGGATTTTAATTAGACCACACAGTTCTAATTACACGTTATCTAAGCTCACATTAAGATGATCAGTCCTAAGATGAATTTAGACAGTCACTAGCTAACCGCGACGAACATTCGAGCGTGAATTCTAATTGCTAGTAGATTGCCCGCAAACGCCGTATGCAATCAACAATTATCCTACCCGACCCGATACTTCGATTTAGTTCTATCTACCTGTGTTACTTAGTCGAGCAGTGAGAGGCACGGCATCGCTACTCTTTAACATACACAACATGCGAAACTACCCGAGTGTCAATCAACGTATTTTAGCATGCGCGTTGGATTAAGCAAGGTAAATAGATGCTAATAAACAGAACCAATATGCATCAAAATCAGATTATCAAAGTCAAAAACGTCTAACAAAAATCATCCTAAAACATTCCCAAACCGTTCACCCTTACCTTAGCCGCTCATGGCGCGGTTTGTCAATCCCGCTCCAACAACGACCATGGAAGGATTCATCTACCTATTACAATGGAGAGTGGAGCTCACAAGCATGCCAACAATGGCGGAGCTCCACGGAAAATAGAGAGAAAATGGGGAAGAAGAAGACCAAAATCGTCCAAATCCGTAGAGAGATGAAGAAGAAGAAGCTTTCTAAAAAATGTGAAGAAAATCGTCTTTTAGCTGCTGTAATCGTCGTAGCGTCGAGACGCTAGGCCAGCGTCTCGACGCTGTGCCCTAAGTTTTCCGCGCGCGCGCTCGCGATGGCGTCGCGACGCTGCCCCGATGAAATTCCTGCGCGCGCCTCCTCCGGAGCGTCTCGACGCCAAGCAGGGTCTCGACGCCAGGGCAGCGTCGAGCTAGCATCTCGACGCTTGCTCTCGGGTTTTTCCAGCATCGAGCCAGCGTCTCGACGCTATAGCTAGACGCTGGCTCTCGGGTTTGGGGCTGAAGCTTTGCCTCTCCAAGGCTGTTTTGGCCCGTTTCTTCACGGAACAAGTTCCCCTCTTCCCGATGCATTCCCGGGGCGCTAAAACTCTACTTTAAGCTCTCGAACAAGCCCAACGGACGCACGAGCTCTTTGCCGCTTTTCTCCTACAAAAGAGATATATTTAATCAATTGAAAGCGGACTTTAGCTATAATTAGGACGTATTTAATAGCTCCAAAATGGAGTTATCAAACACCCCCAACTTAAACATTGCTAGTCCTCGAGCAAGCACTACAAAGACATTGACTCTAAGGACGCGTTTACATATATTCTAACTCAAACCTCCATGCATATTGAAATTTAAACACGAGTATAATCATGGAAGCATTTTGTTCATGTATTTACTAGGACATATCAAAAATTAACTCTTGCCCCCTAACGTGTGTGTGTGCTAGACAACCACTCCTAAACTCACGTAAACCCGGAAAACCAACATGCAACGCACATCCCGTTTTCCCCCTACTTCTAGCGTTTAAGAACAGCTACACTTGACTTACACGAGAGAAAGAAGCAAATTAAGAGACCTAATTGTTTTCTCATTCTTTTTCTTTCTTTTCAAAAGTACTTTGTACTCTTTTATTTTGGGTTCTTTGAACCAACCTTTCATTCTTTTTCTTTCCTACTCGAGCTGCCTAACACGTCAAACTTTGGCCAAAGCTTCACGTTTTTAAGGACTGACGCTCACTTCTTTTAAGCGCTAATAAGAAGGAGGAGCGCCTCGAGAGGAATTTTCCTACCAAACATGCTTTTCTATTTTTTTTTTTTTTAGATTAGGCTAAGCACATGCTTTCTCAATTAACTAACTACTAACTCTCAAGCAACAAGCTACCTAAGGGTGCCTTTCGGGGTGACAACGAGAATTAGCTAAACATGCGATAAACCAAGCTTACGGAATCTAGGGAGAGGCTGCTAAGTGCTCGATAAGCGCAAGGGAGCAACAGAAAAAATTTTAAAATTTTTGACATGAACCTAATAAACACAAAACTCATGCAAAAACTCGATTATGAACATGCTCAGATTTCCAACATGCATTTCCTAGGCTATCATCGTCAGAAAACAATAAACAGAGTCCCAAGCACTTCAATATCTTTATAGCACTTCTCAACAAACTACACATGCACATCCATCGGACTACTCCACCCCCAACTTCAAAATTTGGCATTGTCCTCAATGCCAACCAGTCAGATACAACGAAGTAAAAGGGAAGAAGAAATACACTTCCCTGACTCTTGGTGAAGCTGGCGAGGGCGAGGAAGCGGCACACGAACGCATCAGAGCCCAAAATTGCCTTCTCTTCCTCGATTCCTAAAAAAAAACAGCAAGCTAATTAATACTAAATTAATCTAAAAAGCAATAAAACTAAACTAAAGCATAAAAACAGTCCATCGCTCGGGTGCCTCCGAGAAGCGCAGAATTTTTAAAGTCGGTTGCTCGACTGTATTCTCTCAACAGACTCATCCATAGTCTGTAGGTGCGGGGGACGATCCAGACTTGTCCTTGGCCACACCTTTCCTACCATCCACCTGAAAAATATTTTGCACTCTTCGTGCCTTCGGCACGTGAATATCAGAAGTGTTAGTGCAAAAATCATCATCATTATCACACAAATTTAAATCAGAAATTTTAACTGAGACATGGGAACCATCCCTCAAGCGCGAGGGTAGACTCCCATTCTCATCATGCTCACAAACAGACACATTTCCAGCAGATTTTCCAAATAAAGAGAACACATGCAAAGTATCATCAAACTCCAGAGAAACAACGCCCTTATACACATCAATTTTGACCCTAGCGGTCTTAAGAATGGGACGTCCTAACAACATGGAGGACGAAGCATGCGATGAGTTTTCATTCATATCTAAAACAAGGAAATCAGCGGGAAACGTCATATTCCCAACTCTAACCAAAACATCCTCTACCTTCCCCCTAGGACAGATGCTCGACCCATTAGCCAACTGAACAGAAACATTACATTCATGCATTTCATTTAAATTCAGTTCACGATACAATGCATAAGACATAACATTAACGGAGGCTCATAGGTCTAACATGGCGTTATGAACAATTTTACTACCTATAGTGCAAGGGATAGTAAAAGTACCTGGATCATTGCACTTTGCAGGCAACGTACCTGGGAGTATGGCAGAGACGTTTTCCTTCTTTTTCTCAGTCCCTCTGGACTTCCTTTTCGTAGTACACCAGCTCCTTAGAAAGTTCGCATACTTGGGCACTTGACTGACTGCCTCTAGGAGCGGGATATTTACCATCACCTTTTGGAAGGTTCGCAGGACCTCCTCATCATCAGATTCCAAAGTAGGCTTCGCAAGCCTACTCGGGAATGGTGCTCTGGCAACATCCTCAGGTACACTGACCTTCTCATTTCTTTTCTCATTCTGAGTCTCGGGAGCAGTCGGGGCGGACTTGTTCAAGCTGTCCGTGGCTTCCTTCGCAGCTCTGGTGGAAAGTGACTTCCCACTGCGCAGCTGAATGACACTCACGTTTTCACATGAGTTTACTGTAGTTTGGGAAGGAAGCTTCCCCGAGCTCTTGCTCTCAATCTTACTGATAGACACCGCCATCTGTGTCAGCTGCTTGTTCAAATTCTGCAGCTCTGCCTTATGAGAATTAAGCTCCTCTCGAGCTTCTTTCTGAAACTGGCTGGTGCTAGTCACCATGGTCCTTACCATCTCTTCAAGCGAGCTGGAGGAGCTCGATGCTTGAGCCTGGGTGGAAGAATTAGGCCTATCCTGGGACTGGCCTTGGAAGCGAGTTTGTCCTTCCCTATTCCCATAGCTGAAATTAGGATGGTCGCGCCAACCGGGGTTGTAGGTGTTTGCATATGGGTCGTACTTCCTCGGGTTGGAAGCGTACCCCCCGATCGCGTTGACCTCCGCATCCTCACGGTGTCCTCCAACTATTTTCTTTAACATGCTGCCTATCTCGGCCACCTGGGCCCTCATTTCAGTCATCTCGTGGCTCTGAGCCACGCTGTGCACTTGTCCTTGTCCCCGAATACCGAATTGCTGCGAGTTGGTGGCCATATTTGCTATCAACTGTTTGGCCTCAACTGGGGTCTTGTCAATCAGTGCCCCTCCACTCGCTGCATCGATCATCTGCCGGTCATGGGGCGTCATCCCCTCATAAAAGTACTGGATCAACAACTGATCGGCAATCTGATGATGTGGGAAGCTCGCGCACAGGCGCCCGAAGCGTTCCCAGTATTCGTGCAGGGACTCACCGACATCCTGGGTGATCCCATATATCCTCTTCCGCAGAGTGGTGGCTAAGGATGCGGGGAAGTATTTCTCCAAGAATACCCGCTTCATATCCTGCCACGTGGTGATGGATCCGGAAGGCAAATAGTACAGCCAATCCTTGGCCTTATCCTTGAGCGTAAAGGGGAATGCCCTCATATTCAGTTGCTCCTCCGTGACCCCTGCGGGCTTCATTCCCGCGCAGACGCAATGGAACTCCATCAGATGTTTGTTCGCGTCCTCACCTGCGTTGCCATGGAAAGAAGGTAACTGGTGAATTAAACCAGATTTTAACTCGAAGTTACCTGCTACCACGGGGTAGTTAATGCACAAAGGCTGCAGGTTCAGGTCTGGCGCTGCCAGTTGCTTAAGCGTCCGTGGCGCTTCACCTTGCGCCATCTCGTCAAATAAGAAGGGATTGCCTTCTTCTCTTTCAAACGGTCCTTGCCCCTCCCGAGCTTCTCTACGTAACCGCCGCTCCTCTCTGTCAATCTCAGGGATAAACTGCAAACTACCCTCAGAGGAACGGGTCATACACAAACAAAAATCCAAACATACAATATACAAACAGAAAAAAATTTCAGTCAACCATCAATAAATCAAATTCAAACTTCAATCATAAATTCAATCAATTGCCTAATCCCCGGCAACGGCGCCAATTTTGGTGGGCGGATTTTTGAATATCCACTTAATCTCAAGCTGTCGAGGCTTGCCAAAATACGATTTATAAAGCCTATGACCAAGGCTTTGCAGCCAGTGGTAACAGGGTCGATCCAAGGAATAGGAAAATTGAATTTACTAGTGAAATTGGGATTTAATTGATTAATTGGTAACGGGGGGTTTTAATCATGCAAGAGAAATAATGATGAAAGCTAACGGAAGAAAGAAATAATAAGAAGAGAACGTGTGCACGGTTTGGGAGTCTAGGGATCAATTGTTAGACAAATTCGACTTATCATTTAACGCTAATAACATGGAATACAGTTTATCGAGCACGCGGACGACTACCAGAGAAGCCCCAAAGTAGCCGACTCCATGGATTTTAATTAGACCACACAGTTCTAATTACACGTTATCTAAGCTCACATTAAGATGATCAGTCCTAAGATGAATTTAGACAGTCACTAGCTAACCGCGACGAACATTCGAGCGTGAATTCTAATTGCTAGTAGATTGCCCGCAAACGCCGTATGCAATCAACAATTATCCTACCCGACCCGATACTTCGATTTAGTTCTATCTACCTGTGTTACTTAGTCGAGCAGTGAGAGGCACGGCATCGCTACTCTTTAACATACACAACATGCGAAACTACCCGAGTGTCAATCAACGTATTTTAGCATGTGCGTTGGATTAAGCAAGGTAAATAGATGCTAATAAACAGAACCAATATGCATCAAAATCAGATTATCAAAGTCAAAAACGTCTAACAAAAATCATCCTAAAACATTCCCAAACCGTTCACCCTTACCTTAGCCGCTCATGGCGCGGTTTGTCAATCCCGCTCCAACAACGACCATGGAAGGATTCATCTACCTATTACAATGGAGAGTGGAGCTCACAAGCATGCCAACAATGGCGGAGCTCCACGGAAAATAGAGAGAAAATGGGGAAGAAGAAGACCAAAATCGTCCAAATCCGTAGAGAGATGAAGAAGAAGAAGCTTTCTAAAAAATGTGCAGAAAATCGTCTTTTAGCTGCTGTAATCGTCGTAGCGTCGAGACGCTAGGCCAGCGTCTCGACGCTGTGCCCTAAGTTTTCCGCGTGCGCGCTCGCGATGGCGTCGCGACGCAAGGCCAGCGTCGCGACGCTGCCCCGATGAAATTCCTGCGCGCGCCTCCTCCGGAGCGTCTCGACGCCAAGCAGGGTCTCGACGCTTGCTCTCGGGTTTTTCCAGCGTCGAGCCAGCGTCTCGACGCTATAGCTCGACGCTGGCTCTCGGGTTTGGGGCTGAAGCTTTGCCTCTCCAAGGCTGTTTTGGCCCGTTTCTTCACGGAACAAGTTCCCCTCTTCCCGATGCATTCCCGGGGTGCTAAAACTCTACTTTAAGCTCTCGAACAAGCCCAACGGACGCACGAGCTCTTTGCCACTTTTCTCCTACAAAAGAGATATATTTAATCAATTGAAAGCGGACTTTAGCTATAATTAGGACGTATAACAAGTTCCCCTCTTGGTTGGTTTGGAGCTTGGTTAGTATTTTGTTGCCCACCCCAAGAAAGATTTGGGTGGTTCCTCCAACCAGGATTGTAAGTGTTAGAATAGGGGTTGTTCCTAGGCTGTTGTTGGCTTCCAACATAGCAGACTGAGGCTGGATTCCCAGGGCAGTACGCATACAGGTGCCCTTCCCCACAGAACCCACAGATCAGTGTCTCACCTTGACTCGTTTGTGTGCCCATTGATATGGCTGCTGCGGTGTTGACACTGGTTTGGAGATTGGTTTGAGCCATTTGTTTGACTAGGTTGGTCAGGGCATTTATTTGGCTACTCATGGGACTGAGTGCATCCTTGTCTTGAGCCCTGCTTGGCTCTACTGGATCATCTGACCACCTACAATGAGATGCTGAGATCTTCTCCAGGATCTCATAGGCTTCGTTATAGCTTTTAGAAAGCATGGAACCACAAGCTGACGAATTCAACACTTGCCTTGTGCTAGGGTTACATCCTTTGAAAAAAACTTCTATTTGGATACACCATGGGATGCCATGGTGTGGACATTTAAGCAGAAGGTCCTTGAACCTTGTCCAAGCTTCGTGAAGTGACTCGTTTTCGTCCTGCTTGAATTTGATTATGTCATCACGAAAGTTTGAATTCCTATCAGGTGGGAAATATTTGACTAGGAATTTCTCAGCCAGATCTGTCCAATTGACAACTGATCCGGAAGGTAATGAGTTTAACCACGTTTTGGCTTTATCCCTTAACGAGTAAGGGAAGAGGTAAAGCCTCAAAGCTTCTTGGGAAACTCCAGGGATAAGGAAGGTATCACTAACTCCTAGGAAGTTTCTTAGATGGTTGTGGGGGTCCTCATTTTCCACTCCAAAGAATTGTCCCACAGTGGACAACATTTGGAACATTACTGTCTTTAACTCGAATGAGTTGGCAGTAATTTCAGGGAGTATAATGCTTGGATTTAGCTCCCCAGGCATGTGAACTAAATAGGAGAGAATGGCACTATCCTTGTCATTCGCTATTTCGATGGGGTTGCGAATGGTAGGTGCTGGATTTGGGTTTGGTCTTTCCATTTCTTCTTGATAGAATTGCGAAGACTCTGCGAATTCAGCAATACGTTGAGGTATAGGGGGTTGTTTAAAGAGAAGTTTCTTAGCTTTGTTTCTGGCCCTCAGTAATCTCTCAGGCTCAGGATTGAACTCTAGATCGCTACTTGAATGCTCATTCATAAACTAACTAAATGGTACCTGCAAAAGAAATGAGAAAAGATTAGTTCCAATTGATATTAAGGTGTGTGATTCCAGCTCAACAAACTTCGTGTTTACTAAACAAAATCCCCGGCAGCGGCGCCAAAAACTTGTTGCGTGCTCAACGTTTAAAATAAAGAAGCAATGATAGAGCACTCAGAACATGCAAGCATACATGGTCTTGTAGCAAGTAATAAGTATTTTTTCATTCGATTTCCCACAGAGATTTATTCTTAGTTACTAGCGAAGTGTTTTGTTAAGAGAGAATGAGTGGATTAAATGGGGTAGATTTGGTTTTAATGTGCCTAATTACTAAGGAATGTTTACGTGATGGAAGCATAAACAAATGCAAGTAGATAATAAACTTGAATGTAAAGAGAAGAGAATAACAAACGAAAAGAAAAATGGCTAAAGCAGAATTTTAACTAAGGGAATTGCGGAAACAGCAATTATATCGCAATGTTGCTAACAGCGAATTGTGTGTAAAGTGTGGAAACAAAGGCTGCTAACGACTCCTCTATAGGCTTTTTCACACGAATCTCAAGCAATAGATCAACTCATCATGCATCAAACTAACTCATTCTCATGTATCTTCCGATTTCATGCATTAGATCCTTTAGTTTACTCATGTCCAAGTAAGGTCTTAAGCATCTTTTTATAACAGTAAGTATGGGTTTGTACTAGGAAAACGCCTATTCCTAGGTCGTTTTCTGGCTACCTTGAGAGGCTAGCATGAAGGTATGACTCTGAACTCTTACTCCTTCCAAAGGTTAGGAGATCTTTGGACAAAATGGATGGCCAATCGAAATTGCCCGTGGGATGAAGCACACATACATTCAATGCATTCGAGAGCTATCCTACATGCTTAAGTCACGTGTTTCTACCTACAGATTTGTCATTAGCATGCCCTTATGTGATTTAGTTACTCATGGATGGAGATAGATGGGGAAGAATAGATGGAGATGACATGCTTAGTAGAATAGTAAAGGCAAAACAGAAGCTAAAGACAGTAGGCAAAGAAAGTAAAGGACTTGCGAAGTGAATGAAATTATACTTTGATTAATCAGCGTTTGAACTAAACAAATGATGTCTTTGAAAAGCTCAAACTAAACAGACAGCAACGAAATGAAGTAGAGTAACTAATGGAAGGGAAATGACAGCAAACAACAATGAAAATAGAAAGCTAAAACAGTAAAACAAGTAGATCCGTGCGTGATCGCCTTGTCGCAGACGCCTCGGCTGAAGGGGAAAGAAGGCAAGCTTTGTTTGGATGAATCCAATCAGAAGAGAAGACAAAACTTCTCTTCTTCCTCTCGGATTATCGACTCCAATAGCTGAGACCTTCAATCCAACAACCGAATGGGAAAAACAGGAGAAAAGACTGCGCTGAGAAGAGAGTTCTACGCCTTTCGAGTGTTCTTCAACCTTCCATCTTGACCTCCTTTTATAGTGTTCTGCAGGTACGATTGGGTCAAGGAGAACCATCCATTCTCAACGTCGTTCCTCTAGGTGGCGGCAGGAGAAGAAATGGGCCCCTGAAAGATCGGAACAAAACAAAATTTAGTTAGCCAACTTACGAATTTCACTTAAAACATTGCGGTTTTAGCAATGTTTCCGCAATGTCTCAGCAATGTGCAATTTTCACTCTATTGACTTTGTTTTCGATTCTTTTCCTTTCCTTTTACCTATAAGTCCTAATTCAGCTTCATTCAACTAATTCTCATATATAAGCACGAGTTTAAGCCAAATTCTACCAAAAACACCTAAGAGTGTACATCTTTCTAAGGTCAATAAGTCCTAAAATAATCACTTTTGGAGACGTAACATCTATTTTACGATCCTCAACAAGATAAGGTGCTTGTATCGACAAACACCACGTTCTTAGAGGAAGACCACATGAGAGATCATCAACCTTCGAGCAAAATTGTTTTGACCGAACTTTCCAGGAAAGCTACAGATGGGTCAACAAGAGTTGTTGATCAGGCTGGTCCTTCTCAAGAGTTGAGAATACCTCGACGTAGTGGGAGGGATGTGAGACAACCCGACCGCTACATCGGTTTAACGGAAACCCAAGTCGTCATACCTGATGACGGCGTTGTGGATCCATTGACCTTTAAGCAGGCAATGAATGACATAGACAAGGACCAGTGGCTTAAAGCCATGGACCTCGAAATGGAGTCGATGTACTTCAATTCGGTCTGGGATCTTGTAGAGCAACCTGATGGTGAAAGACCTATCGGTTGCAAGTGGATCTACAAGAGGAAACGAGACCAAGCCGGTAAGGTGCAAACCTTTAAGGCTCGACTTGTGGCAAAGGGTTATTCCCAGAGGGAAGGGGTGGACTATGAAGAAATTTTTTCCCCTGTTGCCATGTTAAAGTCGATTAGAATACTCTTGTCCATTGCCACATTTTATGATTATGAAATTTGGCAAATGGATGTGAAGACAGCCTTTCTGAATGGCAATCTTGAAGAGAGTATTTATATGGCTCAACCAGAGGGGTTCATAATTCAGGGTCAAGAGCAAAAAGTTTGCAAGCTTAATCGATCAATTTATGGGTTGAAGCAAGCGTCTAGATCCTGGAATATAAGGTTTGATACTGCGATCAAATCTTATGGCTTTGAACAGAATGTTGACGAACCTTGTGTCTACAAGAAAATAGTCAATTATGTTGTAGCTTTCTTAGTCTTATATGTAGATGATATCCTACTCATTGGAAATGATGTAGGGTTCCTGACTGACGTTAAGCAATGGCTAGCGACCCAATTCCAAATGAAAGATTTGGGAGAGGCTCAGTTTGTTCTAGGGATTCAAATCGTAAGGAATCGTAAGAACAAAACGCTAGCGCTGTCTCAAGCATCTTATATCGACAAGGTGTTGATACGATATTCGATGCAGAATTCCAAGAAGGGTTCTTTACCTTTCAGGCATGGAATTCAATTGTCAAAGGAAGAGTGTCCTAAGACACCTCAAGAAGTTGAGGATATGAGACGAATTCCCTATGCATCAGCAGTCGGTAGTCTGATGTACGCCATGTTATGTACACGACCCGACATATGCTATGCAGTGGGAATTGTCAGTAGGTATCAGTCCAATCCAGGATATGATCATTGGACTGCCGTTAAACACATCCTCAAGTATCTTCGGAGAACGAGGGACTATGTGCTCGTGTATGGCGCGAAGGATTTGATCCTTACAGGATACACTGACTATGATTTTCAAACCGATAAGGATTCGAGGAAATCCACATCGGGATCAGTGTTCACTCTTAACGGAGGGGCAATAGTATGGAGTAGTATAAAGCAAGGTTGTATTGCTGACTCCACCATGGAAGCTGAGTATGTCGCGGCTTGCGAAGCTGCGAAAGAGGTTGTATGGCTTAGAAAGTTCTTGACGAATTTGGAAGTTGTTCCAAATATGAATTTGCCTATCACACTTTATTGTGATAATACTGGTGTTGTGGCAAATTCGAGAGAACCAAGAAGCCATAAGCGTGGAAAGCACATTGAGCGGAAATATCATCTCATCAGGGAGATAGTGCATCGAGGAAACGTGATCGTCATGTGTAGATTATGTGCATGCTCAGATTTCTAAAATGGCACTTCCTAGATCATCGTAACTAGCAAGCAATAAACAGAGTCCCAAGCACTTCAAATTCAAAATTAGCACTGCTCAACAAACTACACATGCTTGTCCACAACATCCACCCCCAACTTCAAAAGCTAGCATTGTCCTCAATGCTACTTAATCAGATATACAAAAGATAAAGAGAATGAAAAACAACACTTCCCTGATTCTTAGCGAAGTTGGCGAGGGAAAGGACGCGGTGCGTTCCACATCGGAGCACAAAATTTCCTCAACCTCCTCATTACCTAAAAAAAAAACAGCAAGCTACATTAGCTAAATATACTACATAAGCTAAACTAAAACAACATAAACTAAAAACAGAAAAGACAGTTCAACACTCGGGTGCCTCCGAGAAGCGCAAAATTTTTAAAGTCGTTTGCTCGACTGAATTCTCCCTTCGAACTCATCCATAGTCCGATAGCGCGGGGGACGTTCCAAACATGTCCTTCTCCACGCTGGTCCTGCAAACATCATCCAAAATTTCCTCTTCTCTTCGTGCCTCTAGCACGTGAACATCATCGTGGTTAGTACAAAAAACAGCACTCACATTCATCAAATTTAAATCAGATTTCTTAACAGAGACATGAGAGTTATCCCTCAACCTCGAGGTCAAACTCTCATTCTCGACAGACAGACATGCAACCTTCTCAACTGACTTCTCTTTAAACAAGGAAAACTCATGCACTGTATCATCAAACTCTAATGAAATTACGCCCATTAAACACGTCAATCTTGACCCTCGCGGTCTTAAGAAAAGGGCGTCCTAACAACATAGAGGACGAAGCATTCAAAGAATTCATATTCATATCAAGCACAAGAAAATCAGCAGGAAACATCATTTCACCCACTTTCACAAGAACATCCTCCACCTTCCCTCTAGGAAATATGCTCGACCCGTTAGCTAACTGGACAACCACATAAGACTCATGCAATTCGTTTAAGTTCAATTCCATAAATAAAGCATAAGACATGACATTAACATAAGCACCAAGATCAAGCATTGCATTTTTAACTACTTTACTACCTATAGTGCAAGAGATAGTAAAAGTACCTGGATCGTTGCACTTGGTAGGCAAAGTACCTGGGAGGATTGCGCAGACATTCTCCTTCTTTTTTGCCTTAGTCCCTCTGGACTTCCGCTTCTTTGTGCACCAACTCTTGAGGAATTTAGCATACTTGGGCACTTGACTCACCGCCTCAAGAAGCGGTATGTTCACCATCACCTTCTGGAAGGTTATCAGGACCTCCTCGTTATCGCTCACCAAAGTAGGCTTCGCAAGCCTACTGGGGATGGGTGCTTTGGGAACAGACTCATGCACAGTTTTCTCTTCTTTCTCATCATTCAGATCATCAAGAACAACCGGGGAGGACTCATTCAGATTGTCCTTCGCAGCTCTAGAGGGAACTGATTTCCCACTCCTCAGCTGGATTGAGCTCACGTTTTCACATGAGTTCACGGTGGTTTGGGAAGGAAGCTTCCCAGAGCTCTTGCTCTTAATCTTACTTATCGACACCGCCATCTGGGTCAGCTGCTTGTTCAGATTCTGCAGCTCTGCTTTATGCGAGTTTAGCTCTTCTCGAGCTTCTTTTTGGAATTGGCTGGTCGATGTAACGATGGTTCGTACCATCTCTTTCATTGAACTGGAGGAACTCGAGGCTTGAGCTTGGGTAGAATTGCTAGGCGTATCGTAGAACTGACCTTGATTGCCTTGTTGTCCCTCTCTATTCCCGTAGCTCATGCTGGGATGGTGACGCCAACCGGGGTTGTATCCTACTTCCTGGGGTTGGAAGCATATCCTCCGATTGCGTTTACCTCCTCCTCTCGGTTACCTCCTACAAACCTTTTCAGCAAATTTCCAATCTCGGCCACCTAGGCCTTCATTTCAGCCATCTCATGATTCTGGGTCACACTGTGAACTTGACCCGCTCCACGAATACTGAATTGCTGCGAGTATGCCGCCATATTTGCAATTAACTGCTTGGCCTCAACCAGAGTCTTGTCAATAAGCGCCCCACCACTCGCGGCACCGATCATCTGCCGATCATGAGGCGTCATACCCTCATAAAAGTACTGAATCAGGAGCTGATCGGCTATTTGATGATGCGAAAAGCTCGCGCACAGGCGCCCAAAGCGTTCCCAATATTCGTGAAGTGACTCACCCACATCTTGGGTGATCCCATATATCCTTTTCCTCAAAGTTGTGGCAAGGGACGCAGGGAAATATTTCTCTAAGAAGACCCTCTTCATGTCCTGCCACGTTGTTATCGATCCAGAAGGCAGATAGTAAAGCCAGTCCTTGGCTTTATCTTTCAGCGTGAAGGGGAATGCCCTTAAATTCAGCTGCTCTTCTGTCACACCTGGGGGCTTCATCCCCAAACAGACACAGTGAAATTCCATCAGGTGCTTATTTGCATCCTCACCTGCATTGCCATGAAAGGAAGGTAATTGGTGAATTAATCCAGATTTCAACTCAAAATTACCTGCTACCACGGGGTAGTTTATGAACAGAGGCTGCAAGTTCAGATCTGGCGCGACTAATTGCTTTAAAGTCCTTGGCACATCGCCTTGTGCCATTGCCTCGCCAAAGAATAAATCGCCTTCTTCCTCAAACAGTCTTCGCCCCTCCCGGGCCTCTCTTCTCAACCTACGCTCTTGTCTATCAATTTTAGGGATATACTGCAGTCCACTAAACTCAGAAGAACGGGTCAGACAACAACAAAAATTTTAAACATGCAAGAATAAACAGAAAAAAATTTCAGCACACAATAAATCACCCAAAATCAAAGTCAAACATAACTTCAATCGATTTATGCCTTCCCCGGCAGCGGCGCCAATTTTGGTAACGATATTTTTGAACTATCGCTATAAATCTCGGGCTGTCGAGACCCGTCAAAATGAATTTATAAGCCTATTAACCTTAGCTTACCAGCTAGCGGCAACATGGTCGATCCACAGAGAAGGACTTAACGTGATTGAAATTAAAGTTTGAGATTCCAAATGATTGATTAATTGAGTTTTGGTAACTTGGGGGTTTTTATCATGCAGCGAGAAAATTAAAATGCTAACGGAAAGATTAAAGAGAAAGAGATTAACAAGTGCTTGATTCGGGAAGTTTCGGGATTTTTTCTAGACATTCTATCAATCATCATTTAATTCAAATCTAAGGCTATCCAATTGTCATGCACGCGGTCGATTACCTGGGACGCCCTTTTGTAACCGGCTCCATATTAATTAATTAAATCAACAGATCAAATTAAACATTGTTTAAAGTCTCTTAAGAGTGATCAACCCCAAATTGACTCTAAACAGTCACTAGCTCACCGCGACGAACATTCGAGCATGCATTCCTATTGCTAATTGGTTACCCGCCAACACTAAAGTACCCAACAATTATCATGCATAACTCGATACTCCGATTTGTTCATTGTTCTGTGTTTCTAGGCGAAAAGGAGAGGCAAGGCATCGCTATTCTTTAACTCTAACACATGCTAGAAAACTCGATTCTCCGTCGGCGAAATCTAACACATGGATGGGATTAAGAAAGAACAATAAATGCATACAAAATCGAAGCCAAATCAGAACTCATAGCATGGATTATCAAAATGAAGAAGTCTAACAAAATACCCCTAAACTAGCCCGAATCACACACCGTACCTTAGCCTACCATGGAGAGAGTCGTCACAAATGCTCCCATGGATGTCTTGGCCATAATCTCCAACTTACATACAATAGAAAGCTCCTAAAACAAGCCACAAATGGCGGAGCAAGAAGAAAAATTGAAGAAAAACCCAAGAGGAAGAAGATGAAAATCGAAGTTGGCTGCAAAAAATCGTCCTTACAGCCTTTAAATCCGTTGGAGCGTCGACACGCTGGGACAGCGTCGCGACGCTGCGACCTTAATAATCAGCGCGCGCCTCACGATGGCGTCGAGACGCTGGGCGAGCGTCTCGACGCTGCCCCGATGATTTCCAGCGCGTACGCCCCTTGGAGGGTCTCGACGCTGGCCAGCGTTGAGCAAGCGTCTCGACACTGCTTGCTCGACGCTTGCTCTCGGGTTTGGGCTGGAAATTGCCTCTCTTAGGAAATTTTTGTCCGGCTCTTCTTGGATTAGTTTGCCCTTTTCCCGATGCACTCCCGGGGCGTTAAAACACCGCTTTTAGCTACGAAACGAGTCCAATGGACGTCATAAGCTCTTCGCCGCAATTCTCCTATAAATGAGACATATTAAACAATTAAACACGGCATTTAGCTAGAATTAGGGAGTGAATATTAGCTCCAAAATGGAGTTATCACAGCGCGCGCGCACGGGGTAGCGTCGAGACGCTCGGACAGCGTCTCGACGCTGGCAGCATTGAGCGAGCGTTGAGCACGCGCGTTCGACGCTGGGGCGCTCGTCAATTTTCGAAAGAAGTCGGGGCGGCGTCGAGCTAGCGTCTCGATGCTGCTGCTCATGCTGGCTGCTCTCGGGTTGATGGCCAAAAACTCCCTTTTTCAAGGCAATTTTTGCCATTTCTTTAATTCTTCAAGCCCCTTCACTCCCGAGGCGTCCATGAAGCTCTAAAACGTCGCTTTAAGCCCCGAAACACGTCCTTGGACTCCTCGAGCTCTCGACCATGAGTTTACCTACAAAAATGCATTTTAATCAATATTGAACATGGTTTTAGCTATAATTAGGGAGTAAATAATAGCTTTATTTTGGAGCTATCAATGACATATGAGATTATTAAGGAACAAATAATTAAGGTGAAGAGACAGTTGTTAGGAGAAAAAGAGAATGGGGAATCACACCGTCGTCTACTTGAGCAGCCAAAAGGGTTTTTGTTTTCTTAGTGAAACGATGGAGGGGTCGCCGCCGTGTTCACGCAAGCTGGGGGTTGCACCGCAGATGTTCGTCGGAGGGGTGACGCGTAACAGATCTGGCGTGGGCTGTCAGAATCACACCGTCGTCTGCTTGCGGGTGATAGCGAACGCTGAACGCCATCTGTTGTGGTAAAGTCGCCGCTCGCTGCCTTGTTTGTCGGAGGTGGGACATCGCCGCCGCGCTAAGGGATCGTCGAGCGTACGCTTGGGTACGAAGAACCGCTGCCTTTCGTTGCTCATCGCGCCGCCGACGTGGATGAGAAGTCGTTGGAGGTCGCTTGCGCCACTCGTCTGAGGAGAAGGAGACGACATCGCCTATGTCGTTGGCCGGAGGTGGGATTCGCCAAAAATGGGAGGTTGATCGAGAGAGTGAGGGGGTTGGTTGTGCGGCTGAACGTGGGGAGAAGATTGACAAAAAAAGTTAGGGTTGAATCAAAACGTTGTCGTTTTGATCAAAACGTCGTCGTTTTGATCAAAACGACGTCATTTTAGAGGTTTTGTATGACGGTGTTTGACCGCCATCAAAGGGCTCTATTAATGATGGTCTAAAACCGCCATTAAAGGTATAATGTCCATACAATAAATTTTTTCTTGTTTCGATGACGGTTTAAAATCGTCATCAAATAGGTATTATAATGGTTGTGCAAAACCGCCCTTATATGTTTAATTTTCGAAAAAATAAAAAACAATTCGTAAAACTTAGCGCATTTTCTAAAAACCGCCCTCGTAGGGTCTCCTCCATTTTCTAACTGTCATCTTAGGTGGAATTTGTTGTAGTGGATGTAAGGTTCCTGACTGACGTTAAGCAATGGCTAGCGACCCAATTCCAAATGAAAGATTTGGGAGAGGCTCAGTTTGTTCTAGGGATTCAAATCGTAAGGAATCGTAAGAACAAAACGCTAGCGCTGTCTCAAGCATCTTATATCGACAAGGTGTTGATACGAGATGCAGAATTCCAAGAAGGGTTCCTTACCTTTCAGGCACGAAATTCAATTATCAAAGGAACAGTGTCCTAAGACACCTCAAGAAGTTGAGGATATGAGACGAATTCCCTATGCATCATAATAGCTCTATTTTGGAGCTATATTTCACTCCCTAATTCTAGCTAAAGTCGTGTTTAAATTCGTTTTGTGAGGCGATCGAGATACTGAAGAGGTTCGTGGACGCATCAGGATTGAGAAAGCTCAAGAAAGGAAGAAATTGACAAAAAGAACAAAATTTGGCAAAGTTTTTAGCTCAAACCCGAGAGCTAGCGTCGAGTAGTTGTTAAGTCTCTGAAAGTGACTTATTTAGGACCCATTTAGCTTAAGAAGATGTACACTTTTAGGTGTTTTTGATAGCATTTAGCCTAAACCTATGCTTAAATATGAGAATGAGAAGAAGGTAGCTAAATTAGGACTTATGCACAATAGGAAAGAAAAGGGTTGAAAACCGAAGGAAAAGAATGAAAAAAACTGCATTGCGACAGCATTGCGAAAACATTGCTGAAGCCGCAATTATTCAAGTGAAAACCGTAAGTTGACTGATCTTTTTCTGTTAATTTCCGTGATTTCAGGGATTCGTTCTTTCTCCTCCATCCATTCTGATATACGACGTTGAAGATTGATGGTTCTCCTTGGCCCAAACGCACCTGCAAACTACTATAAAAGGGGGTCAAAGTCGGAGGTTCAATCATCATCCGAAAGCGTAGAAGACGTCTCGCAGTCCATCTTTTCTCCTAGTTTTCCTTTGCCGTCTGCTGGTTTGCGAAGCTCAGCTGTTGGAATCGATAATCTGATAGGAAGGAGAGGAGATTCTTCTTCTCTCCCGATTGGATTCATCCAAGCAAGGCTGTCCTTTCTCATCCTTCATTCGAGGCGACTGCAACGAGTCATTCGAGCTGTTTATTGCTTTCTGTCTTCATTTCTATTTTTCCAACTCTGCCTTGTTGTTGTTTCTTTTCTAATAGCTAGATTAAGATAATTCGTTGTGTTCTGTCTCTCTGTCATTTGCTTTAAGCTTTCTTTTGTCTATTCAAACAATCAAGTAATCAAGTTTCAATTCCGTATTTCACAGTTTCTGCCTTTTCATTCTACTGCCTTCCCTTACTGTTTTAAGCACATTTCCCTTCGAAGCATGTCTGTTTTATCCTTTAGTTCTGTTCTCCTTATATCCATGAATAACTAAATCACTTAGGGGCATGCTAATGACAACACTATAGGCTAAAAAACGTGAACCAAGCATGTAGGATAGCTCTCGAACATTGATTGTATGTAAGCTTCATCCCACGGGCAATTTCGATTGGCCATCCATTTTGTCCAAAGAACTCCTAACCTCTGGAAGGAGTAAGAGTTCAGAGTCATATTATCATACTAGCCTTTCAAGGTAACCAGGAAACGGCCTAGGAATAGGCGTTTCCCTAGTACAAACCATATCTTTCTGCCTTAACAAGATGCTTAAGACCTTACTTTGAGTTGAGTAAACTAAAGAATCTAATGCATGGAATCGGACGATACATGAGTTTGAGATAGTTTGATGCATAGAGAGTAGATCCAGTGTTTGAGAATCGTATAAAAATGCCTATAGGATAGTCATTAGTAGCCCTTAATTCACCCATTTGCACACTTTCGCTGTCATTATAATTGCGGTAGAATTGCGGTCCCCGCAATTCCGTCTAAGTTTCCATTCTATTTAGTTGTCTTTACCTTCATTTATTAATCTCGTCTCTTTTCATTTGAGTTTAGCTTTCACTTGTTCTCGTTTATGTTGCTACCCTTTACACATTCAGCAAAAATTAGATAATTAAAAACCAATTTTACCCCATCAAATCCACCCCTTCTTTCTTAACAAAACACTTCGCGAATAGCTAAAAAAAAATCTCTGTGGGAAAACGAATGAAATATACTTACTACTTGCTATAAGATCATGTATGCTTGCATGTTCTGAGTGCTCTATCTCTTTTATTGCCTAATTATTTCAACATATTGAGCACGCAACAAGTTTTTGGCGCCGCTGCCGGGGATTTATTTTAAGTGAAAACGAAGTTTGTTAAGTTTGAAAAACCAAGTTTATTGCTTATTGAAGCTAATCTGTTTCATTTCTTTTGCAGGTACTATTGGGGTAGTTTATGAGTGAGCCTTCAAGTAGAAATCTAGAGTTTAATCCTGAGCCTGAGAGACTACTTAGAGCTAGAAACAAAGCAAAGAAACAACTCTTTAAACAACCTCCTATACCTCAAATCATACCTGAAATCGAAGAAATGGACGAGATAGTTCCAAATCAGGTACCTGTCATTCGCAACCCCATCGAAATAGCGAATGACAAGAATAGTGCCATTCTTTCATATTTAGTACCTATGCTTGGGGAGCTGAACCCCAGCATAATCCGTCCTGAAATCACTGCCAACTCATTGGAGTTAAAGCCAGTGATGTTCCAAATGTTGTCCACTGTGGGACAATTCTTTGGAATAGAAAATGAGGACCCCCACAACCATCTTAGGAACTTCTTAGGAGTTAGTGATACCTTTATCATCCCTGGAGTGTCCCAAGAAGCTTTGAGGCTATACTTGTTCCCTTACTCTTTGAGGGACAAAGCCAAAACATGGTTGAACTCATTACCCTCTGGATCTGTCCTTAATTGGACAGATTTAGCTGAGAAATTCCTAGTCAAATACTTCCCACCTGATAGGAATTCTACCTTTCGTGATGATATAGTTAAGTTCAAGCAAGCTGATAACGAATCTCTTCACGAAGCTTGGACAAGGTTCAAGGACCTTCTTCTCAAATGTCCACATCATGGCATCCCATGGTGTATCCAAATAGAGGTCTTCTTCAAAGGATGCAACCCCAGCACCAGGCAAGTCTTAAATTCATCTGCTGGTGGTTCCATGTTGTCCAAGAGTTACAACGAGGCCTACGAGATCTTGGAGAAGATCTCAGCATCTCACTGTAGGTGGTCAGATGATCCAGTTGAGCCAACTAGGGCTCAAGACAAGGATGCTCTAAGTGCGATGAGCAGCCAAATAAATGCCCTGACCAACCTAGTTAAACAAATGGCTCAAGCCAATCTCCAAACAAGTGTCAACACCGCTACCGCCATGTCAATGGGCACCCAACCAAGTCAAGGTGAGACACTTGTATGTGGATTCTGTGGGGAAGGGCACCTGTATGAATATTGCCCTGGAAATCCAGCCTCAGTCTGCTACATTGGAAGCCAGCAGCAGCCTAGGAACAACCCCTATTCCAATACTTACAACCCTGGTTGGAGGACCACCCAAACCTGTCATGGGGTGGCCAACAAAATGCTAACCAAAATCCTAACCAGCCTAGACCAAGTGGAACACCTGGTTTCACTCCCCAACATAACCAATCAATGTATCAAAAACCATACAACCAACCTGTAGGATCTTCTGTAGAAAACTTACTCAAGGAATACATAGCTAAGAATGATGCTACTCTGCAAAGCCAGCAAGCTACTCTTAGGAGCCTAGAGAACCAAATAGGCCAATTGGCCAATGAACTCAAGAGTAGGCCCCAAGGGAGACTCTCTGCTGACACCGAGGTGCCAAGGAGAGATGGTAAAGAACAAGTTCAAGCAATTGAACTCAGAAGTGGTAGACCCTTGGTGAGCAACACAAAGGACACACCAAAGAGAGTAGAGAACACTGAGTCTAGTGCTCCACTGGAGTCTCTGCCAAACCAAGGTCCACCACCAACTAGCACATCAGGAGCCAGGCTAGAGCCAATTATTGAGGAGATAGAAGAAATTCCAAGGCCTCCCCCTATCCTAAGGCGCCCTGAAGTGCCTACATATGTACCACCACCTCCATATCCTCGAAGGCTTAAGAAGAAGCAGGAACAGGAAGTGCATTTTAATAAATTCTTAGAAATTCTTAAGCAAGTGCATGTCAACATTCCTTTTGTAGAAGTTTTACAGTCTATGCCTTCCTATGTAAAGTTTTTGAAAGATATTATTACTAACAAAAAAATAATTGGTGAGTTTGAAACAGTAAACCTCACTGAGGAGTGCAGTGCCATACTCCAAAACAAGCTGCCTAAGAAGGAGAAGGATCCTGGGTCCTTCACCTTACCTGTAGAACTTGGAGGCAAGCACGTGGGCAGAGCGCTTTGTGACCTGGGCGCCAGCATAAACCTTATGCCCCTATCACTATTCCGCCAGTTGGGAATAGGAGAAGCACGTCCAACCACTGTCACTTTACAACTAGCAGACAGATCCATTGCATATCCAGAAGGTAAAATTGAGGATATTTTAGTAAAGGTTGACAAGTTCATTTTCCTTGCAGATTTCATTGTCCTGGACTATGAAGCAGACAAGGAGGTCCCCATCCTGCTAGGCAGACCATTTCTAGCCACAGGTAGGGCACTTATAGACGTCCAAAAAGGTGAGCTCACTATGAGGGTTCATGATGAAGAGGTGAAATTTAGTGTGTATAAAGCTTTAAGGTATCCCTCTGACCTTGAATCCTGTGCTAGCATGGACGTAGTAGACTCCTTGATGGAGGAACAATTGGAGCATGTATTATTAACTAAGCATGCTAATGAATATGTACAATTAGATGTAGCTGACTTGAATGTATCTGACATAATGGATATACCTGTAGATAAACCACAACATGTATGTATGAATATAGACCTAACTGATAGATCTGTGAATCCTTTAAAGCCATCCATTGAGCATCCACCTGTTTTAGAACTGAAACCACTACCCACTCACCTCAAGTATGCATATCTAGGAAGTAATGAAACTCTGCCTGTTATCATTTCTTCTAAATTAAGTGAAAAACATGAGGTTGAACTGATTTTACTGCTTAAGCAACATAGGAAGGCTATTGCATGGACTATTGCTGATATTAGAGGCATTAGCCCTTCTTATTGTATGCATAAGATTATACTAGAGGAAGAGCACACACCTAGAGTAGATCACCAACGTAGGCTGAATCCCTCTATGAAAGAGGTAGTTAAGAAAGAAATAATAAAATGGTTAGATGCTGGTGTGATCTTCCCCATAGCTAGTAGTCAGTGGG
This sequence comes from Herpetospermum pedunculosum, assembly GCA_028017165.1. Lineage (NCBI taxonomy): Eukaryota > Viridiplantae > Streptophyta > Magnoliopsida > Cucurbitales > Cucurbitaceae > Herpetospermum > Herpetospermum pedunculosum. The sequence continues at coordinate 36,781,656 of CM051529.1, forward strand.
TAAGCCCTATACAGTGTGTACCTAAAAAGGGTGGGATGACTGTGGTAGTCAATGAGAACAACGAACTGATTCCAACTAGGACTGTCACAGGATGGAGAGTGTGCATGGATTACAGGAAATTAAATAAAGAAACTAAAAAAGACCACTTCCCTCTACCGTTCATTGACCAGATGTTAGACAGAATAGCTGGTAGAGCCTACTATTGTTTCTTAGATGGTTATTCTGGCTATAATCAGATTACTATAGACCCTAAGGACCAAGAGAAGACTACCTTCACTTGCCCTTTTGGAACTTTTGCCTTTCGCAGAATGCCTTTTGGCTTATGCAATGCACCGGCAACTTTCCAAAGGTGCATGATGGCAATCTTCTCTGAGTTGGATGAGTCCATGATAGAAATATTCATGGATGACTTCTCAGTCTTTGGGGATTCATTCACCAACTGTCTAGATAATTTAGGACAAGTCTTGGCTAGATGTGAAGAGACTAACTTAGTCCTTAATTGGGAAAAGTGTCACTTCATGGTAGATGAGGGGATTGTCTTAGGTCATAGAGTGTCGAGGGCAGGTGTAGAAGTTGACCGAGCCAAAATTGAGATCATAGAGAAGTTGGTAGAGCCTCAGAATGTCAAGGCCATTAGAAGTTTCTTAGGGCATGCTGGCTTCTACAGAAGGTTCATTAAGGACTTTTCTAAGATAGCCAAGCCTCTGTGTGAGCTTCTAGAATTAAATAGGCCATTCATCTTCTCTAAGGAATGTGTAGTAGCTTGGACCACCCTTAAGAAAGCACTAGTCACAGCCCCTATCATAGTAGGACCAAATTGGGATCTTCCCTTTGAGATGTTATGTGATGCCAGTGACTATGCTGTAGGAGTGATGTTAGGACAGAAGATTGACAAGCTAACACACCCTGTCTATTATGCTAGTAAAACCTTGAATGAGGCTCAATGTAATTATACAACTACTGAGAAAAAGATGCTTGTTGTAGTGTTTGCTTGCGAAAAATTTAGAAACTATATTGTAGGCACTAGGACAATTGTGTACACTGACCATTCTGCCTTGAAGTATCTTATGAGGAAGGCTGATGCTAAGCCTAGGTTGATTAGGTGGGTACTGCTGCTGCAAGAGTTTGATTTGGACATTCGAGACAAGAAAGGATGTGAAAACGTGGTTGCAGATCACCTGTCTCGATTGCAGCACAATTGCGAAAAAATTGCGGAGCCCGCAATTTCTGATGCTTTTATTGATGAACATGTCTTTGCTTTGACTCATCGTGATAACGATGAGGAACCTTGGTTTGCTGACATTGCTAACTTCCGTGCATCACAGGTTTTACCAGTTTTCAAGGGAGGACAAGAGAAGAAGAGGTTCCTTCATGAAGCAAGGAAATTCATCTGGGATGACCCCACACTTTACAGAACATGTGCTGACGGCTTGCTAAGGAAGTGTGTTTCAGCTGCTGAAGCGAAGTCTGTGCTGCAGCACTGCCACACAGCTCCTTATGGTGGACACTTTGGTGGCCAAAGAACAGCTGCAAAGGTATTTCAGAGTGGCTACTATTGGCCAACAATCTTCAAAGATGCCCACAACTATGCCCACAGCTGTGATGAATGCCAAAGAACAGGTAACCTCAGTCGAAAGGATGAGATGCCCCTCACCTACATCTTAGAGTTGGAGCTCTTTGATGTGTGGGACATTGACTTCATGGGGCCATTCCCTCCATCATCAGGTAACCTTTACATATTAGTGGCAGTGGACTATGTGTCCAAGTGGGTAGAAGCCAAAGCATGTCCTAATAATGATGCTAAAACAGTCACCAAATTCTTGCATAGGCACATTTTTACTAGGTTTGGGACACCTCGTGCCATCATTAGTGATGAGGGGTCACATTTCATTAACAAGGCTATGGAGAGAGTGTTGGCTAAGTATAACATTAGACATAGAGTAGCCACTCCCTATCACCCACACTCGAATGGACAAGCTGAAATTTCAAATAGGGAAATTAAGAACATTCTAGAAAAAGTAGTCAAACCTAATAGGAAAGACTGGTCCTTCAAGCTTGAGGATGCACTTTGGGCTTATAGGACAGCATATAAGACACCCCTAGGTATGTCTCCTTATAGGCTGGTATATGGCAAGGCTTGTCACTTACCACTTGAGTTAGAAAACAAAGCATTTTGGGCTATGAAGGAATTGAATTTTTGTGTAAAGGATGCAGGAACACTGAGGTCTTTGCAATTACATGAGCTCGATGAGCTTAGACATATGGCCTATGAAAATGCTAAGATGTACAAGGAAAAGACCAAGATTTGGCACGATAGTAGACTTCGAGTTAAGGACTTTAAGAAGGGTCAACTTGTCTTGTTGTTTAACTCACGGTTGAAACTATTTCCAGGGAAACTTAAGTCTAGGTGGTCAGGTCCATTTGTGATTACTAATGTGTTTGTTCATGGTGCCATAGAGATAAAGAACTTGCAGCAAGGCCAACCATTCATGGTTAATGGTGCAAGATTGAAGCACTACTATGAGGAAGGAGATGTGAAGACTCTCTCGGCCTTCCTCTTGACTGAAGCGTGACAATGAGAACGAGAGAGGACGAGTGATTGCTGTGCTCGTCAACATAAGGCTCATGCCTTAGTTTATTTTTTTTGCAATTTTCCGGTTATCGTTTGTATGTTTTGTTGTATTATTTTAATTGCGAATTTGATGTTGTTTTTATTTCTTTTTGTAGGGAATCGAAAGAGGGAATCAAGGAGAGTAATTCCAGCTTTAAAAATCAAGAAAAGATTGAGCCAAATAAAAGATACGGGCGAGCAAAGATTGACAGTTTGATGAAAAAATATCCCTAAAATTGCGCTGGAATTGCAGGATCCGCAAAATATAGCCGTTGGGATTTAGCCGTTTCCTTTATATCCGTTAGAAGGCGCTTGATCTGTACGATTCTCTCACTCTCTGAATTCCAAGAAAGCTGCGATTCTCTTCATCTTTGTTTCTTCTCTCCAAACCTCCAAGACTCAACAATGGTGTTCACACGGGCTGAAAGATCTGCAGCCAAGAAGAGGGCTGACGACGCTGCAGAAACAGCTGCGAGAGACGCACTGCTTGCCTTGGCTACGGCTGACGCTGCACGCACCGAACGTCTTCCCAAGCTTCCGATCCGTAGGAAGAAGTGGAGGGTTGTCACAGAAATCCCTGCTGGACCCTCTGAACCAGCGGGCACACCCAAGAAGCGCCGGTGGAGTGTCGAGATGGCCGCCGAACCAAGCAAAGAAAAGACTCCCTCTGTGGAGAGTCAAGAAACGGATCGTGCGTCCCACGAGTCGACCAAGAAGGGTTCGTCGCCATCTGCATTGCCTGCGCACAGCCCTTCACCATCTGAACCAGTGCATAGCCGAGAGCTCCCTTCATCACCGCCAGCGCAGAGCCCTGAACAGCCGTCTTCACCACTGAGTTCTGCACAGACACCTACAGCAGAGCAAAGCACCACGCCGTCGCACACTACCCCACGGCCTGACCCTGAATTCCCATATGGGGAGTACCAAGAATCAACGCAGGGCAGTGGGGAAGGTGAGGACGAGGAGGTTTTCTCGCCTGTGAGGGAAGCGAGTCCGGAGAGTCCTGCACAGCAGGATGATTCCATGGAGGAGACATTGGGAGCCTGCCTTCAGCAGATCACCATCGAGGCAAAGCTCAAGAAGAAGAAAAAGGCCAAGGTTCTCAAGGCCAAGCGATCCAAGAAGCTGAAAAAGAAGAAGGCCAAGAGGGCACCTTCAGCAGACAAAGAGAGCATTGAGCCATCGCTCAAAAGACTCAAGGTTGAGGCTGCAGAATCATCCAAGCCAGCAGACAAAGGGAAAGCCAAGCTTTACCCTGAAGATGAGCCTCAGTCTGTGAGGTACGTGTCCTCTGACGCTGAATCCAGAGGCGTTGAGCTAAGAAAGAGGGAGTTGCTGCACGAGAAGGGCTTCCTCGACAGACCTGCTGACCTGCCGCAGTTCTTGCGCGCAGGAATTATAAATCACAGCTGGGAGGAGTTGTGTAGGCCACCCAATCCGGCTTACACAGCTATGGTATATGACTTCTACGCCAACCTGCGCAACTCTGAGGAAGGACTCTCTGTGGTAAGAGGAGTAGAGGTGGACTACTCAGCAAAAGCCATCAACGAAGCCTATGGCCTCAAGGGTCAAAGACACACTGATTATGAACGGATCGTTGATGAGCCTACTGAGGCAGTGCTGGAGGAGGCCATTCGAACCATTGGCCAGCCTGAAGCAGCGTGGACTGTGTCACGCAATGGGAGGCACACCCTCATGAGTGCCAACCTGACAGCAAAGGCAGCTGTATGGTTTGCCTTTGTACGGAGGAAGCTGTCCCCTGTGACCCATGAGACGACCATCAACCAGAGCAGATCGCTGCTGGTCTACGCCATTATGCGAGGTCTCACGGTCAATGTGGGGGAAATCATGTCAGCTGCCATTGCTGAGTGCGCCAAGAAAGGTAAGGGACCACTGTTTTTCCCTAACACCATAACCAAACTATGTTTGCTTGCAGGAGTCCCCACTGAGCGAATGGAGCAGCAGATGGCTTACACAGGCCACTTGGAGCTGCCTGCTAGCCTGAGGCTGAAGAGGAAGGGGAATATGGAGTTTGAACTGGATAGGCTGGCTGCTGATCAGTCCTTATCCATGGCTTGCCTGATGGATATGCAAAGGAGGATGGCTCAATGGGCCACTTACGCGCAGGCAAGGGACAAGGAAGTTGCAGACCAACTTAGGTGCATCTTCCCTGACTTCCCCACAAATCTCCTGACTCCATGGGTGCCTCCACGACCACGACAACCAGATGAGGATGAAGACGTTTGAGTGCTGGTTTGAATTGCACTAAAGGGAGTATTGCTGTTCCCTTAGAAAAAAAAAACAATTTTCTGCTTTCTGATAGACTATGTGAATTATGCTGTTTTTAGTACACTTTTGATCTGTTTTAGATGCTTAGTTTTATGTTTTTAATTTTGCTTAGTATAGTTTGATGATAGGTGACTAGGTAGGTTAGTTTTGTTTTATTTTTAGAGGAGCTTGAATGACTGGAAAGAACATGCTTAGGGGCCTTATTCACTGTTATATTTGCCCTGACTTGATTGCGAAATAATTGCGGTCCCCGCAATTTTTATTACTGAAAGCATGTTTTGGACTGTCTGTTTAGCTAGGCTGTGGTCTGTTTAAATTCTATCTTTTGCTGCTAACATGACTACCTTATATAGCTTATCTAAATGCATGCTGGATGAGTGTCATAGGACACCCTTTGATAGTTTAAATCAACCTCTAAAAAGCTCAGCATGCACAGCTTTAAGCCCTTAACTGTCTGTTTTTTTTAAAATTACTGCTGCTGTGATATTTGCCGTTCGAATGTTTTGTCTATGCCTAGGGCTTTAGATTCTCTTTGTTTTACTTTAGACTAGATGCTTCTAGGATAGTTTGGGGGTGTGCCACCTCAGACACTCATTGGGGACAATGAGTAGTTGAAGTTTGGGGGAGGCCACCCTAGGCCTAGGAACATTCCTCTCTCCCTTAGAAACATAAGCATTCTTCTTCTCCTTTACAAAAAATGATGAACTGAAAAAAAAAAAATGAAAAGTAGAATAAAGAGGTGGGTCTTTCTTAGGTTGCTAAGTAATCAGTGCCAAGTGTGTGACCCACAAGTGGCATTGCATCAAAAGGCAACCAAAGGAGAGGCCCCACCTAAGTAAGAAAAAGGGAAAAGAATAGGGAAGAAGAATGTATACCTAGGAGTTATAACTTTGTGGCTTAGATGTCCTATTTAAAAAGAACTCTGATCCTCAATTAGCTAAGCACAAAGTTGTAACTCGTAGGGTTGTTTGGGGAGATGAGTGTTTATCCAATGTAGTGATGCCAGGGTTTAGGTTGTTCTTTAAAAGTACTACTGTCACCGTTAATACTAAGACTGGCATGACTCTAAGGAATCCTAGACACATTAAAAATAAAGCTAGAAGCATGTACTGAGTCTGAGGTAAAGCTAGGCTGAATTTGGAACCTTAGGGATAATGGCCTGATATGACAAAAGCAAATAGATCAGTTGTAGGGAGTTAATAAAAGCAGATGGAGTGTTAGGCAGGCGAAGTCAGAAGAAGCTAGATAAGAGGGTAGTTTAAATTGAGAAGTGTGTCACAGGACAGCAGTGCTATAGATAGGGTTATGGGGGAGTCAGTAGGTGGTTAAAGAAGGTGAAACAGCAGCCTAGGTAAGTCCTTAGTGTGCTTGAGGACAAGCAAAACCTTAAGTTTGGGGGTGTGTTAAGTCTCTGAAAGTGACTTATTTAGGACCCATTTAGCTTAAGAAGATGTACACTTTTAGGTGTTTTTGATAGCATTTAGCCTAAACCTATGCTTAAATATGAGAATGAGAAGAAGGTAGCTAAATTAGGACTTATGCACAATAGGAAAGAAAAGGGTTGAAAATCGAAGGAAAAGAATGAAAAAAACTGCATTGCGACAGCATTGCGAAAACATTGCTGAAGCCGCAATTATTCAAGTGAAAACCGTAAGTTGACTGATCTTTTTCTGTTAATTTCCGTGATTTCAGGGATTCGTTCTTTCTCCTCCATCCATTCTGATATACGACGTTGAAGATTGATGGTTCTCCTTGGCCCAAACGCACCTGCAAACTACTATAAAAGGGGGTCAAAGTCGGAGGTTCAATCATCATCCGAAAGCGTAGAAGACGTCTCGCAGTCCATCTTTTCTCCTAGTTTTCCTTTGCCGTCTGCTGGTTTGCGAAGCTCAGCTGTTGGAATCGATAATCTGATAGGAAGGAGAGGAGATTCTTCTTCTCTCCCGATTGGATTCATCCAAGCAAGGCTGTCCTTTCTCATCCTTCATTCGAGGCGACTGCAACGAGTCATTCGAGCTGTTTATTGCTTTCTGTCTTCATTTCTATTTTTCCAACTCTGCCTTGTTGTTGTTTCTTTTCTAATAGCTAGATTAAGATAATTCGTTGTGTTCTGTCTCTCTGTCATTTCCTTTAAGCTTTCTTTTGTCTATTCAAACAATCAAGTAATCAAGTTTCAATTCCGTATTTCACAGTTTCTGCCTTTTCATTCTACTGCCTTCCCTTACTGTTTTAAGCACATTTCCCTTCGAAGCATGTCTGTTTTATCCTTTAGTTCTGTTCTCCTTATATCCATGAATAACTAAATCACTTAGGGGCATGCTAATGACAACACTATAGGCTAAAAAACGTGAACCAAGCATGTAGGATAGCTCTCGAACATTGATTGTATGTAAGCTTCATCCCACGGGCAATTTCGATTGGCCATCTATTTTGTCCAAAGAACTCCTAACCTCTGGAAGGAGTAAGAGTTCAGAGTCATATTATCATACTAGCCTTTCAAGGTAACCAGGAAACGGCCTAGGAATAGGCGTTTCCCTAGTACAAACCATATCTTTCTGCCTTAACAAGATGCTTAAGACCTTACTTTGAGTTGAGTAAACTAAAGAATCTAATGCATGGAATCGGACGATACATGAGTTTGAGATAGTTTGATGCATAGAGAGTAGATCCAGTGTTTGAGAATCGTATAAAAATGCCTATAGGATAGTCATTAGTAGCCCTTAATTCACCCATTTGCACACTTTCGCTGTCATTATAATTGCGGTAGAATTGCGGTCCCCGCAATTCCGTCTAAGTTTCCATTCTATTTAGTTGTCTTTACCTTCATTTATTAATCTCGTCTCTTTTCATTTGAGTTTAGCTTTCACTTGTTCTCGTTTATGTTGCTACCCTTTACACATTCAGCAAAAATTAGATAATTAAAAACCAATTTTACCCCATCAAATCCACCCCTTCTTTCTTAACAAAACACTTCGCGAATAGCTAAAAAAAAATCTCTGTGGGAAAACGAATGAAATATACTTACTACTTGCTATAAGATCATGTATGCTTGCATGTTCTGAGTGCTCTATCTCTTTTATTGCCTAATTATTTCAACATATTGAGCACGCAACAGTAGTCAGCGTCGTGACGCTCCGAAGAGGCGCGCGCTGGATTTTTAGGGCGCAGCGTCTCGACGCTCCGACGGGTTATCAAACCCATTTTTCCGAGTTTTCATCATCTTATTCGCCATTTCTTCTTGGAATTTCGATTTAGCAGCCATTGGAGCTCACCTAGGAGCTCCCCTTTCATCTTTTTTAGCTTGTATGAAGTCATTAGCTTCCATGGAAGCTTGGAGATCCTCCAAGGCCATGATAGGCTAAGGTAAGTGACGGATTTGGGAATGTTATAAGGATTTGTGAAGTTTTGTAATATTTTGATAACTTAGAGCATTATAATTCTGTCTTTGCATGATTGTTTTGTAGTATTTTCTCTTTCTTCCTTAATCTATGAGTATGCTTGAATGATTGACAGACGAACTTGACTTCTAGCGTATTCTATCGTTATAGATTAGTGAAGCGTTGGCCTCTCCTAATCGCCTTAGTAACACAGAAGGGTAAAACAAATCGAAGTATCAATTTAGATTTTCTGAATGTTTGATTGCTTCAGGGTTGCCGGGTGCCTTGCATTTAGAAGTTATAATTGAACGTTCATCATGAATTGCTAGTTACTGCTTTAATTAATTTGGGGTTGATCATTCTAAGTTAGTTAATAGCACTGTTTAATTAGAATTGACAACTCTGATTAATATTTATGTGGCCGGTTGCTTCAGGGTTGTCGGGCAACCGTCTATGTGTTCATTTCATTCATAGCCATGTTGTAGAGTTAAATGATAACAATTACATTACTTAGCATCCTGAAATTCTCAAATCCATCACGCTCGACTCGTTTTTATTTTTCCGTTAGCGCATTTTTAATTAATCATGCATGAAAAAACCCCCTTTGTTAGTTACTTTACTTCAATAAATTTTTCAGTTCGATTCAAATATTAAATTCCAATTCGACACGCTCCATGTGGATCGACCCTACTACTACTAGCTGCAAAGCTAAGGGCTACAGGTTATAAATTTCATTTTTGGCAAGCTTCGACAGCTTGAGAAATTAAGGACATGCCATAAAATTCTACTTATCACAAAAATAGGCGTCGTTGTCGGGGAGCAACTGAAATGGAGTTTAAGTTTATTTTGGATTTAGGTTGATTAATTATCTACTTAAAAAAAAAATATGAATTCATTGTGTTTGTGTTGAATTTTTTTTATTGTATGACACGTTCTTCTGAGTTGAGTGGATTGCAGTACATTCTGGAGATTGACAGGGAAGAACGTAGCTTGAGAAGAGAAGGCCACGAGGGCCAAAGACTGTTTGAAGAAGAAGGACTCGGTCCTTTCTTGCGCGAAGAGATGGCACAAGAAGAGGTGCCAAGAACATTGAAACAGCTGGCAGCACCAGACCTGAACCAGCAACCACTCTGCATTACGTACTCCGTAGTAGCAGGTAACTTCAAATTAAAGTCAGGTTTAATTCACAAGTTACCTTCCTTTCATGGTAATGCAGGCGAGGACGCGAATAAGCACTTGATGTAGTTCCATTGCGTGTGTTCGGGGATGAAGCCCCTAGGCGTCACTGAGGAAAAATTAAATTTAAGGGCATTCCCCTTTACATTGAAGGATAAGGCCAAAGACTGGCTTTACTACTTGCCCTCCGGATCGATCACGACCTGGCAAGAGATGAAGAGGTTATTCTTAGAAAAATATTTTCCTGCATCTCTCGCAACCACGTTGAGGAAGGCGATATACGGTATCACCTAAGATGTGGGTGAGTCTCTGCACGAGTACTGGGAACGCTTTGGCCGCCTGTGCGCGAGCTTCCCACATCATTAGATCGCCGCCCAATTATTGATCTAGTACTTCTACGAGGGGATAACGCCCCATGATCGACAGATGATCGACGCGGCGAGTGGAGGGGCACTGATTGACAAGACCCCAGCTGATGCCAAACAGTTAATAGCAAACATGGCAGCTAACTCGCAACTGTTTAGAATTCGTGGTGGAGCAGGACAAGTCCATAAGGTGAATCAGGTCAGTGAAATGAATGAAATGAAGGTCCAGTTGGCCGAGATAGGAAATATGTTGAAAAAATTCGTTGAGGGAGGTGTTACGTCTCCAAAAGTACATAATTTAGGGACTTATTTACCATGAAATCGTGTAATCTCTTAAGCATTTTTGTTAGAATTTAGTTTAATACGTGCTTAAATATGAGAATTCAAAGAATGGAACTAAATTAGGACTTATTTGTAAAAGGAACAAAAAAGAATAAAAAACAATGCTAAAAGAGTCAAAATGTACATTGCAGGAGAATTGCTGAAACATTGCTGTCTCCGCAATGGATATTGTGGTCACAACGAGGAATCCGCAATGCTAAAGTTGCTGCTGTTAAGTTTTTGCAACCGCCTGCCGCCACAGTTGCGATCTTTCAGCCGCCTCAGCTTTCCCCTGCTGCCACGTGGAGGATTGTTGTTTAGAATGGATGGTTCTCCTTGACTGAAAAGTCCCTGCAAAAAGCTATAAAAGGACATGAAGGGGGAAGGAGAACAACAAGCTCGGAAGCATAGAACTCTCCGTCTCAACGCATTTCCCTCATCCATTCTCTTATCCCGTTTGTTGGAGTGAAGGAATCAGCCCTTGGCGCCGATAATTCAAGAGGAAGAAGAGAAGATCCTTCTTCTCTTCTGATTGAATTCATCCCCAAGAAACGCTAACCTGCCCCTTCATCCGAGGCGCTTGCGGCGAGGAGGTCTACGCACACTTTTACTGCTTTCTGCCTTACATTTTCATCTAATTCTGTCTTCCATTTCTCTACTGTTTTCTGTCATTTGTTTCTAGTTGCTACAATACTTCAATTTGTCTTCATCTGTTTAGTTCTTTACTGTTTTACAGTCTTTCGCACATTAAGCTTTGAATCTTATTTAATAGAGGAATCGTTTAAATCTTCGCAAGATTCATATCGCTTTCTATTCGTCCTTTGCTTTCGTTTAAGTACTGTTAATCATGCTTAATCGATCTAGTATTTCCAACTCCACATCAACCATGAGTAACTAACCACACAGGGGTTTGCAAATGATGAATCTATAGGTAGAAATACGTGAATTCAGCATGTAGGATCGTTTCGAATGCATTGAATGTATGTGTACTTCATCTCATGGGCAATTTCGACCGGCCATCCATTTTGTCTAAAGAACTCCTAACCTCCGGAAGGAGTAAGAGTTCAGAGTCGTCCATTCATGCTAGCCTTTCATGGTAGCCAAAAAACGACATAGGAATAGGCATTTTCCTAGCACAATTCATTAACTTGCTTATATAAACAGATGCTTCAGTCTTACTTGGATATGAGTGAACTAAGGGATCTAATGCATGTAATCGAGAGATGCATGAGAATGAGTTAAATTGATGCATGATAAGTTAAGCTACTGCTGAATAATCGTATGAAAAAGCCTATAGAGGAGTCTTTAGTTGACCTTGTTTCCCCATCTCACCCTTAAAACGTTGTTAATTTAATTGCTTGAAAATTGCTGTCTCCGCAATTCTATAATTCTGTTTTTGCCTTAGCTATTTTTCCAGTCTTTTACTTTTGCGATTTTATTGCTAGAACACTGTTGAGTCCGCAATTCTTTCTTTTCTACATTGAAGTCGATCTCTTTACTTGCTTTCGTTTATGCTTGCATATCTCGTACATTCTTCATTAGTTTGGCACATTAATCTCCAATCCACCCAATTTAAGTAACCCTCTCTAATTTAACACCTCACTTCGTTAGTAACTAAGAATAAATCTTTGTGGGAAAACGAATGAAAAAATACTTATCACTTGCTGCAGACCATGTATACTTGCATGTTCGGAGTGCTCTTCGCATCACACTCTTATTTACACACTGAGCACGCAACAAGTTTTTGGCACCGCTGCTGGGGATTTTGTTTAGTAAACACGAAGTTTGTTAATTTAGAAAAAAAAACTTAATATCTATTGGAGCTAATCTTCTTTCATTTCCTTTACAGGTACCATCGAGCTAGTTTATGAATGAGCATTCAAATAGCAACCTAGAGTTCAATCCTGAGCCTGAAAGACTTCTAAGGGCCAGAAACAAAGCTAAGAAACGCCTTTTCAAACAGCCACCTGTAACTCAAAACATTGCGGACTCCGCAGAGTCATCGCAATTCCATCAACCCGAAATGGATAGAGAAGCCCCAAACCGAGCACCTATCATTCGCAACCCCATCGAAATCGCGAATGATAAGGATAGTGCCATCCTTTCATACTTAGTACCCATGCCTGAGGAGCTTAATCCGAGCATTATAGTTTCGTGGGACAATTCTTTGGAGTGGAAAACGAAGATCCCCACAATCATCTGAGAAATTTCCTAAAGTCAGTGATACTGTTACGTGCTCAATGTGTTAAAATAAATAAGCAATAAGATAGAGAGAGCACTTAGAACATGCAAGCATACATGATCTTATAGCAAGTAGTAAGTATTTTTTCATTCGTTTTCCCACAGAGATTTATTATAAGCTATTCATGAAGTGTTTTGTTAAGAAAGAAGGGATGGATTTGATGAGGTAGAATTGGTTTTAAATTGTCTATTTCTTACTGAATACGTAGAGGGTAGCAACATAAACAAGTGCAAGTCAAAGCTAAACTCAAATGAAAAGAGACGAGATTAATAAATGAAGAAGAAAACAGCTAAACAGAATTGTAAACTTAGCAGAATTGCGGAAACAGCAATTCTACCGCAATTGTCCTAACAGCGAAAGTGTGTAAAATGGAGAAACAAGGGCTACTAACGACTCCTCTATAGGCATTTTCTCACGATTCTCAAGCATTGGATCAACTCTCTATGCATCAAACTCACTCAATCTCATGTATCGTCCGATTCCATGCATTAGATTCTTTAGTTTACTCATGTCCAAGTAAGGTCTTAAGCATCTTGTTAAAGCAGAAAGTTATGGTTTGTACTAGGAAAACGCCTATTCCTAGGTCGTTTTCTGGCTACCTTGAAAGGCTAGCATGAGTGTATGACTCTGAACTCTTACTCCTTCCAGAGGTTAGGAGTTCTTTGGACAAAATGGATGGCCAATCGAAATTGCCCGTGGGATGAAGCTTACATACAATCAATGCTTCGAGAGCTATCCTACATGCTTGGTTCACGTTTTTTTTTAGCCTATAGTATTGTCATTAGCATGCCCCTATGTGACTTAGTTACTCATGGATGTGGGGAGAACAGAAGTAAGAGAAGAAGTAGACATGCTTAGAAGGAATTTAAAGACAAAACAGTGAGGAAAAGCAGTAGATCGCAAAAGCAAGAAACTGTGAAACAATGAATTTTGCGTTTGATTACTTGATTGTTTGAAGGAATAAAAGAACACTTAAAATGAATAACAAAAAGACAGAACACCACGAAATGCAATAAACTAGCCACTAGAACAGGAACAACAACTAAACAACGCTGGAAAGTAGAAATGAAGACAGAAAGCAAGTAAATGAGCTTGAACGCCTCGTCGCAACTGCCTCGGCTGAAGGATGAGGAAGAGCAGCCTTGCTTGGATGAATCCAATCGGGAGAGAAGACAAATCTCCTCTTCTTCCTATCAGATTATCGATTCCAATAGCTGAGCTTCGCAAACCAACAGATAGCAAAGGAAAACAGGAGAAAAGATGGAGCTGCGAGAAGACTTCTATGCTTTCGGATGATGATTGAACCCTCGACTTTGACCCCCTTTTATAGCAATCTGCAGGTGCATTTGGGCCAAGGAGAACCATCAATCTTCAACGTCGTACTTCAGAATGGATGGAGGAGAAAGAACGAATCCCTGAAATAACGGAAATTAACAGAAAAAGATCAGTCAACTTACGGTTTTCACTTGAAACATTGCGGTTTCAGCAATGTTTCCGCAATGCTGTCGCAATGCTTGTTTTTCATTCTTTTCCTTCGGTTTTCAACCCTTTTCTTTCCTATTGTACATAAGTCCTAATTTAGTTACCTTCTTCTAATTCTCATATTTAAGCATAGGTTTAGGCTAAATGCTATCAAAAACACCTAAGAGTGAACATCTTTCTAAGATAATTAAGTCCAAAAAAGGTCACTTTTGGAGACGTAACACACCCCCAAACTTAAGGTTTTGCTTGTCCTCAAGCAAACTAAGGACTTACTTAGGCTGTTGTTTCATCTTCTTTAACCACTTACTAACTCCCCTATATTCTTATCTATAGCAATGCTGTCCTGTGACACACTTCTAAGCTTAAAACTACCCTCTTATCTAGCTTCTTCTGACTTCGCCCGCCTAATACTCCTACTGTTTCATTAACTCCCTACAACTGATCTACTTGCTTTTGTCATATCATGCCACTATCCCTAAGGTTTCAAATTCTACCTAGCTTTACCCCAGACTCAGTACATGCTTCTAGTTTTTACTTTTGAGCCACCTAGGATTCCTTAGAGTCATGCCAGTCTTAGTATTAACAGTGACAGTAGTACTTTAAGAGAACAACCTAAACCCTGGCATCACTGTTGGGTTTTATGTCCTAAAACTCGTGGTTTGTAAACTGTTATGTTTGTAATTATTCTATTTAAAATAAAGAGTTATTAGTTTTATTCAGTAAAGGAGTTTACTGGAATAAAGTGAAACGTGTTTGGTTTATCCTATACCAATGACCAACACCCTTGGCTGAATATGAGTACTTGAGCCTCATGTATGACATGATTGTGGATCAGGCTCAAGTAGTCAGTCAAAACGGTCTATAGTATACGGATAAGGTTGGGTACCTTATTCTGGTAACACTATTGGATGCGGCTCACTTTGTATTGTACAAAACGATGTGATCCGAATCGTTCCACATAGAGATGTGAGAAGTGAGGGCGTCCTGTGTAAAGAGTTTACACAAGATCGAACCGCGTATTAAGTCGCTCTCTCTTTATAACTCCGTTTACTGATGAGACCGACTTATACATTTTGATGGCCTAGGTAACTCGATCTCAATCCTGAGCTCGCTATGAACTCCTGCTTATTCCATAGTATCCTTTGACTTGCACGGGTGAGAGTGGCCCTTTTAGCGCCGACTCAATAATCCTACCATCTTGAGGATAAAGTCGAATAGGTAGCTGGGGACATAGTACAGCAAGATTGAAGTTCACTCCTAACCCGCTCTTAAGGGTTAGTAGATAGGTTGTTCCCTTAATAGCTGACTTCGAGGCTTGAACAATGAGCGCTCACTCTCTCATGTGATGAGAGGGTTAACTGATCTGATGGTTGGACCACAGATCTATTGTTCATTAGAGGTGCCAGTGGTACTTAAGGAACCAGATGTAATGCAGGGGTTAAACGGTTTAAATGACCCAGCTGTGATTACGAACAACCTGTGAAGGGTCGACTTGCCAGTGACGGTTATATTAGAGGACATAATATATCTACAGTGAGGAGAGTGCAACCCTCGGACTATAGTGGAGTCTCCGGGGGTTAACGAAAGTTGATTGATTCGGGTTAAAAGAGTTTTGACCGAATAAATCTCGTATCGTTGGAGCTCATGATCTGTAGGTCCTTTAGGTTCTCCTGGCTAGCTCGGATAACGCCGTGCAACAATATAAGAGTAAATAAAAGAAAATGAAAAGAATTTGAATTGTTCAAATTCTATTTTTTTTTGGAAGAAGGATGGACATATTTAAATATGATTTAAATATGGGAATGGTCAAAAACATGAATAGGATTCATGCGTAAAAAGTCGGTTTTCGGAAAACCGAGTTTAGTCATATTATTTAATTAATATTTGATATTGAATTAAATAATTTTAATTAATTAAAAATGTTTAATTAATTAAAATATATATATTTATTAATTAAAAAGTTTAATTAATAAAAAAATATATATATTATATTTATTTAAATTTCTTTTTTAAATAAATATTAAATATATATATATAAATATATATATATAATTGTGGCTGGACACTTGCATGTGATGCAAGTGTCCTTTGGCTAATAAAAAAAAAAAAAAAAGAAAAAAAAGAAAAGGGGTATACGTAAAATGAAAAAAAAGTGAATTCATTAATTGAATTGAGTTTTTTTTTCATTTTGCTCTCTGCATTCCATCTTCTTCTTCTCCTTCTTTTACTTTTCTTTTCTCTTCTTTTTGGTGTCCCATAACACCGTTGCTCGGCGCCGAGGATAGCGGGACTACCTCGGGTGGTCCTCGGGGCGTTCGTGAGAAGAGGTCGGAAGAGTTCGTGACGAGGAACGGCCGGCGGACTTGAAGAAATTGGAGCTACAAGGGTATGTATTTCTAATTACTTATTTCCGTCGCTTTGAGCATGTTTTCTATTTGTTAAATTGATGAAATTAGAGTATCATCGGTCTGAAATTGCGTTCCGCTGCGGTAAAACGCTCCATCAATTGGTATCAGAGCGATTTTGTGATTAACTCAATTTGCATCAATTTAAGTTGGTGGGTATTTTAATTTAGAAATTGTTTCTGAATGGATGTCTAAAGTGAATATCGATTTTGGCATAGTTTCTATTTGAATTTCATTATTTGTAATTGCCCGAGAATGTATGGGCTTTAATGCGTGCTAAAAAGTCTGTATTTTTGGAGTCATTAGAGTCCATATAGGTTTCTTTGTGAAAGAAGTATGAGTTTGGAACTCGCCGAAATGTTCGGTATAAGTTCAAACTCGTTCTGGGCATTACGAGGAGAAATTCGAAGAGAAATTGGTCGAAGCGTTCGGAGGAAGCAAGCTGGTCAAAAGCGGTGCGAAAAGTTCGAAGTCGGCTCAAGACTTAGCTTGTTGTTCAAGCTTGTAATAAATTAGTTATTGCTTGCTAAATGCCAAAATCGATCCACTTTAGTGTGTTTAATTAATTATGCATTGTGAATGTATGTTTTAATTAAAATTCATGTTTGTATGTGCATATCGTATGCCATATAGATTTAAAATCTCACCATAGGAAGCATGCTCCATGCATTGGTATTATGTTATAAGTGTTATAATTTATTGTATGCATATTTTGGACTTCATGAGTATTAATATAAGTGTTATATTAATTCATGAATTAGATGTTGATAATTTAATAGAATAATTGATATAAGTGTTATATTAATTATGAAATTAAATATACAACATAGGTTGCCATGGTTGTATGCATATTGTAGGTTATAAGTGTTATAATGTATTAGATGCATGTCTAATTCATGAGTATTAATATAAGTGTTATATTAATTCATGAATTAGTTGTTGTTTGCTTAATAGAATAATTAATATAAGTGTTATATTAATTATGAAATTAAACATCCAACCAAGATGCATTATTGTATGTTATAATTGTTATAATGTATAGGATGCATGCTTAATTCATAAACTTTTGATATAAGTGTTATATTAATTTATGAATTAGGAGTTGTATATTTAAGAGCATAATCGATATAAGTGTTATATTGATTATGAAGTTAAATATTCAATTTGTCATGCCTTAGCGAATGTATGTTTGAGAAGCATATAGAAGTTTGTTGTAGTAAGTCTAGTTTTTGCAAGTGTTGTAAAAATGACTTAGACTTTTAAAATCTATAACAAAGAAAAGAGCATGTTCATTTAGGGTTAATGGTTCGATCAGGTTCATTAGATGAATAGGTCGAAATCTCGTAAATGCTAAGGTTATGAGAAACTCACCAGGTGAAATCCTGTTCGAGGTTGGAGGTATTTAAGCTGACGGTTTACGGAACACCTCCTACCTGGGGACGATCCGGTACTTGAGTAAAGTTAACCAGGCTTTATGAGCGTGCGGGAGAGGTGAGAGGTTAATTAAATCTGTTAATAACCTAGACATCTCAGGTAAATAGTTTGCCTAGACTTAAGGTTTTATTTTCTTAGCCGGATAAAACCTGAGTGTTTACCCTAAAAACCATCCACGATGCTTAGTAGATGTGTTGAGAAGGAATATATGATATATCCCTCTCCTGCTACGCACTCTCTAAAAGTTCACAACGTGAGAATTTTGCTTGGCCTCATGATGCCATATGGGGCATCTCCAGACGGGTGGTGTTTGCAACTTTCAATAGCAAGGTGAATGGAGTAAGTGTCTATAGTAAGTGGGAGAAGGAAGTACGTCAGTACATCCTATGGTCTCCTCCATTGGATTGAACCGTGAGATTCCCATGTTCCGCCTGCAGGCTGCCCTTGGGGCACCATCCAAACGGAGGGCTGGGCATGGGAGATCGAACACCTCAGTCACCATTTATGGATAAAGAAACATAGGGCCATTCCCAACACTGACATTCCATACGGTTGCTATGTTGGGGCCGTTCTGTGCGTTCTAAAAATGGAGGGTCACACTTACGGGATTTTCTAAGGAGTTAGTAAATCCAGACCAAAAACGATAACTAAGATGCTATAGGAATATGAGTTATTCTGGAGTTAGCATTTAGTCAAGATGGTCTTGATTTAGTAAAGAAGTGCTCGACTGCCCTACGGTAGCGACCATTCTGACTTACTAAAGTATCGTTGCGAGTAAATAAAGAGCTTGGGTACTTTATTTGCTGCTAAACCTCTTAATTGGTTTAAATAGGTTAAAATCGTTTCACTAATAGATTTACATTCTTTTTCAGCATGTCGAGCTCTTTTATTCAGTTGTTAGCTCACGACAAATTAACCGGTGAAAATTTTGGGACATGGAAGTCGAACCTTAATGCTGTTTTGGTTCTCGACAACCTAAGATTTGTCTTAACGGAGGAGTGTCCTCCGGTTCCTGGTTCAAATGCCTCACGAACTGTTCGTGAAGCATATGGCGGTTGGATTCGGGATAACGATAAAGCTCGAGTTTATATCCTGGCAAGCATATCTGATGTTTTGTCAAGGAAGCATGAGGGGATGGTTTCCGCTAAGGAAATCATGGCTTCACTACAAGAGATGTTTGGAAAGCCTTCCTCATCTCTTAGGTATGAAGCCCTCAAGCACATTTACAACTGCCATATGGCTGAAGGAACCTCTGTTAGGGAACATGTCCTTAACATGATGGTGTACTTCAATACTGCAGAAGTAAATGGGGCAACCGTCGACGAACAAGGTCAGGTTGGATTTATCTTGGAATCTCTTCCGAAGAGTTTCCTGCACTTCAGGACCAATATGGTCATGAACAAGATAGAATACAATCTGACGTCTCTTCTGAACGAGCTTCAGATTTATCAGTCCCTGCATACCTCGAAAGGAAAGGAGAAGGAGGTAAATGTTACCACTTCTGTGAAGTTCCAGAAAGGGTCTGGGTCTGGGACTAAATCTGAACCTCTTACTGTGAGTAATAAGATTATTCACAAGAAGAAGAGAAGTGCTAGCAAGGGCAAAACCCCAGCTGTAGGCAAGGTTAAAGCTACACACAGTGGAAAGTGTTTTCATTGTGGTGAAGAAGGGCACTGGAAGCGAAACTGCCCTAAATACCTTGCGGAGAAAAAGGCACAGAATGAACGACAAGGTAAATATGATTTATCTTCTGTCTAAACATTTCATGTGGGATATGATTGTCATACCTGAATGTTGATTCAGGAACCACTAATAATGTTTGTTATTCTTTTCAGGAAACTAGTTCCTGTCTGCCTGTTTCTTGACGAAGACGACTTTTGAAGACGTCTACGCAGTTTATACAGTGGGAGCTTGCTTGTTTGTTTAGTTGTCTGTATAGAAATAATTTCAACTGTTGTAATTATTGTCTATAAACTCAAGTTTTTGTTGAACACTTTATGTATATAGTATCTTTTGTTTTTATAAATGAATGGTTCATTTCACAAAAGATGTATACAAGTAGTGTTCTATTAAACTTGGTAACAACTAAAGTGTTAAGACTTATCTTGTTTTATATTGAAAGCTAAATTATAAATTAACAATGGTTGTTAGTTTAACTGGTTCTTCTCAAATGTTGAGAAAGCTTTGATGCAGTGGGAGAATTATGAGATAATTCGGCCTGCTGTATTAGTTTGTTTTATGACTCTAGTTATCATATTGATGATGACAGTGAGTTCATAAACAAGAACCAGTGGCTCAAAACCATGAATCTTCAAGAGGTTTACAGACCAATTCTCTGAGGTGAAAACCTCTAAGACTTGACTTTCTGGCAAAGGGATTGTCCCGAAGAGAAGAGGTTAATTGTGTATTAACTTCATCTCTTGTTGTCAGATATAAGTTATATAGTATACTCGTATCCATTGCTCTGTTCTATCTGATAGAACAAGACATATGGATATCAAGACTAGCTATCTTGATAGAGTATCTATTAGTCTTAACCAGGGAGATACATTTTTCAGGATTAAGAGCAAATCGTTTGCGAGCTTCTTCAATCCATTTATGAATTGAAATAAGCATCTATATTCTGATTTATAAGGTTTGTTTTTCAAATCTTATGGTTTTGAACATTACATTGATAAAACTTGTTGGACAAGTGTTTAATCAATGTTAAAGCTTTCATAATATATTCCCGTAATTTTGTCCTGATCATTGAGAATGATGTAGGATTGATTACTGACTTTTAGCATAAACTAGCGACCCACTCCCAAATAGTTGATCTGGAGGTAGGCTTAGTTTGTTATAAGGATTCAGGTTGATCTGAGTCGTAAGAACAAACCGCTAGTGTTGTCTCTAAAATCTTTTATTGACAAGTTGTTGTCAATATTTGATGGTCTATGGATATGGTTTCCTGAGACACCTCAAGCGTTGAGGATACAAGCTGCACCCAAGTGCATTTACATATTGAAGGTCAGATGTATCTTTTGAGATACATGACCCGATATGTGCTATGCAGTGGGAGCTGTCAGTAATATTAGTCCAATTGGATTGGATTCCGGTTAAAGTTTTGTCTTTGTACTTAGAGGAGTAGAATACAAGATTTGTATTGCTGATTCCTCGTTCGTAGCTAAGTCTATTTGCAGCTTGTGAAGCAGCAATAGGTTTATAAGTTGAGCTCGCAGATAGTGCTATGAGGAGATGTGATGGTCACATGGAAAGCCTCGTAGTACTTCATGCTGATTTGTTTACTAAGTCTCTCATGGCTAAAGTGTTTGAGAGACACCTAGAAGAGTCTAGGGCTCCGAGTTGCTGGAAGGGACAGTGGGAGAAAGCTTCTGATATATGATATATTAGTTTTCTCCACCTAACATGTACACCACGGACGTTTAAGTCCAAGTGGGAGTTTGTTGGGTTTTATGTCCTAAAACTCGTGGTTTGTAAACTGTTATGTTTGTAATTATTCTATTTAAAATAAAGAGTTATTAGTTTTATTCAGTAAAGGAGTTTACTGGAATAAAGTGAAACGTGTTTGGTTTAACCTATACCAATGACCAACACCCTTGGCTGAATATGAGTACTTGAGCCTCATGTATGACATGATTGTGGATCAGGCTCAAGTAGTCAGTCAAAACGGTCTATAGTATACGGATAAGGTTGGGTACCTTATTCTGGTAACACTATTGGATGCGGCTCACTTTGTATTGTACAGAACGATGTGATCCGAATCGTTCCACATAGAGATGTGAGAAGTGAGGGCGTCCTGTGTAAAGAGTTTACACAAGATCGAACCGCGTATTAAGTCGCTCTCTCTTTATAACTCCGTTTACTGATGAGACCGACTTATACATTTTGATGGCCTAGGTAACTCGATCTCAATCCTGAGCTCGCTATGAACTCCTGCTTATTCGATAGTATCCTTTGACTTGCACGGGTGAGAGTGGCCCTTTTAGCGCCGACTCAATAAGCCTACCATCTTGAGGATAAAGTCGAATAGGTAGCTGGGGACATAGTACAGCAAGATTGGAGTTCACTCCTAACCCGCTCTTAAGGGTTAGTAGATAGGTTGTTCCCTTAATAGCTGACTTCGAGGCTTGAACAATGAGCGCTCACTCTCTCATGTGATGAGAGGGTTAACTGATCTGATGGTTGGACCACAGATCTATTGTTCATTAGAGGTGTCAGTGGTACTTAAGGAACAAGATGTAATGCAGGGGTTAAACGGTTTAAATGACCCAGCTGCGATTACGAACAACCTGTGAAGGGTCGACTTGCCAGTGACGGTTATATCAGAGGACATAATATATCTACAGTGAGGAGAGTGCAACCCTCGGACTATAGTGGAGTCTCCGGGGGTTAACGAAAGTTGATTGATTCGGGTTAAAAGAGTTTTGACCGAATAAATCTCGTATCGTTGGAGCTCATGATCTGTAGGTCTTTTAGGTTCTCCTAGCTAGCTCGGATAACGCCGTGCAACAATATAAGAGAAAATAAAAGAAAATGAAAAGAATTTGAATTGTTCAAATTCGATTTTTTTTTGGAAGAAGGATGGACATATTTAAATATGATTTAAATATGGGAATGGTCAAAAACATGAATAGGATTCATGCGTAAAAAGTCGGTTTTCGGAAAACCGAGTTTAGTCATATTATTTAATTAATATTTGATATTGAATTAAATAATTTTAATTAATTAAAAAGTTTAATTAATTAAAATATATATATTTATTAATTAAAAAGTTTAATTAATAAAAAAATATATATATTATATTTATTTAAATTTCTTTTTTAAATAAATATTAAATATATATATAAATATATATATATAATTGTGGCTGGACACTTGCATGTGATGCAAGTGTCCTTTGGCTATTAAAAAAAAAAAGAAAAAAAGAAAAGAAAAGGGGTATACGTAAAATGAAAAAAAAGTGAATTCATTAATTGAATTGAGTTTTTTTTTCATTTTGCTCTCTGCATTCCATCTTCTTCTTCTCCTTCTTTTACTTTTCTTTTCTCTTCTTTTCGGTGTCCCACAACACCGTTGCTCGGCGCCGAGGATAGCGGGACTACCTCGGGTGGTCCTCGGGGCGTTCGTGAGAAGAGGTCGGAAGAGTTCGTGACGAGGAACGGCCGACGGACTTGAAGAAATTGGAGCTACAAGGGTATGTATTTCTAATTACTTATTTCCGTCGCTTTGAGCATGTTTTCTATTTGTTAAATTGATGAAATTAGAGTATCATCGGTCCGAAATGGCGTTCCGCTGCGGTAAAACGCTCCATCAATCACTACATTGGACATACATTCATCTCCCTAAACAACCCTACAAGCTACAACTTTGTGCTTAGCTAATTGAGGATCAGAGTTCTTTTTAAACAGGACATCTAGGCCACAAAGTTGCAACTCCTAGGTATACATTCTTCTTCCCTACTTTTTCCTTTTTTCTTTCTTAGGTGGAGCCTTTCCTTTGGTTGCCTTTTGATGCAATGCCACTTGTGGGTTACACACTTGGCACTGATTACTCAGCAACCTAAGAGAGACTCCCCTCTTTATTCTGTTTTTCATTTTTTTTTTTTTTTTTTCAGCTCATCATTTTTTTGTAAAGGAGAAGAAGAATGCTTATGCTTTTAAGGGAGAGAGGAATGTTCCTAGGCCTAGGGTGGCCTCCCCCAAACATAAACTACTCATTGTCCCCAATGAGTGTCTGAGGTGGCACACCCCCAAACTTGTCCTAGAAGCATCTAGTCTAAGGTAAAACAAAGAGAATCTAAAAGCCTTAGGCATAGACAGAACATTCTAAAAGAAAATATCACAGCAGCAGAAAATTGAAAAAACAGATAGGCAAGGACTTACAGCTATGCATGCTGAGCTTTTTAGAGGTTAATTTAAACTATCAAAGGGTGTCCTATGACACTCATCCAGCATGCTGTAAGATAAGCTATATAAGGTAGTCATGATAGCAGCAAAAGATAGAATTTAAACAGATCACAGCCTAGCTAAACAGACAGTCCAAAACATGCATTCAGTAATAAAAATTGCGGTTTCCGCAATTATTTCGCAATAGATACAGGGCAGATATAACAGTGATTAAAACCCCTAAGCATGCTTTTTTCCCGTCACTCGAGCTCTACAAAAATAAAACTAAACTAACCTACCTACTCAGCTATCATCAGACTACACTAAACAATTTAAAAACTAAAAACTAAGCAACTAAAACAGATCAAAATATTAACTAAAAACAGCATAATTCACATGGTTCACAAAAAGCAGTTTGATTTATTTTTTTTCTTGTTTATTCTAAGGGAACCGCAATACTCCCTTTTGGTGCTCCTCAAACTAGCACTCAGACATCTTCCTCATCATCACTCCTTCTTGGTCTTGGAGGCACCCATGGAGTCAGGAGATTCGTGGGAAAATCAGGAAAGATGCATCCAAGTTGGTCAGCAACTTCCTTGTCCCTTGCCTGTGCGTAAGTGGCCCATTGAGCCATCCTCTTCTGCATATCCATCAGGCAAGCCATGGACAGCGACTGATCAACAACCAACCTATCCAGCTCGAATTCCATGTTCCCCTTCCTTTTTAGCCTCAAGCCAGCAGGGAGCTCCAAGTGGCCTGTGTAAGCCATCTGCTGCTCCATTCGCTCAATAGGGACTCCTGCACGCAAGCATAGTTTAGTAATAGTATTAGGGAAGAACAATGGACCCTTACCTTTCTTGGCGCACTCAGCAATGGCGGCTGACATGACTTCACCCACGTTGATCGTGAGACCTCGCATGATTGCATAGACCAGCAGCGATCTGCTCTGGTTGATGGTGGTCTCATGAGTCACTGGGGATAGTTTCCTTCTCACGAAAGAAAACCATACAGCCGCCTTAGCTGTGAGGTTGGCACTCATGAGAGTGTGCCTCCCATTGCGTGACACGGTCCAGGATGCTTCAGGCTGGCCAATGGTTCGAATGCCCTCTTCCAGGACGGCCTCAGTAGGCTCATCAACAATCCTCGCATAGTCAGTATGTTTTTGGCCCTTGAGGCCATAGGCTTCGTTGATGGGTTTTGCTGAGAAGTCCACTTCCACTCCTCTGACCACAGACAGGCCATCCTCAGGATTAAGCACATTGGCGTAAAAGTCATACACCATGCTTGTGTAAGCTGGATTGGGTGGTCTGCACAACTCCTCCCATCCATGATTTGTAATTCCTGCGCGCAAGAACTGCGGCAGGTCAGCAGGTCTGTCGAGGAAGCCCTTCTCGTGCAGCAACTCCCTCTTCCTCAGCTCAATGCCTCTGGACTCAGCGTCAGAGGACACGTACCTCACTGATTGAGGCTCATCTTCAGGGTAAAGCTTGGCTTTCCCTTTGTCCTTTGGTTTGGTTGACTCCGCAGCCTCAATCTTGAGCTTCTTGAGCGACGGCTCAGCACTCTCTTCCTCTGATGCCAGCGCCCTCTTGGCTTTCTTTTTCTTTGATTTCTTGGACCGTTTGGCTTTGATACTCTTGGCAGCCTTCTTCCTCTTCAGCTTTGCCTTGGTTGTGATCGCATGGAGGCAAGCCCCCAATGTTTCTTCCATAGAATCATCCTTCTGCGCAAGACTCTCAGGGCTGACTTCCCTCAACGGAGAGAAGACCTCTTCTTCCTCACCTTCCCCACTGCCCTGCGTCGATTCTTGATACTCCCCATATGGGAATTCAGGGTCAGGCCGTGGAGAAGTATGCGAAGGAGTGGTGCTGTGTGCTGCTGTAGGGGTCTGTGCAGAACTCTGCGGTGATGACGGCAGCTCAGGGCTCTGCGCTGGTGGCGATGAGGAGAGCTCAGGGCTTTGAACCGGTGGAGATGGTGAAGGGCTGCGCTCGGCTGTCTCGTGGGATGGCTGGCCTCGTTCTTGACTCTCCACAGAGGGAGTCTTTTTCTTGATTTCTTCCTCGGCCACAGCCATACTCCATTTGCGCTTCTTGGGCGTGCCTGCTGGTTCAGAGGGTCCAGCAGGTATCTCTGTGACGACCTTCCACTTCTTCTTGCGAATCGGAAGTTTGGGAAGTCGTTCAGTTCGCGCAGCCTCAGCCTCTGCAAGGGCCAGAAGTGCTTCCCTCGCAGCCGTTTCAGCGTCGTCAGCCTTCTTCTTGGCCGCAGATCTTTCAGCCCTCGTGAGCACCATTGTTGAATCGTGGAGGTTTGGAGAGAAGAATCACAGATGAAGAGAAACGCAGATTTCTTGGAGTTCAGATACTTGGGAAATCGTATAGATCAACGCGCGTCTCAACGGATATAAAGAAAACGGAAAAATCCCAACGGCTATATTTTTGCGGATTCTGCAAATCCAGCGCAATTCTAGTGACCGTTGGAGATTTTTTCATTTAAATGTCACTCTTTGCTCAACCGTATCTTTGATTTGGCCCAATATCTTCTTGATCTTTTTAGCTGGATTTAATCTCCTTGATTCCCTCTATTGATTCCCTACAAAAAGAAATAAAATCAACATCAAAGTCGCAATTAAAATCATACAAACTTATACACAAACGATAACCGGAAAAATGGGAAAAATAAACTAAGGCATGAGCCTCATATTGACGAGCACAGCAATCACTCGTCTTCTCTCGTTCTTAATTTCACGCTTCAGTCAAGAGGAAGGCCGAGAGAGTCTTCACATCTCCTTCCTCATAGTAGTGCTTCAACCTTGCACCATTAACCATGAATGGTTGACCTTGCTGCAGGTTCTTTATCTCGATGGCACCATGAACAAACACATTAGTAATTACAAACGGACCTGACCATCTAGACTTAAGTTTGCCTGGAAATAATTCCAATCGTGAGTTAAATAATAAAACAAGTTGGCCTTTCTTAAAGTCCTTGATCCTAAGTCTACTGTCGTGCCAAATCTTGGTCTTTTCCTTATACATTTTGGCATTTTCATAAGACATATGTCTAAGCTCATCAACCTCATGTAATTGCAGAGACCGCAACGTTCGCGCATCGGTCACGCAATAATTCAACTCTTTTAGTGCCCAAAATGCCTTGATTTCTAACTCAAATGGAAGATGACAAGCTTTACCATACACAAGTCTGTAAGGAGACATACCTAGGGGTGTCTTATATGCAGTCCTATATGCCCAAAGTGCATCCTCGAGTTTAAATGACCAGTCCTTTCTATTAGGTTTGACCACTTTTTCTAGGATGTTCTTAATCTCCCTATTTGAAATTTCAGCCTGACCATTCGAGTGTGGGTGATAAGGAGTGGCTACTCTATGTCTAATGTTATACTTAGCCAACACTCTCTCCATAGCCTTATTAATGAAATGTGTCCCCTCATCACTAATGATAGCACGAGGTGTTCCAAACCTAGTAAAAATGTGCCTATGCAAGAATTTTATGACTGTTTTGGCATCATTATTGGGACATGCTATGGCCTCTACCCACTTGGATACATAGTCTACTGCCACTAATATGTAAAGGTTACCTGAGGATGGGGGAAATGGTCCCATGAAGTCAATGCCCCACACATCAAAGAGCTCCAACTCTAAGATGTAAGTGAGAGGCATTTCATCCTTGCGACTAAGGTTACCTGTTCTTTGGCATTCATCACAGCTGTGGGCATAGTTGTGGGCATCCTTGAAGATCGTTGGCCAATAGTAGCCACTCTGAAATACCTTTGCAGCTGTTCTTTGGCCACCAAAGTGTCCACCATAAGGAGCTGTGTGGCAGTGCTGCAGCACAGACTTCGCCTCAGCAGCTGAAACACACTTCCTTAGCAAACCGTCAGCACATGTTTTGTAAAGTGTGGGGTCATCCCATATGAATTTCCTTGCTTCATGAAGGAACCTCTTCTTCTCTTGTCCTCCCTTGAAAGTTGGTAGTACTTGTGATGCAAGGAAGTTAGCAATGTCAGCAAACCAAGGTTCCTCATCGTTATCACGATGAGTCAATACAAAGACATGTTCATCAATAAAAGCATCAGAAATTGCGGGTTCCGCAATTTTTTCGCAATTATGCTGCAATCTAGAAAGATGATCCGCAACCACATTTTCACTTCCTTTCTTATCTTTAATGTCTAGATCAAACTCTTGCAGCAGCAGTACCCACCTAATCAACCTAGGCTTAGCATCAGCCTTCCTCATAAGGTACTTTAAAGCAGAATGGTCAGTGTACACAATTGTTCTGGTGCCCACAATATAGTTCCTAAATTTCTCACAAGCAAACACTACAGCTAGCATCTCCTTCTCAGTGGTTGTGTAGTTGCATTGTGCCTCATTAAGTGTCTTACTAGCATAATAGACAGGGTGTGTTAACTTGTCAATCTTCTGTCCTAACATAACCCCTACAGCATAGTCACTAGCATCACATAACATCTCAAATGGGAGATCCCAATTTGGCCCTACTATAATAGGTGCTGTGACTAGTGCTTTCTTAAGGGTTTTCCAAGCTAGGACACACTCTTTAGAGAAAATGAATGGCTTGTTTAGCTCTAGAAGCTCACATAAAGGCTTGGAGATCTTAGAAAAGTCCTTAATGAACCTTCTATAGAAACCAGCATGCCCTAAGAAACTTCTAATGGCCTTGACATTTTGGGGTTCTACCAATTTCTCTATTATTTCAATTTTTGCCCTGTCAACTTCTACACCTGCCCTTGACACTCTATGACCTAAGACAATCCCTTCATCCACCATGAAGTGGCACTTTTCCCAATTTAGGACTAGGTTGGTCTCCTCACACCTAGCCAAGACTTGTCCTAGGTTCTCTAGACAGTTTGTAAATGAATCCCCAAAGACTGAGAAGTCATCCATGAATATCTCTATCATGGACTCATCCAAATCAGAGAAGATTGCCAACATGCACCTTTGGAAAGTTGCCGGTGCATTGCATAAGCCAAAAGGCATTCTGCGAAAGGCAAAAGTTCCAAAAGGGCAAGTGAAGGTAGTCTTCTCTTGATCCTTAGGGTCTATAGTGATCTGGTTATAACCTGAGTAACCGTCTAAGAAGCAGTAGTAGGCTCTACCAGCTATTCTGTCTAACATTTGGTCAATGAATGGTAGAGGGAAATGGTCTTTTTTGGTCTCTTTATTTAGTTTCCTATAATCCATGCAAACTCTCCACCCTGTGATAGTCCTAGTTGGAATCAGTTCATTGTTCTCATTGACTACCACAGTCATCCCCCCCTTCTTAGGTACACATTGTATAGGGCTCACCCACTGACTACTAGCTATGGGGAAGATCACACCAGCATCTAACCATTTAATTATTTCTTTCTTAACTACCTCTTTCATAGAGGGATTCAGCCTACGTTGGTGATCTACTCTAGGTGTATGCTCTTCCTCTAGTATAATCTTATGCATGCAATAAGAAGGGCTAATGCCTCTAATATCAGCAATAGTCCATGCAATAGCCTTCCTATGTTGCTTAAGTAGTAAAATCAGTTCAACCTCATGCTTTTCACTTAATTTAGAAGAAATAATCACAGGCAATGTATCATTACTTCCTAGATATGCATACTTGAGGTGAGTGGGGAGAGGTTTTAATTCTAAGACAGGTGGATGCTCAATGGATGATTTTAATGGATTCACAGATTTTTCAGTTAAGTCAATATTCATACAAACATGCTGAGGGTTATTTACAGGTATGTCCATTATCTCAGCTATGTTTAAATCAGTTAATTCTAATCCTACATAGTTATTAGCATGCTTAATCAACAATTCATGCTCCAATTGTTCTTCCATTAATGAGTCAACAATGTCCATGTTAGCACAATATTCAGAGTCAGAGGGGTACCTTAAGGCTTTATAAACACTAAATTTCACCTCTTCATCATGAACCGTCATAGTGAGCTCACCTTTTTGGACATCTATTAGTGTCCTACCTGTGGCTAGAAATGGTCTGCCTAACAGGATGGGGACCTCCTTGTCTGCTTCATAATCCAGGATAATGAAATCTGCAAGGAAAATAAACTTGTCAACCTTTACAAGAATATCCTCAATCTTACCTTCAGGGTATGCAATGGATCTGTCTGCTAGTTGTAAAGTGACAGTGGTTGGACGTGCTTCTCCTATTCCTAGCTGGCGGAATAGTGATAGGGGCATGAGGTTTATGCTGGCTCCCAGGTCACAAAGAGCTCTGCCCACGTGCTTGCCTCCTAGCTCTACAGGTAAGGTGAAGGAACCAGGGTCCTTCTCCTTCTTGGGTAGCTTGTTCTGGAGTATGGCACTGCACTCCTCAGTGAGGTTGACTGTTTCAAACTCACCAATTATTTTCTTGTTAGTTATAATATCCTTCAAAAACTTTACATAAGAAGGCATAGACTGTAAAACTTCTACAAAAGGAATGTTAACATGCACTTGCTTAAGAATTTCTAGAAATTTATTAAAGTGCACTTCCTGTTCTTGTTTTTTCTTTAGCCTTCTAGGAAATGGAGGTGGTGGCACATATGCAGGCACTTCAGGTCGCCTCAGGATAGGTGGAGGCCTTGGAATTTCTTCTATCTCCTCTATGATTGGCTCCAGCCTTTGTCCTGATGTGCTTGTTGTTGGTGGACCTTGGTTTGGCAGAGACTCCAGTGGAGCACTAGACTCAGTGTTCTCTACTCTCTTTGGTGTGTCCTTGGTGCTGCTTACCAATGGTCTACCACTTCTAAGTTCAATTGCTTGAACTTGCTATTTACCATCTCTCCTTGGCACTTCAGTGTCAGCAGGGAGTCTACCTTGGGGCCTACTTTTGATTTCGTTGGCTAGTTGCCCTATTTGGTTCTCTAGGCTCCTAAGAGTAGCTTGCTGGCTCTGCAGAGTGGCATCATTCTTGGCTATGTATTCCTTAAGTAAGTTTTCTACAGAAGATCCTACAGGTTGGTTGTATGGTTTTTGATACATTGACTGGTTATGTTGGGGAGTGAAACCAGGAGTTCCACTCGGTCTTGGTTGGTTAGGAGCTTGGTTAGCATTTTGTTGGCCACCCCATGACAGGTTTGGGTGGTTCCTCCAACCAGGGTTGTAAGTATTGGAATAGGGGTTGTTCCTAGGCTGCTGCTGGCTTCCAATATAGCAGACTGAGGCTGGATTCCCAGGGCAGTATTCATACAGGTGCCCTTCCCCACAGAATCCACATACAAGTGTCTCACCTTGACTTGGTTGGGTGCCCATTGACATGGCTGTAGCGGTGTTGACACTTGTTTGGAGATTGGTTTGAGCCATTTGCTTAACTAGGTTGGTCAGGGCATTTATTTGGCTGCTCATTGCACTTAGAGCATCCTTGTCTTGAGCTCTAGTTGGCTCAACTGGATCATCTGACCACCTACAGTGAGATGCTGAGATCTTCTCCAAGAACTCATAGGCTTCGTTGTAACTCTTGGACAACATGGAACCTCCAGCAGATGAATTTAAGACTTGCCTAGTGTTGGGGTTGCATCCTTTGAAAAAGACCTCTATTTGGATACACCATGGGATGCCATGGTGTGGACATTTAAGAAGAAGATCTTTGAACCTAGTCCAAGCTTCGTGAAGAGACTCATTCTCAGCTTGTTTGAATTTAACTATGTCATCACGAAAGGTAGAATTCCTATCAGGTGGGAAGTATTTGACTAGGAATTTCTCTGCTAAGTCTGTCCAATTAAGGACAGATCCAGAGGGTAATGAGTTTAACCATGTTTTGGCTTTGTCCCTCAAAGAGTAAGGGAACAGATATAGCCTCAAGGATTCTTGGGAAACTCCAGGGATGATGAATGTATCACTAACTCCTAAGAAGTTTCTAAGATGGTTGTGGGGATCCTCATTTTCCACTCCAAAGAATTGTCCCACAGTGGACAACATTTGGAACATCACTGGCTTTAACTCGAATGAGTTGGCAGTGATTTCAGGACGAATTATGCTGGGGTTCAGCTCCCCAGGCATAGGTACTAGGTATGAGAGAATGGCACTATTCTTATCATTCGCTATTTCGATGGGATTGCGAGTGATAGGTACCGGATTTGGAATTATTCCAGCCATTTCTTCTTGAGACAATTGCGGAGGAATTGCGGTTCCCGCAATTACTTGAGGTAAAGGGGGTTGTTTAAAGAGACGTTTCTTGGCTCTATTTATGGCCCTAAGTAACCTCTCAGGCTCAGGATTGAACTCTAGATCACTACTTGAAGGCTCACTCATAAACTAACCCGATGGTACCTGTAAAAGAAATGAACTAGATTAGTTACAATAGATGGTAAACTTGGTGTTTCAAACTTAACAAACTTCGTTTTCACTTAAATAAATCCCCGGCAGCGGCGCCAAAAACTTGTTACGTGCTCAATGTGTTAAAATAAATAAGCAATAAGATAGAGAGAGCACTTAGAACATGCAAGCATACATGATCTTATAGAAAGTAGTAAGTATTTTTTCATTCGTTTTCCCACAGAGATTTATTATAAGCTATTCATGAAGTGTTTTGTTAAGAAAGAAGGGATGGATTTGATGAGGTAGAATTGGTTTTAAATTGTCTATTTCTTACTGAATACGTAGAGGGTAGCAACATAAACAAGTGCAAGTCAAAGCTAAACTCAAATGAAAAGAGACGAGATTAATAAATGAAGAAGAAAACAGCTAAACAGAATTGTAAAC
Organism: Herpetospermum pedunculosum; assembly: GCA_028017165.1. NCBI lineage: Eukaryota > Viridiplantae > Streptophyta > Magnoliopsida > Cucurbitales > Cucurbitaceae > Herpetospermum > Herpetospermum pedunculosum. The sequence continues at coordinate 36,813,954 of CM051529.1, forward strand.
TTAGCAGAATTGCGGAAACAGCAATTCTACCGCAATTGTCCTAACAGCGAAAGTGTGTAAAATGGAGAAACAAGGGCTACTAACGACTCCTCTATAGGCATTTTCTCACGATTCTCAAGCATTGGATCAACTCTCTATGCATCAAACTCACTCAATCTCATGTATCGTCCGATTCCATGCATTAGATTCTTTAGTTTACTCATGTCCAAGTAAGGTCTTAAGCATCTTGTTAAAGCAGAAAGTTATGGTTTGTACTAGGAAAACGCCTATTCCTAGGTCGTTTTCTGGCTACCTTGAAAGGCTAGCATGAGTGTATGACTCTGAACTCTTACTCCTTCCAGAGGTTAGGAGTTCTTTGGACAAAATGGATGGCCAATCGAAATTGCCCGTGGGATGAAGCTTACATACAATCAATGCTTCGAGAGCTATCCTACATGCTTGGTTCACGTTTTTTTTTAGCCTATAGTATTGTCATTAGCATGCCCCTATGTGACTTAGTTACTCATGGATGTGGGGAGAACAGAAGTAAGAGAAGAAGTAGACATGCTTAGAAGGAATTTAAAGACAAAACAGTGAGGAAAAGCAGTAGATCGCAAAAGCAAGAAACTGTGAAACAATGAATTTTGCGTTTGATTACTTGATTGTTTGAAGGAATAAAAGAACACTTAAAATGAATAACAAAAAGACAGAACACCACGAAATGCAATAAACTAGCCACTAGAACAGGAACAACAACTAAACAACGCTGGAAAGTAGAAATGAAGACAGAAAGCAAGTAAATGAGCTTGAACGCCTCGTCGCAACTGCCTCGGCTGAAGGATGAGGAAGAGCAGCCTTGCTTGGATGAATCCAATCGGGAGAGAAGACAAATCTCCTCTCCTTCCTATCTGATTATCGATTCCAATAGCTGAGCTTCGCAAACCAACAGACGGCAAAGGAAAACAGGAGAAAAGATGGAGCTGCGAGAAGACTTCTATGCTTTCGGATGATGATTGAACCCTCGACTTTGACCCCCTTTTATAGCAATCTGCAGGTGCATTTGGGCCAAGGAGAACCATCAATCTTCAACGTCGTACTTCAGAATGGATGGAGGAGAAAGAACGAATCCCTGAAATAACGGAAATTAACAGAAAAAGATCAGTCAACTTACGGTTTTCACTTGAAACATTGCGGTTTCAGCAATGTTTCCGCAATGTTGTCGCAATGCTTGTTTTTCATTCTTTTCCTTCGGTTTTCAACCCTTTTCTTTCCTATTGTACATAAGTCCTAATTTAGCTACCTTCTTCTAATTCTCATATTTAAGCATAGGTTTAGGCTAAATGCTATCAAAAACACCTAAGAGTGAACATCTTTCTAAGATAATTAACTCCTAAAAAGGTCACTTTTGGAGACGTAACAGATACTTTCGTCATCCCTGGAGTTTCCCAAGAAGCCTTAAGACTTTACCTCTTTCCCTACTCATTAAGAGATAAAGCCAAAACGTGGTTAAATTCCTTTCCCTCTGGATCGATTGTCAATTGGACAGATCTAGCTGAAAAATTCCTAGTCAAATACTTCCCACCCGATAGGAATTCCAATTTCCGTGATGATATGATTAAATTCAAGCAAGCCGAAAACGAATCACTACACGAAGCTTGGACAAGATTCAAGGACCTATTGCTTAAATGTCCACACCATGGCATTCCATGGTGTATCCAAATAGAAGTGTTCTTTAAAGGATGCAACCCTAGCACAAGGCAAGTGTTGAATTCCTCAGCTGGTGGTTCCATGCTTTCAAAGATCACAATGAAGCCTATGAGATTTTGGAGAAAATCTCAACTTCCCATTGTAGATGGTCAGACGATCCTGTAGAGCCAAGAAAAGCTCAAGACAATGACGCACTTAGTGCAATGAGTAGCCAAATCAATGCCCTGACCAATCTAGTAAAACAAATGGCTCAAACTAATCTCCAACAAAGTGTCAACACCCCAGCAGCCGTTTCAACGAGCGCAACAACCAACCAAGGTGAGGCACTAGTCTGTGGATTCTGTGGGGAAGGGACATGTATGATTTTTGCCCTGGGAATCCATCCTCGATATGTTATGTTGGAAGTCAACAGCAACCTAGGAACAATCCCTATTCTAACACCTATAACCCTGGTTGGAGGAACCACCCAAAACTTTCTTGGGGTGGACAACAAAATACTAACCAAGCACAAAACCAACCAAGACCGAGTAGAACACCTGGTTTCACTCAATAAACTAACCAACCCATGTACCAAAAGCAATATAACCAACCAATAGGATCATCAGTAGAGAATTTGCTTAAGGAATACATTGCAAAAAATGATGCAACCCTGCAAAGTCTGCAAGCCACCCTTAGGAGCCTAGAAAACCAAATAGGGCAGTTAGCAAATGAACTGAAAAATAGACCCCAAGGTAGATTGCCTGCAGACACTGAAGTACGAAGAACGGATGGAAAAGAACAAGTTCAAGCAATTGAACTTCGTAGTGGAAGATTGTTGGTGATCAATAACAGAGAAGCACCAAAGCGAGTAGAGAATGAAGAGTCTTGTGCTCCACTGAATTCTCTGCCCAACCAAGATCAATCACCACCAAGCACAACAAGGGTGAGGCTGGAACCTATTTTTGAGGAACTAGAAGAAATCCCAAGGCCTCCACATGTCATTAGGCGACCTGAAGTGTCTACATATGTGCCACCACCCCCATTCCCTAGAAGGCTGAAAAAGAAACAAGAACAGGAAGTGCACTTTAATAAGTTTTTAGAAATTTTAAAACAAGTGCATGTTAATATCCCATTGTTATCCAATCTATGCCTTCTTATGTTAAATTCTTGAAAGATATAGTTACTAACAAAAGAATCATTGGTGAATTTGAAACAGTGAATCTCACCGAGGAGTGCAGTGCTATACTCCAAAACAAACTACCAAAGAAGACAGATCCATCGTGGGCAGAGTTCTGTGTGATCTGGGAGCCAACATCAATCTCATGCCCTTGTCACTATTCCGTCAGCTTGGAATAGGGGAAGCACGACCTACTACTGTCACCTTGCAGCTTGAAGACAGATCCATCGCATACCCTGAGGGTAAAATTGAGGATATACTTGTCAAGGTTGACAAATTCATCTTTCTCGCAGATTTTATAATTCTGGATTATGAGGCAGACAAGAAGGTACCAATCTTATTGGGCAGACCATTTCTAGCCACAGGTAGGGCTTTAATCGATGTCCAAAAAGGTGAGCTCACCATGAGAGTTCATGATGAGGAGGTTAAATTCAGTGTATTTAAAGCTCTGAGGTATCCCTCTGATACTGAATCCTGTGCAAATGTAGATGTAGTAGATGTAGTAGATTCACTTATGGAAGAAGAACTTGAGCATGAACTGTTAATTAAGCATGCTACTGACTATGTACAAGTAGATAGAGATGACTTAAACATTTCTGAATTGATGGATATATCTGTGGACAATCCTCAGCATGTTTGTATGACTAATAACTTGTCTGAAAGAACCACAAATCCTTTGAAACCATCAATTGAACATCCACCTTCACTAGAATTAAAACCATTGCCTGATTGTTGCGTGCTCAATGTGTTGAAATAATTAGGCAATAAAAGAGATAGAGCACTCAGAACATGCAAGCATACATGATCTTATAGCAAGTAGTAAGTATATTTCATTCGTTTTCCCACAGAGATTTATTTTTAGCTATTCGCGAAGTGTTTTGTTAAGAAAGAAGGGGTGGATTTGATGGGGTAAAATTGGTTTTTAATTATCTAATTTTTGCTGAATGTGTAAAGGGTAGTTACATAAATAAGAACAAGTTAAAGCTAAGCTCAAATGAAAAGAGACGAGATTAATAAATGAAGATAAAAACAGCTAGACAAAATTGTAACTTAAGCAGAATTGCGGAGACAGCAATTCTACCGCAATTAAATAGCAGCGAAAGTGTGGAAATGGGTGAATTAAGGGCTACTAATGACTATCCTATAGGCATTTTTATACGATTCTCAAGCACTGGATCTACTCTCTATGCATCAAACTATCTCAATCTCATGTATCGTCCGATTCCATGCATTAGATTCTTTAGTTTACTCAACTCAAAGTAAGGTCTTAAGCATCTTGTTAAGGCAGAAAGATATGGTTTGTACTAGGGAAACGCCTATTCCTAGGCCGTTTTCTGGTTACCTTGAAAGGCTAGCATGATAATATGACTCTGAACTCTTACTCCTTCCAGAGGTTAGGAGTTCTTTGGACAAAATGGATGGCCAATCGAAATTGCCCGTGGGATGAAGCTTACATACAATCAATGCTTCGAGAGCTATCCTACATGCTTGATTCACGTTTTTTAGCCTAAGGAGTTGTCATTAGCATGCCCCTAAGTGACTTAGTTACTCATGGATATAAGGAGAACAGAACTAAAGGATAAGATAGACATGCTTAGAAGGGAAATGTGCTTAAAACAGCAAGGGAAAACAGTAGAATGCAAAGGCAGAAACTGTGAAATACTGAACTTTTATGTTTGATTAACTGATTGTTTGAATGAACATAAGAGATACTTAAAGTAAAGAACAGAAAGACAGAACACAACGAAATGAACTAAATTAGCCACAAGAACAGAAACAACACAAGACAGAGTTGTAAAGTAGAAATGAAGAACAGAAAGCAATAAAACAGCTCGAATGACTCGTTGCAGCCGCTTCGAATGAAGGATGAGAAAGGTCAGCCTTGCTTGGATGAATCCAATCGGGAGAGAAGAAGAATCTCCTCTCCTTCCTATCAGATTATCGATTCCAACAGCTGAGCTTCGCACACCAGCAGACGGCAAAGGAAAACAGGAGAAAAGATGGACTGCGAGAAGACTTCTACGCTTTCGGATGATGCTTGAACCCTCGACTTTGACCCCTATTTATAGTAATCTGCAGGTGCATTTGGGCCAAGGAGAACCATCAATCTTCAACGTCGTACTTCAGAATGGATGGAGGAGAAAGAACGAATCCCTGAAATAACGGAAATTAACAGAAAAAGATCAGTCAACTTACGGTTTTCACTTGAAACATTGCGGGAACCGCAATGTTTCCGCAATGCGTTCGCAATGCTTGTTTTTCATTCTTTTCCTTCGGTTTTCAACCCTTTTCTTTCCTATTGTACATAAGTCCTAATTTAGCTACCTTCTTCTAATTCTCATATTTAAGCATAGGTTTAGGCTAAATGCTATCAAAAACACCTAAGAGTGAACCTCTTTCTAAGCCAATTAAGTCCTAAAAAGGTCACTTTTGGAGACGTAACACTGATCATCTTAAGATACTTTGCCTGTTATTATTTCGTCCAAATTGAGTAAACAGCATGAAATTGCGTTAGTATTGCTGCTTAAGCAACATAAAAAAGCTATTGCCTGGACGATTGCTGATATAAGAGGTATTAGTCCTTCCTATTGCATGCATAAAATATTGTTAGAAAAGGAACATACAGCTAAGGTAGATCACTGATAACTCCATTTTGGAGCTATTATTCACTTCCTAATTCTAGCTAAATTCCGCATTGAATTTGTTAATATGTCTCATTTGTAGGAGAATTGCGGTGAAGAGCTCATGCGTAAATTGGACTCGTTTCGGAGCTAAGAGCGGTGTTTTAACACCCCGGGAGTGCATTGGGAAAAGGGCACGTTGATCCAAGAAGAACCGGACAAAAATTGCCTAGGAGAGGCAATTTTCCAGCCCAAACCCGAGAGCAAGCGTCGAGACGCTTGCTCAACGCTGCCGAGCGTCGAGACACTGTCGTGGCGTCGAGACGCTCCAAGGGAGGCGCGCGCAAGAAATCATCGGGACAGCGTCGAGACGCTCGTCCAACGTCTCGACGCCATCGCGAGGCGCGCGCGGATTAATTAGGTCGCAGCGTCGCGATGCTGTCCCAGCGTCTCGACGCTCCGACGGATTTAAATGGGCTGAAGATGATTTTGCAGCCAACTTTTTGACGATTTTTCCGAACTTCATCTTCTTCCTCTCGTTTTTTCTTCCTCTTTTAGCTTAGCTCCGCCATTTGTGGCATAGTTTGGAGCTTTTATTTGTAATAGGGTTAGAGATGATGTCCATGGCCTCCGTTGGAGCGTTTGTGACGATCCACCCTATGGTCGACTAAGGTATTGTGAAGGGTTTGGGGTAATTTAAGGGATTTCTTGCTAGACTTCTATACTTTGATAATCCATGCTTTAAATTCCAATTTGGTTTCTTATTTGTATGCATTTATTGTTCTTACTTCATCCCATGCATGTGTTAGATTTCGCCGACGGACAATCGAGTTTTCTAGCATATGTTAGAGTTAAAGAGTAGCGATGTCGTGCCTCTCTCTATTCGCCTAGTAACACAGAACAATGAAATAAATCGGAGTATCGAGTCATGCATGATAGTTGTTGGGTACTTCAGCGTTGGCGGGTAGCCAGTTAGCAATTTGATTACGTGGTCGAATGTCCGCCGCTGTATGCTAGTGACTGTTTAGAGTCAATTTGGGGTTGATCACTTTAATGAAACTTTAAACAATGTTTACTTAGATCGTTTGATTTAATTAATTGCTATGGAGCCGGTTACTTTAGGGTGCCCTGGGTAACCGACCGCGTGTATGACAAACTGTTAGCCTTAGGATTGTATTAAATGATAAGTGGTAGAATGTCTAGCAAAGAAATCCTGAAAATCCCCGAACCGTACACTCGTCAATCTCTTTCTCTTTAATTCTTCCGTTAGCGATTAATTCTTTTTATTGCATGCTTAAACTCCCCCCTTGTTACAAAACCCAATTTGTCAATTAATTTCCACTTCAAGCTTTAATTTCAATCACGTCATTCTCTGTGGATCGACCCTGTTACCACTAGCTGCAAACCTTTTGTTAATAGGCTTATAAATTGTATTTTGGCAAGCCTCAACAGCTTGAAATTTATAGCGATAGTTCAAAAATATCGTTACCAATCACCAACGTAGGTTGAACCCCTCCATGAAGGAGGTAGTTAAAAAAGAAATTATCAAATGGTTAGATGCTGGTGTAATTTTTCCCATAGCCAATAGCCAATGGGTTAGCCCGATCCAATGTGTGCCTAAGAAAGGTGGAATGACTGTAATAGTTAATGAGAATAATGAACTAATACCAACCAGAACTGTTACAGGATGGAGAGTCTGTATGGACTATAGAAAACTTAACAAGGAAACAAAGAAAGATCGTTTTCCTTTACCATTTATAGATCAAATGTTAGATAGAATATCTGGCCGAGCCTATTACTGCTTTTTAGATGGTTATTCTGGATATAACCAAATTACCATAGACCCTGTGGACCAGGAGAAAACAACCTTTACATGCCCCTTTGGAACATTTGTTTTTCGCAGAATGCCATTTGGCTTATGCAATGCACCAGCAACATTCCAAAGGTGCATGTTGGCCATTTTCTTTGACTTAGATGAGTCCATGATAGAAATATTTATGGATGACTTCTCAGTCTTTGGTGATTCTTTTAACAACTGCTTAGAAAACTTAGGACAAGTCCTAACTAGGTGTGAACAGACCAACCTAGTTTTAAATTGGGAGAAATGCCACTTTATGGTGGAGGAAGGAATAGTCCTAGGACATAGAGTATCTAGAGCAGGAGTAGAGGTCGATAGGGCCAAAATAGAAATAATAGAGAAGCTAGTGGAACCTAAAAATGTAAAGGCTATTAGAAGTTTCCTAGGTCATGCAGGTTTTTATAGGAGATTCATTAAAAATTTCTCAAAAATCTCTAAACCCTTGTGCGAGCTTCTAGAGCTTAATAAACCATTTGTATTCTCAAAAGAATGTTTCCTAGCATGGACAACACTTAAAGAAGCCTTAGTCAAAGCACCAATTATAGTAGGTCCAAACTGGGATTTACCGTTTGAAATGATGTGTGATGCTAGTGACTATGCAGTCGGGGTTATGCTAGGACAAAAAATAGATAAACTAACACATCCTGTATACTATGCAAGTAAGACTTTAAATGAAGCACAATGTAATTACACTACCACAGAGAAGGAAATGCTAGCTGTAGTGTTTGCCTGTGAAAAGTTTAGAAATTACATTGTAGGAACTAGAACAATTGTGTACACTGATCACTCTGCACTAAAATATCTAATGAGGAAGGCTGATGCTAAGCCACAGTTAATTAGATGGGTGTTATTATTGCAAGAGTTTGACCTAGACATTAGAGATAAAAAAGGATGCGAAAATGTAGTTCCTGACCATTTATCTAGATTGCGAAGTAATTTCGAAATAATTGTTGAGCCAGCAATTTCTGATGCCTTTGTTGATGAGCATGTCTTTGTGTTGGCACATCGTGATAACGATGAGGAACCTTGGTTCGCGGATATTGCTAACTTTCTTGCCTCGCAGGTACTACCAACTTTCAAAGGGGGGCAAGAAAAGAAGAGGTTCCTACATGAAGCTAGGAAGTACATCTGGGACGATCCTACACTTTACAAGACTTGTGCGGACGGATTGCTGAGGAAGTGTGTATCAGCTGCTGAGGCGAAGTCAGTGTTGCAGCACTGTCATACGTCTCCTTACGGTGGACATTTTGGTGGCCAAAGGACGGCTGCAAAGGTGTTCCAAAGTGGCTACTACTGGCCCACGATCTTCAAAGATGCACACGACCATGCACACAGCTGCAATGAGTGTCAACGGACAGGTAACCTTAGTAGGAAGGATGAGATGCCTCTCACCTATATCTTAGAGTTGGAACTCTTTGATGTATGGGGCATTGACTTCATGGGACCATTCCCTCCATCTGCAGGTAATCTCTATATACTTGTAGCTGTAGATTACGTATCTAAATGGGTAGAAGCTATTGCATGTCCCTCAAATGATGCCAAAACAGTCATTAAGTTTCTAAATAGGCATATTTTTACAAGATTTGGCACACCACGTGCAATAATAAGTGATGAAGGAACCCACTTTATAAATAAAGCCATGAAAAAGGTACTAGCTAAATACAATGTTAGACATAGAGTAGCAACTCCTTATCACCCACACTCAAATGGACAAGCTGAAATATCCAATAGGGAGATCAAGAGCATACTTGAAAAAGTGGTTAAACCTAATAGAAATGACTGGTCTTTTAAGTTAGACGATGCACTTTGGGCGTATAGGACTGCATATAAAACACCCTTAGGTATGTCTCCTTATACGCTAGTGTATGGAAAAGCATGTCATCTTCCCTTCGAATTAGAAATCAAAGCCTTTTGGGCCTTAAAAGAGCTGAATTATTGCGTGACCGATGCGGGAACATTGCGGTCTCTGCAATTACATGAGTTAGATGAGCTAAGACACATGTCCTATGAAAATGCTAAAATGTATAAAGAAAAAACTAAGATTTGGCATGATAGTAGACTTAGGATCAAGGACTTTAAAAAAGGCCAGCATGTCTTATTATTCATTTCGCGGTTACGGTTATTTCCAGGCAAACTTAAGTCTAGATGGTCAGGTCCTTTTGTGATTACTAACGTCTTTGTTCATGGTGCTATTGAGATTCGAAACCTACACCAAGGGCAGCCGTTTATGGTGAATGGTGCGAGGTTGAAGCATTATTACGAGGAAGAAGATGTGAAGACACTCTCAGCCTTCCTCTTATCTGAAGCCTGAAGGGCGAATCGAGAGGGGAGGAGTGACAACTGTGCTCATCCGTCAGAAGGCTATGCCTTAGATTTTTCTTTAGTATTTTAGATTGCGTTTCCTATGATTATTTCTTGTTTTAATTAAGTATTTTTGTTTTGATTAGGAGTATATTAATGGGAGATTTTAAAATGGCAATGAGGGAGATGAATCAAGGGGAGGAAATCCACGAAAAGATCTGGAGAAATTAGAGATTTGGTTGCTAAAATCTTGCAACTAAAATCAAGAAAATCCTAACGGCTATGCTGATTAATTGCGGAAGAGTTGCGGAGTCCGCAACAAAAAAATGACCGTTGGAGAACACTTGAGTACAAATAGCCGTCGTTGGGGATCCCTGCCCTCTCAAACCGTTGGAACTCCGAAAACTCAGACTTCTCCTTCCTCTGCATCTCCCACACTCAGATTTTCAAAGAAACAACAATGGTGACAACACGATCAGACCGATCCACGCCCAAGAAAGCGTCGCCTGACGCAGAGGAGACTGTGAAGGAGGCGTTGCTTTCTCTGGCGGACGCCGATGCTGCGCAACCCTCAAGACCGCCGAAGCTTCCTGTGAGAAAGAAGAAATTGACGGTGGCGACGACAGAGGTTGCTGATCCCTCTGATCCGGCGAAGACGCCGAAGAAAAAGAAGTGGAAGGTCCCATTACCTGACTCCCCGAGCAGAGAGAAAAAGACTCCAAGCGAGGAAAGCCTCGGGAGTGGCCGTCCGTCATTTGAGACGACCGTGCAGAGCCCCGAATCTTCCCAACACACGCCGGAGCCTGAAGTTCCACCTGAAGAGCACCAAGATTCGGTGCCAATCGACGAATCGGCTGAGGAAGACGAGGTGTTTTCCCCCTTAAGGGATGTCAATCTTGACAGCCCTGTGGAGGAGAAGAGCAGGGACTCCATGGAGGAAACGTTGGGGGAATGTCTCCATCACTTGACCACCAAGGCGCGGCTCAAGAAGAAGGTCCCTGTAATTGTAAAGGCCAAGCGGCCAAAGGCGTCTAAACGATCCAAAAGGAAGAGGGTTGAAGCTGAGCCCTCTTTGAAGAAGATGAAGATTGAGGCCGTTGAGTCGGCCAAAGTGAAGGAAAAGGGGAAAAGAAAGATGTATCCAGAAGACGATCCTCGAGCTGCGAGGTATGTCTCCAAGGAAGTAGAGGCCAAGGGCCTCGAGTTGATGAAGAAAGAACTCCTCCACGAGCGAGGATTTCTTGATGCATTGGCGGACCTGCCGCAATTCTTGCGCGCAGGGATGATTAACCATGGCTGGGAGGAACTCTGCAGGCCTCCAATTCCAGCCTATCCTAATATGGTGTACGTTTTCTACGCCAATCTCACACACCCTGAAGCGTGTCTATCAATGGTGAGAGGGGTGGAAGTCGATTTCTCTGCCAGCGCCATCAACGAAGCCTATGCTCTCAAGGGGCATACGCACTCTTAATATGCCAAGATAGTCGAATCACCTTCAGAGGCAGTCCTAGAAGAGGCCCTGAACACAATAGGCAAACCTGAGGTAGCTTGGGCGGTCTCAAGGAATAGGAAGCACATCTTGATGAGTGCAACCCTTAGAGACAAGCCAGCAGTCTGGTTCTCCCTTGTACGCAGACGCATCTCCCTAGTGACACATGAAACGACCATCAACCAGGGGCGATCGTTGCTGCTCTATGCCATCATGCGGGCACTCACCATTGATGTTGGTGAAGTCATTGCCTCCTCCATCACTGAGTGCTTGATAACTCCATTATGGAGCTATTAAATACTTCCTAAGTATAGTTAAAGTCCGCATTTAAATGTTTAATTTATCTCGTTTGTAGGAGAAATGCGGCAAAGAGCTCGTGCGTCCATTGGACCCGTTTCGGAGCTAAAAGCGGAGTTTTAACGCCCCGGGAGTGCATCGGGAAAGGGCAAGTCGATCCGAGAAGAAACAGACCAAAATTGCCTAGGAGAGGCAATTTTTCCAGCCCCAAACCCGAGAGCTAGCTCGATGCTGCCGAAGCGTCGAGACCCTGCTGCGGCATCGAGACGCTCCAGAGGAGGCGCGCACAAGGAATTATCGGGCTAGCGTCGAGACGCTGCCCTAGCGTCTCGACGCCATCGCGAGGCGCGCGCGGATTACTTAGGGCGTAGCGTCGCGACGCTGCCCTAGCGTCTCGACGCTACGTCGATTAAAGGGGCTGTAAATGACGATTTCAGCAGCAATTCTTGAGATTCTTAGGCGATTTCTCTTCTTCTTCCTCTCGGTTTTCCCCTATTTTCCCCTTAGCTCTGTTGGGTTTTATGTCCTAAAACTCGTGGTTTGTAAACTGTTATGTTTACAAATACTCTATTTAGAATAAAGAGTTATTAGTTTTATACAGTAAAAGAGTTTACTGGTATAAAGTGAAATGTGTTTAGGTTAACCTATACCAATGACCAACACCCATGGCTGAATATGAGTACTAGAGCCTCATGTATGACATGATTGTGGATCAGGCTCAAGTAGTCAGTCAAAACGGTCTATAGTATACGGATAAGGCTGGGTACCTTATCCTGGTAACACTATTGGATGCGGCTCACTTTGTATTGTACAAAACGATGTGATCTGAATCGTTTCACATGGAGATGTGCGAGTGAGGGCGTCCTGTGCAAAGAGATTGCATAAGACCGAACCGCGTATTAAGTCGCTCTCTCTTTATAACTGCGTTTACTGATGAGACCGACTTATACATATTGATGGCCTAGGTAACTCGATCTCAATCCTGAGCTCGCTATGAACTCCTGCTTATTCGATAGTATCCTTTGACTTGCACGGGTGAGAGTGGCCCTTTAGCGCCGACTCAATAAGCCTACCATCTTGGGGATAAAGTCGAATAGGTAGCTGGGGACATAGTATAGCAAGATTGGAGTTCACTCCTAACCCGCTCTTCAGGGTTAGTAGATAGGTTGTTCCCTTAATAGCTAACTCCGGGGCTTGAACAATTAGCGCGCTCACTCTCATGAGATGAGAGGGTTAATTGATCTGTTGGTTGGACCACAGATCTATTGTTCATTAGAGGTGTCAGTGGTACTTAAGGAACAAGACGTAATGCAGGGGTTAAACAGTTTTAATGACCCAGCTGTGATTACGAACAACCTGTGAAGGGTCGACTTGCCCGTGACGGTTATATCAGAGGACACAATATATCTACAGTGAGAAGAGTGCAACCCTCGGACTATAGTGGAGTCTCCGGGGGTTAACGAAAGTTGATTGATTCGGGTTAAAAGAGTTTTAACCGAATAATCTCGTATCGTTGGAGCTCATGATTTGTAGGTCCTTTAGGTTCTCCTGGCTAGCTCGGATAACGTCGTGCAACAGTATAAAAGAAAAGAAAAAGAAAAAGAATTTGAATTGTTCAAATTCGGTTTGTTGAAGAAGGATAGACATATTTAAATGTGATTTAAATATGGGATTGGCCTAAAACATGAATTGGATTCATGTGCAAAAAAGTCGGTTTTCGGAAAATCGGGTTTAGCCTTATTATTTAATTAATATTTGATATTGAATTAAATAATATGAATTAATTAAAATGTTTAATTAATTAATTAATATATATATATATATATATTTATTTATTTATTAAAATGTTTAATAAATAAAATATTTATTATTATTATAATTAATAATAATAATATTTAAAAAAAAATATATATATATATATATATGTGTCTTACATGCAATTGCATGTAAGACACATATGTTAACATTTGTTAATATATATATGTATATGGCAAAAAGTTTGTTTTGGTGGATTTTGATGAGTTTTTTAAACTCATTTGAGTTTGAAGCCCTCTGCCATGGTTCCTTCTTCTTCCTCTTCTTTTTCTTTTTCTTTTCTTTTGGTATCGGTGTCCCACAACACCGTTGCGCGACGCCGAGGATAGCGGGACTACCTAGGGTGGTCCTCGAGGCGTTCGTGAGAAGAGGCCGAAAGAGTTCGTGACGAGGAACGTGCGGCGGAGCTTGAAGAAATTGGAACTATAAGTGTATGTATTTCTAATTTCTTATTTCCGTCGTTTTGAGCATGTTTTTTCGATTTGTTAAATTGATGAAATTAGAGTATCATCGGTCCGAAATCGCGTTCCGCTGCGGTAAAACGCTCCATCAATTGGTATCAGAGCGATTTTGTGATTAACTCAATTTGCATCAATTTAAGTTGGTGGGTATTTTAATTTAGAAATTGTTTCTGAATTGGCGTCTAAAGTGAATATCGATTTTGGCATAGTTTCTATTTAAATTTCATTATTTGTAATTGCCCGAGAATGTATGGGCTTTAATGTGTGCTGAAGCGTCTGTTTTTTTAGAGTCATTAGAGTCCATATAGGTTTCTTTGTGAAAGAAGATTGAGTTTGGAACTCGCCGAAATGTTCGGTATAAGTTCAAACTCGTTCTAGGCAATACGAGGAGAAATTCGAAGAGAAATTGGCCGAAGCGTTCGGAGGAAGCAAGTTGGTCAAAGGCGGCGCGAAGAGTTCGAAGTCCGCTCAAGACGTAGCTTGTTGTTCAAGCTTGTAATAAATTAGTTATTGCTTGCTAAATTCCAAAATCGATCCACTTTAGTGTGTTTAATTAATTATGCATTGTGAATGTATGTTTTAATTGAAATCCATGTTTGTATGTGCATAACGTATGCCATATAGATTTAAAATCCCACCGTAGGAAGCATGCTCCATGCATAGTAAATATGTTATAAGTGTTATAATATATAGTATGCATATTTAGGAATTCATGAGAATTAATATAAAAGTTATATTAATTCATGAATTTGATGTTGTTAGTTTAATAGAGAAATTGATATAAGCGTTATATTAATTATGAAATTGAACTTACAACATTGGTTATCCTAGTTTTATGCATATTGTATATTATAAGTGTTGTAATGTATATGCATATTTAATTCATGAGTATTAATATAAGAGTTATATTAATTCATGAATTTGATGTTGTTTACTTAATAGAATAATTAATATAAGTGTTATATTAATTATGAAATTAAAACATCCAACATTAGTTTTATGCATATTGTATGTTATAATTGTTATAATGTATAGGATGCATGCTTAATTCATTTAAAATTGATATAAGTGTTATATTAATTTATGAATTAGGAGTTGTATGTTTAAAGAGCATAATCGATATAAGTGTTATATTGATTATGAAGTTAAATATTCAACTTGTCATGCCTTAGCGAATGTATGTTTGAGAAGCATATAGATTTTGTTGTAGTAAGTCTAGTTTTTGCAAGTGTTGTAAAAATGACTTAGACTTTTAAAATCTATAACAAAGAAAAGCATGTTCATTTAGGGTTAAATGAGTCGATCTGGTTCATTAGATGAATAGGTCGATATCTCGTAAATGCTAAGGTTATGAGAAACTCACCCGGTGAAATCTTGTCTAAGGTTGGAGGTAATTGAATTGACGGAACACCTCCTACCTGGGGACGATCCGGTATATGAGTAAAGTTAACCAGGCTTTATGAGCGTGCTTGAGAGGTGTGAGGTTAATTAAATCTGTTAATAACCTAGACATCTCAGGTAAATAGTTTGCCTAGACTTAAGGTTTTATTTACTTAGCCAGATAAAACCTGAGTATTTACCCTAAAATTACCGTCCACGATGCTTAGTAGATGTGTTGAGAAGGAATATATGATATATCCCTCTCCTGCTACGCACTCCCTAAAGTTCACAAAGTGAGAATTTTGCAGGGCCTCATGATGCCATTAGAGGCATCTCCAGTCGGGTGGTGTTTGCAACTTTCAATAGCAAGGTGAATGGAGTAAGTATCTATAGTCAGTGGGAGAAGGAAGTACGTCAGTATTTCCTACGGTCTCCTCCATTGGATTGAACCGTGAGATTCTCATGTTCCGCCTGCAAGGTGACCCTAGGAGGCACCAATCCAGTCGGAGGGCCGTTTCATGGGGGTCGAACAAGTCAGTCACCTGTTATGGATAAAGAAACATAGGGCCATTCCCAACTTTGTCATTCCAGTCGGTTGCGTTGTTGGGGCCGTCCTGTGCGTTCTAAAAATGGAGGGTCACACTTGCAGATTTGCTAAGGTGTTAGTAAATCTTGACCAAAAACGATAACTAAGATGCTATAGGAATAAGAGTTATTCTGGTGTTAGCATTTAGTCAAGAATGTCTTGGTTTAGTGAAGGAATGCTTGACTACCAGTCGGTAGCAACTATTCTAACTCACTAAATTATTGTTGCATGTAAATAAAGAGTTTGGGTACTTTATTTACTGCTAATTTTTTATTGGTTTAAATAGGTTAAAACCGTTTCACTAATAGTTTTACATTCTTTTTCGGCATGTCGAGCTCGTTTATACAATTGTTAGCTCACGAAAAATTAACCGGAGAGTTTTACGGAACCTGGAAGTCGAACCTGAATAAGATTCTGGTTCTGGACGACCTGAGGTATGTCTTAACGGAGGAATGTCCTTCAGCTCTTGTCTCGAGTGCATCTCGAAGTATTTGAGATGCATACGATGGATGGATTAGGGCTATTGATAAAGCCCAAATCTATATCTTGGCAAGCATATTTGATGCCTTGTGCAAGAAGAATGAGGTTATGATTTATGTAAAGGAAATCATGTCTTCATTACAAGCAATGGTGGACACTCGTCCTCATCACTTCGTAATGAAGTCCTCAAGTTCGTTTATAACTCTCGCATAGTGGAGGATACCTTTGTTAGGGAGCTTGTCCTTAACATAATGGTCCACTAGAATGCGACAGAAGTAAACGTTGCTACCATCGTCTTTTCAGACTTATCAGTCTCTATACACTTCCAAAGGAATAGAGAATGAGGCAAGTGTTGTCACTTCGAAGAAATTCCTTAAGAGGTTGGCGTCAGGGAGTAAGTCTAAGTCAACTTCTCTGAGTAATGAGATTATTCAGAAGAAGAAGAGTAACAGGAGGAAGAGCAAAGCCCCTACTGTTCGGAAAGTGAAGTCTTCAGACAAAGGAAAATGTTTCCATTGTAATGAAGATGGGTATTGGAAGCGTAATTGCTCCAAATACTTTGATGAGAAACAGGCTGAGAAAGAACAACAAGATAAATGTGATTTATTTGTCAAAACAAGTTTAGTGGATATGAATGTCATACCTGGATGTCTTCAGGAACCACTATTCGTGTTTGTTTTTCTACAGGAAACTAGTTCCTGACAGTCGTTTTCTCGCTGAGATATGGAGATATCATTGCAGCTGAACTAGTGGGAGACTTTGTAGTTGTTGTATAGAGATAATAACATTTGTTATATGTAATTATTGTCTATATTTCTGGTTTAAACTGAACACTTGTATATTATATCT
Source organism: Herpetospermum pedunculosum (assembly GCA_028017165.1). Taxonomy (NCBI): domain Eukaryota; kingdom Viridiplantae; phylum Streptophyta; class Magnoliopsida; order Cucurbitales; family Cucurbitaceae; genus Herpetospermum; species Herpetospermum pedunculosum. The sequence goes on from CM051529.1 coordinate 36,830,933, forward strand.
TTTGGTTTTATAATGAACAGTTCATTTAGCAAAAGATATATACTGATGTGTTCTATTAAACTTGAAAACAACTAGTGTGTTAAGACTTACAGTTTTAATAAGAAAGCTATAGTTGAATTCAACAATGGTTGTCGATCAAACTAGAGTTTCTCAACCGTTGAGAAAGCCTCAATGCAGTGGGAGGGTTGTAGGACAACTCGATCCGCTGCACTGGCTTGTCTTTAACTCAAAGTTCTCATACTTGATGATAACATTGAGGATTCGTTGTCTTTAATTAGGCAATGGGTCACATAGACAAGGTCATATGGCTCAAAGCCACAAATCTATGGATGGTATTGAGACCAAGCCACTAAGGTGAAAACCTTTATGGCTTGACTTTCTGGTAATGGGATTGTCCCGAAGAGAAAGGGTTTATTGTGTATACTCTTTTTCTCTTGTTGCTAGACGTAAGTTAAATAGATGACTCTTATCCACTACCATGTTCTATCTTTATAGAATTGGCAAGTGGATGTCAAGATAGCTTTTCTGCAGAATTGTTATCTTGATTGAGTATCTATAAGTCTCAACTAGATAGATTAATAATTCGAGGACAAAGAGCAAATGGCTTGCGAGCCTATTCGATTCATTTATGAATTAGAATAAGCATCTTTATCCTGAATTGTAAGGTTTGATATGGTGATCAAACCTTATGGCTTTGAACAGAAGTTTGAACGAAAGTTTGATAAACCTTGTTTGACAAGGGTTTAAACAATGTTGTAGCTTTCATAAACGGTTTCCGTAATTAATGTCCTAATCATTGAGAGTGATGTAGGATTCTTTTCTAACATCAAGCATAAACTAGCGACCCACACCCAAATAGTTGATTTGGAGGTAGACTTAGTTTGTTCTAAGGATTCAGGTTGATCTGAGTCGCAAGAACAAATCGCTAGTGTTGTCTCTAAAATCTTTTATTGACAAGTTGTTGTTAATATTCGATGGTCTATGGAAATGGTTTCCTGAGACACCTCAAATGTTGAGGATATGAGATGCACCCAAGTACATTTACATATTGGAGGTCAGATGTATCTTTTAAGATACATGACCCGATATGTGCTATGCAGTGGGAGCTGTCAGTAATATTAGTCCAATTGGATTGGATTCCGGTTAAATTTTTGTCCTTGTACTTAGAGGAGTAGAATACAAGAGTTGTATTGTTGATTCCTCGTTGGTAGCTAAGTCTATTTGCAGCTTGTGAAGCAGCAATAGGTTTATAAGTTGAGCTCGCAGATAGTGCTATGAGGAGATGTGATGGTCACATGGAAAGCCTCGTAGTACTTCATGTTGATTTGTTTACTAAGTCTCTCATGGCTAAAGTGTTTGAGAGGCACCTAGAAGAGTCTAGGGCTCCGAGTTGCTGGAGAGGACAGTGGGAGAAAACTTCTGATATATGATATATTAGTTTTCTCCACCTAACATGTACACCACGGACGTTTAAGTCCAAGTGGGAGTTTGTTGGGTTTTATGTCCTAAAACTCGTGGTTTGTAAACTGTTATGTTTACAAATACTCTATTTAGAATAAAGAGTTATTAGTTTTATACAGTAAAAGAGTTTACTGGTATAAAGTGAAATGTGTTTAGGTTAACCTATACCAATGACCAACACCCATGGCTGAATATGAGTACTAGAGCCTCATGTATGACATGATTGTGGATCAGGCTCAAGTAGTCAGTCAAAACGGTCTATAGTATACGGATAAGGCTGGGTACCTTATCCTGGTAACACTATTGGATGCGGCTCACTTTGTATTGTACAAAACGATGTGATCCGAATCGTTTCACATGGAGATGTGCGAGTGTGGGCGTCCTGTGCAAAGAGTTTGCATAAGACCGAACCGCGTATTAAGTCACTCTCTCTTTATAACTCTGTTTATTGATGAGACCGACTTATACATATTGATGGCCTAGGTAACTCGATCTCAATCCTGAGCTCGCTATGAACTCCTGCTTATTCGATAGTATCCTTTGACTTGCACGGGTGAGAGTGGCCCTTTAGCGCCGACTCAATACGCCTACCATCTTGGGGATAAAGTCGAATAGGTAGCTGGGGACATAGTATAGCAAGATTGGAGTTCACTCCTAACCCGCTCTTCAGGGTTAGTAGATAGGTTGTTCCCTTAATAGCTGACTCCGGGGCTTGAACAATTAGCGCGCTCACTCTCATGAGATGAGAGGGTTAATTAATCTGTTGGTTGGACCACAGATCTATTGTTCATTAGAGGTGTCAGTGGTACTTAAGGAACAAGACGTAATGCAGGGGTTAAACGGTTTTAATGACCCAGCTGTGATTACGAACAACCTGTGAAGGGTCGACTTGCCCGTGACGGTTATATCAGAGGACACAATATATCTACAGTGAGAAGAGTGCAACCCTCGGACTATAGTGGAGTCTCCGGGGGTTAACGAAAGTTGATTGATTCGGGTTAAAAGAGTTTTAACCGAATAATCTCGTATCGTTGGAGCTCATGATTTGTAGGTCCTTTAGGTTCTCCTGGCTAGCTCGGATAACGTCGTGCAACAGTATAAAAGAAAAGAAAAAGAAAAAGAATTTGAATTGTTCAAATTCGGTTTGTTGAAGAAGGATAGACATATTTAAATGTGATTTAAATATGGGATTGACCTAAAACATGAATTGGATTCATGTGCAAAAAAGTCGGTTTTCGGAAAACCGGGTTTAGCCTTATTATTTAATTAATATTTGATATTGAATTAAATAATATTAATTAATTAAAATGTTTAATTAATTAATTAATATATATATATATATATTTATTTATTTATTAAAATGTTTAATAAATAAAATATTTATTATTATTATAATTAATAATAATAATATTTTAAAAAAAAAATATATATATATATATATATGTGTCTTACATGCAATTGCATGTAAGACACATATGTTAACATTTGTTAATATATATATGTATATGGCAAAAAGTTTGTTTTGGTGGATTTTGATGAGTTTTTTAAACTCATTTGAGTTTGAAGCCCTCTGCCATGGTTCCTTCTTCTTCCTCTTCTTTTTCCTTTTCTTTTCTTTTGGTATCGGTGTCCCACAACACCGTTGCGCGACGCCGAGGATAGCGGGACTACCTGGGGTGGTCCTCGAGGCGTTCGTGAGAAGAGGCCGAAAGAGTTCGTGACGAGGAACGTGCGGCGGAGCTTGAAGAAATTGGAACTACAAGGGTATGTATTTCTAATTTCTTATTTCCGTCGTTTTGAGCATGTTTTTTCTATTTGTTAAATTGATGAAATTAGAGTATCATCGGTCCGAAATCGCGTTCCGCTGCGGTAAAACGCTCCATCAAGCTCCGCCATTTGTGGCTTGTGTATGAGCTTGTATTTTGTATTAGTTTTATGACGACTTCCATGGCTTCCCTTGGAGCGGTGATGACAATCCGTTCCATGGACGGCTAAGGTAAGGGTGAACGGTTTGGGATATATTTGAGGGATTTTTGTTAGACTCTTTTAGCTTTGATAATCCATGCTTAGTTTATAAATTGGTGGCTGATTTGTATGCATTTATCATTCTTGCTTAATCATATGCATATGTTAGATTTCGACGATTGACACTCGAGTTTTCTAGCATTTTGTTAATGTTAAAGAGTAGCGATGTCGTGCCTCTCACTATTCGACTAGTAACACAGGATGGTAAAACTAAACCGGAGTATCGAGTCATGCATGATGGTTGTTGATTGCATACGGCGTTTGCGGGCAATCAGTTAGTAATTAGATTACGTGCTCGAATGTCTGTCGCGGTTCGCTAGTGACTATCTAGAATAAATTTGGGGCTGATCACCTTAATGCAATTTTAGATAATGTTTAATTAGAACTGTGTGGTCTGATTAATTTCTATGTAGCCGGTTACCTTGGGGCTTCTCGGGTAATCGACCGTGTGTACTACAAACTGCTTGCCTTGAATTTGTATTAAATGATAAGCTGAAGATGTCTAACAATTAAATCCCGAAAATCCCCAAACCGTGCACGCGTCTCTCTCTCTCTTTTTATTCTTCAATTAGCGTTTAATTGCTTACTTTGCATGCTTAAAAACCCCCCGTTACAAAAACCCAATCAATTAATTAATTTCAATTTTAATATTAATTTCGGTCATAACTTCTCCTTGGATCGACCCTGTTACCACTGGCTGCAAAGCTTTTGATAATAGGCTTATAAATTGTATTTTGGCGAGTCTCGACAACTCGAATTTGGAGTCCCACATAAAGGGCTCTACCCAGTAATCTATCTGTTGAGCATGCTGGATGAGTGTCATAGTACACCTTTGTTCGTTTAATTTAGCTTCATTTATTGCTCAGCATGCACCTCTGTAAGCCCTTACCATGTTTTTACAAACTTCTGCCTCTGAGTTATCTGTTCTGGGAAGGTCATTCTATGCCTAGGAGTTTTAAATTCTGCTTGTTTTTCCTTAGACTAAATGCTTCTAGGACAAGTTTGGGGGTGTGCCACCTCAGACTCTCATTGGGGACAATGAGAAGATAAGTTTGGGGGAGGGAGCCTCTAGGCCTAGGAACATTCCTCTCTCCCTCTTGAAAAACATAAGCATTCTTTTTCTTTGAAAAAAAATGAAAAGAAAAAAAAACAGAAAAATGAAGAGTAGTGTCTCTCTTAAGAATGCTGAGTAATCAGGGCCGTTTGTGTAACCCACAAGTGGCACTGCATCAATAGGCAAAACCAAAGGAAGACTCTACCAAAAAGAAAAGAAAAAAAATAAAGCCAAGGAAGAAGAATGTTTGCCAACAAGCTATGGCCTAATGGCTTAGCTGTCCTGTATAAATGAACTCTGATCTTTAGTTTGCTAAGCACAGGGCTGTAGCTTGTAGGTTTGTCAAGGGAGATGAGTGTTGATCCAACACAGTGATCCAAAGCTTAGTTGTTCTATGGACTGTACTCTGATTCTCGTGTGTGCTAAGCTTGGTATGACTATGAGGATTCCTAGGTAGCTCAATTAGAAAATACCTTAGAAGCATGTACTGAGTCTGGGTTGAAACGATGAAGAATTTGAAAACTTAGGGATAGCTGCACAATGAACCTAATGACATAGGCAGATAAACCAGTTGTAGGAAATTTATAAAAGACAAAAGGTTTTAAAGGCAAGAGAAACCAGAATAAGCAAAACGTGGAGTTAGTTTGAACTTAGAAGAGTGTCACAGGACAGCTGGGCCATGGATAGTAAGCCTAGGTAAGTCAGCAAGTAGTCAGATAGAGTGTAAAAGACAAGCGTTAGGAGCCCAAGTAAGCCCTTATATTGCTCGAGGACGAGCAATAACTTAAGTTTGGGGGTGTGTTACGTCTCCAAAAGTACATAATTTAGGGACTTATTTACCATGAAATCGTGTAATCTCTTAAGAATTTTTGTTAGAATTTAGTTTAATACGTGCTTAAATATGAGAATTCAAAGAATGGAACTAAATTAGGACTTATTTGTAAAAGGAACAAAAAAGAATAAAAAACAATGCTAAAAGAGTCAAAATGTACATTGCAGGAGAATTGTTGAAACATTGTTGTCTCCGCAATGGATATTGCGGTCACAACGAGGAATCTGCAATGCTAAAGTTGTTGTTGTTAAGTTTTTCCAACCGTCCGCCGCCACAGTTGCGATCTTTGGGCCGCCTCAGCTTTCCCATGCTGCCACGTGGAGGATTGTTGTTTAGAATGGATGGTTCTCTTTGACTGAAAAGTACCTGCAAAAAGCTATAAAAGGAGATGAAGGGTGAAGGAGAACAACAAGCTCGGAAGCATAGAACTCTCCGTCTCAACGCATTTCCCTCATCCATTCTCTTATCCCGTTTGTTGGAGTGAAGGAATCAGCCCTTGGCGCCGATAATTCGAGAGGAAGAAGAGATGATCCTTCTTCTCTTCTGATTGAATTCATCCCCAAGAAACGCTAACCTTCCCCTTCATCCGAGGCGCTTGCGGCGAGGAGATCTACGCACACTTTTACTACTTTCTGCCTTACATTTTCATCTGTTTCTGTCTTCCATTTCTCTACTGTTTTCTGTCATTTGTTTCTGGTTGCTACAATACTTCAATTCGTCTTCATCTGTTTAGTTCTTTACTGTTTTACAGTCTTTCGCACATTAAGCTTTGAATCTTATTTAATAGAGGAATCGTTTAAATCTTCGCAAGTTTCATAGCGCTTTCTGTTCGTCCTTTGCTTTCATTTAAGTACTGTTAATCATGCTTAATCGATCTAGTATTTCCAACTCTACATCAACCATGAGTAACTAACCACACAAGGGTTTGCTAATGATGAATCTATAGGTAGAAATATGTGAATTTAGCATGTAGGATTGCTTCGAATGCATTGAATGTATGTGTACTTCATCCCATAGGCAATTTCGACCGGCCATCCATTTTGTCTAAAGAACTCCTAACCTCCGGAAGGAGTAAGAGTTCAGAGTCGTCCATTCATGCTAGCCTTTCATGGTAGCCAGAAAACGACCTAGGAATAGGCGTTTTCCTAGCACAATTCATTAACTTGCTTATATAAACAGATGCTTAAGTCTTACTTGGATATGAGTGAACTAAGGGATCTAATGCATGTAATCGAGAGATGCATGAGAATGAGTTAAATTGATGCATGATAAGTTAAGCTACCGCTGAATAATCGTATGAAAAAGCATATAGAGGAGTCTTTAGTTGACCTTGTTTCCCCATCTCACCCTTAAAACTTTGTTAATTTAATTGCTAGAAAATTGCTGTCTCCGCAATTCTATAATTCTGTTTTTGCCTTAGCTATTTTTCCAGTCTTTTACTTTTGCGATTTTATTGCTAGAACATTGTTGAGTCCGCAATTCTTTCTTTTCTACATTGAAGTCGATCTCTTTACTTGCTTTCGTTTATGCTTGCATATCTCGTACATTCTTCATTAGTTTGGCACATTAATCTCCAATTCACCCCATTTAAGTAACCCCCTCTAATTTAACCCCTCACTTCGTTAGTAACTAAGAATAAATCTCTGTGGGAAAACGAATGAAAAAATACTTATCACTTGCTGCAGACCATGTATACTTGCATGTTCTGAGTGCACTTCGCATCACACTCTTATTTACACACTGAGCACGCAACAGAAGGCGGTCGAGATATGGAAGAGGTAAATGCCATCGGGGGTTATGCTTCCAACCCGAGGAAGTATGATCCATATTCCAACACATACAACCCCAGATAGAGAGACCACCCGAATTTGAGCTATGGGAACATGGAAGGACAATGGTATCAGGGCCAGTCATTTGACAGACCATAGAATCCCAACCAAGCTCAGTCCTCTAGTTCCACGAATTCGATGGAAGAGATGGTGAGGACCATCGTTAATTCGACAAGCCAGTTTCAGAAAGAAGCTCGCGAGGAGCTGAATTCACATAAGGCAGAGTTGCAGAATTTGAATAAGCAGCTCACACAAATGGCGGTGTCGATTAGCAGAATTGAAAGTAAAAGCTCAGGGAAGCTTCCTTCCCAAACCAAAATTAACTCATGTGAAAACGTGAGTTCAATACAGCTGAGAAGTGGGAAAGCAGTTCCCTCTATAGTTGAGAAGGAAGTCAAAAAGGACAACCTGGATGTGTCCTCCCCGAGCAATCTTGAGAATGAAGAGTTTGAGAAAAAGGAAGAACTGAAGAAAAGTGTGTCGGTGTGTGTCCCCACAGCACCCTTCCCGAGTAGGCTTGCAAAGCCTAAGATTGTGAATGAAGATGAGGAGGTGCTAAAAACCTTCCAGAAGGTGATGGTGAACATTCCGCTCTTGGAAGCAGTGAAACAAATTCCAAAATATGCCAAATTCTTTAAGAGTTGGTGCACAGGAAAAAGAAAGTCAAGAACGACTGATGAGAAAAAGAAAGAAAATGTCTCGGCGATTCTTCCAGGTTTGTTGCCAGCCAAGTGCAAGGATCTAGGTACATTTACTATCCCTTGCATGATAGGTAGCAAAGTAGTGAAAAATGCCATGCTAGACCTAGGTGCTTCAGTGAATGTAATGTCTTATGCACTATTTCTAGAGCTTAATTTAAATGATATGCATGAAACTGATGTGGTGGTGCAATTAGTTGATGGGTCTTGCATTTATCCCAAGGAAAAGTCGAGGATATTCTTGTAAAAGTTGGCAGTGTGATGTTTCTTGAAGATTTCTTTGTATTAGATATGAATGGGAAATCTTTGAATGTTTCTTCTTCCATGTTGTTAGGGCGTCCCTTGCATCGCTAGGGTCAAAATCGATGTTTATAAGAGCGTCATATCTTTGGAATTTGACGAGATTGTTCATGAATTTTCCATGTTTAACCTGAAATCTGTGGATTGTGTGGATTGTGTGAAGGATACGAATTTGACCTAGAGCTTGAGGGATAATTCTTATGTTTCTGTGAAGAATGAAAATTTGAATTTGAATGTTGATGGTTCTGTTTTTTATTTGACTGATAATGATGATATTCACATGCTTGAGGCACGAAGAGAAAAAATATGTTTGATGAACGTTTGCAGGTCCAGCGCGGACGAGGAGATGATTGGAACGTCCCTCGCGCTGTCGGACTATAGTTGACTTTGAAGGGAGAATTCAATCGAGCAAACGACTTTAAAAATTATGCGCTTCTCGGAGGCACCCGAGTGTTAAACTGCTCTTCTGTCTTTAGTTTTATTGTTTTTGTTAAGTTTCGTAGTTTAATTTAGTTTGTTTTGCTTGTTGTTTTGTTTAGAAATGGAAGGGAGAAGTTGAGGAAATTGGCCTTAAATGAAAAAGCGCCGCCTCTCGTCCCTCGCTAACCTCGCAAAGATCAGGGAAGTTTCGTTTTCCCTCTTTTAATTTTGCGTATATTTGATGGTAGAAGCATTGGGGACAATGCTATCTTATGAGGTTGGCGGGGACTTTGTGGAGTGTCGTATGGATATCCATGTGCAGTTGTTGAGCAGGAGTAGATTTAGAATTTGAAGTGTTTGGGACTCTGTTTACATGCTTTATGATTGTGATAATCTAGGAAATATTTTTAGAATCTAGACATTTGCATATCTAGATTGACATGAGGTAATTTGCACTTATTAGGTCCATGTCAAAAAAAAAAAAAAAAATATTGTTGCTCCTTTGCATTCATAGAGCACTTAACAACCTCTTTTTAAACTCTGTAAGCTTAGGTTAATCGCATGTTGCATGAATTCTTGTTGTCACCCCGAAAGGCACCCCTAGGGAAGCTTGTTGCATGAGAGTTAGTAATTGATTAATCGAGTTAGCAAACGCTATTAAGCCTAAAATATTTATAACAATAAAAAATAAAAAAAAACATGTTGTTTAGAAAATCCTCCAGAGGCGCTCCTCCTTCTTAAGTACGCGCTAAAGAAGTGAGCGTTGGTCCTTACAAATGTGAAGCTTAGGCCTCAACTTGGCATATTAGGCTTCTCGGAGAAGAAAAAGAAAATAAAAGGTTGGGTTCAAAGAACCGAAATTAAATGTACAAAGTACTAAAAAAAAAAAAAAAAATAGAAAATTATTTTAAGGCCTCTTAATTTGTTGCTCTCTCTAATGTGATTAAGTTTTAGTCTGTTCTTAAACGCTAGAAGTAGAGGGAAAACGGGATGAAGTGGAGCATGTGGTTTTTCTGAGCTTGTGTAGGTATAAGATAGGTTGGCTAGCACACACACGCGTTAGGGAGCAATAGTTAATTTTTTATTTGTTCGTAATTAAGTGCATGCGCCGATTGCTATCTTGAGCATGTTAATGTTTTGATCTTTAAAAGCATCGCGGTTTGAATTAGAAGTTGTTGGGTTTAATGACCTAAAACTCGTGGTTTGTAAACAGTTATGTTTGTAAATTATCTATTTAGTAATAATCAGTTATTGAGTTTCATTCAGTAAAGGTGTTTGCTGGAATAAAGTGAAACGTGTTTGCATTAATCTATACCAATGACCAACACCCTTGACAATCATGAGTACTTGAGTTTCATGTATGACATGAATGTGGGTCAAGCTCAAGTAGACAGTCAAAACGGTTTATAGTATATGGATAAGGCTGGGTACCTTATCCTGGTAACACTATTGGATGCGGCCCGTTTTGTATTGTACAAAATGATGTGATCCGAGTCGTTTCACATCGAGATGTGCGAGCGGGGGCGTCCTACTCGATGAGTTTGCGTAAGACTGAACCACGAAAAGTCGCTCTCTCTTTATAACGCCGTTTATTGAAGAGACCGACTATTTCACCTGATGGCCTAGGTAACCCGATCTCAATCCTGAGCTTACTATGAACTCCTGCTTATTAGACAGTATCCTTAGACTTGTATGGGTGAGAGTGGCAGAATGTCCGCTCAATAAGCCTACCATCTTAGGGATAAAGTCCAATAGGTAGCTGGGGACATAGTGTAGTAAGATGGAGTTCACTCCTAACCCGCTCTTCATGGTTAGAAGATAGGTTGTTCCCTTAATAGCTGGCTCCAGGGCTTGAACAAAAGGCGCCTACCCTCTCCTTGTTAGAGAGGGTTCCTTATCTGTTGGTTTGACCACTGATCAATTGTTCATTAGAGGTGTCAGTGGTACTTAAGGAACAAAGACATAACGCAGGGGTTAAACGGTTTAAAAGACCTAGCTGTGGTTACGAACAACCTGTGAAGGGTCGACTTGCCCATGACGATTATATCAAGATGACACAACAATCTCGTATCGTTAAAAGAGTTTTGACCGAACAATCTCGTATCGTTGGAAGAGTGCAACCCTCGGACTATAGTGGAGTCTCCGGGGGTTAACGAAAGTTGATTGATTCGAGTTAAAAGAGTTTTGACCGAACAATCTCGTATCATTGGAGCTCATGATCTGTAGGTCCTTTAGGTTCTTCTGGCCAGCTCGGATAACTGATAACTCCATTTTGGAGCTAATTATCACTCCCTAATTCTAGCTAAAAATCGTAATTAATTGTTTAATATGTCTCGTTTATAGGAGTTTTGCGGCATAGAGCTCATGGTGTCCATTCGACGCGTTTCGTGGCTAAGGAAGGCGTTTTAGTGCCCCGGGAGAGCTTCGAGAAAAGAGGAAGCTCATCCAAGAAGAATTGGGCAAAATTGCCAAGTAAAGGCAATTTTCCAGCCCCAAACCCGAGAGCAAGTGTCGAGTAGGAAGCGTCGAGACGCTTGCTCAACGCTGCTCGGCGTCGAGACCCTCGCTCAGCGTCGAGACGCTCCGAAGAGGCGCGCGCTGGAAATTATCGGGGCAGCGTCGAGACGCTCGCCTAGCGTCTTGACGCCATCGCGATGCGCGCGCTGAGAATTTTAGGTCGCAGCGTCGCGACACTCCGACGGATATTAAAGCTGTAAAGACGATTTTTTGCAACAAGTTTTTTGTTATCTTCTTCTTCCTCTTGGTTTTCTCCGCTATTTATCTTTTGCTCCGCCATTGTTGGCCGTTTTTGGAGCTTGTTATTTGTATTTAGCTTGGGACTATGGCCAAGACTCCCATGGGCGTCTTTGCTAGCAACTTTTCCATGGCCGGCTAAGGTAACCGTGTAGGATTTGGGATTGATTAGGGATTTTTGTTAGGCTTTTAATGTTTTGATAATCGAGCATATTGGGTCTGATTAGGCTTCAATTCTAGAATGTATTTATTGTTCTTGCTTAATTCATGCATGTGTTAGATTTCATAGACGGACAATTTGTTTTTCTAGCATGTGTTAACGTTATAGACTAGCGATGCCTTGCCTCTCTCCTTGTCGACATAGTAACACAGGGCAATAGAATTAATCGAGGTATCGTTTTATGCATGCTGATTGTTGATTACTTTAGGGTTGTCGGGTAGTCAATTAGCAATTGGGGTGTGTAATCGAATGTTCGTCGTGGTTAGCTAGTAACTGTTCGGGGTGAATTTGGGGCTGATCACTCTGATGCGATTGCGAATAATGTTTAGTTAGGATTGTTAATTATAATTAATTAATATGAAGCCGGTTACTTTAGGGTTCCCGGGTAACCGACTGTGTGCATGTCAAATTGTTAGCCATACTTTAGAATTAAATGATGAATGTTAAAATGCTTAGCAAAATCCCGAAATCCCCCAAATCCAACACTCTTTAATCTCAATCTTCTTATTTTTCCGTTAGAAATTTTTCCTTACTTTGCATGATCAAAATCCCCTGTTTTGTGACAAACCTCCCAATCAATTTAGCTACAACTCAAACAAGTAATTTCAATTTTATTCTCTCTCTGTGGTTCGACCCCGTTACCGCTAGCTGCAAAGCTAAAAGCTACGGGTTTTATAAATTTATTTTGGCAACCCTCAATAGCTTGAGATTGGAGTACCCCAAAAGTAACTCTACCAAAATTGGCGTCGTTGCCGGGGAGGGCAATTACAATTGAAATTATGTTTGTTTTTTATTTAGGTTGATTGGTTGTTTTCAAAAATTTCTTTTGGTAAATTGTGTTTTTTTTATTTTGGATAACGATCCTCTCTTCCAAGATTTTTAAAGTCCAGGTTACATTCGGAAGAGATGGAAGTCTTGGAGGGCAACAATGAGAGTTAGAGAACGCTAAAAGAGTGGGCGATGCATGGCTTGAACAGCAGACCGTTGTGTATATCATTTCCGGCGACAACAAGTAATTTCGAGTTTAAATCAAGTTTGTTTAACTCACTTCCTTCTTTTTATGGTGAAACAGGTGAAGATTCTATCAAGCACCTTAAAGAGTTCCACATGGTGTGCTCCGCGATGAGGACAAGTGAGATAACGGAGGAGGAGCTGAATTTGAGAGCCTTTCCTTTCACCTTGAAGGATAAGGCGAGGAATTGGCTACACCCTCGGGGACTATCTCTACGTGGAATGGGTTGAAAGGCCTGTTTTTAGACAAATATTTTCCTGCCTAGAGAGCCACATTTCTAAGGAAGCAAATCTGCGCTATTGCTCAAAAGGAAGGGGAAACCTTTCATGAATGCTGGGAGAGGTATACCCGGATGTGTGAAGACTTTCCCCACCATCAGATATCAGAAGCTGATCTTGTTCGTTTTTTCTATGAAGGCTTGTGCCTGCATGATAGACTGATGCTAGATGCAACTAGTGGAGGGGCGTTGATTGACAAGATACCAACGGAAGCTCGGCGTTTGATTTCAAATATGGCTCAGAATATTCAGCGGAATGGAAGTGGAGCACATGAGCAAACCCGCCTCTCAAGCAAAATCAAGGAACTCAGCGACCAAGTATCTGAGGTATGTAGCGTTGTCCTTAAATTACAAGAAAACTCACTATAAGCTCGTTCTTCTATTTCAGGTCAATCCCTTGAGAAAATGTTCAAATCTTTCATGGAAATGAGCATGGGGCATAGCAAAGAGTCCAAAGCGCAAATTGAGTCATTGAGGAAGGAGATTCGTGAAGAGTCCTGATAGCATTCCAAAAGTACTAATATTTAGCTCCTAAGTCTTATAAATTAGAATAATTATTTGGGCTTAATTGATATATTTTGTATAATTTAATTGCTAAGGGGTAAATCGGGCATTTGCGATAATTAAGAGCTTAAATGAATATTTTTTAATATATTATTAATTAGTAGTTTTGAGTGATTAAGCTAATTAAATAATCTAATTTTAACTCAAAATCGATTAAGTGGCTTGATGGTGCAGGTTTTATTAAGATAATGGGGGTGCCCAAGTTCAAATCTTGGTGGATGGAAGATTTTCCTTCATTTTTATAAAAGTCAATGGTCAACACCCACGACCCGCTCCGCCTCGTCCGCGCGCCCCTGCTTAGCCCAGTTTGGGCCCAATCGGCTAGATTTCGGCCCAAACCTCTTTTTTTCCATCTTTTTAAGAACTTTTGACCGAGTTTTCACACACTATTCATCTAAGAGAGAGAATTTTCGATTTTGACTTTTTTGGCCTCGGGTTTGGTGATATTTTCATCAATTTTCAAGGTTTTGGACAATTTTTGATCGATTTTCAACACGTTTGGCTAAGGTAAGTGCTCTAATTTGAGTTAAGGATTTACTTTGATGCTTAGTGGGGGTTTTTGTATGAATTTCTAGCATTGTGTTGTTGATTTCTTGCATCTCCAATCTGTATAAAGAACGAATGTCATGTCTTTCTAATTAGGATTGACACTCATAATTGTTACGCAAGTTAGTAGGCTAAGCGTTAATTCTTGATAAGCTTTAATGCATTGTAGCGAGGGTTTAGCTCGTGGCTAATCAATTCGAGCCCAAGTGACAGTGGGGGTATGAGTTGATTAACGTTTTCACGGTGGGCTCAAGGATAGGAGAGAAATCGAATTAGTCTTAAGAAATAATTCGTCGCAATTATACCCGTTATTGTTTTCTGATTAATTGATGGCTTATCACCTTAGATTATTTAAGAAGCATGTTTAATTAGAATTGACGCCTCTAATTAATTCTTTGGGGTGCTTTGGACCCGGTTGGGACAAGGAATTTTGCGTGCATGAAATAAAATTACTTTGCTAATTAGAATCCCGATGAACTAAGCGCATCAAGTAAATCCCGAGCACTCGAATTAGGAGCACAGGTGATAGCTCTAAAATAGAGCTATTATTATGTCCCTAATATTGGCTAGAACCATGCTAAGTATTGATTAAAATGCCTTTTTGTAGGTGATTTCATGGTCGAGAGCTCGAGAAGTCTAAAGACACGTTTCGGGGCTTAAAGTGGCATTTTAGAGCTTCATAGATGCATCGGGAGTGAAGGGGCTTGAAGAATCAAAGAAATGGCAAAAATTGCCTTGAAAAGACAAGTTTTGGCCAACAAACTCGAGAGCAACCAGCATGAGCGACAGCGTCGAGACGCTAGCTCGACGCTTGCTCGACGCCGCCCCGATTGCCTTTTGAAGACGAGCGAGCGCCAGTGTCGAGACGCTGGCCGAGCGTCTCGACACCACCCCGACGATTTTCCTGATTGACGCGCGACAGCGTCGAGACGCTGTCCGAGCGTCTCGACGCCCGCGCTCGCGCGCGGCCAACTTAGGGCACAGCGTCGAGACGCTCCGGCGATTTAAAGTGTGAAAAATGCCAAATTTTTGCTATCTTCTTCTCCAATTTTTCCTCTCGGGTCTACGCCATTTTTGCCCAATTTTGAGCTTCTTCTTCTCCTTTTCGTATGGTACTAAGCTCTTCCATGGGGGATTTGATTTATTCATCCTCCATGGAAGGCTAAACTAAGGTTAGTGTTTAATTTCGAGTTTGGTTTTGTGAATTATGGATGTTTGGGGAGATTTGCCCCTTTGTAAATGTGAAGCTAATTAGCATGTCTATTGCATCTCTTGCTTGTTCTTATTCAAATTCTAGCATGTGTAGCTTAATTAGGTTGACTCTCTAATTCCTATGCATGATAGAGGGCTAAAGGTTGGGACGTATAATTGCCCAAACCGCAAGGTAGCACGGGCTTAAGCATGGCTAATTAATTCAACCCAAAGTGACAGTTGGTAATCTGAATTAATTAACGTTTTCATGTTAGGCTTAGGGCGAGAGAGAAACCGGGTTAGTCTTAGGATTAAGCCGTCACAATGTTCCCGTTACTGGCTTATAGTCGATTTAGGGGTCGCTACCTTCAATAGATTATTGGCCAAGTACGATTAGAATTGCACATGTCTAGTTATATTTTTGGGTCATTTGAGCTAGCAATTAGCCAAATGAATTGTGTGCTGAAGCATGATTAGCTAATTAATTGTATCGATGAACCGAACATCCATAACGATCAATTTCATTTCTCGAAGTTAAGCGCAACCATTTAAATTTTGCACTTGTCATTTAGTTTTCCGTTAGCTTGCACGTTAGGAGCTCCCTTCCCCCAAACCAAATTATCATTCTTTTTACCAAAATTGTGCATACTTTTTATAATTAGCAAATTAGACTTCGTTAAATTGAATTTCTTAATTCCCTGTGGATCGACCCCATTACCACTTAGCTGCAAATTGCTCTGTGCATTCGGGTTTATAAATTGTATTTTGGCAAGCCTCGACAGCTTGAATTTAATTGGATATTCACAAAATCCATCCTACCAAAATTGGCGCCGTTGCCGGGGAATTTAGATTTAATTTAGTTTGATTAAGTTTAATTTGTTTGTTTTAAAATTTTCTTTACTTTTTTGTACAGTTTAATTCTTTTGTATTATTTTACCCGTTTTTGTTTGAGTTTTTGGAGCGCAGTCATTCTTTGAAAATTCAAAAGAAGCGCTGAAATGGAGGTCAGGGGTAATTATGAGCATCAAAGAACATTGAGGGAGCTTGCATCATCTGAGCTAGGCCGAAACACATCGAGTATATTGTATCCGGTAGCTTCAGGTAATTTTGAACTTAAAGCTGGTCTGATTAACTTATTACCTTCTTTTTGTGGTATTTCAGATGAGAATCCCGTCAGACACGTCAACGCATTTCAGATGGTGTGTTCGTCATTTAGGACCGACGACATCAACGAAGATCAACTCCATCTTAGAGCTTTCCCTTTCACCTTAAAGGGGGAGGCGAGAGAGTTGATGTATTACCTACCGACCGGGTCCATCACTTCTTGGGCAGAGCTGCAGGGAGCATTTTATGCGAAGTATTTTCCACCTCCCAAGGAGACCGCCTAAGGAGAACTACGAGAAGGAGTTCCTAGACACATTCAGGAAGGTAGAGATCAGCATCCCTCTGTTGGATGCCCTGAAGGAAATTCCAAGGTACGCCAAGTTCATAAAAAGACTATGCACCAACCAGAGGAAGACAAAGGAGAGTGGACGCGTCGTGGTAAGTGAGAACGTTTTCGCTTTGATCACAAAGAACTTACCGGTTAAATGCGACAATCCAGGTATGTTCTCTCTCCCTTGTAAGATAGGAGGCATGCATATTAGAAGAGCAATGCTGGATTTAGGAGGCTCCGTTAGTGTTATGCCTTATTCCATTTATCAGAAACTGAAATTGAAAGAAATGAAGAAAACAGGAATAGTTATTCAACTTGCTGATAGAACTTCTGTGCATCCTTTAGGAATAGTGGAAGATGTGTTAGTGCAGGTTAATGAATTAATTTTTCCTGTTGATTTTTATGTTCTGAAAATGGATGAAAATTATTCTTCTTCGCCTGCTTCGATCTTATTAGGTAGGCCCTTTATGAAAACTGTTAAAACTAAAATAAATGTGGATAAGGGCATTTTATCTATTGAGTATGGCGGAGAGGTTGTTGAGATGCATTTGCCCATTGTAGAAGAGCATGATGAGGATGTATTCTCTCTTTGTCAAATAGATACATTTGAATCTTTAGCACAGAATGAATGCATGACTGTTGAGGATGGGGATGACCCATTATTTTTAACTGGACTTTTTGATGATCATGAGTTGCATGAACCACCCTGAACTGAATTTTGTGATTCATCTGTTTCTACCTTGACAATTGTTGAGAATCCTGCTAAGCTACTCCCTTCCCCCAAACCAAATTACCATTCTTTTTACCAAAATTGTGCATACTTTTTATAATTAGCAAATTAGACTTAGTTAAATTGAATTTCTTAATTCCCTGTGGATCGACCCCGTTAGCACTTAGCTGCAAATTGTTCGGTGCATTCAGGTTTATAAATTGTAGGCAAGCCTCGACAGCTTGAATTTAGTTGGATATTCACAAAATCCATCCTACCAAATTTGGAGCCGTTGCAAGGGAAATCCAACTAAGCGCATCAAGTAAATCCCGAGCACTCGAATTAGGAGCACAGGTTACTTTATTTTATTTTACCGTTAGCTATTTTTACCGCTTTCCTTTACCTTTACGTAATCCAATTCCCCCCATTTACTTTATTGTTTAATTTGTTGTTTCAATTAAAAAAGGAAATAGGAGTTAATTAAGAGAAAATAATTTAGGTTCCCTGCGGATCGACCCGACTACCACTAGCTACAAGTTAGCTTAGTAGTAGCGGTATTTATAAATTTCATTTTGGCGGGATTCGACAACCCGATAAATACTAGGATATACCCAAAAATCCTCTACCAAGTCCAGAGCGCAAATTCAGTCTCTGAGCGAGGAAATTTCTAAGATGAAAAGTACGAGGAGTAAGGTGGAAACTCAGGCAGTAGAACGCCCAAATGTTATTGTTCTTAAGAGTGGAAGGGATATTCCCTCGAGTTCTACGCCTGTTGAGTTCAATGAGAGTCCTTGGACGCTACCCCCACAAGCGCGAATGAATTCCTATGAGCCGGTATGTGCTATTAATTTACGAAGTGGGAGAGAAATTTCTTCAAACACCGTTGTTGTGGAGAAAGAGGAAGGCAAGGATAAGGAAAAGATCGAAGATCTTGAGTCAAGAGGAAAGAGAGTTTAGTTGGATGCACCCCCGAGCTTGAAAGGTTACAAGCCCAAGGCTTCTTTCCCAAGCCGCTTGATGACTCCCAATGTAGAGAAAATGGGGAAACTGATTGCATACTCCCCGAGCCATCTTGAGGATGAGAAGATGGATAAAAATGAAGAGCTGAAGAAATATGTTCCTATAGCACCGTTCCCGAGTAGGCTCGCAAGGCCTACGGTCGTTAACGAAGATTAGGAGGTCCTCAAAACCTTCCAAAAGGTGACGGTGAGCATCCCACTCTTGGAGGCCGTGAAGAAAATTCGGAAATATGTCAAGTTCCTCAAGAGTTGGTGCACGAGTAAGAGAACGTCGAGAAAGAATGATGAGAAAAAGAAAGAAAATGTCTCTGCAATTTTCCAAGGTACGCTTCCACCAAAGCGCGTTGATCCTTGTATGTTTACTATCCCATGCACTATTGGTACTAAATTGATTGAAAATGCATGCTAGACCTTGGTGCATCTGTTAATGTCATGTCTTATGCCTTGTTTCTGGATTTAAAATTAAATTAAATGCATGCTACTGACGTGGTCGTTCAATTAGCTAATGAGTCTTGCATATGTCCTAGGGGGAAGGTCGAGGATATTCTGATTAGAGTAGGAGATATGATGTTTCCTGCGGACTTTTTTGTTTTAGACATGAATGGGAAATCTGTGAATGTATTGTCCTCCATGTTGTTAGGGCATCCCTTTTTAAAGACCGCTAGGGTCAGATTGATGTGTATAGGGGCGTCATTTCGTTGGATGTTGATGAAATCATGCATGAGTTTTCCATATTTGATAAAAAGTCTGTGGAATCTGTTGGTTGTTTGGAGTTTGTTGAGAATGAGAGTTTGACCTCGAGCTTGAGGGATAGCTCTTATGTCTCTGTTAAAAAGAAGGATTTAAATTTGATTGATGAGGGTGTTGTTTTTTCTGACACTAATCGTGTTGATATTCACGTAGTTGAGGCACGAAGAGAAAAGAAATTTCTGAATGTTGTTTGCAGGAATGGCGTGGATGAGGACATGTTTGGAACGTCCCCCGCGCTATCAGAATATGGATGAGTTCATGGAGAGAATTCAGTCGAGCAAACGACTTTAAAAATTCTGCGCTTCTCGGAGGCACCCAAGTGTTGAACTGTTTTTCTGTTTTTAGTTTATCGTTGTTTTAGTTTTAGTTTAGTAGTTTAATTTAGCTTAATTAACTTGCTGTTTTTTTTTAGGAAATAAGGAGAAGTTGAGGAAGTTGGGCTCCGAGAAGGAAAGCGCCGCCTCTTATCCCTCGCCAGCTTCACAAAGATCAGGGAAGTGTCGTTTTTTCTTTCCCTTTACTTTTGTGTATCTGATTAAGAAGCATTGAGGACAATGCTATCTTCCGAAGTTGGGGGTGGACGTTGTGGATTTCCATGTGTAGTTTGTTGAGCAGTGCTAATTTAGAATTTGAAGTGCTTTGAACTCTGTTTACTGCTTTCTAACTATGATGATCTAGGAAGTGTCTTTTTGGAATCTAAGCATTTGCATAAACTAGTTTTTGAATGATGTAGCTTTGCATTTATTAGGTTCATGTCAAAAAATTTAAAAAAATTTATGTTGTTCCGTTGCATCTATCGAACACTTAGCAACCTCCTCTTAGACTCCGTAGGTTTAGTTTGATTGCGTGTTGCATGATTCTTGTTCTCACCCCGAAAGGCACCCCTAGGGTAGCTTGTTGCATGAGAGTTAGTGGTCAATTAATCGAGTTAGCATGAGCTAAGCCTAAAGAAAAAAAGATAGAAAAGCATGTTAGCTAGAAAATTCTCTCGAGGCGCTCCTCCTTCTTATTGGTACCTAAGAAGTGAGCGTTAGTCCTTAAAAACATGAAGTTTAATGCATGAATTTGACGTGTTAGGCAACTCGAGAGTGGAAAGAAAAAGAGGATAAAGTTGGGTTCAAAGAATCATAACAAAGAGTACAAAAGGGTTTAGGGTTTAGAGAAAATCGTTTAGGTCTTTTAATTCATTGCTCTATCTTGTGTAGTCAAGTTTAGACTGTTCTTAAATGCTAGAAGTATGGGGAAAACAAGATGATTTGTTGCATGCGGTTTTTCCGGGTTTACGTAGGCTTAGGATAGGTTGGTTAGCACACACACACGTTAGGGAGCGATAGTTAATTTTTGATGTGTTCTTGATTAAATGCATGCTCTGATTGCTTTCGTGATTATGTATTGTTTAGATTTGTAAAAAGTATCCAGGTTTGATTTAGAAGCATGTATGCATAGTCCTTTAGAGTCGAATTCTTTATTTTCCTTGCTCGAGGACTAGCAAGATTTAAGTTGGGGGTGTTTGATAACTTCTTTTTGGAGCTAATTATCACTCCTTAATTCTAGCTAAAAGCCGTAATTAATTGTTTAATATGTCTCGTTTATAGGAGTTTTGCGGCATAGAGCTCATGGTGTCCATTGGACGCGTTTCGTGGCTAAGGAAGGCGTTTTAGTGCCCCGGGAGTGCTTCGGGAAAAGGGGAAGCTCATCCAAGAAGAACCGGGCAAAATTGCCAAGTAAAGGCAATTTTCCAGCCCCAAACCCGAGAGCAAGCGTCGAGACGCTTGCTCAACGCTGCACGGCGTCGAGACCCTCGCCCAGCGTCGAGACGCTCCGAAAAGGCGCGCGCTGGAAATTATCGGGGCAGCGTCGAGACGCTCGCCTAGCGTCTCGACGCCATCGCAATGCGCGCGCTGAGAATTTTAGGTCGCAGCGTCGCGACGCTGGCCTAGCGTCTCGACGCTCCGACTGATATTAAAGTTGTAAAGACGATTTTTTGCAGCAAGTTTTTTGGTATCTTCTTCTTCCTCTCGGTTTTCTCCGCTATTTTTCTTTTGCTTCGCCATTGTTGGCCGTTTTTGGAGCTTGTTATTTGTATTTAGCTTGGGACTATGGCCAAGGCTCCCATGGGCGTTTTTGCTAGCAACTTCTCCATGGCCGGCTAAGGTAACCGTGTAGGATTTGAGATTGATTAGGGATTTTTGTTAGGCTTTTAATGTTTTGATAATCGAGCATATTGGTTCTGATTAGGATTCAATTCTTGAATGTATTTATTGTTCTTGATTAATCCATGCATGTGTTAGATTTCATAGACGTACAATCTGGTTTTCTAGCATGTGTTAACGTTATAGACTAGCGATGCCTTGCCTCTCCTTGTCGACATAGTAACACAGGACAATAGAATTAATCGAAGTATCGTTTTATGCATGTTGATTGTTGATTACTTTAGGGTTGCCGGGTAGTCAATTAGCAATTGGTGTGTGTAATCGAATGTTCGTCGTGGTTAGCTAGTAACTGTTCGGGGTTAATTTGGGGTCGATCACTCTGATGCGATTGCGAATAATGTTTAGTTAGGATTGTTAATTCTAATTAATTAATATGAAGCCGGTTACTTTAGGGTTCCCGGGTAACCGACCGCATGCATGTCAAATTGTTAACCATACTTTAGAATTAAATGATGAATGTTAAAATGCTTAGCAAAATCCCGAAATCCCCCAAATCCAACACTCTTTAATCTCAATCTTCTTATTTTTTCGTTAGCAATTTTTTCTTACTTTGCATGATCAAAATCCCCTGTTTTGTGACAAACCTCCCAATCAATTTAACTGCAACTCAAACAAGTAATTTCAATTTTATTCTCTCTCTGTGGTTCGACCCCGTTACCGCTAGCTGCAAAGCTAAAAGCTGCGGGTTTTATAAATTTATTTTGGCAAGCCTCGACAGCTTGAGATTGGAGTACCCCAAAAGTAACTCTACCAATAACGCCGTGCAACAATGGAGGAGAAAAGAAAAAGGAAAAGGAAAAGGAAAAGAATTTGAATTGTTCAAATTCGGTTACTGGAAGGAAGATGGACATATTTAAATATGGGGGAATGGTCTAAAACATGAATAGAATTCATGTGCAAAAAGCCGGTTTTTTGGAAAATTGGGTTTAGCCATATTATTTAATTCATATTTGATATTGAATTAAATAATATTAATTAATTAATTAATATATATATTTTTTATTTATTAAAAGTTTAATAATTAAATTATTTATTATTATTTAAAATTAATTAAAGACTTTTTTTTAAATAATAATAATAATAATATATATATATATAAAATAAAATAAAAATAACGAAGTGTCTTACCTCCATTATGCATGTAAGACACTTGTAATGTTTTTATTATTATTATTATTATATATATAGATGTGATATATATATATATATATCCAAAAATGGCTTATAAAAAAGATATAAAGAGACAACGGGTTACTTGGTTTTTTTTTTTAAAAAAAACTTCATTGTTTGAAGTTTTAAAACATTTGAACCTCTATGTTTCCTCCATCTTTCTTTGCTTCATCTTCTTTCTCTTTTCTTTTCTTCTTTAATCGGAGTCCCACAACTCGGCGCATTCGTGAGAGAAGACTTGAATAGTTCGTGACGAAGAACGGCCGGCGGAACGAGAAGAAAAGTAGAACTTCAAGGGTATGTTTTCTATTTTTCTTTATTTTCGTTTTAAGAGCATGTTTTCTATTTGTTAAATTGATGAAATTTGAGTATCATCGGTCCAAAATCGCCTCCGCTGCGTATATCGCTCCATCAGAAAAGTAAAACTTCAAGGGTACGTATAGTCCTTAGAGTATAATTCTAAGTTTGCCTTGCTCGGGGACTAGCAAGATTTAGGTTGAGGGTGTTTGATAGCTTTATTTTGGAGCTATATTTAACTCAAAAATTCTAGCTAAAGTCGTGTTTAAATGTGTTAATTTACCTTGTTTATAGGTGATTCGCGGCGAAGAGCTCGTGGTATCCATTTTACGTGTTTCGGGGCAAAAGAAGTCGTTTTAGAGCTTTGTGGACGCATCTGGATTGAGAGAGCTCAAGAAAGGAAGAAATTTCCAAAAATAACAAAATTTAGCAAAGTTTTTAGCTCAAACTCGAGAGCTAGCGTCGAGCTGTCAGCGTCGAAACGCTAGCTCGAGGCGTCGCGATGCTCTGAAGAAGCGAGCGCTGGATTTTTAGGGCGCAACGTCGAGACGTTGTCCCAGCGTCGAGACGCTCTGACGGGTTATAAAACCCATTTTTCCAAGTTTTCATCATCTTCTCCGCCATTTCTTCTCGGACTCACGATTTAGCAGCCATTGGAGCTCACCTAGGAGCTCCCCTTTCATCTTTTTCAGCTTGTATGAAGCCATTAGCTTCCATGGAAGCTTGGAGATCCTCCAAGGCCATGGTAGGCTAAGATAAGTGGCGGATTTGGGAATGTTGTAAGGATTTGTGAAGTTTTGTAATATTTTGATAACTTAGAGCTTTATAATTTTGTTTTGGCGTGATTGTTTTGTAGTATTTGCTCTTTCTTTCTTAATCTATGAGTATGCTTGAATGATTGATGGACGAACTTGACTTCTAGCGTATTTTATCGTTATAGATTAGTGAAGCGTTGGTCTCTCCCAATCGCCTTAGTAACACAGAAGGGTAAAACAAATCGAAGTATCAATTTAGATGTTCTGAATGTTTGATTGCTTCAGGGTTGCCAGGTAATCGTCTTGCATTTAGAATTTCTAATTGAACGTTCGTCATAAATCGCTAGTTATTACTTTAATTATTTTGCGGCTCGTCATTCTGAGTTAATTAATAGCATTGTTTAATTAGAATTGACATCCTTGATTAATATTTATGTGGCCGGTTGCTTCAGGGTTGTCGGGCAACCGTTTATGTGTTCATTTAATTCATAGCCATGTTGTAGAGTTAAATGATAACAATTAGATTACTTAGCAAATCCTGAAATTCTCAAATCCATCACGCTCAACTCGTTTTTATTTTTCCGTTAGCGCATTTTGAATTAACCTTGCATGAAAAAACCCCCTTTGTTAGTTACTTTACTTCAATAAATTTTTAGTTCGATTCAAATATTAAATTCCAATTCGACACGCTCCTTGTGGACCGACTGTTACGTCTCCAAAAGTGACTATTTTAGGACTTATTTACTTTAGAAAGATGTACACTCTTAGGTGTTTTTGGTAGGATTTAGCTTAAACTCGTGCTTATATATGAGAATTAGTTGAATGAAGCTAAATTAGGACTTGTAGGCAAAAGGAAAGGAAAAGAACCGAAAACAAAGTTAAAAGAGTGAAAATTGCACATTGCTGAAACATTGCGGAAACATTGCTAAAACCGCAATGTTTTAAGTGAAATCCGTAAGTTGTCTAACCAATTTCTATTTTGTTCCGATCTTTCAGGGGCCCATTCTTCCTCCTGCTGCCACATAGAAGAACGGCGTTGAGAATGGATGGTTCTCCTTGACCCAATCGCACCTGCAGAACACTATAAAAGGAGGTCAAGATGGAAGGTTGAAACACACTCGAGCGGCGTAGAACTCCCATCTCAGCGCAGTCTTTTCTCCCTGTTTTCTCATCCGGTTGTTGGCTTGAAGGTCTCAGCTATTGGAGTCGATAATCTGAGAGGAAGAAGAGAAGTTTCGTCTTCTCCTCTGATTGGATTCATCCAAACAAAGCTCTCCTTCTTCCCCCTTCAACCGAGGCGTCTGCGACGAGGGGCGCACGCACGGATTTACTTGCTTTTGTTGTTTCTGTTTCTATTCCCATTGCTGTTTGTTGTTATTTCGCTTTCGTTTGCTACTCTATTTCATCTCGTCTCTGTCTGTTTAGCTTTAGTTGTTCAAAGCTGTCATTTGTTAGTTCAAACGTTGGTTAATCAAAGCTGCATTACATCACTTTGCAAGTTCTCCACCTTCTCTGTTTACTGTCTTTGCCTTCTGTTTTGTCTTTAATATTCTACTCAGCATGTCGTCTTCATCTACTCTCCCCATTCTATCTTCATCCATGAATAACTAAATCACATAAGGGCATGCTAATGACAAGTCTATAGGTAGCAACACATGACTCAAGCATGTAGGATAGCTCTCGAATGCATTGAATGTATGTAAGCTTCATCCCACGGGCAATTTCGATTGGCCATCAATTTTGTCCAAAGAACTCCTAACCTCTGGAAGGAGTAAGAGTTCAGAGTCGTACATCCATGCTAGCCTCTCAAGGTAGCCAGAAAACGACCTAGGAATAGGCGTTTTCCTAGTCCAAACCCATACTTGCTGTTATAAAAAGATGCTTAAGACCTTACTTGGACATGAGTAAACTAAAGGATCTAATGCATGAAATCGGAAGATACATGAGAATGAGTTAGTTTGATGCATGATGAGTTGATCTATTGCTTGAGAATCGTGTGAAAAAGCCTATAGAGGAGTCGTTAGTAGCCCTTGTTTTCACACTTTACACATAATTCGCTGTTAGCAACATTGCTAAATAATTTCTGTTTCCGCAATTACCTTAGTTAAAATTCTGCCTTAGCCATTTCTCTCTCGTTTGTGATTCTCTTCTCTTTACATTCAAGTTTATTATCTACTTGCACTTGTTTATGCTTCCATCATTTACACATTCCTTAGTAATTAGGCACTTCAAAACCAAATCAACCCCATTTAATCCACCCATTCTCACTTAACAAAACACTTCGCTAGTAACTAAGAATAAATCTCTGTGGGAAATCGAATGAAAAAATACTTATTACTTGCTACAAGATCATGTATGCTTGCATGTTCTGAGTGGTCTATCATTGCTTCTTTATTTTAATCATTGAGCACGCAACAAGTTTTTGGCGCCGCTGCCGGGGATTTTGTTTAGTAAAAACAAAGTTTGTTAAGTTAGAAACACAAAGCTTAATATCTATTGGAACTAATCTATTCTCATTTCTTTTGCAGGTACCATTGGGTTAGTTTATGAATGAGCATTGAAGTAGCGATCTAGAGTTCAATCCTGAGCCTGAGAGATTACTTAGGGCCAGAAACAAAGCTAAGAAACGTCTCTTTAAACAACCCCCTATACCTCAAATCATTGCTGACTCCGCGGAGTCTTCGCAATTCTATCAAGAAGAAATGGAAAGACCAAACCCAAATCCAGCACCTACCATTCGCAACCCCATCGAAATAGCGAATGACAAGGATAGTGCCATTCTCTCCTACTTAGTTCCCATGCCTGGGGAGCTAAACCCAAGCATTATACGCCCTGAAATTACTGCCAACTCCTTCGAGTTAAAGCCAGTAATATTTCAAATGTTGTCCACTGTGGGACAATTCTTTGGAGTGGAAAATGAGGATCCCCACAACCATCTAAGAAACTTCCTAGGAGTTAGTGATACCTTCCTTATCCCTGGAGTTTCCCAAGAAGCTTTGAGGCTTTACCTCTTCCCTTACTCATTAAGAGATAAAGCCAAGACTTGGTTAAACTCATTACCTTCCGGATCAGTTGTCAATTGGACAGATCTGGCTGAGAAATTCCTAGTCAAATATTTCCCACCTGATAGGAATTCAAACTTTCGTGATGACATAATCAAGTTCAAACAAGCCGAAAACGAATCTCTTCACGAAGCTTGGACAAGGTTCAAGGACCTTCTGCTTAAATGTCCACACCATGGCATCCCATGGTGTATCCAAATAGAAGTCTTTTTTAAATGATGTAACCCCAGCACAAGGCAAGTGTTGAATTCATCAGCTGGTGGTTCCATGCTTTCTAAAAGCTATAATGAAGCCTATGAGATCCTGGAGAAGATCTCAGCATCTCATTGTAGGTGGTCAGATGAGCCAGTAGAGCCAAGCAGAGCTCAAGACAAGAACGCACTCAGTGCCATGAGTAGCCAAATAAACGCCCTGACCAACCTAGTCAAACAAATGGCTCAAACCAATCTTCAATCCAGTGTCAACACCGCAGCAGCCATCTTAATGGGCACACAAACGAGTCAAGGTGAGACACTGATCTGTGGGGAAGGGCACCTGTATGAATACTGCCCTGGGAATCCAGCCTCAGTCTGCTATGTTGGAAGCCAACAGCAGCCTAGGAACAACCCCTACTCTAACACTTACAATCCTGGTTGGAGGAACCACCCAAATCTTTCTTGGGGTGGGCAACAGAATACTAACCAAGCTCTCAACCAGCCAAGACCGAGTGGAACACCTGGTTTCACTCCCCAAAATAACCAATCCATGTATCAAAAACCATATAACCAACCAATAGGGTCATCTGTAGAAAATCTACTTAAGGAGTACATTGCAAAGAATGATGCTACTCTACAAAGTCAGCAAGCTACCCTTAGGAGCCTAGAGAACCAAATAGGGCAATTAGCCAATGAACTAAAGAGTAGGCCGCAAGGTAGACTGCCTGCTGACACTGAGGTACCAAGAAGGGATGGAAAAGAGAAAGTTCAAGCAATTGAACTTCGAACTGGGAGACCATTGGTGAGCAACACTAGAGAAACCCCAAAGAGAGTAGAGAATGAAGAGTCTAGTGCTCCACTGGATTCTCTGCCAAACCATGGTCAACCATCAACAAGCACATCAAGGGTAAGGCTGGAACCTATCACAGAGGAACCAGAAGAAATTCCAAGGCCTCCATCTGTCCTGAGACGACCTGAAGTGCCTACATATGTGCCACCACCTCCATTCCCTAGAAGGCTAAAGAAAAAGCAAGAACATGAAATGCACTTTAATAATTTTTTAGAAATTCTTAAGCAAGTGCATGTTAATATCCCGTTTGTAGAGGTTTTGCAATCCATGCCTTCTTATGTTAAGTTTTTGAAGGATATAATTACTAACAAGAAAATTATTGGTGAATTTGAAACAGTGAATCTCATTGAGGAGTGCAGTGCCATACTCCAGAACAAGCTACCAAAGAAGGAGAAGGATCCTGGTTCCTTCACCTTACCATTGGAGTTGGGAGGCAAGCACGTGGGCAGAGCTCTTTGGGACCTGGGAGCCAGCATAAATCTCATGCCTTTATCACTATTCCGTC
Organism: Herpetospermum pedunculosum; assembly: GCA_028017165.1. NCBI lineage: Eukaryota > Viridiplantae > Streptophyta > Magnoliopsida > Cucurbitales > Cucurbitaceae > Herpetospermum > Herpetospermum pedunculosum. The sequence goes on from CM051529.1 coordinate 36,859,075, forward strand.
AGCTTGGAATAGGAGAAGCACGTCCTACCACTGTCACCTTGCAGTTGGCAGACAGATCCATAGCCTACCCTGAGGGTAAGATAGAGGATATTCTTGTCAAGGTTGACAAGTTCATTTTTCTTGCAGACTTCATTATTCTGGATTATGAAGCAGACAAGGAGGTCCCCATCCTATTAGGCAGACCATTTCTAGCCACAGGTAGGGCCTTGATCGATGTCCAGAAAGGTGAGCTCACCATGAGGGTTCATGATGAGGAGGTTAAGTTTAGTGTCTTTAAAGCCCTAAGGTATCCTTCTGACTCTGAATCTTGTGCAAGTATGGACATAGTAGATTCACTGATGGAAGAACAACTTGAGCATGAATTATTGATTAAGCATGCCAATGATTATGTACAATTAGATGTAACTGACTTAAATATTTCTGAAATAATGGATATACCTGTGGATAAACCTCAGCATGTTTGTATTACTAATGACTTGACTGAAAGATCCATGAATCCATTGAAACCATCCATTGAACATCCACCTATCTTAGAATTGAAACCATTGCCTGATCATCTTAAGTATGCATATCTAGGAAAGGATGATACTTTGCCTGTTATTATTTCGTCCAAATTGAGTGAAAAGCATGAAATTGAGTTGATATTACTGCTTAAGCAACATAAGAAAGCTATTGCATGGACGATTGCTGACATTAGAGGTATTAGCCCTTCCTACTGCATGCATAAGATAATATTGGAAGAAGAACATACACCTAGAGTAGATCACCAACGTAGGTTGAACCCCTCCATGAAGGAGGTAGTTAAAAAAGAGATAATCAAATGGTTAGATGCAGGTGTAATCTTCCCTATAGCCAATAGTCAGTGGGTGAGTCCAATTCAATGTGTACCTAAGAAAGGGGGGATGACTATAGTAGTGAATGAGAGTAATGAACTAATTCCAACTAGAACTATTACAGGATGGAGAGTCTGTATGGACTATAGAAGATTGAATAAAGAAACAAAAAAGGATCACTTCCCTTTACCATTCATAGATCAAATGTTAGATAGGATAGCTGGTAGAGCTTATTACTGCTTTCTAGATGGTTATTCTGGATATAATCAAATCACCATAGACCCTGTGGACCAGGAGAAAACAACCTTCACATGTCCCTTTGGAACATTTGCTTTTCGCAGAATGCCTTTTGGCTTATGCAATGCACCAGCAATGTTCCAAAGGTGCATGTTGGCCATTTTCTCTGACTTAGATGAATCCATGATAGAAATATTTATGGATGACTTCTCAGTTTTTGGTGATTCTTTTACAAATTGCTTAGAGAACTTAGGACAAGTCCTAGCTAGGTGTGAGGAGACCAACCTAGTCCTTAATTGGGAGAAATGCCACTTTATGGTGGAAGAAGGAATAGTCCTAGGGCATAGAGTGTCTAGGGCAGGAGTAGAGGTCGATAGGGCCAAGATTGAAATAATAGAGAAGTTAGTGGAACCTCAGAATGTGAAGGCTATTAGAAGCTTCCTAGGACACGCAGGTTTCTATAGAAGGTTCATTAAGAACTTTTCAAAGATCTCTAAACCTTTGTGTGAGCTTCTAGAGCTGAATAAGCCATTCATCTTCTCAAAAGAATGTTTTCTAGCCTGGACAACCCTTAAGGAAGCATTAGTCAAAGCACCTATTATAGTAGGACCAAATTGGGACCTTCCATTTGAGATGTTGTGTGATGCGAGTGACTATGCAGTAGGGGTTTTGCTAGGGCAAAAGATTGACAAACTAACACACCCTGTGTACTATGCTAGTAAGACACTGAATGAGGCACAATGTAATTACACAACCACGGAAAAGGAAATGCTAGCTGTAGTGTTTGCCTGCGAGAAGTTTAGGAATTACATTGTAGGCACTAGGACAATCGTGTACACTGATCATTCTGCACTAAAATACCTTATGAGAAAGGCTGATGCTAAGCCTAGGTTAATTAGATGGGTATTGTTGCTGCAAGAGTTTGATCTAGACATTAGAGATAAGAAAGGATGTGAAAATGTAGTTGCGGATCATCTTTCTAGATTGCGACATAATTGCGATAAAATTGCGGAAACCGCAATTTCTGATGCCTTTATCGATGAGCATGTCTTTGTGTTAGCACATCATGATAACGATGAGGAACCTTGGTTTGCTGATATTGCTAACTTCCTTGCCTCGCAGGTACTACCAACTTTCAAGGGAGGACAAGAAAAGAAGAGGTTTCTACATGAAGCTAGGAAGTTCATCTGGGACGATCTTACACTCTATAAGACATGTGCAGATGGTTTGCTGAGGAAGTGTGTGTCAGCTGCTGAAGCGAAGTCGGTGATGCAGCACTGCTATACAGCCCCCTATGGTGGACACTTTGGTGGCCAAAGAACAGCTGCAAAGGTGTTCCAGAGTGGCTACTATTGGCCCACGATCTTCAAAGATGCCCACGACCATGCACACAGCTGCGATGAATGTCAGAGAACAGGTAACCTTAGTCGAAAGGATGAGATGCCTCTCACTTACATCCTAGAGTTGGAGCTCTTTGATGTGTGGGGCATTGACTTCATGGGACCATTTCCCCCATCAGCAGGTAACCTCTATATACTTGTGGCTGTTGACTATGTATCTAAATGGGTAGAAGCCATAGCATGTCCAACAAATGATGCCAAGACAGTCATTAAGTTCCTTAATAGACATGTCTTCACTAGGTTTGGTACACCTCGTGCTATAATTAGTGATGAAGGGACCCACTTTATTAATAAAGCTATGGAAAAAGTGTTGGCTAAGTACAATGTTAGACATAGAGTAGCCACTCCTTATCACCCACATTCGAATGGACAAGCTGAAATATCAAATAGGGAGATTAAAAACATACTCGAAAAAGTGGTCAAACCCAATAGAAAAGATTGGTCGTTTAAACTAGAGGATGCACTTTGGGCATATAGGACTGCATATAAGACACCCCTAGGTATGTCTCCTTATAGACTTGTGTATGACAAAGCATGTCACTTACCGTTCGAATTGGAAATCAAAGCATTTTGGGCCTTGAAAGAGCTAAATTATTGCGTGACCGATGCGGGAACATTGCGGTCTCTGCAATTACATGAGCTCGATGAGCTGAGACATATGTCCTATGAAAATGCTAAAATGTATAAGGAAAAAACTAAAATTTGGCATGATAGTAGACTTAGGATTAAGGACTTTAAGAAAGGCCAGCATGTCTTGTTATTTAACTCAAGGTTGAGACTATTTCCAGGCAAAGTTTAGTCCAGATGGTCAGGTTCTTTTGTTATAACTAACGTGTTTGTTCATGGAGCAATTGAGATTAGGAACCTGCAGAATGGGCAACCGTTTATGGTAAATGGTGCACGACTGAAGCATTACTACGAGGAAGGAGATGTGAAGACTCTCTCGGCTTTCCTCTTATCTGAAGCTTGAAAATCAAATCGAGAGAGGACGAGTGATTACTGTGCTCGTTCATATGAAGGTTATGCCTTAGTTTTTTTTCTCGTATTTTTCGATTTTTAATTTTGTATGTTTAGTTGTGATTTTTACTACGAATTTGGTGTTAATTTTGTATCTTTTAATAGGTGATCGAAAGGGGAAATCAAGGAGATGAATCTAGGGAAAAGAATCGATGAAGAAATAGGGCCGAATCGAAGATTTAGTTGTGAGAATCTTGGGATTTAAATCAAGAAAATCCCCAACGGCCAGCCCAATTAATTGCGGTAGATTTGCTGAAACCGCAACAGAAAGAGCCGTTGGGATTTCCTTGATTATAAATACACGTCAAATCAGTTGAGCCCCTTACGCTTTCTTCATTCGTTCGTCTTCAAGAATCCATCATCTTCTTCCTCTGCATCTCCCACCTGCAAATTTCTCCAAGTCAACAATGGTGCTTACACGAGCTGAGCGATCTGCTTCCAAGAAGAAGTCACCGGACGCTGAGGTAGCTGCGAGAGAGGCACTACTTGCCTTGGCAGATGCCGAAGCTGCGCAACCCGTACGACCATGTAAGCTTCCTGTACGCAAGAAGAAGTGGAAGGTGGTGACTGAAATTCCTGCTGGTCCGTCTGAACCAGTGGGTACACCCAAGAAAGGGAAGTGGACGATGGCAGTCGGGGACGCACCGATCAAGAAAAAGACTCCCACCGTGGAGAGTCAGGGAAGTGGCCGTCCATCCTACGAGACGGCCAGACAATGCCCCGAGCCATCTCCACCATCACAGAGCCCTGAGCTATCTCCATCTTCGCAGACGCCTGAGACTGAAGCCCCGATTGAAGAACATCAAGAATCAGTGCCGAGCGAAGAGGCGGCTGAGAAAGACGAAGTCTTCTCTCCTTTGAGGGAAGTCAGTCCTGATAGCCCAGCAGAGGAGGGAAGAGACTCGATGGACGAGACGTTGGGGGACTGCCTCCAGCAGATCACCACCAGGGCACGACTGAGGAAGAAGGTGCCCAAGACTGTGAAGGCCAAACGGCCGAAAGCTTCAAAAAGATCCAAGAAGAAGAAGGTCAGTAATGAGCCTTCTTTGAAGAAACTGAAGATCGAGGCTACTGAGTCAGCCAAGGCAAGGGATAAGGGGAAAGCCAAATTGTACCCCGAAGATGAACCTCAAGCTGTGAGGTATGTATCTTCAGACGCAGAATCAAGGGGCAATGAGTTGAGGAAAAGAGACCTACTCCATGAGAAGGGGTTTCTTGATGCATTGGCAGACCTGCCGCAATTCTTGCGCGCAGGGATCACCAACCACGGTTGGGAAGAGCTGTGCAGACCGCCCATCCCTGCCTACTCCAGCATGGTGTACGACTTCTATGCAAATCTGACGCACCCTGAGGATGGTCTGTCCATGGTGAGGGGGATTAAGGTCGATTTTTCGGCCAAGGCTATCAATGAAGCCTATGGCCTCAAGGGGCAGAAGTATACTGATTACGCGAGGCTCATCGACGCACCGACTGAGGCTGTCCTGGAAGAAGCCTTGTGCATCATAGGCCAACCTGAGGCGGCTTGGACGATCTCACGTAATGGGAAGCACACTCTGATGAGTGCTACCCTTACGGCCAAGGCAGCCGTTTGGTTCTCCTTCGTGCGAAGGCGTCTGTCCCCGGTGACCCACGAAACCACCATAAATCAGGGGAGATCGTTGCTGGTGTATGCGATCATGAGGGGCCTCACTATCGACGTTGGTGAGGTCATTGCAGCCTCAATAGCCGACTGTGCCAAGAAAGGTAAGGGCCCTCTTTTCTTCCCAAACACCATCACTAAGTTATGTTTACGTGCAGGTGTACCAATCGAGAGGATGGAGAGGCAGTTGGCCTACACAGGTCATCTGGAGCTGCCTACAGGCCTGAGGATGCGTAGACGGGGAAACATGGAATTTGAGCTAGACGGTCTGGCTGCAGCTCAATCTCTCTCCATGGCGTGCTTAATGGATCTCCAGCGCAAGATGGCACAGTGGGCTGAGTATGCTCAAGCGAGGGATAAGGACGTGGCTGATCAATTGGGATGCATTTTCCCTGCTTTCCCCACGGATCTCCTGAAGCCATGGACACCTCCAAGGGAGAGGAAGGATGATGATGAGGATGTCTGAGTGCCAGTCTGAAGGCCACTCGAGGGAGTACTTCTGTTCCCTCTTTTAAAAAAAAAAAAAAAAAAAAAAAAACCTGCTTTTCGTTAACTAGTGACTGTTATTTGTGAATCAATTGCTTGTCTGTTTTAATTTCTTGTGATTGTTTAGGATAGTTTAGTATAGGTAGATGGTTTCTGAGTAGCTAGCATGTTTTAGTTTCCTTTTTAAGTAGTTGTAGATAACTGGAAATAGCATGCAAATGGGCCTTGTTCACTGATATATCTGCCCTCTAGGTTCATTGCGAAATCATTGCGGATTCCGCAATTTTTATTAGTCATCGCATGCTATTGTCTGAATGTTTGATAGGCTGGTTCTGTTTCAATTTTGCTCTTCTGCTGCTTGTATGACTGCCATATATGACCTATCTGTAAGCATGTTGGATGAGTGTCTTAGGACACCTTGGATAGTTTAAATTTAGCTTCCTTAAATTGCTCAGCATGCATATCTTTAAGTCCTTACCATACTGTTTTACTGAATTCTGCTGCTGTAGTATTTGCTTTAAGAATATTCATTCTATGCCTAGGACTTTTAGATTCTCCTTGTTTTGCTCTAGACTAGATGCTTCTAGGACAAGTTTGGGGGTGTGCCACCCTAGACTCTCATTGGGGACAATGAGCAGTTTAAGTTTGGGGGAGGCCACCCTAGGCCTAGGAACATTCCTCTCTCCTTTTAAGCATAAGCATTCTTCTTCTCCTTTTGAAAAAAAAAAAGACTGAAAAAAAAAATGATGATGAAAAAAAATGAAAATAGAATAAAGAGGGGTGTCTCTCTTGAAGTGCTGAGTAATCAGTGCCATGTGTGTAACCGACAAGTGGCATTGCATCAAAAGGCAACCAAAGGAGAGGCTCCACCAAAGTAAGAAAGAAAAAAGGAAAGACTAAGGAAGAAGAATGTATACCTAGGAGTTGCAGCTTTGTGCTTAGGTGTCCTGAAACAAAAAAAAAAAAACTCTGATCCTCAATTAGCTAAGCACAAAGTTGTAGCTTGTAGGTCTGTTTAGGGAGATGAATGTATATCCAATGTAGTGATGTCAGGGTTTAGGTTGTTCTATGAATGTACTACTGTCACTGGCTTATACTAAGACTGGCATGACTCTAAGGAATCCTAGGTAGCTCAAAAGTAAAACATTAGAAGCATGTACTGAGTCTAGGGTAAAGCTAGGTAGAATTTGAAACCTTAGGGATAGTAGCACAATGAAATTAATGACCAAAGCAATTAGATCAGTTGTGGGGAGTTAATGAAACAGTAGGATCATAAGGCGAGAGAAGGAAGAAGAAGCAAAATGAGAAGTTAGTTTTAAGCTTAGGAGCGTGTCACAGGACAGCATTGCCATAGATAGTGAATGTAAGAGAGTCAGCAAGTGGTTAAAGGGGTTAACAGCAGCCTAGAAAAAGTCCTTAGATTGCTCGAGGACGAGCAAAACCTTAAGTTTGGGGGTGTGTTACGTCTCCAAAAGTGACTATTTTAGGACTTATTTACTTTAGAAAGATGTACACTCTTAGGTGTTTTTGGTAGGATTTAGCTTAAACTTGTGCTTATATATGAGAACTAGTTGAATGAAGCTAAATTAGGACTTGTAGGCAAAAGGAAAGGAAAAGAACCGAAAACAAAGTTAAAAGAGTGAAAATTGCACATTGCTGAAACATTGCGGAAACATTGCTAAAACCGCAATGTTTTAAGTGAAATCCGTAAGTTGTCTAACCAATTTCTATTTTGTTCCGATCTTTCAGGGGCCCATTCTTCCTCCTGCTGCCACATAGAAGAACGACGTTGAGAATGGATGGTTCTCCTTGACCCAACCGCACCTGCAGAACACTATATAAGGAGGTCAAGATGGAAGGTTGAAACACACTCGAGAAGCGTAGAACTCCCATCTCAGCGCAGTCTTTTCTCCCTGTTTTCTCATCCGGTTGTTGGCTTGAAGGTCTCAGCTATTGGAGTCGATAATCTGAGAGGAAGAAGAGAAGTTTCGTCTTCTCCTCTGATTGGATTCATCCAAACAAAGCTCTCCTTCTTCCCCCTTCAACCGAGGCGTCTGCGACGAGGGGCGCACGCACGGATTTACTTGCTTTTGTTGTTTCTGTTTCTATTCCCATTGCTGTTTGTTGTTATTTCGCTTTCGTTTGCTACTCTATTTCATCTCGTCTCTGTCTGTTTAGCTTTAGTTGTTCAAAGCTGTCATTTGTTAGTTCAAACGTTGGTTAATCAAAGCTGCATTACATCACTTTGCAAGTTCTCCACCTTCTCTGTTTACTGTCTTTGCCTTCTGTTTTGTCTTTAATATTCTACTCAGCATGTCGTCTTCATCTACTCTCCCCATTCTATCTTCATCCATGAATAACTAAATCACATAAGGGCATGCTAATGACAAGTCTATAGGTAGCAACACATGACTCAAGCATGTAGGATAGCTCTCGAATGCATTGAATGTATGTAAGCTTCATCCCACGGGCAATTTCGATTGGCCATCAATTTTGTCCAAAGAACTCCTAACCTCTGGAAGGAGTAAGAGTTCAGAGTCGTACATCCATGCTAGCCTCTCAAGGTAGCCAGAAAACGACCTAGGAATAGGCGTTTTCCTAGTCCAAACCCATACTTGCTGTTATAAAAAGATGCTTAAGACCTTACTTGGACATGAGTAAACTAAAGGATCTAATGCATGAAATCGGAATATACATGAGAATGAGTTAGTTTGATGCATGATGAGTTGATCTATTGCTTGAGAATCGTGTGAAAAAGCCTATAGAGGAGTCGTTAGTAGCCCTTGTTTTCACACTTTACACATAATTCGTTGTTAGCAACATTGCTAAATAATTGTTGTTTCCGCAATTACCTTAGTTAAAATTCTGCCTTAGCCATTTCTCTCTCGTTTGTGATTCTCTTCTCTTTACATTCAAGTTTATTATCTACTTGCACTTGTTTATGCTTCCATCATTTACACATTCCTTAGTAATTAGGCACTTCAAAACCAAATCAACCCCATTTAATCCACCCATTCTCACTTAACAAAACACTTCGCTAGTAACTAAGAATAAATCTCTGTGGGAAATCGAATGAAAAAATACTTATTACTTGCTACAAGATCATGTATGCTTGCATGTTCTGAGTGCTCTATCATTGCTTCTTTATTTTAATCATTGAGCACGCAACACCGACCCTGTTACCACTAGCTGCAAAGCTAAGGGCTACAGGTTATAATTTTCATTTTTGGCAAGCTTCGACAGTTTGAGAAATTAAGGACATACCATAAAATCCTACTAACCACATGAGCAGTCGTTAGTCTGATGTACGCCATGTTATGTACAAGACCCGACATATGCTATGCAGTAGGAATTGTCAATAGGTACTAGTCCAATCTGGGATTTGATCATTGGGCTTCCATTAAACGCATCCTCAAGTATCTTCGAAAAATGAGGGACTATGTGCTCGTGTATGGCGCGAAGGATTTGATCCTTACAGGATACACTGACTATGATTTTCAAACCGATAAGGATTCAAGGAAATCCACATCGGGATCAGTGTTCACTCTTAATGGAGGGGCAGTAGTATCAATATGAAGGAGTATAAAGCAAGGTTGTATTGTTGACTCCACCATGGAAGCTGAGTATATCGCGGCTTGCGAAGCTGAGAAAGAGGTTGTATGGCTTAGGAAGTTATTGACGGATTTGGAAGTTGTTCCAAATATGAATTTGCCTATCACACTTTATTGTGATAATACTGGTGCTGTGGCAAATTCCAGAGAACCAAGAAGCCATAAGCGTGAAAAGCACATTGAGCGGAAATATCATCTCATTAGGGAGATAGTGCATCGAGGAGACGTGATCGTTATGCAGATCGCCTCAGAGCACAATATTGCTGATCCATTTACAAAGTTACTCGCGACTAAAGTGTTCGAGGGGCACCTAGTCAATCTAGGACTGCGAGCTGTATAGTATGACAGTGGGAGAAAAGCCATGGATGTATTTGATATTCCATTTTTTCATCCAGCATGTAATACTACACTGACGTTTTAGTCCAAGTGGGAGTTTGTTGGGTTTTATGTCCTAAAACTCGTGGTTTGTAAATTGGATGTATATTCTATTTTGCAATAAAGTTGTTATTGAGATTTATTCAGTAAAGTTGTTATTGAATAAAGTGAATTGGGTTTACTTTTAACCTAACTCCAATAAACAAAGAACTCATGGCTATAGGTTGTATACTTGAACTTCATGTGTGACATGATTGTAGACCAAGTTCAAGTAATAGCTAGAACGGTCTATAGTATAGGGGATAAGGTTGGGTACCTTATCTTGGGACACTATTTGACGCGGCCCGCTTTGCATAGTACAAACGATGTGATCCAAAATCGTTCATGTGGAGACATGTGAGTGGGGGCGTCCTGTGCAATGAGTTTGCATAAGACTGAACCGCGAAACAAGTCGCTCTTTCTTTATAACTCCGTTTACTGTAAAGACCGAATTTTTCATATGATGACCTAGGTAACTCGATCTGAGTTCTGAGCACACTTTAAACTCCTGCTTATTCGGGATTATCCTTTGATTTGTATGGCAGAGAGTGGCCCGAGTTTGCCGACTCAACATGCCTACCACTTTGGGGATAATACCCAGTAGGGAGCTGAGAACATAGTCCTGCGTGAAGGAATTCACTTCTACCCGCCTTTAGGGATAGTAGAGAGGTTGTTCTCTTAAGTACTATCTCCGGGTCTTGAACTAGAGATCTCACCCTCTCATTGGCCCGAGAGGGACTTGGTATAGTGATGAGATCACATACCAATCGGTTTGGTGGTTGGACCACAAACCAATTGTTCATTAGAGGATCAGTGGGACTTAAGGAACAAGATGTAATTACGGGGGTAAAACGGTTATTTTGACCGAGTTGTAATTACGAACAACCTGTGAAGGATTGACTTACTAATGATGGTTATATCAAGAGGACATAAATATATCTACGGTGAGGACAGTGCAACCCTTGGACTTTAGTGGAGTCTCCGGGGGTTAACGAATGTTGGTTAGCTTGGCTAAAGAGTTTGGCCGGTTAATCTCGTATCGTTGGGGATCATGATTTGTAGGTCCTTTAGGTTCTTCTAGCTAGCTCGGATTAAGTCGTGTAACAATATGAGAGAAAAAGAATTTTAATTCAATTCAAATTCGTTTTTGGAAGAATGATGGACATATTTAAATATGATTTAAATATGGGATCGGTCTAAAACATAAAAAGGGATTCATGTGCGGTGATTCGCTTTAAGAAACCGGGACTAGTCTTATTATTTAATTAATATTTGATATTGAATTAAATATAATATTAGTATTAATTAATTAAAATTTATTTTGTTTATTAAAATTAATTATGAATTAATTTTAAAATTATAAAATAATATAAGTGGGATTATCCAAGTTGAGTGGATTTATCCAAGTTGAGTGGGTTTATCCAAGTTTAGTAAGTGGATTGTAAATCACTAACTACATGCATAAACTCATCAATTGTTGAACACTTGTGTGAAGACTAATTCATCCATTTTTGAGGTGTCATTCTAAGCAAAGAGTTTGTTGCATGTGAATGGCCTATAAATTGGATAGAGTTCAAATGGTTTGAGTTTGATGATGCTTGAGTTTTGTTGGATTTTTTTTGGATGTGTGACATTCTCCTTCAAAAGTCTCATCACAAAGATCTCTTCTTTTTCCATCTTTATCTTCCAAAGTTTTTCTCTTGTAAAGGAGTCCCACAACTCCGTTGCTCGGCCTGAGGATAGCGGGACTACCGGAGGTGGTTCTCGAAGAGTTCAAAGGAAGCTTCGAAGGGTGCGTGAGGATATTCGAGCATTGGAATAGAAGAATTTCGAACTACAAGAGGTTTGTATTCTTATTCTTTTATTTCAAAGTTTTGAGCATGTTTCTTATTTAGCTAAATTGATGAAATTAGAGTGCCAATTGATCTGATTCTCTTCCGCTGCGCTACGTGCGTTCCATCATGAACCGCCCCGAACCGGCTTGAATTTGCTTGAACTGGCCAAAAAACAGGAACTACAAGCTTCAAATAAGCTGAACCGGTCCAAAACAGCTATCCCGACTTCAACAGCCCCGAAACAGACCAATAACGACCTAAATCGGACCAAACAAGCGCTGAACCGGACCATCAGAGGATGAAGAACAGGGAATCGGTCTGACTTTCAGTGAACCGGACCGCCCGAGGACAGAACCGGACCATTTCTTCCACCTTGCACTGAACCAATTTTGTGCGGTTTTTCCGGACACCCGAGCTTCTGTCTTCGAATTGAAAGCCTATATGGACTCTAATGGCTCCAAATTTTTTACAAACTCGTCTGCACACATTAAAGCCCATATTGGCTCGGGCAATTACAAAATGAAGTAAAAAACGAAGCTCAAAATAAATATGCCAAAACCGGAAAAACACTTTAGACGCCCAGAAAAATTAATTTCTAAAAAAAATACCCACCGAGCTCAAATTGATGCAAATTGAGTGACAAAAAACAAGCTCTGATACCAATTGATGGAGCGCACGTAGCGCAGCGGATGTGAGACGGATCAATTGACACTCTAATTTCATCAATTTAGCTAAATAAGAAACATGCTCAAAACTTTGAAATAAAAGAATAAGAATACAAACCTCTTGTAGTTCGAAATTCTTCTATTCCAATGCTCGAATCTCCTCACGCACCCTTCGAAGCTTCCCTTGAACTCTTCGAGAACCACCTCTTGTAATCCCGTTATCCTCGGGTCGAGCAACGGAGTGGTGGGACTCCTTTACAAGAGAAATTTTTTGGAAGATGAAGATGGAAAGAGAAGAGATCTTTGTGATGAGAGTTTTGAAGAAGAATGTCAGACATCCAAAAATTTCCAACAAAACTCAAGCATCATCAAACTCAAACCATTTGAACTTCATCCAATTTATAGGCCATTCACATACAACAAACTCTTTGCTTAGAATGACACCTCAAAAACGGATGAATTAGTCTTCACACAAGTGTTCAACAATTGATGAGTTTATGCATGTAGTTAGTTAGTGATTCACAATCCACTTACTAAACTTGGATAAACCCACTGGATAAATTAGACTTGGATAATCCCATTTGTATTATTTTGTCATTTTAAAATTAATTCATAATTAATTTTAATAAACAAAATAAATTTTAATTAATTAAACTTTTTAATTAATTAATATTATTATTTAATTCAATATCAAATATTAATTAAATAATAAGACTAATCTCGGTTTCTTAAACCGAATCATCACACATGAATCCCTACTCATGTTTTAGGTTGATCCCATATTTAAATCATATTTAAATCATATTTAAATATGTTCATCATTCTTCCAAAAACGAATTTGAATTGAATTGAAAATGTTTTTCTCTCATATTGTTACACGGCTTAATCCGAGCTAGCCAAGAGAACCTAAAGGACCTACAGATCATGAGCTCCAACTATACGAGATTAACCAATCAAACTCTTTAGCTAAGCTAACCAACATTCTTTAACCCCCGGAGACTCCACTAAAGTCCAAGGGTTGCACTCTCCTTACCGTAGATATATTTATGTCCTCTTGATTAACCATCATCAATAAATCGATCCTTCACAGGTCGTTCGTAATTACAGCTGGGTCAAAATAACCGTTTTACCCCCGTAATTACATCTTGTTCCTTAAGTCCCACTGATCCTCAAATGAATTATTGGCTTGTGGTCAAACCACCAAACTGATTGGTATGTGATCTCATCACTTTACAAAGTCCCTCTCGGGCCAATGAGAGGGTGGGATCCCTAGTTCAAGACCCGGAGACCATACTTAAGGGAACAACGTCTCTACTATCCCTAAAGACGGGTAGGAGTGAATTCTATCTCGCAGGACTATGTTCTCAGCTCCCTACTGGGTATTATCCCCAAAGTGGTAGGCATATAGAGTCGGCGAACTCGGGCCACTCTCACCCATACAAGTCAAAGGATAAGCCCGAATAAACAGGAGTTCATAGCGTGCTCCGGATTCATATCGAGTTACCTAGGTCGTCATATGAAAAAGTCGGTCTTTACAGTAAACGGAGTTATAAAGAAAGAGTAACTTGTTTCGCAGTTCAGTCTTATGCAAACTCATTGCACAGGACGCCCCAACTCGCATGTCTCCGCATTAACGATTTCATATCACATCGTTTGTACTATGCAAAGCGGGCCGCGTCCAATAGTGTCCCCAAGATAAGGTACCCAACCTTATCCCTGTACAATAGACCGTTCTGGCTATTACTCGAACTTGATCCACAATCATGTCACACATGAAGTTCAAGTATACAATCTATAGCCATGGGTTCTTTGTTTATTGGAGTTAGGTTAAAAGTAAACACAATTCACTTTATTCAATAACAACTTTACTTAATAAATCTCAATAACAACTTTATTACAAAATAGAATATACATTTAGATTACAAACCACGAGTTTTAGGACATAAAACCCAACAAAAGAAAATTTGACATGTTAGGCTCTCTTGGAGATAAAAAAAAAAAAAAGAGAAGTAACGTTGATAAAATGTTTTAGGCCTTATGATATGTTGCCTACTCTGATGTTGAAAAGTCTTTAGACTGTTCTTATTCGCCAGAAGTAGAGGGAAAGCGAAATATAGGGTCAATTAAGAGCGCTCTGAGTTTAGAAGAAATGAGATAAGGGAGCTCAGCACACACACACATAGGGAACGGTAGTTACGAAATTTTTGGAATTTTCTCAATCAATGCATGCATGTAATTACTTCCTTCCGATGCAATTGGTTTGCTTCCTTTAGTCCTGAGAATCGAGTCGTCAGCATGCAAGTTAATTTCTGTGAGGATAATTCTGAATTCTGTCTTGCTCGAGGATTGCAAGATCTTTAGGGCTATAATTTTCTCCCTAATTCCAGCTAATATCGTGCTTAATTATGCTTATTTGCCTTGATTACAAGTGATTCACGGTCAAGATCCCGTAAAGTTTGTTAGACGTCGTTCGGGGTTAAGAATGTCATTTTAGAGCCTCGGGAACGCATCGGGATAAGAGGAGCTTCAAGCATGAAGAAATTTCCAAAATGAGTCATCCAAAGGAAATTTAAATTACTCAAACCCGAGAGCAAGTTTCGAGACGTTGCTCGATGCTCCGAAGTTTTGCGCAGCCCGAGTTCCGTCCGTAGCGTCTCGACGCTGCCCTAGCGTCTCAACGCTACGACGAGTATAAAAAGAAATGGTTTTGATTTTAGGGTTGTCTTGTCTTGTCTTCTCCGATCCCAATATCGATTTTTGCCGTTTTTTAGTGGTTTTCCACCATTGTTGGATGTTCTTGAAGCTTGGAATGGGATTCTTTGGGCTCCCAACCTCCATGGAAGAGTAGAAGGTTAGTATCCGATTAGAGGATGTAAGAATTGGCTAATTAGCGTGCTTAAGGGAGATTAGTTCTTAATTGTAATGTTTAGCTTAACTTTCAAGCATTTTCTTCTCCTAAACTTCATCTTAGTAATATGTATGCATGATGGGCTGACAATATTGATTGCTTGTGTATTATTTCGTTAATTAGATTAGTGAAGCGATTGCCTCTCCTAATCGTCAAAGTAACGCGAGTTTGATTAAACAATTTTCTTATTGGCTATCCATGTTTGATGTTGTGTTAATTATGCTTGGAGTAGAAATCAAATCGGTAGATTAATTTTGGCTATCCGAATTAAATAACCGTCATGATTTTCCCGTCATTGGCAATTGATTCTTATGGAACGGTCGTCCCCAATTGATCAATTGCCAAGTTTAATTAGAATTGCACCCTTCTAATTAATTGTTTGTGGGTATGTTTATGTCGATGTTTCGATTGAGCATTTTGTGTGTTTGTTGGGTTCTAGCTAATTCCCTTGTAAGTCGATGATTTGACGTACACTACTTACCAATCCCGATGCCTCAAATTGGATACATTTGTTAGATTGTTATTTTCCGTTAGCAAAGCTTTGAATTTTCCGTTAGCAATTTTAATGCATGTTTCGAAAATTAAATCAATTCCCCCCAATGTTTTGTTTCTTGAATTACAAATTAATTTGATCAAGATCCCAATTAAATTAATTCCCTGTGGACCGACCCGGTTACCACTAGCTATAAGTTAGCTCAGTGTAATCGGCATTAGAAATATTATTTTGGCAGGCCTCGACAACCTTATAGTTGTGGAACGTTCCAAATTCCACTACCAATGACCCTTTGCATATAAGTACAAGAATGGTCCGGTTAGAGAGCAAAACATTCCTAGCCTCACTTGATCTAGCATACAAACTCACTATTTTGGCTTTTCTCTCATTTTCTCTCTAGGTCGATTACTACTCTCTTGCTTTTCACTCAAACTCTTTTTTACTCTCAATTCTTTTTGTTTCATTTCGTTTTCACATTTTGCTTTTGCATCGACCTCTCGCCTTTTCTTTGCAAGTTTGCATTGATCAATATAAACATCCTTAGGAGACAATGGAACTAGAGTAGTTTTTCTACCATTATGAGTAAAAGAGTAACGATTAGCATATCCATCATAAACAACGCAACGATCAAATTGTCAAGGTCTTCCCAACAATAAATCTCCAGCATGCATGGATACAACATCACATAAAACATCATCAACATACTTTCCAATGGTAAAAGAAACAAGAGCTTGCCTACTCACCCTTACTTCGCCACAATCATTTAACCATTGAAGCTTACATGGTCTAGGATGTGGTTTAGTCTCTTAATTAAGTCTCTTGACCAGAATTGAACTCACAACATTGGTACAACTACCACTATCGATGACCACACTACAAGGTACAGATTGAACAAGGAACCTACTGTGAAATAAGTTATCTCTTTGGTCTAGGCTATCCTCCTAAATTTGGGTGTTTAAAGCTCTCCTAGTAACTAAAGACATATATGAAGGGTCTTCTTCACTACTCTCCTCACTCTCACACTCATTTTTTTCTTCCTCAACTACCACATCTTCCTCTTCATCTTCGTCACAAATTCTCCCTCTCTACGGAACATAGTTCTTCTATTAGGGCAATCTCTACTATAGTGACCCACCCCTTGACATTTTCAGCACTTTAAATCCCTATTTCGTAAGGTAGATTCATCTACCTTCTCTTTCCCTTTCTCGGAACTCTCTCCTTTTTCAAATTTCTCTTAAGGTTTCTCATACCTCTCTCGGTTCCTAGGCTTATAATCAATACTCTTAGTATCCTTTTTCCATGAAGAATTAGAGTTGGAAAAGTTGTTAGAAGAATACCGTCGAGACCTCCGTTGGTTTTGCCTCTCGATCTTGATTGTAATATGCAATATTTCCTCAATGTCAAAGTAAGGTTGTAGATCAACCTTGTCCGCAATCTCCATGTTTACCCCATTAAGAAACCGCGCCATGAGATTCTCCATGTCCTCATCTAGATCAAGTTGATCCATCAATGTATCCATCTCCTTGTAATAATCCTCCACGGACTTGCGTCCTTGTTTCAATGCTTGAACATTTTGTGTCATGTCCCTTTCGAAGTGTTTTGGAACAAAATGCTTCCTCATTGACTCCTTAAACTCGTACCAAGAATCAATTGGGGCTTCAAGATTCCTTCTCCTACTTGACATCACCTTATCCCACCACGTTTGAGCATATTGTTTAAATTGAGAAACACATAATTTTACCTTCCTATCATCGCGGAAATTTTGGCAATTGAACACTAACTCCACCGTTTTCTCCCATTCAAGGTACTCCTCTAGATAGGTTTTACCATAAAACTTTGGAAATTTCAATTTGATGCTTCCCACGTTATCATCAACTCCCTCTTCTTGTGGAGCTCTCCTATGAAAATTATGGTGTCCTCGCCCACGACCTCTTCCTCTTTCCAAACCACGTCGATCACGTATTTCTCCTCTCGGATCCGCTACCAAGGTAACTTGGTCATCCTCGTCTTGATCGGACTATCGCCCTCATAGTCATCCTCGTGAGGAATAACAGGTTCATCCACTACACGTGGTGGTGGAATTCTTTCTCGAGTTTTGTATTGAGCCTCCAACCTCTGCATACGATCATTCAGTTCTTCCATTCCACGAATCATTCTCTCCATGGTTCCTTGTTGAGCCTCTCTCATCCGGGCACGGTAATATTAGGATCAACTTCGGACTTTGCCATGTTGTAAAAAATAAAAAGCGACAAAAAAAGGACTTCACAAGCACTCCCTCATGTGTTTCACTCGTTAATGAAGATCACTGGTGTTTAACACTCAACACTCAAATCATGTATCACTCCCTTACAAACTCACTCTCAGAATTTATCACACACAAGACACACTCCAAAACAACTTGGTAAGTGAGTCCAGCAAAGTTAAAAAGTTACGTGCAATTCAAGTGATTAGATAGCACACTTAGATCACAAAACAATGGATCAAAGAAGCAATCTGAATAACAACAAAGAAACAAGTTCAAGAAAAAAAAATTAACGAAAGAAAAATGAACCGAGGAAGAAAAGAAATAAGGTTAGAACAAATGGAAAACAACAAATCTGGACAACCTTTAAATGACCAAAGATTGTTTTTTTTTTTTTTTTGAAGGAATTTTGTATGTAATATGATTGAATGCCAAATTGTCAAATGTTATCTCAAATAACAGTATTAATAACAGAATAACTTATAGATCGACATGGTTTGAAATAATGAACAACATGGTCTAATGGTGGCTCCCGGGTATGCAGTTTTTTTTCTTGTTTTTTTTTTAGAAATTTGCAAATTACGAATTTCTGACCCTTAAGCAAGTAGATTTAGATAATGTCAAAGAAACAAAAGTTGTAGATTAGACTCTAATCTAAAACCGAATTTGAATATGTTCATTCCCTATTTAAATATGTTCATCCTCCTTCCATAAACCGAATTTGAACTACTCAAATTCTTTTTCTTTTTCTTTTCTTTTATACTGTTGCACGGCGTTATCCGAGCTAGCTAGGAGAACCTAAAGGACCTACAGATCATGAGCTCCAACGATACGAGATTATTCGGTCAAAACTCTTTTAACCGAACTAACCAACATTCGTTAACCCCCGGAGACTCCACTATAGTCCGAGGGTTGCACTCTTCTCACTGTAGATATATTATGTCCCCTAATATAACCGTCATGGGCAAGTCGACCCTTCACAGGTTGTTCGTAATCACATCTGGGTCATTTAAACCGTTTAACCCCTGCATTACATCTCGTTCCTTAAGTACCACTGACACCTCTAATGAACAATATATCTATGGTCCAACCAACAGATCAGTTAACCCTCTCATCACATGAGAGTGTGACCGCTCATTGTTCAAGCCTCGAAGTCAGCTATTAAGGGAACAACCTATCTACTAACCCTGAAGAGCGGGTGAGGAGTGAACTCCAATCTTGCTGTACTATGTCACAAGCTACCTATTCGACTTTATCTCCAAGATGGTAGGCTTATTGAACGACGCTTATGGGCCACTCTCACCCGTGCAAGTCAAAGGATTCTATCGAATAAGCAGGAGTTCATAGCGAACTCAGGATTGAGATCGAGTTACCTAAGCCATCAATATGTATAAGTCAGTCTCATCAGTAAACGGAGTTATAAAGAGAGAGCGACTTAATACGCGGTTCGGTCTTATGCAAACTCTTTGCACAGGACGCCCTCACTCGCACATCTCCATGTGAAACGATTCGGATCACATCGTTTTGTATAATACAAAGTGAGCCGCATCCAATAGTGTTACCAGGATAAGGTACCCAGCCTTATCTGTATACTATAGACCGTTTTGACTGACTACTTGAGCATGGTCCACAATCATGTCATACATGAAGCTCAAGTACTCATATTCAACCATGGGTGTTGGTCATTGGTATAGGTTAACGTAAACACGTTTCACTTTATTCCATAAACACTTTTACTGAATAAAATTAATAACTCTTTATTCTAAATAGAATATTTACAAACATAACAGTTTACAAACCACGAGTTTTAGGACATAAAACCCAACAAACTCCCACTTGGACTTAAACGTCCGTGGTGTACATGTTAGGTGGTGAAAACTAATATATCATATATCAAGAAGTTTTCTCCCACTGTCCTCTCCAGCAACTCGGAGCCCTAGACTCTTCTAGGTGTCTCTCAAACACTTTAGCCACAAGAGACATAGTAAACCAATCAGCATGAAGTACTACGAGGCTTTCCTTGTGACCATCACATCTTCTCATAGCACTATACTTGAGTTCAACTTATAAACATATTGTTGCTTCACAAGCTGCAAATAGACTTAGCTATCAACGAGGAATCAGCAATACAACTCTTGTATTCTACTCCTCTAAGTACAAGGACAAAACTTTAACTGGTATTCAATCCAATTGGACTAATATTACTGACAGCTCCCACTGCATAGCACATATCGGGTCATGTATCTCAAAAGATACATTTGACCTCCAATATGTAAATGCACTTGGGTGCATCTCGTATCCTCAACACTTGAGGTGTCTTAGGAAACCATTTCCATAGACCATCGAATATTAACAACAACTTGTCAATAAAATATTTTAGAGACAACACTAGCGATTTGTTCTTACGACTCATATCAACCTGAATTCTTAGAACAAACTAAGCCTACTTCCAGATCAACTATTTGGGAGTTGGTCTCTAGTTTTATGTTAAAATGTCAGAAGTGAATCCTACATCATTCTTAATGATTAGGACAAAATTACGGGAATATATTATAAAAGCTTTAACATTGATTAAACACTTGTCCAACAAATTTTATCAATGTAATGTTCAAAACCATAAGATTTGATTTGAAAAACAAACCTTATAAATCAGAATATAGATGCTTATTTCAATTCATAAATGGATTGAAGAAGCTCGCAAACGATTTGCTCTTAATTCTGAAAAATCTATCTCCCTGGTTGAGACTA
Organism: Herpetospermum pedunculosum; assembly: GCA_028017165.1. NCBI lineage: Eukaryota > Viridiplantae > Streptophyta > Magnoliopsida > Cucurbitales > Cucurbitaceae > Herpetospermum > Herpetospermum pedunculosum. The sequence continues at coordinate 36,879,603 of CM051529.1, forward strand.
ATAGATACTCTATCAAGATAGCTAGTCTTGATATCCATTTACCTTATCCTATCAAATAGAACAGGACAATGGATACGAGTATTCTATATAACTTACATCTGACAACAAGAGATGAAGTTAATACACAATTAACCCCTTCTCTTCGGGACAGTCCCTTTGTCAGAAAGTCAAGCCTTAGAGGTTTTCACCTCATAGACTAGGTCTGTAAACCTCTTGAAGATCCATGGCTTTGAGCCACTGGTTCTTGTTTATGAACTCACTGTCATTATTAATATGATAACTAGAGTCATAAAACAAACTAATACAGCAGGCCAGATTATCTCATAATTCTCCCACTGCATCAAAGCTTTCTCAACACTTGAGATGAACCAGCTAAACTAACAACCATTCTTAATTTATAATTTAGCTTTCAATATAAAACAAGATAAGTCTTAACACTTTAGTTGTTACCAAGTTTAATAGAACACTACTTGTATACATCTTTTGCAAAATGAACTATTCATTAAAAAACAAAAGATACTATATACATCTAAAGCATTCACAACAAACTTGAGTTTATAGACAATAATTACAACAGTTGAAATTATTTCTATATAGAGATCTAAACAAACTGCAAGCTCCCACTGTAGATACTGCGTAGACGTCTTTATAAGTCGTCTTCGTCAAGAAACAGGCAGACAGGAACTAGTTTCCTGAAATAGAATAACAAACATGATTAGTGGTTCCTAAATCAAAATCCAGGTATGACAATCATAATCCACAAAACATGTTTAGACAGAAGATAAATCATATTTACCTTGTCGTTCATTCTTTACCTTTTTCTCCGCTAGGTATTTAGGTCAATTTCGCTTCCAGTGCCCTTCTTCACCATAATGAAAACACTTTCCACTGTGTGTAGCTTTTACCTTGCCTACAGCTGGGGTTTTTCCCTTCCTGACACTTCTCTTCTTCTTGTGAATAATCTTATTACTCACAGTAAGAGGTGCAAATTTAGTCCCAGACCCAAACCCTTTTTGGAACTTCACAGAAGTGGTAACATTTACCTCCTTCTCTTTTCCTTTCGTGGTATTCAGGGATTGATAAATCTGAAGCTCGTTCAGAAGAGACGTCAGATTGTATTCTATTTTATTCATGACCATATTGGTCCTGAAGTGCAGGAAACTCTTCGAAAGAGATTCCAAGATAAATCCAACCTGACCTTGTTCGTCGACGGTTGCTCCATTTACTTCTGTTGTATTGAAGTACACCATCATGTTAAGGACATGTTCCCTAACAAAGGTTCCTTCATCCATACAGTAGTTGTAAATGTGTTTGAGGGCTTCATACATAAGAGATGAGGAAGGCTTTCCAAACATCTCTTGTAGTGAAGCCATGATTTCCTTAGCGGAAACCATCCCCTCATGCTTCCTAGACAAAACATCAGATATGCTTGTCAGCATGTAAACTCGAGCTTTATCATTAGCTCGAATCCAACCATCATATGCTTCACGAACAGTTCGTGAGCCATTTGAACCAGGAACCGGAGGACACTCCTCCGTTAAGACAACTCGAGCTTCTTTCACAAAGAAACCTATATGGACTCTAATGACTCTAAAAATACATACGCTTCAGCACACATTAAAGTCCATACATTCTCGGGCAATTACAAATAATGAAATTCAAATAGAAACTATGCCAAAATCGATATTCACTTTAGACGCCAATTCAGAAACAATTTCTAAATTAAAATACCCACCAACTTAAATTGATGCAAATTGAGTTAATCACAAAATCGCTCTGATACCAATTGATGGAGCGACTTGCACAGCGGAAAGCGATTTTGGACCGATGATACTCTAATTTCATCAATTTAACAAATAGAAAACATGCTCAAAACGACGGAAATAAGAAATTAGAAAACATACCCTTGTAGTTCCAATTTCTTCAAGCTCTGCCGCTCTTTCCTCGTCACGAACTCTTCCGGCCTCTTCTCACGAACGCCCCGAGGACCACCCAAGGTAGTCCCCCTATCCTCGGCGCCGAGCAATGGAGTTGTGGGACTCCGATTAGAAGAGAAAAGAAAAGAAAATAAAGGAGGAAGAAGAAGTGAAAGGCAGAGGGCTAAAAAAAACTTCTCTAAGTTTTTTTTTTTTTTTTTTACTTTTCGTATACCCAAGTCCTGGCCAACTTACATATATATATAATTATTAATTAAACTTTTTAATTAATAATTATTATTTAATTCAATATCAAATATTAATTAAATAATATGATTAAACCCGGTTTTCTGAAAATCGACTTTTTTACACATGAATCCTATTCATGTTTTAGGTCATTTCCATATTTAAATCATATTTAAATATGTCCATCCTCTTTCCATAAATCGAATTTGAACAATTCAAATTTTTTTTCGTTTTCTTTTCTTTTATACTGTTGCACGACGTTATCCGAGCTAGCCAGGAGAACCTAAAGGACCTACAGATCATGTGCTCCAACGATACGAGATTATCCGGTCAAAACTCTTTTAACCGAACTAACCAACATTCGTTAACCCCCGGAGACTCCACTATAGTCTGAGGGTTGCACTCTCCTCACTGTAGATATATTATGTCCCCTGATATAACCGTCATGGGCAAGTCGACCCTTCACAGGTTGTTCGTAATCACAGTTGGGTCATTTAAACCGTTTAACCCCTGCATTACATCTTGTTCCTTAAGTACTACTGACACCTATAATGAACAATAGATTTGTGGTCCAACCAACAGATCAATTAACCCTCTGTTGCGTGCTCAGTGTGTAAATAAAAATGTGATGCGATGAGCACTCAGAACATGCAAGTATACATGGTCTGCAGCAAGTGATAAGTATTTTTTTATTCGTTTTCCCACAGAGATTTATTCTTAGTTACTAACGAAGTGAGGTGTTAAATTAGAGGTGGTTACTAAAATGGGGTAGATTTGAGGTTGATGTGCCAAACTAACGAAGAATATACGAGATATGCAAGCATAAAGAAGAGCAAGTAAAGAGATTAACTTCAATATAGAAGAGAAAGAATTGCGGACTTAGCAATGTTCTAGCAATAAAAGCGCAAAAGTAAAATATGAGAAAAACGGCTAAGGCAAAAACAGAGTTATAGAATTGCGGAGACAGCAATTATCTAGCAATTAAATTAACAACGATTTAAGGGTGAGATAAGGAAACAAAGTCAACTTAAGACTCCTCTATAGGCTTTTACATACGATTATTCAGCAGTAGCTTAGCTTATCATGCATCAATTTAACTCATTCTCATGCATCTCTCGATTACATGCATTAGATCCTTTAGTTCACTCATATCCAAGTAAGACTTAAGCATCTATTTATACACGCAAGCCAATGAATTGTGCTAGGAAAACGCCTATTCCTAGGTCGTTTTCTGGCTACCATGAAAGGCTAGCATGAATGGACGACTCTGAACTCTTACTCCTTCCGAAGGTTAGGAGTTCTTTAGACAAAATGGATGGCCGATCGAAATTGCCCATGGGATGAAGTACACATACATTCAATGCATTCGAAGTGATCCTACATGCTGAACTTTCGTATTTCTAACCTATAGATTCATCTTTAGCAGACCCTTGTGTGATTAGTTACTCATGGTTGATGTGGGATTGGAGATACTAGATTGATTAAGCATGATTTAAAGCACTTAAATGAAAGCAAGGGAAAAACTGAAGGCGAGATGAAGACTTGCAAGGATTTAAACGATAACTCTATAAAGTCAGATTCAAAGCTCAATGTGCGACAGACTGTAAACAGCAAAGAACGAAACAAATGAAGACGAATTGAAACCAAGCAACAAATGAAAACGTAGGACAGAAAGTAGTAAGAAAGTTGATTAAAGTGTGCGCGGATCTCCTGGTCGCAAGCGCCTTGGATGAAGGGGAAGATTAGCGATTCTTGGAGATGAATTCAATCAGAAGAGAAGAAGGATCTTCTCTTCTTCCTCTCGAATTATTGGCGCCAAGTGTTGATTTCTTCGCTCCAACAAACGGGATAAGGAAATGGATCTGTAGAATGCGCACAACAACAAATATAACCTATTATAGCTTTGTAAAATAACTTTTATAAAATAGGTTATTAAATCCAAAAAAAAAATCTTAAAAAATACAATTCATTTGCTAAAAAAGGATTTATGCTAAAAAATAGGGTAGGGCAGGGCCGCCTTCACCATTTCACTCACGAATGAAACTGAGAGAATCTCTCATTTCATGCTAAATTTCTTCACCATCTCTCATTTCACGCCAAATTTCTTCACCTTCACAATATCTCTCTGGAAAATCGACTATCAACGACGAATCAATCAAGAAATTTTGTAATGTGATGCTTTATTGTTCTTGGGAAAATCAACGGAGAAGAAGTCACGAGAGTTTTCATTGGCGTCTTCATCATCCCGTTGGTTCGTAATCGGTATGATTTTCTTCATTCTTGTTTTAATGGCCAGATTATTCACTTCCATGGTGAATTTGGATTCTGCTATTGGTTTTTTCAGAATCCAATTCTTCATTTGTATTCTGCTATTTGTTTTTCAGATTATTCCGCCTAACCCTACTCTATTAACATGGTGAATTTGGATTCTGCTATTGGTTTTTCAGATTATTCACTTCATTTGTATGAGTAGTTTAAGATAATTGAAGATATGAGGTAGTTTAAACTTAGTGAAGGTGAATGAACTTGTATTATTGTAATGTGCTATTGGTTGAGGAAGTAAACATCATAATCAATTAGGTCATTTCTAAAATTTCTCATAATCGTAATCTGTTTGCCCTGTGAGGATGGAGGAGAATGAACTTGTATTATTGAGATTGTGTTTCATTTTTTGTTTTTGTCTTTAGAAATAAATAATAATAGGGAGGGGGAAGTGTTTGCCCTGTTTTTGGATGTAAGGAAGGAGGAGAATGAACTTGTATTATTGAGATTGTGTTTATTTTTTGTTTTTGTCTTGAGAAATAATAATAATAGGGGGTAAGTTAACTTGTTATAAAAAAATTCATGTCACTTCCTTACGAGTCTGTGTCTGGTTGGGTTATTTGTTTTGCATTTCGTTTTCCCTTCTTCTTGCCATGGTATAATTAAAAGTTATATGCACCTGACTTGATTCTTTAATAACTTTCTTAATCTAAATAAGTGCAGTATTGTCAACACCAACACCAACACCAACACCAACAGTGCACTATAACTTTTGTGTTCAAATTTTTGTAAATTACACTTGGTGTGTTTGACATGCCTTTTGAAAGAGGTGTTTATTAAGTGAAGCACGTATGACAGAAGCAGTTTTGTAAGAAAATGAGTCAAATGCTTCCACTCTAAGTACTCTGTAAATTTCTCAAACTACTTTTGAATTTTGATTATTGAAAACTTTTAAAATGCTTTTAATTGTTCAAAAGCACTCTTTACCACTCTAAAATTTACCAATTTATAAAGAAAACACTTTTAGTCATCCATAATGACTTTAAATGGCATGTCAAACACACATCTAGATTGGTACCAATTCTATGGTAGTGAAATTGTTTACGCAATATATCTTCATTTTATATTTGCTTTAGGAGAGTTGTGGTACTGGTTGGATCAAGATTGGATAGTTGTTGACTGTGAGGTCTTTTAAAACCGAACCATGTAAATTTTAGCCTCTAATTATGAGCTATCAACATAACCATTTGCTGTAATTATCTGGTGCATAAATCTTGAGAGTTGTCAACTGGTAGGGATTTAGTCAAAGGATCTATTTGATTGTCAACTAATGCAATCATTTCTTAACTTGATTCTACAATCTGCTAGATTATCATAAGATTTATCATAAGATTTAATGTAACTTGAAATATGAAATGATTTGTGAAAGAGACATAGAAACATAAATTATCCTATTAATTGTGGGGCTTTTCTAAGAAGTTTCATATTGAAAGATGCCCTCCACTGTTTATAGATTTGAATGGTCATTTTCTTCCACTCCCTTTCTTTTTGAAGGACTTGAAAATTAAAAGACTGGAAATAATTCCTAAAATAATTAATTTTTTGGATTGTACTCGAACATATCCCCATTCTTCAGATCTATCGTCTGATCTCATAGCTCTGTTGAGTCGGCCATGGATCAGAGGAGCAAACACCACAACAGAACACATAAAAAACTGAGCCATAAGAAAGTAACGTTCCAAACGTTTGAAAAACTTTTTAGTAGGCCCAACAACAATGGAAGATGATAATGATGGGACAATGTGTGAGAAGGAAGGAGATCACATTGCAGATAAGTTTTATGTTGACCAATCTCAAGATTACTTACTAGTTGATAGAGATAAGTCACGTAATGTTGGGGAGAATCATGATACTACACACATAACTCAAAGGTTAGATCCTAGGGGTCAATCCTTACCAAGTTTAGAAACGTCACAAGATGTAGGAGATAATATCAATGCATGTGAACAAATTTTGAAACAACCCCCAAAAAAATGTAGAGGCCCCACAAAAATGAAAACTATTGCAATCGAGGAACACGACAAAATGGATATAACATTCAATGAGTATGGGCAACCAATTGGGGGGACTTCAATTGGGATGTCATCATTTTTAAGTCCACTTGTGAGAGAGGTAGTGCCTGTGACTTTACCCGATTGGAGGAAATTGCCTACAAGACTGAAAGAAATTTTATGGACTTCAATCCAAGTACGTATTTCATATTTCATATTTTGGCTAATTGTAGTATCTTTTTAATCTTATATCTTTTGGTACAATCTTCTTATTATTTTAAATATTATTATAGTCAAGATATAATATGAAGGAAAATTGGCAAAGAACTTATTTGTTTCAAAAGATGGGTAGATTGTGGAGAGCGGGAAAATCACGGATTGTGTCTCAAATTCAAAAAGTCTCCAATGAGGAGAAGCTTGTAAAATTGAAGCCAACCAATATACAATCCATCCATGATTGGATGGACTTTGTGAAAGAAAAGAATAGTGCAAAATTCAAGGTAATTCAATGTCATTTGCATTAAATGCATAAGATTATATCTAAGGCATACATTGATCAATTTATTAATACATATATATATTAGGCCAAAAGTGAAAAGTTCAAATCCATGAAGAAGAGGCAACTTCCGCATACATGTAGTCGTAAGGGTTATGCTCGATTGGCCGAAGAAATGGTATTGAATATGGTGAATTAATCAAAACTATATACATTATTTTAATTATTACTAATTGAATATTCATATTTTCTTTTTAAGAAAAAGAGTTGTTCAGATTCATCTTCAGTTACAAGGGTTGCATTATGGGCAAAGGCACACAGAAAAAAGGATGGAAATCCTATTAACTCACAAGTTGCAGAAACACTGGTACCCTCTCTCTTATCTCTTTCTCTAATCTATGTTTGTTAGCCATGGATAAGGTGATGTAAAGATACAAAAATGAAAGACAAAGATCTTAAAGAATCTTATTAATGAATGGATTTTGGTTTTAGATGCACTTTCTTCTCTTCTTTTTGGATGCCTTTTCAGGGGGTTTGATTGTTTGCAATTTGGAGGTTGTCTTTCAATTCCTAGGATTATACTCAATTTCGACTCTAGTTTTCTGCATTTTGATTGTGTTCAAATATTGAAGTATCATATGCATCCATTTGTATTGGACTAGTAGATGAAAGTTATTGGAGTAAGTTTCCCAATTTTTCTTCCATTTTTAAGCATGAAGGTGACATTGGGATATTGACAAATGATATACTAGAATATCTATAGTTTTCTTTTCTTGTAAATGTATCTTAGAAAATGGTATAACCTCATTAAGTACCTATTGATATGTGTAAGTTTGATTTGGAGGGTCGTAATTGTGTTCTCGAGGTACTTCAGTTATTGTGGTTGTTGAAAAGACTTTAGATAATGAAATTTTTATTTATAGGAGCGTATTGAACAAATTGACAATGAAAGAACAAACACTTCTAAAAATGTGGCAAGTGATGCAATAAGTAAAGTTCTTGGTCCTGATCGTGGTCATATTAGAGGACTTGGATTTGGAGTGACATTTTCAAAGTTGTCGGTATTGCTGCAAAGGGATGAGAATTATTCCAAACTTGAAGAAAAGTGTAAGAAGATGGAGGGAGAAATGTCTGAAATGAGATCTTTGATCTCTCACATACTCAAATTTCAAGTATGCAAGTATTGGTAACATTAACTTAGGTTTATGTTTATTCTTTCTTATTATTTAACACATATCTTTTTTTGAATTCTTCTAATTTTAGAGTAATACAAGTGAACAACTTTCTAATGCTACAAGTAAATCCATGGATAACAACATTGCTACTAACCAAGTTGCATCTTCACCTTCGGTAAAGTATTTATTACTCGTTTCTTATATTATAATTTTATTTTAGTAGTTTAATAAACTATTTTAGATGAACATTTTTTTTACAAGATTCTCATTATGTTATATGTTGCATTTTATATATTGCCTTGTCGGTAAAGAGTATTGACAATAATAACACTCTCCGCAAGTGCAAGTTGCTAGATTGGTGTGGTACAGGAAAGGTAGTTGCTGAAGGTCGATGGTCTTCAAATGACCCAAAAGTTATTATTCATCATGTCCCTCTCGGTCCGCAAGCTGTAAGAGTTTGGGTGGACTTGCCAATGAAACCTGATGCATTCTTATGGAGGCCCAACTCAGAAATGACATACATCGAAGATGCTGTTGGTAGTACAGTTGCGTGGCCTCTTGACAAAGTTATGATGAGTACGTACATTTATTTATTATTTATAAATAAAAATTATTTATTAGTCAATATTTTTTTTTTTATTTGAATAAATATCCTTATTATTTATTTATAACTTTTTGTAGGTTGATGAGGGAATATCAATGGAATTTTTTGGCAACAAACATGACTAGATTGAGCTATTTGGATTTTTGATATAGGGACACATTTTGTAATTAATAAGTAGTGGATTGACCAAGTTAATGGCTTGTCATCCCAAAGTTAATGATATGTTCATTACTATATGAATGTTTACGTTTTGTATAAAGTATCCACGAACATTACATTGATAAAGTTTACGTTTTGTATTATCTCCAGTAAAATGATCTATGAAAGATACAATGACATTATAAATCAATTTCAAAAGCTATGAAAGACAAAATAATAGCATTCATCCATGCTATAAAAAGTCTATAAATGCTATAAATTGTAAAAGACTGGATCATTCAAAAGATTATTATAGCTTCCATGAAAAAGCTATAAATGAATATGTATAACATTTAAAAACTGCTATAAAAAGCAAGATGTTTATAACCTTTTTAAAATGCTGTAAAAAGAAAGACTTTTTATAACCTTTTTCAAATGCTCTAAAGAGAAATACTTTTTAGAGCCTTTATAAAAGACTATAAATAGTAAGTCTTTTTAGAACTTTCTAAAATGCTATAAAAAGTCCCTAGAGTTTTTATAGCATGGGCTGTTAGGACTCTGCATAAAAGGTTATAAAATGACTATAATAACTTTTTTTTGAAGCTGTCGTAGGTCTTTTTTCTTGTAGTGGCGGTGAGTCCGGGAACTCTACGCTTCCGAGCTTATTTTCTCCTTCACCCTTCACCTTCTTTTATAGCTTTTTGCAGGTACCTTCAGTCATTGAGAACCATCCATTTTGAGCAACAACCCTCCACGTGGCAGCAGAGGAAAGTTTAGGCGGCTGAAATATCGTAACAAGGATGACTGACGGCTGGAAAAAGTCAGCAGCAGCAGCTCCGGCATTGCGGATTCCTCGTTGTCACCGCAATAACCATTGCGGAGACAGCAATGTTTCAGCAATTCTCCTGCAATGTACATTTTGACTCTTTTAGCATCGTTTTTTATTCTTTTTTGTTCTTTTTACAAATAAGTCCTAATTTAGCTTCATTCCTTGAATTCTCATATTTAAGCACGTATTAAACTAAATTCTAACAAAAATGCTTAAGAGATTACACGATTCCATGGTAAATAAGTCCCTAAATTATGTACTTTTGGAGAGGTAACACACCCCCAAACTTAAGTTATTGCTCGTCCTCGAGCAATATAAGGGTTTACTTGGGCTGCTAATTCTTGTCTTTTTAAACTCTATCTGACTACTTGCTGACTCCCCTAGGCTTACTATCCAAGGCAAGGTTGTCCTGTGACACTCTCCTAAGTTCAAACTAACTTCACATTCTGCTTATTCTGGTTTCTCTTGCCTTTAAAACCTTTTGTCTTTTATAAATTTCCTAACAACTGGTTTATCTGCCTATGTCATTATGTTCATTGTGCAGCTATCCCTAAGTTTTCAAATTCTTCCTCGTTTTAACCCAGACTCAGTACATGCTTCTAAGGTATTTTTAATTGAGCTACCTAGGAATCCTTACAGTAATACCAAGCTTAGCACACACGAGAATCAGAGTACAGTCCATAGAACAACTAAGCTTTGGCATCACTGTGTTGGATCAACACTCATCTCCCTTGACAAACCTACAAGCTACAGCCATGTGCTTAGCAAACTAAGGATCAGAGTTCAATTACACAGGACATCTAAGCACCTAGGCCATAGCTTGCTGGCATACATTCTTCTTCCTTGGTTTTATTTGTTTTCTCTTTTCCTTTTGGTAGAGTCTTCTTTTGGTTTGCCTTTTGATGCAGTGTCACTTGTGGGTTACACAAATGACCCTGATTACTCAGCATCCTTTAGAGAGACACTACCCTTTATTTTTCTTTTTCCTTTTTCCTTTTTTTTTTTCATCATTTTTTTCAAAGAAGAAGAATGCTTATGTTTTTCAAGAGGGAGAGAGGAATGTTCCTAGGCCTAGAGGCTGTCTCCCCCAAACTTATCTTCTCATTGTCCCCAATGAGAGTCTGAGGTGGCACACCCCAAAACTTGTCCTAGAAGCATCTAGTCTAAGAAAAAACTAGTAGAACTTAAAACTCCTAGGTATAGAACGACCTTCGCAGAACAGATAACTCAGAGGCAGAATTTTTGTAAAAACAACACGGTAAGGGCTTACAGAGGTGCATGCTTAGCAATATATGAAGCGAAGTTTAAACTATCAAAGGTGTACTAGACACTTATCCAGCATGCTCAATAGACAGACTACATAATGAAGAAAGTAAAGCAACAAAATATCGAGATTTAAACATAGCCAGCCCATCAAAAAGTCATCCAACAGCATGCGAAAACTAACAAAATATTGCAGAGACCGCAAGGAATTCGCAATGAATCCTACAGAGCAACTTTACCTGTGATCAAGGCTCCTAGCATGCGATATTCAAACATCAATAACTACAGCAAGCAGCTAAACTACCTAAGCTAACTACTCAGATGACAATCAAACAAAATCAAACTACTCTAGACAAATAAATTAACAAATCAAAACAGATCATTGATTAAGGGGGGGGGGGGTAACAGTTCACATAAAAGCATATTTTTTCCTTATTAAAGAGGGATCAGAAAACTCCCTCGAATGCCGTCAGTCTGGCATTCAAACATCCTCGTCTCCTTCTCTCCTTTCTCTTGGAGGCACCCAAGGCTTCAGCAGACCAGCAGGTCAGGTGGGAAGTGTACATCCCAGCTTTTCAGCCAACTCCTGGTCCCTTGCTTGCGAGTACTCAGCCCATTGGGCTATCTTGTGTTGCAAGTCCATCAGGCAGGCCATGGACAACGACTGTGCAGCAGCCAGACCATCCAGCTCGAACTCCATATTGCCACTTTTGCACGCAAACAGAGCTTAGTAATAGTATTTGGGAGAAAGAGTTGGCCCTTACCTTTTCTTGAGCATTCAGTGATAGAGGCGGCAATGATTTCACCCACATCAATGGTGAGTCCCCGCATGATGGCATAGAGCAGCAACGATCGCCCCTGGTTGATGGTCGTTTCATGTGTCACTGGGGAGATGCGTCTCCGTATAAGGGAGAACCAGACGGCTGCCTTGTCTCTAAGGGTCGCACTCATCAAGGTGTGCTTCCCATTCCTTGAGACCGCCCAAGCTGCCTCAGGTTTGCCTATTGTGTTCAGGGCCTCTCTAGGACTGCCTCGGAGGGTGATTCGATTATTCTTGCGTAATCAGAGTACTTATGCCCCTTGAGAGCATAAGCTTCGTTGATGGCTTTGGCTGAGAAATCAACCTCTATCCCCCTCACCATTGACAGACAATCTTCAGGATGAGTGAGGTTGGCGTAGAAGTCGTACACCATGTCCGGGTAGGCTGGAATTGGAGGTCTGCAGAGTACTTCCCATCCATGGTTAATGATCCCTGCGCACAAGAATTGCGGCAGGTCCGCAAGGGCATCAAGAAATCCTCGCTCGTGGAGGAGTTCTCTCTTCATCAGTTCGAGGCCCTTGGCCTCTACTTCCTTGGAGAGATACCTCGCAGCTCGAGGTTCCTCTTCCAGATACATCTTCTTCTTTCTTTTTTCTTTTTCTTTGGCCGACTCAGAGGCCTCAATCTTTATCTTCTTCAAAGAGGGCTCAGCTTCAACCCTCTTCCTTTTGGATCGTTTGGAAGCCTTTGGCCGCTTGGCCTTTAAAATTACAGGGGCCTTCTTCTTGAGCCGCGCCTTGGTGGTCATATGCTGGAGACATTCGCCCAGCGTCTCTTCCATTGAGTCTCTGCTTTCCCCCTCCACAGGGCTGTCAAGATTGACATCCCTTAAGGGGGAAAACACCTCGTCTTCTTCAGCCGGATCGTCGATCGGCACCGAATCTTGGCGCTCTTCAGAAGGAATTTCAGGCTCCGGTGTATGCTTTGGAGATTCAGGGCTCTGGACGGCCGTCTCAAATGATGGCCGGCCACTGTCGAGGCTTTCCTCGCTCGGGGTCTTCTGCTCTCTGATCGGTGAATCAGACACTACAACTTCCACTTCTTCTTCTTTGGAGTTTTCGTCGGACCAGAGGGATCAGCAGCTACCTCCGTCGCCACCTTCCACTTCCTTCTCCTCACCGGCAGCTTTGGGGGTCTCGAGGGTTGCGCAGCATCGGCGTCTGCCAAGGAGAGCAACGCCTCCCTCACAGCCTCTTCTGCGTCAGGTGACGCTTTCTTGGGCGTGGATCGGTCTGATCGTGTGGTCACCATTGCTGTTTCTTGGAAGATCTGAGTGTGGGAGTTGCAGAGGAAAAAGAAGTCTGAGTTATGGAGTTCCAACGGTTTGAGAAATCTTAGAGGGCAGAGATCCCCAACGCCGGCTACTTATACTCAAGTATCTCCCAACGACTCTTTTTGTTGCGGACTCCGCAATTTTTCAACAATTATTCAGTATCTTCAATATAACCGTTAGGATTTTTCTTGATTTGGGTTGCAAGATTTGAGCAACCAAATCTTTGATTTCTCCAGATATTTTTGTGGATCTTCTCCTCTTGATTCACCTCTCTCATTGTCGCTTAAAATCTCCTATTATTATACTCCTAATCAAAATAAAAATACTTAATTAAAACAAGAAATAACCATACGATACGCAATCTAAAAACAATAAAGAAATTCTAAGGCATAGCCCTCTGACGGATGAGCACAGTGATCACTCATCCTCTCTCGATTCGCCTCTTAGGCTTCAGATAGAAGGAAGGCCGAGAGTGTCTTCACATCTCCTTCCTCATAATAATGCTTCAACCTCGCACCATTTACCATGAACGGTTGCCCTTGATGTAGGTTTCGAATTTTAATAGCACCATGAACAAAGACATTAGTAATCACAAAAGGACCTGACCATCTAGACTTAAGTTTGCCAGGAAATAATCGTAATCGTGAGTTGAATAATAAAACATGCTGGGCTTTCTTAAAGTCCTTGATCCTAAGTCTACTATCATGCCAAATCTTAGTTTTTTCCTTATACATTTTAGCATTTTCATAGGACATATGTCTTAGTTCTTCTAACTCATGTAATTGCAGAGACCGCAATGTTCCTGCATCGGTCACGCAATAATTCAACTCTTTTAAGGCCCAAAAAGCTTTGATTTCTAATTCGAAGGGAAGATGACATGTTTTTCCATACACTAGCCTATAAGGAGACATACCTAAGGGTGTTTTATATGCAGTCCTATACGCCCAAAGTGCATCATCTAACTTAAAAGACCAGTCATTTCTATTAGGTTTAACCACTTTTTCAAGTATGCTCTTGATCTCCCTATTGGATATTTCAGCTTGTCCATTTGAGTGTGGGTGATAAGGAGTTGCTACTCTATGTCTAACATTGTATTTAGCTAGTACCTTTTCCATAGCTTTATTTATAAACTGGGTTCCTTCATCACTTATTATTGCACGTGGTGTACCAAATCTTGTAAAAATATGCCTATTTAGAAATTTAATGACTGTCTTGGCATCATTTGAGGGACATGCAATGGCTTCTACCCATTTAGAAACATAATCTACAGCTGAAGATGGAGGGAATGGTCCCATGAAGTCAATGCCCCATACATCAAAGAGTTTCAACTCTAAGATATATGTGAGAGGCATCTCATCTTTTCTACTAAGGTTACCTGTGCGTTGACACTCATTGCCGCTGTGTGCATGATCGTGTGCATCCTTGAATATTGTGGGCCAGTAGTAGCCACTTTGGAACACCTTTGCAGCCGTCATTTGGCCACCAAAATGTCCACCGTAAGGAGATGTATGACAGTGCTGCAACACTGACTTTGCCTCAGCAGCTGATACACACTTCCTCAACAATCCATCTGCACAACTCTTGTAAAGTGTAGGATCGCCCCAGATGTACTTCCTAGCTTCGTGTAGGAACCTCTTCTTTTCTTGCCCCCCTCTGAAAGTTGGTAGTACCTGCGAGGCAAGGAAGTTAGCAATATCCGCAAACCAAGGTTCCTCATCGTTATCACGATGTGCTAACTCGAAGACATGCTCATCAATAAAAGCATCAGAAATTGCTGGCTCAGCAATTATTTCGCAATTACTTCGCAATCTCGATAAATGGTCAGCAACTACATTATTGGATTCTTTTTTATCTCTAATGTCTAAATCAAACTCTTGCAATAATAACACCCATTTAATTAGGCGTGGTTTAGCATCAGCCTTCCTCATTAAATATTTTATTGCAGAGTGATCAGTGTAAACAATTGTTTTAGTACCTACAATGTAATTCCTAAACTTTTCACATGCGAACACTACAGCTAGCATTTCATTCTCTGTGGTAGTGTAATTACATTGTGCTTCATTTAAAGTCTTACTTGCATAATATACAGGGTGTGTTAGTTTATCTATCTTTTGCCCTAGCATAGCCCCGATCGCATAGTCACTAGCATCACACATTAGTTCAAACGGTAAATCCCAATTTGGGCCTACTATAATTGGTGCTTTGACTAAGGCTTCTTTAAGTTTTGTCCATGCTAGGAAACATTCTTTTGAGAAGACAAACGGTTTATTAAGCTCTAGAAGCTCACACAAAGGTTTAGAGATTTTTGAAAAGTTTTTTATGAATCTCCTATAAAAACATGCATGACCTAGGAAACTCCTAATAGCTTTGACGTTTTGAGGTTCCACTAGCTTCTCTATGATTTCTATTTTGGCCCTATCGACCTCTACTCCTGCTCTAGATACTCTATGTCCTAGGACTATTCCTTCCTCCACCATAAAGTGGCATTTTTCTCAATTTAAGACTAGGTTGGTCTCCTCACACCTAGTTAGGACTTGTCCTAAGTTTTCTAAGCAGTTGTTAAAAGAATCACCAAAGACTGAGAAGTCATCCATAAATATTTATATCATGGACTCATCTAAGTCAGAGAAAATAGCCAACATGCATCTTTGGAATGTTGCTGGTGCATTGCATAAGCCAAATGGCATTCTGCGAAAAGAAAATGTTCCAAAGGGACATGTGAAGGTTGTTTTCTCCTCGTCCTCAGGGTCTATGGTAATTTGGTTATATCCTGAATAACCATCTAAAAAGCAGTAATAGGCTCGGCCAGCTATTCTATCTAACATTTGATCTATAAATGATAAAGGAAAATGATCTTTTTTGGTTTCTTTGTTAAGTTTTCTGTAGTCCATACAGACTCTCCATCCTGTAACAGTTCTAGTTGGTATTAGTTCGTTGTTTTCATTAACTATTACATTCATTCCACCTTTCTTAGGCACACATTGGATCGGACTCACCCATTGACTATTGGCTATGGAAAAAATTACACCTGCGTCTAACCATTTGATAATTTCTTTTTTAACTACCTCCTTCATGGAGGGGTTCAACCTACGTTGGTGATCTACCCTAGGTGTATGTTCCTCTTCCAACAATATTTTGTGCATGCAATAGGAAGGACTAATACCTCTTATATCAGCAATCGTTCAGGCAATAGCTTTTTTATGTTGCTTAAGCAGCAATATTAACGCAATTTCATGTTGTTTACTTAATTTGGACGAAATAATAACAGGTAAAGTATCTTGCTCTCCTAGATATGCATACTTAAGATGATCAGGCAATGGTTTCAATTCTAGTAAAGGTGGGTGTTCAATTGATGGTTTTAAAGCAGACAAGTTATTAGTCATACATACATGCTGAGGGGTGTCCACAGATATATTCATCAATTCAGAGATATTCAAATCATCTATATCTACTTGTGCATAGTTAGTGGCATGCTTACTTAACAATTCATGCTCAAGTTCTTCTTCCATAAGTGAATCTACTACATCTACTACATCTACATTTGCACAGGATTCAGAATTAGAGGGATACCTTAGAGCTTTAAATACACTGAATTTAACCTCCTCATCATGAACTCTCATTGTGAGCTCACCTTTTTGGACATCGATTAGAGTTCTACCTGTGGCTAGAAATGGTCTGCCCAATAAGATTGGTACCTCCTTGTCTGCCTCATAATCCAGAATTATAAAGTCTGCAAGAAAAATGAATTTGTCAACCTTGACAAGTATATCCTCAATTTTACCCTCAGGGTATGCTATGGATCTGTCTGCAAGCTGCAAGGTGACAGTAGTAGGTCGTGCTTCCTGGTAAAAGGGGTTTTTGAATATCCTGCTAAATTTCGGGTTGTCGAGACCCGCCAAAATACAATTTATAAACCTATTAGCCAAAGTTTTGCAGATAGTGGTAACAGGGTCGATCCACGGAGAAGGTTATGATTGAAATTAAATTGAACTTGAAATTAAGTAATCAATTGGGTTTTTGTAACGGGGGGATGTTTAAGCATGCAAATAGGAAAATTAAACGCTAACGGAGAAATAAAAGAGAGAGAGACGAGTGCACGGTTTGGGGATTTTCGGGATTTCTTTGTTAGACATTCTACAACTTATCATTTAATACAATCTTAAGGCTAACAGTTTGTAATACACGCGGTCAGTTACCCGGGAAGCCCCAAGTGTAACCGGCTCCATAACAATTAATTAGACCACAAAGTTCTAATCAAACAGTATCTAAAGTTTCATTAGGGTGATCAGCCCCAAATTGACTCTAAACAGTCACTAGCATACCGCGACGGACATTCGATCACATAATCTAATTACTAACTGCAAGCGCTGAATGTAACCAACAACCATCATGCATGACTCGATACTCCGGTTTAATTTTATTGTTCTGTGTTACTAGTCGAATAGTGAGAGGCACGACATCGCTACTCTTTAACACTAACATAATGCTAGAAAACACGATTGTCAGTCGGCGAAATCTAACACATGCATAGGATGAAGCAAGAACAATAAATGCATACAAATCAGCAACCAAGTTGGAAATTAAAACATGGATTATCAAAGCATAAAAGTCTAACAAATTATCCCTCAAATTATCCCAAACCGTTCACAATACCTTAGCCGTCCATGGGACGGATTGTCACTACCGCTCCAAGGGAGGCCATGGAAGTCATCTCTAAGCTAATACAAGTTACAAGCTCCAAAACATGCCACAAATGGCGGAGCTAAGGTAAAAAATGGAGAAAAGCCGAGAGGAAGAAGATGAAGTTCGGAAAAATGGTGAAGAATGGCTGCAAAATCGTCATTACAGCCATTTTAAATCGTCGTAGCGTCGAGACGCTAGGGCAGCGTCTCGACGCTGCGACCTAATTAATCTGCGCGCGCCTCGCGATGGCGTCGAGACGCTAGGCGAGCGTCTCGACGCTGGCCCGATAACTTCTTGCGCGCGCCTCCTCCGGAGCGTCTCGACGCCACAGCAGGGTCTCGACGCTTCGGCAGCGTCGAGCAAGCGTCTCGACGCTGATGCTCTATGCTTGCTCTCGGGTTTGGGCTGGAAAATTGCCTCTCCTAGGCAATTTTGGTCCGGTTCTTCTTGGATCGACTTGCCCTTTTCCCGATGCACTCCCTTGGCGTTAAAACTCTGCTATTAGCTCCAAAACGGGTCCAATGGACGCATGAACTCTTCGCCGCATTTCTCCTATAAACGAGATTAATTAAACAATTAAATGCGGAATTTAGCTATAATTAGGAAGTGAATAATAACTCCAAAATGGAGTTATCAAACACCACCAACTTGAATCTTGCTATTCCTCGAGCAAGGCTAATAAAGAAATTGACTCTAAGGACACGCTTACATGCTACTAACTCAAATCTCAATGCATTTTACAAATTCGAACACAACATAATCATGAAAGCAATCCGTGCATGCATTTATTACGAACATATCAAAAATTAACTATTGCCCCCTAACGTGTGTGTGTGCTAGACAACCAATCCTAAACTCACATAAGCCCGGAAAAACCACATGCAACACATCATCCCGTTTTCCCCCTACTTCTAGCGTTTAAGAACAGTCTACAGTTGACTTACACGAGAGAGAGTAATGAATTAAGAGACCTAAAAATTTTCTCTTTCCTTTTTCTTTTCACGAGTACTTTGTACTCTTTTATTGAGGTTCTTTGAACCAAACAATTTATTCTTTTTTTTTTCTTTCCATCCTCGAGTTGCCTAACACGTCAAATTCATGCATAAACTTCACGTTTTTAAGGACTAACGCTCACTTCTTAGGTGCACCAATAAGAAGGAGGAGCGCCTCGAGAGAATTTTTCTAACTAACATGCTTTTCTATTTTTTTTTACTTTAGGCTTAGCGTAAGCTAACTCGATTAATCGACCACTAACTCTCATGCAACAAGCTACCTAAGGGTGCCTTTCGGGGTGACAACGAGAATTAATGCTACATGCAACTTACAAAGCCTATGGAATCTAAGATGAGGTTGCTAAGTGCTCGATAGATGCAAGGGAGAAACAGAAAAAATTTTAAAATTTTCGACATGAACCTAATAAATGCAAAACCCATCATGCAAAAACTAGATTATGTATATGCTCAGATTTCCAAAATGCATTTCCTAGATTATCATAATTAGAAAACAGTAAACAGAGTCCCAAGCACTTCAATATTCAAAATTGCACTGCTCAACCGACTACACATGCTTATCCACAAACTCCACCCCCAACTTCAAAAGTTGGCATTGTCCTCAATGCCACTTAGTCAGATACACAAAGTAAAAGGGAAGAAGAAACTACACTTCCCTGACTCTTTGTGAAGTTGGCGAGGGAAAAGAAGCGGTGCGCTCGTCATCGAAGCCCAAAATTTTCCTCAACTTCCTCGATTCCTAACAAAAAACAGCAAGCTACATAAGTCTAGATTAAACTAAAAACAACAAAAAATAGCAAATAAACTAAGACAGAAAAACATTTCATCACTCGGGTGCCTCCGAGAAGCGCAGAATTTTTAAAGTCGTTTGCTCGACTGAATTCTCTCCAAAGACTCATCCATATTCCGATAGTGCGGGGGACGTTCCAGTCTTGTCCTCTTCAACACTACACCTGCACACGTCATTCAAAACTTTTTGCACTCTTCGTGCCTCAAGCACGTGAATATCGCATTTATTAGTGCAAAAAACAACATTCATTTTTAACAAATTTAAATCAGAATTTTTCACGGAGACATGACAATCATCCCTCAAGCGTGAGGTAAGACTTTCATTCTCGACATACTCAACACAAGATACATGCTCCACGGACTTCTTCTCAAATAAAGAAAACTCATGCACTATATCATCAAATTCTAAGGAAATTACACCCTTAAACACATCGATTTTGACCCTAGCCGTCTTAAGAAAAGGGCGTCCTAACAGCATAGAGGACGAAGCATGCAAAGATTTTTCATTCATATCAAGCACGAGAAAATCAGCAGGGAACATCATCTCACCCACTCTCACGAGAACATCCTCAACCTTCCCTCTAGGATATATACTCGACCCGTTAGCTAACTGGACAACCACGTCACACTCATGCAATTCATTTAAGTTTAGTTCAAGAAATAAAGCATAAGACATAACGTTCACAGAAGCTCCTAAATCAAGCATGGCATTTTTGACTACTTTACTACCTATCATGCAAGGGATAGTAAAAGTACCTAGGTCGTTGCACTTGGCGGGCAACGTACCTGGGAGGATCGCGAAAACATTCTCCTTTTTCTTTTCAGTCCCTCTGGACTTGCTCTTCTTTGTGCACCAGCTCTTGAGGAATTTGGCATATTTCGGCACTTGGCTTACTGCCTCAAGAAGCGGTATGTTGACCATCACTTTCTGGAAGGTTCGCAGGACTTCCTCATCTTCGGTCTCCAAAGTAGGCTTCGCAAGCCTACTAGGGAAGGGTGCCTTGGAAACATTCTCTTGCACATTCATTTCTTCTTTCTTCTCATCATTCGGATTCTCGGGAGCAATCTGGGCGGACTCATTCAGGTTGTCCTTGGCTTCCTTCACGGCTCTGGAGGAAAGTGATTTCCCACTCCTCAGCTGGATTGCACTCACGTTCTCACATGAGTTTACCGTGGTTTGGGAAGGAAGCTTCCCAGAGCTCTTGCTCTCAATTTTGCTAATCGACACCGCCATTTGTGTCAGCTGCTTCTTCAAATTTTGCCGCTCGGCTTTGTGTGAGTTTAACTCTTCTCGAGCTTCTTTCTGAAACTGGCTGGTCGTCGTGACGATTGTCCTGACCATTTCTTCCAATGAGCTGGAGGAGCTCGAGGCTTGAGCTTGGGTGGAAGTGTTAGGCCTATCATGAGACTGGCCTTGGAAGCGTTGTTGTCCTTCCCTATTCCCATAGCTGAAATTGGGGTGGTCACGCCAACTGGGGTTGTATGTGTTCGAGTAAGGATCATACTTCCTCGAGTTGGAAGCATATCCCCCGATTGCGTTCACCTCCTCCGCCTCGCGGTTTCCTCCGACAAACTTTTTCAACAGATTTCCAATCTCGGCCACCTGGGCCCTCATTTCTGTCATCTCTTGGCTCTGGGTCACACTGTGAACTTGCCCCTGCCCTCGAATACCAAACTGCTGCGAGTTGGCCGCCATGTTCGCGATTAGCTGCTTGGCCTCAACTGAGGTCTTGTCAATCAGAGCCCCACCACTCGCTGCGTCTATCATCTGCCGATCATGGGGCGTCATGCCCTCATAAAAATACTGGATCAAGAGCTGATCGGCAATCTGATGATGTGGGAAGCTTGCGCACAGGCGCCCAAAGCGTTCCCAGTACTCATGCAGGGACTCACCCACATCCTGAGTGATCCCATAAATTCTCTTCCTCAATGTTGTGGCTAGGGACGCAGGGAAGTATTTCTCTAGGAAGACCCTCTTCATGTCCTGCCACGTCGCAATCGATCCGGAGGGCAGATAATAAAGCCAATCCTTGGCTTTGTCCTTAAGCGTAAAGGGGAATGCCCTCAAATTCAGCTGCTCCTCCGTCACTCCCGCGGGCTTCATCCCCGCACAGACGCAGTGAAACTCCATTAAGTGCTTGTTCGCGTCCTCCCCTGCATTGCCATGGAAATAAGGCAACTGGTGAATTAAACCTGACTTTAATTCAAAATTACCTGCTACCACAGGGTAGTTGATACACAGGGGTTGCAAATTTAAATCTGGCGCTGCCAGCTGTTTCAGTGTCCTTGGCGCTTCTCCTTGCACCATCTCCTCAACAAAGAAGGGATTGCCTTCTTCCTCAAACAGTCTCTGCCCCTCCCGGGCTTCTCTTCTCAACCGCCGCTCTTCTTTTTCGATCTCAGGTATAACCTGTAATCCACTAATCTCAGAAGAACGGGTCATACACAAACAAAAATTTTAACATACAAAGACAAACAGAAAAAAAAATTCAGCGCACAATCAATTAACCAAATTCGAAGTCAAACATAATTTCAATCAATATTTGCCTTCTCCCCGGCAACGGCGCCAATTTTGGTAACAGGGGTTTTTGAATATCCTGCTAAATTTCGGGTTGTCGAGACCCGCCAAAATACAATTTATAAACCTATTAGCCAAAGCTTTGCAGCTAGTGGTAACAGGGTCGATCCACGGAGAAGGTTATGATTGAAATTAAATTGAACTTGAAATTAATTAATGAATTGGGTTTTTGTAACGGGGGATGTTTAAGCATGCAAATAGGAAAATTAAACGCTAACGGAGAAATAAAAAAGAGAGAGACGAGTGCACGGTTTGGGGATTTTCGGGATTTCTTTGTTAGACATTCTACAACTTATCATTTAATACAATCCTAAGGCTAACAGTTTGTAATACACGCGGTCAGTTACCCGGGAAGCCCCAAGTGTAACCGGCTCCATAGCAATTAATTAGACCACAAAGTTCTAATCAAACAGTATCTAAAGTTTCATTAGGGTGATCAGCCCCAAATTGACTCTAAACAGTCACTAGCATATCGCGATGGACATTCGATCACATAATCTAATTGCTAACTGGCTACCCGCAAGCGCTGAATGTAACCAACAACCATCATGCATGACTCGATACTCCGGTTTAATTTTATTGTTTAGTGTTACTAGTCGAATAGTGAGAGGCACGACATCGCTACTCTTTAACACTAACATAATGCTAGAAAACACGATTATCAGTCGGCGAAATCTAACACATGCATAGGATGAAGCAAGAACAATAAATGCATACAAATCAACAAACAAGATGGAAATTAAAACATGGATTATCAAAGCATAAAAGTCTAACAAATTATCCCTCAAATTATCCCAAATCGTTCACAATACCTAAGCCGTCCATGGGACGGATTGTCACTACCGCTCCAAGGGAGGCCATGGAAGTCATCTTTAAGCTAATACAAGTTACAAGCTCCAAAACATGCCACAAATGGCGGAGCTAAGGTAAAAAATGGAGAAAAGCCGAGAGGAAGAAGATGAAGTTCGGAAAAATGGTGAAGAATGGCTGCAAAATCGTCATTACAACCCTTTTAAATCGTCGTAGCGTCGAGACACTAGGGCATCGTCGAGACGCTGCGACCTAATTAATCCGCGCGCGCCTCGCGATGGCGTCGAGACGCTAGGCCAGCATCTCGACGCTGGCCTGATAACTTCTTGCGCGCGCCTCCTCCGGAGCGTCTCGACGCCACAGCAGGGTCTCAACGCTTCGACAGCGTCGAGCAAGCGTCTCGACGCTGATGCTCGACGCTTGCTCTCGGGTTTGGGCTGGAAAATTGCCTCTCCTAGGCAATTTTGGTCGGGTTCTTCTTGGATCGACTTGCTTTTTTCCCGATGCACTCCCGGGGCGTTAAAACTCCGCTATTAGCTCCGAAACGGGTTCAATGGACGCATGAGCTCTTCGCCGCATTTCTCCTATAAACGAGATTAATTAAACAATTAAATGCAGAATTTAGCTATAATTAGGAAGTGAATAATAGCTCCAAAATGGAGTTATCACTTCCCCTATCCCAAGTTGACGGAATAGTGACAAGGGCATGAGATTGATGCTGGCACCCAGATCACACAGAGCTCTGCCCACGTGCTTGCCTCCCAATTCGACTGGTAAGGTGAAGGAACCAGGATCCTTATCCTTCTTTGGCAATTTGTTTTGGAGTATGGCACTGCACTCCTCAGTGAGATTTACTGTTTCAAATTCACCAATGATTTTCTTGTTAGTAATTATATCTTTCAAGAATTTAACATAAGAAGGCATAGATTGCAAAACTTCCACAAATGGGATATTAACATGCACTTGTTTTAAAATTTCTAGAAACTTATGAAAGTGCACTTCATGTTCTTGTTTCTTGCTCAGCCTTCTAGGGAATGGAGGTGGTGGCACATATGTAGGCAATTCAGGTCGCCTAATGACAGGTGGAGGCCTTGGGATTTCTTCTGGTTCCTCAATGATAGGTTCCAGCCTCACCCTTGTTGTGCTTGGTGGTGATTGATCACGGTTGGGCAGAAAATCCAGTGGAGCACTAAACTCTTCATTCTCTACTCGCTTTGGGGCTTCTCTGTTGTTGATCACCAACGGTCTTCCACTTTGAAGTTAAATTGCTTGAACTTGTTCTTTTCCTTCCCTTCTTGGCGTTTCAGTGTCTGCAGGCAGTCTACCTTGGGGCCTATTTTTCAGCTCGTTTGCTAACTGCCCTATTTGGTTTTCTAAGCTCCTCAGGGTGGCTTGCTGACTTTGCAAGGTTGAATCATTTTTTGCAATGTATTCCTTAAGCAAATTCTCTATTGATGATCCTATTGGTTGGTTATATTGTTTTTGGTACATGGGTTGGTTAGTTTGTTGAGTGAAACCAGGTGTTCCACTCGGTCTTGGTTGGTTTTGTGCTTGGTTAGTATTTTGTTGTCCACCCCAAGAAAGATTTGGGTGGTTCCTCCAACCAGGGTTATAGGTGTTAGAATAGGGGTTGTTCCTTGGTTGTTGTTGACTTCCAACATAGCATACCGAAGATGGATTCCCAGGGCAAAAATCATACATGTGCCCTTCCCCACAGAATCCACAGATTAGTGCCTCACCTTGGTTAGTTGTTGCACTCGTTGAAACGGCTGTTGCGGTGTTGACACTTTGTTGGAGATTAGTTTGAGCCATTTGTTTTACTAGATTGGTCAGGGCATTGATTTGGCTACTCATCGCACTAAGTGCGTCTTTGTCTTGAGCCTTCCTTGGCTCTACAGGATCGTCTGACCATCTACAATGGGATGTTGAGATTTTCTCCAAAATCTCATAGGCTTCATTGTAGCTCTTTGAAATCATGGAACCACCAGCTGAGGAATTCAACACTTGCCTTGTGTTGGGGTTGCATCCTTTAAAGAACACTTCTATTTGGATACACCATGGAATGCCATGGTGTGGACATTTAAGCAAGAGGTCTTTGAATCTTGTACAAGCTTCGTGTAATGATTCGTTTTCGGCTTGCTTGAATTTGATTATATCATCATAGAAGTTGGAGTTCCTATCAGGTGGAAAGTATTTTACTAGGAACTTTTCAGCTAGATCTGTCCAATTGACATTGATCCAGAGGGGAAGGAATTTAACCACGTTTTGGCCTTATCTCTTAATGAGTAGGGGAAGAGATAAAGTCTTAAGGCTTCTTGGGAGACTCCAGGGATGACAAAAGTATCACTTACCCCTAGGAAATTTCTCAAGTGGTTGTGGGGATCTTCGTTCTCCACTCCAAAGAATTGTCCGACAGTGGACAGCATTTGAAACATAACTGGTTTTAACTCGAATGAGTGAGCTGTAATCTCAGGGCGTATAATGCTCGGATTAAGCTCCTCAGGCATGGGTACTAAGTATGATAGGATGGCACTATCCTTATCATTCGCGATTTCAATGGGGTTGCGAATGATAGGTGCTCGGTTTGGGGCTTCTCTATCCATTTCGGTTTGTTGGGATTGCGATGACTCTACGGAGTCCGCAATGTTTTGAGTTACAGGTGGCTATTTAAAAAGGCGTTTCTTGGTTTTGTTTCTGGCCCTTAAAAGTCTCTCAGGCTCAGGATTGAACTCTAGGTGGATATTTGAATGCTCATTCATAAACTAGCTTGATGGTACCTGTAAAGGAAATGAAAGAAGATTAGCTCCAATAGATATTAAGTTTTTTTTTTCTAAATTAACAAACTTCGTGTTTACTAAACAAAATCCCTGGCAGCGGCGCCAAAAACATGTTGCGTGCTCAGTGTGTAAATAAAAATGTGATGCGAAGAGCACTTAGAACATGCAAGTATACATGGTCTGCAGCAAGTGATAAGTATTTTTTCATTCGTTTTCCCACAGAGATTTATTTTTAGTTACTAACGAAGTGAGGTGTTAAATTAGAGGTGGTTACTTAAATGGGGTAGATTTGAGGTTGATGTGCCAAACTAACGAAGAATATACGAGATATGCAAGCATAAACAAGAGCAAGTAAAGAGATTAACTTCAATATAGAAGAGAAAGAATTGCGGACTTAGCAATGTTCTAGCAATAAAAGCGCAAAAGTAAAATATGAGAAAAACGGCTAAGGCAAAAACAGAGTTATAGAATTGCGGAGACAACAATTATCTAGCAATTAAATTAACAACGATTTAAGGGTGAGATAAGGAAACAAGGTCAACTTAAGACTCCTCTATAGGCTTTTACATACGATTATTCAGCAGTAGCTTAGCTTATCATGCATCAATTTAACTCATATCCAAGTAAGACTTAAGCATTTATTTATACACGCAAGCCAATGAATTGTGCTAGGAAAACGCCTATTCCTAGGTCGTTTTCTGGCTACCATGAAAGGCTAGCATGAATGGACGACTCTAACTCTTACTCCTTCCGGAGGTTAGGAGTTCTTTAGACAAAATGGATGGCCGATCGAAATTGCCCATGGGATGAAGTACACATACATTCAATGCATTCGAAGCTATCCTACATGCTGAACTTTCGTATTTCTAACCTATAGATTCATCTTTAGCAGACCCTTGTGTGATTAGTTACTCATGGTTGATGTGGGATTGGAGATACTAGATTGATTAAGCATGATTTAAAGCACTTAAATGAAAGCAAGGGAAAACAGAAGGCGAGATGAAGACTTGCAAGAATTTAAACGATAACTCTATAAAGTTAGATTCAAAGCTCAATGTGCGACAGACTGTAAACAGCAAAGAACGAAACAAATGAAGACGAATTGAAACCAAGCAACAAATGAAAACGTAGGACAGAAAGTAGTAAGAAAGTTGATTAAAGTGTGCGCGGATCTCCTCGTCGCAAACGCCTCGGATGAAGGGGAAGATTAGCGATTCTTGGGGATGAATTCAATCAGAAGAGAAGAAGGATCTTCTCTTCTTCCTCTCGAATTATAAGCGTCAAGTGCTGATTTCTTCGCTCAAACAAACGGGATAAGGAAATGGATCTGTAGAATGTGTTGAGTCGGGGAACTCTACGCTTCCGAGCTTATTTTCTCCTTCACCCTTCACCTCCTTTTATAGCTTTTTGCAGGTACCTTCAGTCATTGAGAACCATCCATTCTGAGCAACAACCCTCCACGTGGCAGCATGGGAAAGTTTAGGCGGCTGAAATATCGTAACAAGGATGACTGACGGCTGGAAAAAGTCAGCAGCAGCAGCTCCGGCATTGCGGATTCCTCGTTGTGACCGCAATAACCATTGCGGAGACAACAATGTTTCAGCAATTCTCCTGCAATGTACATTTTGACTCTTTTAGCATCGTTTTTTATTCTTTTTTGTTCCTTTTACAAATAAGTCCTAATTTAGCTTCATTCCTTGAATTCTCATATTTAAGCACGTATTAAACTAAATTCTAACAAAAATGCTTAAGAGATTACACGATTCCATGGTAAATAAGTCCCTAAATTATGTACTTTTGGAGAGGTAACACCCTCTCATCACATGAGAGTGTGAGCGCTCATTGTTCAAGCCCTGAAGTGAGCTATTAAGGGAACAACCTATCTATTAACCCTGAAGAGCGGGTTAGGAGTGAACTCCAATCTTGCTGTACTATGTCCCCAGCTACCTATTCGACTTTATCCCCAAGATGGTAGGCTTATTGAGTCGGCGCTTATGGGCCATGTTGCGTGCTCAATGTGTAAAGATAAATATGCAAAAGGGTAGAGAGAGCACTTAGAACATGCAAGCATACATGGTCTTACAGCAAGTAGTGAGTATATTTAATTCGTTTTTTCCACAGAGACTTGTTTTTAGCTATTCGCGAAGTGTGTTTGTTAAGAAAGATGGGATGGATTTGATGGGGTAAAATTGGTTTTTAATTAACTACTTTCTGCTGAATGTATAAAGGAATATGCCATAAACAAATTAAAGTAAAAATCAGGCTTAAAGAACAAGAGATGGAATCAATAAACGAAGAAGAAAACAGCTAGGCAGTAAGCAATTTAGCAGAATTGCGAGAACCGCAATTAATCCGCAATTAATTGGCAGCAAAAAACTGGTTAAATGGGTGAATTAAGGGCTACTAATGACTATCCTATAGGCAGTTTATTACGATTATCAAGCTTTGGATCAACTCTCTATACATTAAACTCACTCTATCTCAAGTATCGTCCGATTCCATGCATGAGAGACTCAAGTTTACTCGACTTCAAAGTAAGGTCTTAAGCATCTTGTTAAAACAGGAGTGTTCAGTTTATACTAGGGAAACGCCTATTCCTAGGCCGTTTCCTGATTACCATGGAAGGCTAGCATGATTATACGACTCTGAACTCTTACTCCTTCCAGAGGTTAGGAGTTCTTTGGACAAAATGGATGGCCAATCGAAATTGCCCGTGGGATGAAGCTTACATATAATCAATGTTCGAGTGTTGATCTACCTACTTGACTTACGTTTTTTAGCCTATAGTTCTGTCATTAGCATGCCCCTAAATGAATTTAGTTACTCATGGATATATGAAGAACAGAAATATAAGATAAAGTAGACATGCTTAGAAGGGAAAAGTGTGTAAAACAGCAAGCCAAACTCGTAGCAGAATAAGGAATAACTGTGAAATGCAGAAACTTACTTTGATTACTTAAAGTGTTTGAATGACAAAGGAAAGCTTAAACAGAATGAATTCAAGGCAGACAACAACGAAATGCAATAAGTAAATGACTAAGCTAAGAACAACATTGAACAGAAATGGAATTGAGAAGGAAAGAGCAGAAAGCAGTAAAGGTAGCTGGAAATCTTCGTGGCAGTCGCCTCGAATGAAGGTGATGAGAATTCAGCCGTGCTTGGATGAATCCAATCGAGAGAGAAGAAGAATCTTCTCTCCTTCCTATCAGATTATCGATTCCAAAAGCTGAGAACCTCACTCCAACAGACGGCAAGGGAAAATCGAGAGAAATGGTGGACTGTGAGAAGACTTCTGCACGTTGAATGATGACTGAACCTCCGACTTTGGCCCCCTTTTATAGTAGTTTGCAGGTGCGATTGGGCCAAGGAGAACCATCAATCTTCAACGTCGTATATCAGAATGGGTGGAGGAGAAAGAACGAATCCCTGAAAAGTCGGATCTAAACAGAAAAAATGTCAGCCAACTTACGGTTTTAACTTGAATAATTGCGGCCACCGCAATTATTCCGCAATGCATTCGCAAGGGTTATTTTTTCATTCTTTTCTTCGGTTTTCACCCCTTTTCCTACCTATTGTGCATAAGTCCTATATTAGCTACCTTCTTCTAATTCTCATATTAAAGCATAGGTTTAGGCTAAATGCTCACAAAAACACCTAAATGTGTACATCTTCTTAAGCTAAATGGGTCCTAAATAAGTCACTTTCAGAGACTTAACACACCCCCAAACTTAAGGCTTTGCTTGTCCTCAAGCATACTAAGGACTTACTTAGGCTGCTGTTTCTTCTTCTTTTATCTACTCACTAACTCCCTTATATTCTTGTCTCTAGCAGTGCTGTCCTGTGACACACTTCCAAGTTTAGAACTAGCCTCTTGTCTAGCCTCTTCTG
This sequence comes from Herpetospermum pedunculosum, assembly GCA_028017165.1. Lineage (NCBI taxonomy): Eukaryota > Viridiplantae > Streptophyta > Magnoliopsida > Cucurbitales > Cucurbitaceae > Herpetospermum > Herpetospermum pedunculosum. The sequence goes on from CM051529.1 coordinate 36,909,211, forward strand.
ACTTCACCTGCCTACTATACCCACTGCTTTTGTTAACCCCCCTACTACTGATCTAACTACTTCTATGATATCATGCTACTATCCCTAAGGTTTCAAATTCTACCAAGCTTTACTCCAGACTCAGTACATGCTTCCAGCTTATTTTTAATGTGTCTAGGATTCCTTAGAGTCATGCCAGTCTTAGTATTAACAGTGACAGTGGTACTTTATAGAGAACAACCTAAACCCTGGCATCACTACATTGGATAAACATTCATCTCCCTAGACAAACCTAAAAGCTACAACCTTGTGCTTAGCTCATTAAGGATCAGAGTTCTTTTTCATAGGACATCTAAGCCACAAGATTATAACTCCCAAGCACACATTCTTCTTCCCCTATTTCTCTTTTTTTCTTTCTTTTTTTTTTTTTACTTAGGTGGAGTCTCCCCTTGGTTTGCCTTTTGATGCAATGCCACTTGTGGTTTACACACTTGGCACTGATTACTCAGCAACTTGAGAAAGACTCCCCTCTTTATTCTATTTTTCACTTTTTCTATTTATCACAAAAAATTTTTTAGGAGAAGAAGAATGCTTATGTCTTAAGGAAGAGAGGAATGTTCCTAGGCCTAGGGTGGCCTCCCCCAAACTTCAACTACTCATTGTCCCCAATGAGTGTTTGAGGTGGCACACCCCCAAACTTGTCCTAGAAGCATCTAGTCTAAAGTAAAACAAAGAGAATCTAAACATCCTAGGCATAGGCAAAACATTCTAGAAGCAACTATCCCAGCAGCAGAAAATTTGAACAGAACAGACAGGTTTAAGGACTTATGGTTTATGCATGCTGAGCACTATTCAGAGGCAAATTTAAACTATCAAAAGGTGTCCTATGACACTCATCCAGCAGGCTTTAAGATCAGCTATATAAGGTAGTCATGCTAGCAGCAAAAGATAGAATTTAACAGATCACAGCCTAACTAAACGGGCAGTCAAAAACATGCAATCAGTCACAAAAATTGCGGGAACCGCAATTATTTCGCAATACAATCTGGGCAGATTTAACATTAACTCAGGCCCCTAGCATGCTTTTTCCCGTTACTTATGCATCCTAAAAATAAAACTAAACTATCCTACCTAATCAACTAACATCAGACTATCCTAAACAAAAGGAAAAACACAAAACTAAACATCCAAAACAGATCAAAACTTAACCACAAAACAGCATAATATACATTACTCTATCAAAAAGCAGGAAAATTGTCTTTTGGTTCTTGAGGGATCAGTAATACTCCCTCTAGTGCTCTTCAAACCAGCACTCAATTCTCATCATCCTCATCTGGTCGCCTTGGTCGTGGGGGCACCCATGGAGTTAGGAGGTTGGTGGGGAAGTCTGGGAAGATGCATCCCAACTGGTCTGCAACCTCTTTGTCCCTCGCCTGCGCATAATTGGCCCATTGAGCCATTCTTCTCTGCAGGTCCATCAAACAGGCCATGGATAGGGACTGCTCAGCAGCCAACCTATCCAACTCAAACTCCATATTGCCCTTCCTTCTCAGCCTCAGGTGTGCAGGCAACTCCAGATGGCCTGTGTAGGGCAGCTGCTGCTCCAAGCGCTCGGTAGGAACTCCTGCAAGCAAGCATAACTTCGTTATGATGTTGGGGAAAAATAATGGCCCCTTACCCTTTTTAGCACACTCGGCTATGGCAGCATTGATGACTTCTCCCACGTTGATCGTGAGACCTCTCATGATAGCATAAACCAGCAGCGAACGGCTCTGGTTAATGGTAGTCTCATGCGTCACCGGGGAGAGTCTTCTTCTGACGAAAGAGAACCACACAGCTGCCTTAGCCGTGAGGTTGGCACTCATGAGCGTGTGCCGCCCATTGCGTGAGACTGTCCAGGAGGCCTCAGGCTGGCCAATGGTGCGGATGGCTTCTTCTAGCACAGCCTCAGTCGGCTCATCCACTATCCGTGCATAGTCTGTGTGAGGCTGGCCCCTTAGACCGAATGCTTCATTGATGGCCTTAGCAGAGAAGTCCACTTCTACCCCTCGGACCACAGACAGGCCATCCTCAGGGCTGAGCACGTTCGCATAGAAGTCATACACCATGCTTGTGTATGCTGGATTGGGAGGTCGACAGAATTCCTCCCAGCCATGGTTGATCACCCCTGCGCGCAAGAACTGCGGCAGGTCAGCTAGGCGATCAAGGAACCCCTTCTCGTGCAACAGGTCCCTTTTCCTCAGCTCCACGCCCCTTGATTCAGCATCAGACGAGACATATCTCACTGATGGAGGTTCATCTTCGGGGTAGAGTTTAGCCTTCCCCTTATCAGCTGGCTTGGAAGATTCAGCAGCCTCCACCTTGAGGCGTTTGAGCGAAGGCTCAGTACTGTCTTCTTCTGCTGAAGGCACTCGCTTGGCCTTCTTCTTCTTCAGTTTCTTGGCTTTCTTGGCTTTCTTGGCCTCCTTGTTGGCCTTCTTCTTGGCCTTCTGCCTCGCCTGGAGTTGTGGGAAACAGGCCCCCAACGTCTCCTCCATAGAATCATCAGCAGGCGGTTGCTGTGCAGGCTCAACAGGGCTGTCTTCTCTCATGGGAGAGAAGACTTCTTCTTCTTCTGCCTCTCCACTGCCTTGCGTGGATTCTTGGTAATCCCCATAAGGGAATTCCGGATCAGGCCGTGGAGAGTTGTGCTCTGCTGACGGGGTATGCGCAGAACTCCATGGCGAAGACGGCAGCTCAGGACTCTGCACAGCCGCAGGTGGTAGATCAGCACTCTGAGGCGCTGGAGATGACTCGGCGCTCTGCGCAGGTGGTGATGATTCGGTGCTTGGCACTGGTTCAGATGGCAGGGGGCTGCGCACAGGTGATTCAGACGGCAGAGGGCTGCGCACAGGTGATGCAGACGGCGTCGCACCTTCTTTAGCTGCCTCGTGGGATGCACGATCAGATTCTTGACTCGCCACAGAGGGAGTCTTGGATTTGCTTGGTCCGGCGGCAGTCTTGACAGTCCACCGGCGCTTCGTGGGCGTACCCACTGGCTCAGATGGGCCAGCAGGGATTTCAGTTACCACCCTCCACTTCTTCCTACGAATAGGAAGCTTGCCAAGACGGCCAGTGCGTACAGCACCCTGATCAGCAAGGGTGAGAAGCGCTTCCCTCGCAGCCGCTTCAGCTGCGTCGTCGGCCTTCTTCTTGGCGGCGGATCTCTCAGCCCTAGTGGAAACCATGGTCGAATCTTGGAGGTTTGGAGAGAGAGATCAAAGGTGGAGAGAATCGCAGAAATCTTGGAGAGCAAAGAATGAGAAGATCGTATCAAACGGGCGCCTTCTAACGGCTATAAAAGCAACGGATGAAATCCCAACGGCTCTTTTTGCGGAGTCAGCAATATTTTCGCAATTCTAGGGACAAGATTTCATACAAAATCCAAACTTTGATCGCCCGTATCTTTCAATTGGCCCAACCGATTCTTGATTTTAAAAGTGAGATTTACTCCCCTTGATCTCCTCTTTCGATTCCCTACAAAAACAAACAAAACAAACATTAAATACGCAATTAAAATTACACCACAAAACGTACAAACGATCATCGATAAAAACAGAAAAAATAAACTAAGGCATTGGCCTTGACTAAACGAGCACAGGAACCACTCGTTCTCTCTCGTTCTCTTTGTCATGCTTCAGTCAAGAGGAAGGCCGAGAGAGTCTTTACATCCCCTTCCTCATAGTAGTGCTTCAACCTAGCACCATTGACCATAAATGGCTGTCCTTGCTGCAAGTTTTTAATCTCTATGGCACCATGAACAAAGACATTAGTAATAATAAAGGGACCTGACCATCTAGACTTTAATTTGCCTGGAAATAGCTTTAATCGTGAATTAAATAGCAATACAAGTTGGCCCTTCTTAAAGTCTTTGATCCTAAGTCTACTGTCATGCCATATTTTTGTCTTTTCTTTGTACATCTTGGCATTCTCATAGGCCATGTGCCTAAGCTCATCAAGTTCATGTAGCTGTAAAGATCTTAGTGTCCCTGCATCCTTCACACAAAAATTTAATTCTTTCATGGCCCAAAATGCCTTGTTTTCTAACTCAAGTGGCAAGTGACAAGCCTTGCCATATACCAACCTATAGGGAGACATTCCTAGAGGTGTCTTATATGCTGTTCTATAAGCCCAAAGTGCATCCTCAAGCTTGAAAGACCAGTCTTTCCTATTAGGTTTGACTACCTTCTCTAGGATGTTCTTTATCTCCCTATTGGAAATCTCAGCTTGGCCATTTGAGTGTGGATGGTAGGGAGTAGCTACCCGATGTCTAATATTATACTTAGCCAATATTTTCTCCATAGCCTTATTAATGAAATGTGACCCCTCATCACTAATGATAGCACGAGGAGTCCCAAATCTAGTGAAAATGTGTCTATGCAAGAAATTAGTGACTGTCTTAGCATCATTATTAGGACATGCCTTAGCTTCTACCCACTTTGACACGTAGTCTACTGCTACTAGAATATACAAGTTACCTGATGATGGAGGGAAGGGTCCCATGAAATCAATGCCCCATACATCAAAGAGTTCTAACTCCAAGATGTAGGTGAGGGGCATCTCATCCTTACGACTGAGGTTACCTGTCCTTTGGCACTCGTCACAGTTGTGGGCATAGTTGTGAGCATCCTTGAAGATCGTTGGCCAGTAGTAGCCACTCTGAAATACCTTGGCAGCTGTTCTTTGTCCACCAAAGTGCCCACCGTAAGGAGATGAATGACAGTGCTGCAGCACAGACTTCGCTTCAGCAGCTGAAACACATTTCCTCAACAACCCATCAGCACAGGTCCTGTAAAGTATGGGGTCATCCCAGATGAATTTCCTTGCTTCATGGAGGAACCTTTTCTTCTCTTGTCCTCCCTTGAACACTGGTAATACCTGTGATGCACGGAAGTTAGCAATGTCAGCGAACCAAGGTTCCTCATCGTTATCACGATGAGTCAAAGCAAAGATATGTTCATCTATAAAAGCATCAGAAATTGCGGGGTCCGCAATTTTTTCGCAATTGTGCTGCAATCGAGACAGGTGATCTGCAACCACGTTTTCACATCCCTTCTTGTCCCGAATGTCCAAATCGAATTCCTGCAGCAATAACACCCATCTAATTAGTCTAGGCTTAGCATCAGCCTTTCTCATTAGATATTTTAAAGCAGAATGGTCAGTATATACAATGGTCCTAGTTCCTACAATATAGTTCCTAAATTTTTCACAAGCAAATACTACAGCAAGCATCTCTTTCTCTGTAGTTGTATAGTTACATTGGGCCTCATTCAAGGTCTTACTCGCATAATAGACAGGATGTGTGAGCTTGTCAATCTTCTGTCCTAACATGACTCCTACAGCATAGTCACTGGCATCACATAGCATCTCAAATGGGAGATCCCAATTTGGTCCTACTATGATTGGTGCTGTGACCAGTGCTTCCTTAAGGGTTTTCCAAGCTATTACACACTCCTTAGAGAAGATAAATGGTCTATTTAGCTCTAGAAGCTCGCACAAGGGCTTGGCTATCTTAGAGAAGTCCTTGATGAACCTTCTATAGAAGCCAGCATGTCCTAGGAAACTCCTAATAGCTTTGACATTCTGGGGCTCTACCAACTTCTCTATGACCTCTATTTTCGCCCTATCCACTTCTACACCGGCCCTTGACACTCTGTGTCCTAAGACAATCCCTTCATCTACCATAAAATGGCATTTTTCCCAATTTAGGACTAGGTTGGTCTCCTCACACCTAGTCAGGACTTGTCCTAGGTTTTCTAGACAGGTTTTAAATGAGTCCCCAAAGACTGAGAAGTCATCCATGAATATTTCTATCATGGACTCATCCAACTCAGAGAAGATTGCCATCATGCACCTCTGGAAAGTTGCCGGTGCATTGCATAAGCCAAAAGGCATTCTGCGGAAGGCAAACGTTCCAAAAGGGCAAGTGAAGGTGGTCTTCTCTTGATCCTTAGGGTCTATAGTTATTTGATTGTAGCCTGAATAGCCATCTAGGAAACAGTAGTAGGCTCTACCAGCTATTCTGTCTAGCATCTGGTCAATAAACGGTATGGGGAAGTGATCTTTTTTAGTTTCTTTATTTAGTTTTCTGTAATCCATACATACCCTCCACCCTGTGACAGTCCTTGTTGGAATTAGTTCGTTATTCTCATTGACTACCACAGTTATTCCCCCCTTTTTAGGTACACACTGGATGGGACTCACCCACTGGCTACTAGCTATGGGGAAAATTACTCCTGCATCTAACCACTTTATTATTTCTTTCTTCACTACCTCTTTCATAGAGGGGTTTAACCTACGCTGGTGATCTACCCTAGGTGTGTGCTCTTCCTCTAGAATAATTTTGTGCATACAATAAGAAGGGCTAATGCCTCGAATATCAGCAATAGACCATGCTATAGCCTTCCTATGTTGCTTAAGCAGTAAAATTAAATCAACCTCATGCTGTTCACTTAGCTTAGAAGAAATAATTACAGGCAGCGTATCATTCTCTCCTAGATATGCATATTTGAGGTGAGTTGGTAGTGGTTTTAGTTCTAAAACAGGTGGATGCTCAATGGAGGGCTTCAGAGGGTTAATAATTCTATCAGTTAAATCTATAGTCATACATACATGCTGAGGGTTATTTACAGGCATGTTCATTATGTCAGCTACATTTAGATCATCTACATCTATTTGTACATATTCACTAGCATGCTTGGTTAATAATACATGCTCTAATTGTTCTTCCATAAGTGAGTCAATAACATCCATGCTAGCACAAGACTCAGAATCAGAGGGGTATTTTAAAGCTTTGTAAACACTAAATTTTACCTCTTCATCATGAACTCTCATAGTTAACTCACCTTTTTGCACATCTATTAGTGCCCTACCTGTGGCTAGAAATGGCCTACCTAGCAGGATGGGTACCTCCTTGTCTGCCTCATAGTCCAGGACAATGAAATCTGCAAGGAAAATGAATTTGTCAACTTTAACTAGAATATCCTCAATCTTACCTTCTGGATATGCGATGGATCTGTCTGCTAGTTGTAAAGTGACAGTAGTTGGACGTGCTTCTCCTATTCCCAACTGACGGAATAGGGACAGGGGCATGAGATTTATGCTGGCGCCCAGGTCACAAAGCGCTCTGCCCACATGCTTGCCTCCAAGTTCTACAGGTAAGGTGAAGGAACCAGGATCCTTCTCCTTCTTGGGCAGCTTGTTTTGGAGGATGGCACTGCACTCCTCGGTGAGGTTTACTGTTTCAAACTCACCAATTATCTTTTTGTTAGTAATGATATCCTTCAAAAACTTTACATATGAAGGCATAGACTGTAAAACCTCTACAAAAGGAATGTTCACATGCACTTGCTTAAGTATTTCTAAGAATTTATTAAAATGAACTTCCTGTTCCTGCTTCTTCTTCAGTCTTCGAGGATAAGGAGGTGGTGGCACATAAGCAGGCACGTCAGGACGCTTTAGGATCGGTGGAGGCCTTGGAATTTCTTCTATGTCCTCTACAATTGGTTCTAGCCTGGCTCCTGATGTGCTAGTTGGTGGTGGACCTTGGCTTGGCAGAGACTCCAGTGGAGCACTAGACTCAGTGTTCTCTACTCTCTTTGGTGTGTCTTTTGTAATGCTCACCAATGGTCTTCCACTCCTAAGTTCAATTGCTTGAACTTGTTCTTTGCCATCTCTCCTTGGTACCTCGGTATCAGCACGGAGTCTACCTTGGGGCCTACTTTTAAGTTCATTGGCTAACTGGCCTATTTGGTTTTCCAGGCTCCTAAGGGTAGCTTGCTGGCTCTGAAGAGTAGCATCATTTTTAGCTATATACTCCTTGAGTAGGTTTTCTACAGAAGATCCTACAGGTTGATTATAAGGTTTTTGGTACATTGACTGGTTATGTTGGGGAGTGAAACCAGGTGTTCCACTCGGCCTTGGTTGGTTAGGATTTTGGTTAGTGTTTTGCTGGCCACCCCATGACAGGTTAGGGTGGTTTCTCCAACCAGGATTGTAGGTGTTGGAGTAGGGGTTGTTCCTAGGCTGCTGCTGACTACCTACATAGCAGACTGAGGATGGATTCCCAGGGCAGTATTCATAAGGGTGCCCTTCCCCACAGAATCCACAGATAGGTGCCTCGCCTTGATTTGGTTGTACGCCCATTGACATGGCTGTGGCGGTATTGGCACTGGTTTGGAGATTGGCCTGAGCCATTTGCTTGACTAAGTTGGTCAGGGCATTTATTTGGGTGCTCATGGCGCTTAGAGCATCCTTGTCTTGAGCTCTAGTTGGCTCTACAGGATCGTCTGACCATCTACAGTGAGATGCTGAGATCTTCTCCAAGATCTCATAAGCTTCGTTGTAACTCTTGGACAACATGGAACCTCCAGCAGATGAATTTAAGACTTGTCTGGTGCTGGGGTTGCATCCTTTAAAGAAAACTTCTATTTGAATACACCATGGAATGCCATGGTGTGGACATTTAACGAGAAGATCTTTAAATCTAGTCCAAGCTTCGTGAAGAGACTCACTTGGAGCTTGTTTGAATTTGACTATGTCATCACGGAAAGTAGAATTCCTATCAGGTGGGAAGTATTTGACTAGGAATTTTTCTGCTAGATCTGTCCAATTGCGAACAGATCCTGAGGGTAAAGAATTTAGCCACGTTTTGGCTTTGTCCCTCAAAGAATAAGGGAAAAGATATAGCCTAAGGGCCTCTTGGGAAACTCCAGGGATTAGGAAGGTGTCACTAACTCCTAGGAAGTTCCTAAGGTGATTATGGGGGTCCTCATTTTCTATTCCAAAGAATTGTCCCACAGTGGACAACATTTGGAACATCACTGGCTTTAACTCGAAAGAGTGGGCAGTGATTTCAGGACGGATTATGCTGGGGTTCAGCTCCCCAGGCATAGGTACTAGATATGAAAGAATGGCACTATTCTTGTCATTCGCTATTTCTATGGGGTTGCGAACGGCAGGTGCTGGATTTGGAACTAAATCGCCCATTTCTTTGTTTTCAGGTAAGATTTGAGGTATAGGAGGTTGTTTAAAGAGGCGTTTCTTTGCTTTATTTCTAGCTCGAAGTGATCTTTCAGGTTCAGGATCGAACTCTAAATTATTATGTGAACGCTCACTCATAAACTACCTTAACAGTACCTGCAAAAGAAATGAAACAGATTAGTTTCACTCAATGATAAACTTGGTTTTCTTAAACTTAACAACTTCGTTTTCACTTAAAAATAAGTCCCCGGCAGCGGCGCCAAAAACTTGTTGCGTGCTCAATGTGTAAAGATAAATATGCAAAAGGGTAGAGAGAGCACTTAGAACATGCAAGCATACATGGTCTTACAGCAAGTAGTGAGTATATTTAATTCGTTTTTTCCACAGAGACTTGTTTTTAGCTATTCGCGAAGTGTGTTTGTTAAGAAAGATGGGATGGATTTGATGGGGTAAAATTGGTTTTTAATTAACTACTTTCTGCTGAATGTATAAAGGAATATGCCATAAACAAATTAAAGTAAAAATCAGGCTTAAAGAACAAGAGATGGAATCAATAAACGAAGAAGAAAACAGCTAGGCAGTAAGCAATTTAGCAGAATTGCGAGAACCGCAATTAATCCGCAATTAATTGGCAGCAAAAAACTGGTTAAATGGGTGAATTAAGGGCTACTAATGACTATCCTATAGGCAGTTTATTACGATTATCAAGCTTTGGATCAACTCTCTATACATTAAACTCACTCTATCTCAAGTATCGTCCGATTCCATGCATGAGAGACTCAAGTTTACTCGACTTCAAAGTAAGGTCTTAAGCATCTTGTTAAAACAGGAGTGTTCAGTTTATACTAGGGAAACGCCTATTCCTAGGCCGTTTCCTGATTACCATGGAAGGCTAGCATGATTATACGACTCTGAACTCTTACTCCTTCCAGAGGTTAGGAGTTCTTTGGACAAAATGGATGGCCAATCGAAATTGCCCGTGGGATGAAGCTTACATATAATCAATGTTCGAGTGTTGATCTACCTACTTGACTTACGTTTTTTAGCCTATAGTTCTGTCATTAGCATGCCCCTAAATGAATTTAGTTACTCATGGATATATGAAGAACAGAAATATAAGATAAAGTAGACATGCTTAGAAGGGAAAAGTGTGGAAAACAGCAAGCCAAACTCGTAGCAGAATAAGGAATAACTGTGAAATGCAGAAACTTACTTTGATTACTTAAAGTGTTTGAATGACAAAGGAAAGCTTAAACAGAATGAATTCAAGGCAGACAACAACGAAATGCAATAAGTAAATGACTAAGCTAAGAACAACATTGAACAGAAATGGAATTGAGAAGGAAAGAGCAGAAAGCAGTAAAGGTAGCTGGAAATCTTCGTGGCAGTCGCCTCGAATGAAGGTGATGAGAATTCAGCCGTGCTTGGATGAATCCAATCGAGAGAGAAGAAGAATCTTCTCTCCTTCCTATCAGATTATCGATTCCAAAAGCTGAGAACCTCACTCCAACAGACGGCAAGGGAAAATCGAGAGAAATGGTGGACTGTGAGAAGACTTCTGCACGTTGAATGATGACTGAACCTCCGACTTTGGCCCCCTTTTATAGTAGTTTGCAGGTGCGATTGGGCCAAGGAGAACCATCAATCTTCAACGTCGTATATCAGAATGGGTGGAGGAGAAAGAACGAATCCCTGAAAAGTCGGATCTAAACAGAAAAAATGTCAGCCAACTTACGGTTTTAACTTGAATAATTGCGGCCACCGCAATTATTCCGCAATGCATTCGCAAGGGTTATTTTTTCATTCTTTTCTTCGGTTTTCACCCCTTTTCCTACCTATTGTGCATAAGTCCTATATTAGCTACCTTCTTCTAATTCTCATATTAAAGCATAGGTTTAGGCTAAATGCTCACAAAAACACCTAAATGTGTACATCTTCTTAAGCTAAATGGGTCCTAAATAAGTCACTTTCAGAGACTTAACAGGCCACTCTCACCCGTGCAAGTCAAAGGATACTATCGAATAAGCAGGAGTTCATAGCGAGCTCAGGATTGAGATCGAGTTACCTAGGCCATCAATATGTATAAGTCGGTCTCATCAGTAAACGGAGTTATAAAGAAAGAGCGACTTAATATGCGGTTCGGTCATGCAAACTCTTTGCACAGGACGCCCTCACTCGCACATCTCCATGTGAAACGATTCGGATCACATCGTTTTGTACAATACAAAGTGAGCCGCATCCAATAGTGTTACCAGGATAAGGTACCCAGCCTTATCCGTATACTATAGACCGTTTTGACTGACTACTTGAGCCTTATCCACAATCATGTCATACATGAAACTCCAGTACTCATATTCAGCCATGGGTGTTGGTCATTGGTATAGGTTAACGTAAACACGTTTCACTTTATTCCAGTAAACACTTTTACTGAATAAAACTAATAACTCTTTATTCTAAATAGAATATTTACAAACATAACAGTTTACAAACCACGAGTTTTAGCATATAAAACCCAACAATATATAGTATGCATATTTGGGAATTCATGAGTATTAATATAAGAGTTATATTAAGTCGCGAATTAGATGTTGTTAGTTTAATAGAATAATTGATATAGGTGTTGTATTAATCATGAAATTAAATATAGAACATAGGTTGCCCTTGTTTTATGCATATTGTAGGTTATAAGTGTTATAATGTATAGGATGCATGTTTAATTCATGAGTATTAATATAAGAGTTATATTAATTCATGAATTACTTGTTGTTTGGTTAATAGAATAATTGATATAATTTTTATATTAGTTATGAAATTAAACATCCAACTTTCTATGCATATTGTGTGTTATAATTGTTATAATGTATAGGATGCATGTTTAAGTCATGAGATTCGATATAAGTGTTATATTGATTATGAATTAGGAGTTGTATGTTTAAGAGCATAATCGATATAAATGTTATATTGATTATGAAGTTAAATATTCAACTTGTCATGTCTTAGCGATTGCATGTTTGAGAAGCATGTAGATGGTTGTTGTAGAAAGTCTAGTTTTTGCAAGCGTTGTAAAAATTGGCTTAGACTTTAAAAATCTATAACCAAGATTAAAGAAAAGCATTTCATTTAGGGTTAAATGATTCAATATGTTTTATTAGATGAATAGGTCGATATCTCGTAAATGCTAAGGTTATGAGAAACTCACCCAGTGAAATCCTGTCGAAGGTTGGAGGAACTTGAATTGGCGGATCACCTCCTACCTGGGGAGTATCCGGTACTTGAGTAAAGTTAACCAGGCTTTATGAGCATGCATGAGAGGTGTGAGGTTAGTAAAGTGTTTATAACCTAGACATCTCAGGTAAAGTTGTTTGCCTAGACTTAAGGTTTTATTTTCTTAGCCAGATAATACCTGAGTATTTACCCTAAACACCGTTTATAATACTTAGTAGATGTGTTGAGAAGGAATATATGATATATCCCTCTCCTTCTACGCACTCCCTAAAGTTCACAGCGCGAAATTTTTTCTCGGCCTCGTGATGTCAATAGGGCAGCCCCCTTCGGATGGTGTTTGCAACTTTCAATAGCAAGGTGAATGGAGTAAGTATCTATAGTAAGTGGGAGAAGGAAGTACGTCAGTACATCCTACGGTCTCCTCCATTGGATTGAACCGTGAGATTCCCATGTTCCGCCTGCTAGGTGCCCACAAGTGGTACCGATCCCTTCGGAGGGTCATTTCATAGGAGTCGAACAAGTCTGTCACCATTTATGGATAAAGAAACACAGGACCATTCCCAACACTGACATACCCTTTGGATGCACTGTTGGGGTCGTCTTGTGCATTCTAAAAATGGAGGGTCACACTTACGGGATTTGCTAAGGAATTAGTAAATCCAGACTAAAAACGATAACTAAGATGCTAGTGGAATATGAGTTATTCTGGAGCTGGCATTTAGTCAAGAATGTCTTGATTTAGTAAAGGGGTGCTTGACTACCCTTCGGTAGCGACCATTCTGACTTACTAAAGTATCGTTGCAAGTAAATAAAGAGTTTGGGTACTTTATTTACTGCTAAAAAAAATTTCAGCATGTCGAGCTCCTTTATACAGTTGTTAGCTCATGACAAATTAACCGGTGAAAATTACGGGACCTGGAAGTCGAACCTAAATACGATTCTGGTTCTTGACAATCTTAGGTTTGTCTTAACGGAGGAATGTCCTCCAGCTCCTGGCTCGAGTACTTCTCGGAGTGTTCGAGAAGCATACGATGGATGAATTAGGGCTAATGATAAAGCCCGAGTCTATATCTTGGCAAGCATATCTGATGTTTTTTGCAAGAAGCATGAGGGGATGGTTTTCGCTAAGGAAATCATGCTTTCATTACAAGGGATGTTTGGACAGCCGTCCTCATCTCTTCGACATGAGGCCCTCAAGTTCGTTTATAACTCCAGTATGGTGGAGGGTACCTCTGTTAGGGAACATATCCTTAACATGATGGTCCAGTTTAATACGGCGGAAGTAAACAGAGCTTCCATCGATGAGAAAAGTCAAGTCAGTTTCATCTTGGAATCTCTTTCGAAGAGTTTCCTTCATTTCAGAACCAATATGGCGATGAATAAGATTGAATACAACTTGACTTCTCTCCTGAACGAGCTTCAGACTTACCAGTCTCTACACACCTGAAAAGGAAAGGAGAAGGAAGCAAATGTTGTCTCTTCAAAGAAATTCCATGAGGGGTCGGGGTCAGGGAGTAAGCCTGAATTGACTTCTCTAAGTAATAAGATGATTCAAAAGAAGAAGAGTAACAGGAGAAAAGGCAAAGCCCCTACTGTACACAAGAGAAAATCTTCTGACAAGGTAAAGTGTTTACATTGTAACGAAGATGGGCACTGGAAGCGTAACTGCTTCAAATACCTTGCGCAGAAGAAAGCTGAGAAGTAACGACAAGGTAAATGAGATTTATTGATTGTCGTAACAGTTTAGTGATATATGAGTGTCATATTTCACTAATTCTGTTTATTCTTCATTTCAGGAAACTAGTTCCTGATAGCAGCTGGCCGTGAGATGACTTGTAAAGACATCGTCACAGCTAATTCAGTGGGAGCTTGTAGTAGTTGTTGTATAGAGATAATATCATCTGATGTAATTATTGTCTATATTTCTAGTTTGAACCGAACACCTGTATATGTTATCTTTTGTTTGTATATAAAGAACCGTTCTTTTCGCAAAAGATGTATACCGTGGTGTTCTATTAAACTCGAAAACAACTAAAGAGTTAAGACTTGTAGTGTAATAAGAAAGTTTTTTTTATTCAACAATGGTTGTTGATCAAACTGGAGCTTCTCAACTGTTGAGAAACCCTCAATGTAGTGGGAGGGTTGTGAGACAACCCGGTCCGCTGTATTGGCTTGTCTTAAACTCGGAGCTGTCATGTTTTATGATAACATTGAGGATTTGTTGTCTTTAATTAGACAATGAATCATATAGACAAGGCTTGATGACTCAAAGCCATGTATCTTTAAGTGGTTTAGAGACCGAGCCTCTAAGGTGAAAACCTTTTGGGCTTGACTTTCTGGTAAAGGGACTGTCCCGAAGAGAAATGGTGTATTGTGTATACTCTCTTTCTTTTGTTATCAGACGTAAGTTAATAGATAGCTCTTATCCATTATCATGTTCTATTTTGATAGGATAAGGCAAATGGATGTCAAGACTCGCGATCTTGATCTGAGTATCTATTAAGTCTCAACTAGAAATATTCATATAGTTTAGGACAAAAAGCGAATGGTTTGCTGGCTTATTTGATTCATTTATGAATTGGAGAAAGCATCTTCGTCCTGAATTGTGAGTTTTGATAATGTGATCAAATCTTATGGCTTTGAACCATAGTTTGATAAACCTTGTTTGACAAGTGTTTAATCTATATTGTAGCTTTCATAACTTGTTTCCGTAGTTTATGTCCTAATCATTGAGAATGATGTAGGATTCACTTCTGACAATAAGCATAAACTAGCGACCCACTCCCAAATAGTTGATCTGGAGGTTTAACCTCCCTCCTTATTTACTGTTTTAATTAAAAGACAAATAGAAATTAGTTAAAAGAAGTTAATTTAGGTTCCGTGCGGATCGACCCGATTACCACTACCTACAAGTTAGCTTAGTTGTATCGGTATTATAAATTTTATTTTGGCGGGATTCGACACCTCGAAATTGGAGTACATTCAAAAGTGCTACACCAAATATGAACTTGATCTGTATTGATTTATATGTAATGTAGTGGATTACAATCTTTAATGTATGATCCTCTGATTCTCTCTCTTAGGTGTGCAATTTACTCGAGGGTTTCACAACTTGTTCTCGAGATTGAATATGCAGCTTCTAGAAGATGTGAAGTCTTCGTGCGTTTAATCTTTAAGGAATGTTCAGTCTTCCAATGATTTAGGGAGTCTTCTTTGCTTTATGAAATCTCTCTAAGCTCTTAGGAGTATAAATTTTTTGAATCTTTCAAATGAAGGATGGACTCTCTATTTATAGAGTTCTCATGGACACATAGTGAGTCTGGGCCTTGATGGCTTTTGGGGCCAGACATCTGGATTTGAGCCTCGTTAACTTTTGTTCTAATCCTTTGGACTTTGGGCCAAATTGTCATTCAGATAGCTTTTGGACCTCTTTAATCTTAAGTCTAATTGCAATATGATCAAATTTGATCGGTTAGACTTATCTGATCAAATGGTCGACACCTGACATTCCTTGAGAATTGCCAATTTTATCTCCAGATTTAAGTTGGGACACATGTCAATTTAAGATTGGTCCCAAATGTTTGTGATCAATTTATGAATAATGACGTGGTGGCGGTTGTTTGGCCAAAGATTTTCCGTCAACACTAATTTTTAGGAATGTATAAAAAATTGAACACTTATGAAAGGTCTTGTAATTTAGGGTTGTAGATTCAAACCTCTACTTGTTAGGGTGTGTGGATTCAAACTTTTAATTTTTGTGGAGTGAATTGGTCATTTGACGTTAGAATTTGAATAATTGTTCCTAGATTTGACGTTTGACGATAATAATTGTTGTTTCATTTTTCATAAGATAACTGGTTAATTGAAAATAGAAGGCTTAAAATAACAATGTAACAACAAATCGATAACATGAATGTTGTTCGTGTGAATTCAAACCCCTAATTTTTGCAGAATGGATTGACCGTTTGACATTAGATTTTGAATAGTAAAAACATATAATTATATATATTAAGTGTACAAATTCAATAATTGATAGAATTCATGAAGAAACGTATTTGCACAATATATATAATTAGGTGTACAATTGATTGAAAAATAATTTTGAACTAATTTCATAAATTAAAAGTCTAAAAAAAAAAGATAAGAAGAGGGAAAAAAAATGGCTTGCATGAAGACCTAATGTGATTTTTAAAATTTAAAAAAGAATATAAAAATTGATGAATCAATCGTGCTACGTGACTCGACGGAACAGATAGGTATAGCCCAATCATACACCTAAATTTTGCTCTATTTTTTAATTCAATAATTATAGACGTTGAGGATAATAAAAAGTGTGTTGTGCCAACAAGAGCATAGCTCAACGGCATGATGTATCGCCTAGTGACCATGAAGTGTGTTGTCTGATATGACCTCCGAGTGGTGAACCAGTCCTATGAGTGGATTGAGAGGGCTATCATCTTAGATCGTGCTATGTCACTCGACGGGAAAAGATAGGTATAGTCCAATCATACACCTAAATTTTGCTCTATTTTTTAATTCAATAATTACAGACGTTGAGATCATAAAAAAAAAAATGTGTTGTCTGATGTGAAGTGTGTGTGGGTGGAATTAATTGAAAAAAAGATCCACAAAGGAAGTGTAATAAAATTAGATGACCCCAGGTATTGTATTGGAGTGGGGGCTAATAAATTCGGACAATCCATTTTATTTGGTTCCATTCATTGCTTGGCTGTCAAATAATTTATGAATTTAAGGACCTAACCAAACCAACCACATCAAACTCTCATTTTCATTTCGATCTTTATTCCTACACCCTTTTATTTTCAAGCTTTCAGGTCCCCCACACACCCAAAATATTCTCTGTTCATATTTTTTTTGCAATTTCTTCAATTAGAACCTTCTTTTTTTTCTTTTCATTTTCATTACATTCTCTCTTCTTCTTTTTTTTTTTTTTTTTGATTTTCAAGTTTGTCGATGTAATCCAAGTACTTTATTTCACAATTATATGGTAGATTATAATGATATATTAAATGCAAAATTTAAGATGGATAGATAATTTACTACTACTAACGAAGGTAGATACTATAACGGAAAATTGTAATAGATGTCGATTTAGAGTAAAATAATTAAAAATATAGCATTTTTTATTGAACTTTGCAAATATGAAAATTTCGATCACTGAAAGTAGTCTATCACCTAAATTTTTTATAGAATTTTTTCAGTGACTATCACTGATAGTAGTCTATTAACCAAGGAGCATCTATCATCATCCCTCAAGGTCTCATAACAAGCTTCATCAAGTAGAACTTAAGGAAAGAGTTGCATTACACCTGTTGCACCAAGTAGTTGTTTGATAATTTTTATGAAAATATGCCCTAAATCTGCCCTAAGGCAGAATCGAACCCCCACTTTCTGTTATCTTAGGCGGAGCGCTCACCCACTGCACCAAGTGGTTGTTCGATATAAGTTACAAGAGTTAGTGGCTAAAATTACTCTTGTTAGTGGGGATTTAGTGGCTTGAATTTTCAAGGGCTATATATACCTCTTATAGAGTCTTTGTACAAACACAATTATCATCAATTTGAATTAAAGTGAGTTTATCCTTTAAGCTTTGGTTGAGAGCTAATTCTTCCAACTTTTGCAATTTCTTGTGTTTAGATATTGCATGCTAGAATCATTCAAGTGGTGTTCATCATACCACTTATGGAGTAGTTCGAATCACGAGTTTAGAAACAAGTTTCTTACTCTTGATCTTGCGTTTTTGGGGTTTTCGTGTTTAAGATCTAAAGGTCTTGTTCTTCAGCAAGGTTGTTAGATTCACTCGTGGGAAACATACACAACTTTTATTTCTTTGACATTGTTTAAATCTGCTTGCTTAAGGGTCAGAAATTTGAAAGTTGCAAATTTGTAAAAAAAAACTGCATACCCAAGAGCAAAATTCTTGCTAATTATTTTTTTTAAAGGATGAAATTGTTGTCCTCCCATAGATTTGAACTCACGCTCATCGAAATGCTAAAGACATCGGGTAATAGGCTTTTTGAATGTCCTATAAATTTTAGGTTGTCGAATCCCGCCAAATAATATTTATAAGCTGATTTTACTAAGCTAACTTGTAGCTTGGTAACCAGGTCGATCCACAGAGAGCGATCTATAATCTTAACTTAATTAAATTAAATTTGCAATGAAGTAAAAACAAGGGAATTTTGTTTGGAAAATTACTAACGTGCAAGGAATTTCGCTAACGGAAAATTAAAATGGGAAATATGAAATTGACAAGTGTGCTTAATTAGAAAGTATCGGGATTGATCTAATGTATTCCGGTTCATCGATTAACATGGAAATTAGCCAAGATGCTTCATGCACACGAAATGTTTGTCCGTCTCCGTGACAAACATCCCAATGAATTAATTAGAAACAAAAATTTACAATTAAACATGCCTCTTAATTAATCTAATGTGATTAGTCCTAAATTAATCAGAGAACAGTAACGGGTAATATCGCGACGCTTGCTCTCGGGTTTGGAGCAAATTATTTGCCTTTGGTTGCTCTCTTTAGGCAAAAATCTTCACTTTAGAAGCTCCTCTTCTCCCGATGCGATCTCGAGGCCTTAAAATGACCTCCTTAGCCTCGACCGACGTCCTTGGACTCCTCGAGCTCTCTATCATGAGTTCACCTATAACAAGGCATCTTAATCAATATTAAGCATGGCTTTTAGCTATAATTAGGGAGTAAACAATACCTCTAAATTAGAACTATCAACATCCTACACCATCAAACCATTCATCACTTCTTGCTAATTATTGTTGTTCATTGTTTCAAAGCATGTCGATCGATATGTTATTTTGTTATTAATACTCTTATTTGAGATAACATTTGACAATTTGACATTCAATCATATTACATACAAAATTCCTTAAAAAAAAACAACTTTGGGCATTTATAGGTTGTCTAGATTTGTTCTTTTCCATTTGGTCTAAGCTTATTTCATTTCTTTCTTGATTCATTTTCCTTTCGTTAATTATTTTTTCTTGAACTTGTTTCTTTGTTGTTATTCGGATTGCTCCTTTGATCCATTCTTTTGTGATCTAGGTGTTTTATCTAAATCACTTGATCGTATGCAGAGGTTGGAGGCTCGATACCAAACTCGAGAAGGAATTCCACCACCACGTGTAGTGGATGACCCTGTTATTCCTCACGAGGATGACTATGAGGGAGATAGTTCTGATCAACACGAGGATGACCAAGTTACCTTGGTAGCAGATCTGAGAGGAGAAAGACGTGTTCATCGTGGTTTGGAAAGAGGAAGAGGTCGTGGGCGAGGACACCATAATTTGCATAGGAGAGCTCCACAAGAAGAGGAAGTTGATCGTAATGTGGGAAGCATCAAATTGAAACTTCCAAAGTTTTATGGTAAATCTGATCCGGAGGAGTACCTTGAATGCGAGAAAACGGTGGAGTCAGTGTTCAATTGCCAAAATTTCAGCGATGATAAGAAGGTAAAATTATGTGTTTCTCAATTTAAACAATATGCTCAAACGTGGTGGGATAAGTTGATGTCAAGTAGGAGAAGGAATCTTGAAGCACCAATTGATTCTTGGTACGAGTTCAAGGAGTCAATGAGGAAGCGTTTTGTTCCAAAACACTTCCAAAGGAACATGGCACAAAAGCTTCAAGCATTGAAACAAGGACGCAAGTCCGTGGAGGATTATTACAAGGAGATGGATACATTGATGGATCGACTTGATCTATATGAGGACATGGAGAATATCATGGCGTAGTTTCTTAATGGGCTAAACATGGAGATTGCGGACAAGGTTGATCTACAACCTTACTTTGACGTTGAGGAAATGTTGCATATTGCAATCAAGATCGAGAGGCAAAACCAACGGAGGTCTCGACGGTATTCTTCTAACAACTTTTCCAACTCTAATTCTTCATGAAAAAAGGATACTAAGAGTATTGATTATAAGCCTTGGAACCGAGAGGGGTATGAGAAACCTAAAGAGAAATTTGAAAAATGAGAGAGTTCCAAGAAAGGGAAAGAGAAGGTAGATGAATCTACCTTACGAAAGTGCTGGAAATGTCAAGGGGTGGGTCAATATAGTAGAGATTGCTCTAATAGAAGAACTATGATCCTTAGAGAGGGAGAATTTGTGATGGAAGATGAAGAGGAAGATGTGGTAGTTGAGGAAGAAAAAAATTAGTGTGAGAGTGAGGAGAGTAGTGAAGAAGACCCTTCGTATATGTCTTTAGTTACTAGGAGAGCTTTAAACACCCAAATTAAGGAGGATAGTCTAGACCAAAGAGATAACTTATTTCACACTAGGTGCCTTGTTTAATTTGTACCTTGTAGTGTGGTCATCGATAGTGGAAGTTTTACCAATGTTGTGAGTTCAATTCTGGTCAAGAGACTTAATTTAGAGACTAAACCACATCCTAGACCATATAAGCTTCAATGGTTAAATGATTGTGGGGAAGTAAGGGTGAGAAGGCAAACTCTTGTTTCTTTTACCATTGGAAAGTATGTTGATGATGTTTTATGTGATGTTGTATCCATGCATGCTGGAGATTTATTGTTGGGAAGACATTGGCAATTTGATCGTCGGGTCGTGTATGATGGATATGTTAATCGTTACTCTTTTACTCATAATGGTAGAAAAACTACTCTAGTTCCATTGTCTCCAAAGGATGTGTATATTGATCAATGCAAACTTGAAAAGAAAAGACAAGAGGTCGATGAAAAAGCAAAATGTGAAAACAAAATGAAAGAAAAAGAATTAAGCGAAAAAAAGAGTTTGAGTGAAAAGCAAGAGAGTAGTAATCGACCTAGAGAGAAAAATGAGAGAAAAGCCAAAATAGTGAATTTGTATGCTAGATCAAGTGAGGCTAGGAATGTTTTTCTCTCTAACCGGATCATTCTTGTACTTATGTGCTAAGGGTCTTGTTACCTTACTAACGAACTTAACCCTTCTTTGCATAGTGCTTTTGTTGTACTTTTGCAGGAATTTGAAGATTTGTTTCCTGAGGAGATGCTTAGTGGGTTTGCCACCACTAAGAGGGATAGAGCACAAAATTGATTTCCTTCCGGGAGCTTCCATTCCAAATCGTCCAGCATATAGGACTAATCCAAAAGAGGCCGAAGAGATACAAAGGCAGGTGAGTGAACTCCTTACAAACGGGTATTTACGTGCACTACAAGAAACTTGACCTTTTTCGAAGGTCACAACCTTCGAAAAAGCCCTAAATGAACCTTCAAAAAAGCCTTTTTCGAAGGTTAATTCAACCTTCGAAAAGTGTCGAAATAAATTCCGTCGGGAAATGCTTTTCAAGGGTTCATTAACCTTCGAAAATTAATTTCTTTTTCGAGGGTTCATTAACCTTCGAAAATTAATCTTTTTCGAGGGTTCATTAACCTTCAAAAATTTGTCTTTTTCGAGGGTTCATTAACCTTCGAAAATGAGTCTTTTTCGAGGATTCATTAACCTTCGAAAATGAGTCTTTTTTTCAAAGACTTATAATGCTATTTTCAACGATTTTAAAAGCCTTCGAAAATAATTTGTTTTATCGACGTGCAAAAGCGATATAAGAGCCTCTTTATCTATCTATACAAATAAACCAAATCAATTGGAGCTTGTTTAATAGTTTTAAGCCAAGGATGATCTGTACACAAATAAACCAAAAATAAAAATGAAGCAACACAACCCAAAGTCTAATCAAATCTCCAACGAAGGACCTAACTAAATATTACACAGTAATATCTTAAATACTTTAACACATTAATAAAAGAGAAGTTTGTGTTTGTTTTCAAGTTAATCATCCTAGTTTTCAACAATATAGTCATTTAACAATAACATTCCTATTGCCAGATAATGCAATCTGTCAGAAGTTAAAATTTCTAAATTACCAAGATAATACAACCTGTCAGAAGTTAAAATATATAAATTACCAAAAACTTGCTTTGCAGTCAACCAAAGCTTTGGATCTCGCTCCAACATTTGCTTCACAAGACTTTTAGCAGTCTATGAGATACTAGGCCACAGATCACGTTTGAAATCTATCATTCCACGGAGAATAGCTTGAGCCACCCCTTGCACAGTCTCTATGAACAAAGTACACTTGAGTCAACAGAGCGTTTGATTTCAATTAGCTACATATATTAATCCTTGGAACATGAAAGCGAAGTAATCAGACATTATCCATCAATAATTTAATTATAGGCTACAAGGACACTATGAAATTAATTACCAACCCAAAAGGGAGGAACTCCCCACAACAAGATGTATAAAATGACCCTGCACTCCATATGTCTATTTTCGGTCCGTAATTAATCCACATATCAATTTAATAAGCCTACCTTTTAGCAGAGAATTAGGTTTAAGAAAATAAAAACTATTGTGCCTCCTAATCACATCTCTTCATAACCGGCTATCAGAGTAGTATACATTCATTATATCCATCACAAGATCCAGAAAACCTTTACCTCATCCCCTGGAGAACAAACAGCGACAACTGCTTGAAGAATACTCTGTTTGGCTCCATTGCTGACCAATATTTGGTCTTGCTTGAAGAATACTCTGTTTGGCTCCATTGCTGACCAATATTTGGTCTGGTGTATACGAAATCCCATTCTCCTCTGCAAACAGAAAGAGTATTGAGAGTTTGCATCTAAGAAATGAAGCTAGTATACTCAACCACATCTCTAGAAACTCCTCCCCTAAACACAACTAACCTTCCAACTTATGACAAATTGCTTTGCGGACTTCCAACGTTCCTGCATTGGGCGTGTAGCGAGTGAAGCCATCCCGAATCGCATTCATTCCAGCCTAACATTCAATTGGGGATAAAAAGAATAAAGTATCACGATAAAGTATCACGAAAAGTAGTACTTATTTGACCATTATGACTCACGTCTTCCTTGTCCTGTCATGCAGTGTCGAACAAGTTGTTTAAAGTTGTTCTTTTTCTTAGGCTTCTTCTCATTCTTCTCAACCATTATCATCTCTCTTTCCCTTTCTATCTCCCCTTCTACTTGCAAACAAAGCTGTTCAAATTCAATCAAACAATTACCAAATCAATAATAATTCTTCAAAGCTATTCATTAATTGCTATTTCAAAACTTTCCAATTTAATTTTTTGACTAACAAAAAGAATGCAATCCAAATTCAAAGAGTGGTATTTCCGTCCCAACTCCGACACGTGGTTCACCCATAGACTTTTTATTTGAAAGAATTATTTCCCTTCCTTTTTTTCTGATTTTTTATAATTTATCTTTTTTTAGAATGGGCTTTCCTTTAAATTTAAAGTTTAATATTTATAAATATTTGAAATTTATGGTTTAAAATTTTAATATTTAAAAATTACAGTTTATTATAACCTTAAACCTAATTCGTAAACTCTAAATACTAAACCAAAACATATTATTCTAAAAAATTATGAAAAAAAAAATAAAGAAAATAAAATTTAGAAGTTCGACACTGCATGACAGGACAAACTCGATAAAGTATCACGGAAAGTTAGGCCACTGGCCTGACCTATAGGCAATAAAATTATGCAGCTAATATAAGAAAAAAACATATCATAGTTTATAAGTCTCAATAAGCATTGAAACAAGAAAAACTCTTATCTTTGTGAAACAAAAGTAAGGTGGATAGAGAAGAAAGAAGAAGAAAAAGGAGAAGAATAAATTTTTTTCTCAGAAGCCTAATATGTGGAGGAAAATCTATTTTGTATTCAATTAAGGAAGCTATCTTCTTGGTCATGCTTATTTTCTAGCTAGATAAGACATCTTAGGAAGATACAACCAACAAGTCAGTTCCCAAATATAGTGCCAGAAAGAGAAAAAAATAGTAAAACCAAACAAGACAAATACTTCACAAGTTCACATACAACAAAAGAACCCCAAAACTTAAGGTTTAAAACACAGGTGACATCCAAAACATGCTATTCAAAACCACATTATGTTCATTTCATAGTCTCTTACGAGTATATATCATTAAATTACTAGAATTTGAATTAAAATTAAATCCAAGTAGATATACAGGAAAAAAGTATATACTTACCGCAATCATTACACTCATGGAATATTACTAGTGATATGAACACCCAGAAGATGTCATAGATAAATGCACAGCAAAGAAGTATTGTTGCTACCTGAGATACTTAAGATTGTAAGGGCCTTGAAGCAGTATATGAATTAAACGGATGAACTTCTTGGGATACCTTAATATTAGGTAATCGGGCCATCTGCAAGACTGTTATCATCAGGCAGATACCCTATTAAGAAGAATTTGAAAAATTAAAATTTATACATTGAAATAGAGCACATACAAAGTGAAGCAGCATAGTTACAAAAAAAAAATGATAGCTCCTTAAGTTTCTCTTTGCCAGTTTTTCAACAATTGGCCAAATATTCAATCTGATAGCTCCTTATGAGGTGCATCAATATGAAAACAAAAATTGTTTGCATTTATATGTTGGTGTCCTCTAGCCCATCCATTGCATCTTTTAAAAGCTACACTTTTTTTATCTTCAAATACATTTTGAAAATTGCATTTTGTCGATCTTTTGTTATTTAATAATTATATTAAATAACAAAAGCACTATTATTAAAATAATACGGGTTAAAAAAAGACAAAAGGGAAAATCAAAAGTTTCTCCTATGAGCTCCTTCTAAATATATTATAGTTTTTTTGTTTTTTTTTTACTGTTAAGCAAGACTATTTTATTTATTTGCACTTTCTTTCTGGTTGATGATGTCCTTTGTGATATATTTTTGTGTTGTGCCTTCAAATTTGCAACTGAAACTACAATGAAGGAGAAGGTGAGATAAAGACTCTTCATTGCCTTTACACAAAACACACATCCTGGGGTAACCACCTTTGCATCTTGTCAAAAGTATTAACACCACCATGGGCATCAGTCCACAAGAAGCTCCTTCTCTAACAAGCGAACTTAACCGAAGTCGAACCACCGGGCACCGGCTTCCAGCCTCCACACTAAAGCATCAATTCATTGAGTTGGCTTATTACTCTCCAACAAGGCAGCAAGGTTAGCCCATTCCTCCATCTCCCTTTCAAACAAACCTATTCTCACCCTTAAGTCCCAACTATCATATTGATGCACCTCATAAGGAGCTATCAGATTGAATATTCAATATGAGAATGAAATTAAATACTAATTAATCAGCATCATACTTTAATTATATCAATGCTCTAACATTATTGTCCTTTAATTCCACACTACTTAACTATGCACAAACATATACACAAAATACGAATAAAGATAAGTGAAAGGGGTGGCAAAACCAAGTAAAATCTGGGGTGTTTTTGCCAGATTGAACGTAAATAGTAAAAGATACATACTTGAGTTTATCGCCAAAGAACTCATAGCAGGCCTTGCAACCTTCTCCTCCACCAGTTGAATTGAAGAAAAAATTCAGATGGAAACCAAAACTTTAAGTTTCAGTTCAATCATCCTGATATTGAACGTTGATTTTCTGCAGTAGTATAATATAACATCAGTATGTATGATAACTACAGAATCTAATATAATAGAGAGCAATTCTCAAAATAATTGCAGTAATGATCACAGAATCAAAATCAAGTTGGGTCATCAAACCTAGATCGTGTCTGTAAAAGTGATCTTCAAATTCAGCTGGCATAGTGCAAGCATTTGACATTTCTACCACATATAACAGCAAAAAGTTATTAACTTGTAACTTAAAATCAAGGCCCATTAATTAAAAATATAGACACATCTATTGTTACATACAGATTCGTGAATCATGCTTCTGTTTCTATACAATAAACAGGGCTAAGATCTGGCAAAAACACCCCAGATTTTACCACGGCCAAGACTTTCCAACAGCTTCTTTGACCCCTCAACATTCATTTCAACAAGCTTTTGTAGATACAAATCAGCACCAGCAGTAGTCATCTGCTTTCTACACTTGTTTCAATAAATCGTGATAATCGAATAAACAAGGAGGAAACGAAGATCGATTAGAGACTTGCCTTTTTGTAGCTTGCTGTGATCGTTGGCTTTCAACTCCAGCTCTCGTTGTAGCTCTCGAGGAACGCCTGCGGGATTCATTCCGCTGAATCGTCGACTTCCAGTGTTGCTCAAGGATACCATTGCGACCAAGGATGAACTCAACACCACGGCCGGAACCTTTGCATTGCTCGGTTCGGTGGTTCCTCGAGATGCGTGGTCGATCGCCTGAGGAACGCTGGCGCGGTGTGGATTTTAGGGATTTAAAGTTTTACCGGTGAAAGAGATGAATGTATAAGATAATATATTTTTTTCAATAAAATATATATACTTTTATCAAAGGTTTTTTTTTTCAATAAAATATATATACTTTTATCAAAGGTTTTTAAAAACCTTCCATAAAAGTAGATATTTATTTAAAAAAATCGAAATAAATATACACCTCTTTTCCAAAGATTTTGAATCGCCTTGTAATTTAGAAATTTTCTTTTTCGAAGGTTTTTAAAAACCCTCGATAAAAGTAGATATTTTTCGAAGGTTTTTAAAAACCTTCGATAAAAGTAGATCTTTTTCAAAGGTTTTTAATAACCCTCGATAAAAATAGATCTTTTTCGAAGGTTTTTAATAACTCTCGATAAAAGTAGATGATCTTTTTCAAAGGTTTTTAATAACCCTCGATAAAAATAGATCTTTTTCGAAGGTTTTTAATAACCCTCGATAAAAGTAAATCTTTTTCGAAGGTTTTTAATAACCCTCGATAAAAGTAGTAGATCTTTTTCGAAGGTTTTTAACAACCTTTGATAAAAGTAGATTTTTTTTTTTAATTCTTTTCAAAGCTTTTATATGTCATTTGATAAGAAGTATATATTTTTCGAAGGTTATTAAATAACATTCGATAAATAGTAGATATTTTTCAAAGGTTTTTAATAACCTCCGATAAATAATAGATATTTTTCAAAGGTTATTTTAACACCTCCGATAAGTGTATATTTTAGTCAAAGACTTTTAATAACCTTCCATAAATAGTAAATATTTTTCGAAGGTTTTTTAATACTTTCGATAAATGTATATTTTTTTCAAAGGTTTTTTATAACCTTGGCTAAAAAGTAAATATTTTACGAAGGTCTTTTTAATACCTCCGATAAATGTATATCTTTTTCAAAGGTTTTTAATAACCTTCGATAAAGAGTATATATTTTTTGAAGGCCTTCAAAATACCTCCGATAAATGTTATCTTTTTCGAAGGTTTTTTATAACCTTCGATAAAAAATGGTCGAAATAGACCAACTTTGTTGTAGTGGTGAGAGTTTGAGTCCTTGTTCTGTTCCGGTTATTCTTGTGCCTAAGAAAGATGGGTCAAGGCGTATGTGTGTTGATTGTAGGGCTATAAATAAGATAATTATTAAGCATAGACATCAAATTCCTAGATTAGATAATATGTTTGATGAGTTGCATGGATGTAGTCTCTTTACTAAGATTGATTTGAAATCAGGATATCATCAAATTCGCATCCATGTTGGTGAGGAATGGAAAACCGCTTTCAAAACTAAGTATGGTCTTTATGAATGGTTAGTTATGCCTTTTGGTTTGACTAATGTACCTAGTACATTCATGAGGTTAATGAATCATGTCTTGCGAGAATACTTAGGGAAGTTTGTGGTTGTTTATTTTGATGATATTCTTGTTTACTCTAAATCCTTAGATGAGCATGTTCAGCATGTCCGTTCTGTTTTGAATACATTGAGAAAAGAATGCTTATATGAAAATTTACAGAAATGTAGCTTTTGCATGGAAAACGTTAATTTTCTTGGATTTGTAGTTCCATCTAATGGTGTTGAGGTTGATGAGGAGAAGGTCAATGCTATAAGAGATTGGCCTACACCTAAGACTGTAAGTGAGGTACGAAGTTTTCATGGTCTTGCGGGTTTCTATCGTAGGTTCATTAAGGATTTTAGTACAATTGCTTCACCTTTGAATGAACTTGTTAAGAAAAATGTTTCTTTTGTCTGGGGAAAAGACCAAGAACTTGCTTTTAACACTTTGAAAGAAAAATTGAGTTCTGCCCCATGACTTGCATTACCTAATTTTGACTTAACTTTTGAAATTGAGTGTGATGCTAGCGGAGTAGGGATATGTGTTGTTTTACTGCAAAATCAAAGACCATTAATGTTCTTTAGTGAGAAGTTGAATGGTGCATCTTTGAACTATCCAACTTATGACAAAGAACTTTATGTTTTGGTTCGTGCATTACAAACATGCCAACATTATCTTTGGCCTAAGGAGTTCATTATTCATACGGACCATGAGAGTTTACAGCACTTGAGAGGACAAAATAAACTCAATCGGCGACATGCCAAGTGGTTAGAGTTTATCAAAACATTTCTTTATGTGGTTAAGTATAAACAAGGTAAGGAGAACATTGTTGCAGATGCTTTATCACGAAGGTATACCCTACTCAATTCTTAGAATGCTAAGTTGTTAGGTTTTGAAGCTATAACGTCTTTGTATCATCATGATGAGTTTTTTGCTCTTTTTGTCGAATCTTGTGAGAAATGTCTTGTTGTGGATAATTACATGTTGTTTGATGGATTTTTGTTTAGAAATAGGAAACTTTGCATACCATCTTGTTCCATTCGTGAGTTACTTGTAAGGGAAGCACATGGCGGTGGTTTAATGGCGTATTTTGGAGTTTCTAAAACTATATGCTTGCGGAACACTTTTATTGGCCTAAAATGTGACATGATGTTCATAAAGTGTGTATTCGATGCATAGCAGTAAACTGGCTAAGTTTAGGCTTCAACCACATGGTTTGTATTCTCCTTTCCCGTTCCTAGTGGTCCTTGGATTGATATATCAATGGATTTTGTTTTAGGCTTACCTAGGACTAGGAAAGGTCGAGATAGCATCTTTGTTGTTGTCGATAGATTCAGTAAAATGGCTCATTTTATTTCTTGTCACAAAAATGATGATGCAAAACATACCGTTGACTTATTCTTTAGAGAGGTTGTGAGATTGCATGGTGTTCCTAAAAGTATAGTTAGTGATCGTGATGTAAAGTTTTTAAGCCACTTTTGGTGTGTTTTGTGGGGTAAGTTGGGAACTAAGCTAGTGTATTACACTACATGTCATCCTCAAACGGATGATCAAAGTGAGGTTGTTAATAGAACCATGCCGACTATGCTTAGGGCTATTATGGATAAGAATCGTCTTGGGAGGATTGCTTGACATTCACTGAATTTTTATATAATAGGGTTGTTCATAGCACTACTAAATGTACTCCATTTGAAATTGTTTATGGCTTTAATCCTCTCACTCCTATTGATTTATTTCCTATGCCCCCTAACGATTTTGTGAGTTTTGATGCAAATGCAAAGGTTGACTTTGTTCATAAGTTGCACAAGAATGTTAAAGAGCGCATTGAAAAGCAAAATTCCAAGGTTGCTTCAAGAATCAATAAGGGACGCAAGCTCTTAGTCTTCAAACCAGGAGATTGGGTTTGGGTGCATTTTCGAAAGGAAAGGTTTCCTACTCAAAGAAGATCCAAGCTTTTACCACGAGGAGATGGCCATTTCCAAGTTCTTGAGCGCATCAATGATAACGCTTATAAAATTGACTTACCAAGTGTGTATGGCGTTAGTACAACCTTTAATGTTGCTGATTTGAGTCATTTTGATGTAGGTGATGGCTATGATTCGAGGGCGAATCCTTCTCAAGAGGGGGAGGATGATGTGAACCATGGAGCATCTATCATCATCCCTCAAGGTCCCATAACAAAATCTAGAGCCAGGAAGTTTCAACAAGCTTTAGATTCTAATGTTCAACTAGGGATGACCCAAAGAGAGATGAAGCTTTTCTACTCAATATTTTTCAAGTAGAACTTAAGGAAGGAGTTGCATTAAAAGAACTCTAAGTTGATATATTTTTCAGATTTAATACTTTGTTTTTATGTTATTTCATATCATAGGTTATATTTTATTAGTGAATATTATGACATTAATGCATTTGAGAGTTTGTTAGTTGAATTAGTGGATGTAAGTTACAAGAGTTAGTGACTAAAATTACTCTTTTTAGTGGAGGAGTTAGTGACTTGAATTTCCAAGGGCTATTTATACCTCTTATAGAGCCTTTGTACAAACACAATTACCATCAATTTGAATTAAAGTGAGTTTATACTTTAAGCTTTGGTTGAGAGCTAATTCTTCTAACTTTTGCAATTTCTTGTGTTTAGATATTGCATGCTAGAATCATTCAAGTGGTGTTGATCATACCTCTTGTGGAGTGATTCGAATCACGAGTTTAGAAACAAGTTTTTTACTCTTGATCTTGATCGTCAAGGTAATCTGTTCTGCACTTTTCCTTGAATTGATTCCAATTGTGTTTTTGGAGTTTTCGGGTTTGAGATCTAAAGGTCATGAGTTTCTTAACGTTGTTAACGTATAATCTCTGTTTTTCAATTTGACCCCTGTTTTTGTACCTAACAGGCATAAAAGAATTCAAACTTTCTTTGCATTTCTCATCTAACTTGATTTTCTTTGAGATTCAACAATGGGAATTTTTGCAAAATTGCTATACACATCATAAAAAAAAATACACAATATATATTGGTTGTGTTCAAAATCAATTATGAATCAGCCACTCAGTCATCTTTATCATCTTCATCGTAGTTGAAAGGTAGAGGCACTGATTTGAACGCTCGGTATTTTCCAACATTGTTCAAATGCTCATTTTCAATCCTATACCATCATCAAAACACACACACATATATTAGATTAGTTACAAACATGAGAAAGGCTATCAAAGTTTAAATTTTGTTGTCTATTTACCTGAAGAAGTTCCAAATCCCACGACGAATGATCTCTAAGCTAGCAACAATTGCAATCAACCCTTCTCTGTGCAAGAATGAGACTTGGAAGTTCAACACAGTTTGCATCCAAGCAAGTCTCAGCACCACATTCAACGCCTGCAATGTTTTAGTTTTCTTTAGAAATTGCGAAAAAAAAAAATGCAACATATTCTTGTGTTCTGATTGAATATATCACTCACCATGGCAACAAAATATACACTCTTTTGAGGGACGAGTAGCTTGTCTCTCAACCAGCGGTTCTTCGATTGGCGTTGCAGAAGCCCCCAGTCAATGACAAGGTCCCAATACGTGCCTGAAACTGCTGCTATGACTGAAAATACCCAAGCTAGTACATACCAAACATATAACTTTTTGTTAAGACTGTATGCTGTCCTGAAGCAAACAGCAGCGATAGCAAACGAGTATTTCAATCCGTTCAGTGCGTGCATTTTATCCTTCTCTTCATACAGCCGACGAACACACTGAAAATACACGAGGAAAACAAAACACTAAGCTAAGGACGAACGTGTTTGGAAACTCTTCAAGTTACTTGTGTTCTTTCTACAGTGCTCGAGTTGCAGTTAAAATCAAAGAGCAAGATTGGGATACCTGTAGGAAACGTGACCAATATGGAATAACGGCAACAATGAAACTGAAGGTTACGAATACGGCACTAGCCTTGCACGTGTTTTCTCTAACTCTGTAGTCTCCCCAACCATAATAGCAAATGTAAAATTCCAAACTTCTGAGTGCTTGCACCTGACTTGTTATCTGGTCCGCTAAGAAAAAGTCTGGGAGCACCACCTGAAAGAAAGAAATTTGTTAGGGGAAAAAATTACAGCAGCAACTTCGATGTTCTTCGAGCTTATATACATTGCGGAAGAAGTAATTTACCTTGTAGAGCGGAGCACAGATGCAGTGAAATAGACAAGTGAGGAAGAAGAAACGACTTGAGCGATATATGATGTTAAACGGGCAGATAAGTATTGCCGTTACAAGCTGCAGAAGAAACAACGAGTTTGATTAGCACTACTGCATATGCAAAATTAAAAGCAGTTCAGAAGGTTAGTGTGAAAATCTTACAATAACTGCAAGCAGGGGTAGAAGTTCAGTGAATGCTTTGAAATCTTTTGTGCTTGGATCCATTTCCATGTCAAGGTTTGAGAGCACAGAGCCTAGTCCAAGTACTGACAGAGTGAAACCAATAAGGAGAACTTGACGATAGCCCAACTCATTTCCTTCCTTGAAACCAAATATGAAGGCATAATTCACTCGATATCGCCTCCAAAAGTATATGTTGGCAGCATACACAACCAAATGCAGAACAACAAACCCAAACAAGCTGCAAAACATATCAGAGTTCACATGTCAAACCAATAGGATAGAATTAAGTTTATGCTGCCAAGTGATTAATGCAACTGAATTACCATGGTTTAAGTTAAGAACATGAAACATTGAGAATGTATAAGATGAAAATGAACAGATCAACATATGTGTTATAACTGTAGAGTTGTAGTTACCTGTAAAGGGGAAACATGGTGTCCATGTACTTTGTGCTTCCTCTGCTATCCATAATATGGCGGGCACGAATAATTAAGATGAGGGCTAAAACAAGAGCTGCAGAACAGCCAGCTAGAAAACCTGCAAATCATTTGAGTTCAAGTGTGAAAGATTAGTAAAAAGGCATGTCCCTAAAATAATAAAAGCTTCAAGTGGTAGAACAAATCATGGTTGAAAATCAGAGCACTTACCCATGGAAAATGTTGTCCTATGTCTCTCTCTCTTTGCTTTGGGCCGTAAAATATTCATCGCTTTGCTGCGATTGGCGTTGCAGAAATGTTTGATGAATGTATTCTCAACCCTCTCCATTAACTTGGCAACCTGCAGTGACATATAGTATATTAGTATTGAAGAAAGAACACATTGGAGAACTTGCTTTATTGAGAAAAATTAAAAAGTCAGAGAAGCAATGTCTCACATCATCTGAGCTTCCAAGGTAAGAACTATCCACCGTTTTCATATACGCTCTCGATGCATCTCTTGATGTAATCTGCAATCAAAATTACAAAGACATAAGAAAGAAGGAAGGAGACATGTCTAATGTTAATTTTTTTTTTTCATTTTTCCACTTCACAGTCACCCTTCTTAATTCAACACACTCAAATCAGACAGGAAATGAAAGAATACCTTATCATATTTCTTCATGATCTTCGAGAACGCTAGTGTATTCAAGAAGCTAGGTAAATTCCATGAATGAGAATAGATTAGCAATTAAGCATTGAAATAGTGGAAGCAAAAATAAAATGAGATGTGTAAGTGTACCTGAAGCTCTTCAGAAGCCTGAGTTTCTGGTAGAACACAGAGAAGGCCTGCCTGAGTTGTTCTTCAACTTTATTCAGATTGTCTCTGCTGAAGCGGAGTTCAGTGTTTTTAGGGATTTTAAGGAAGCCCTTGATGGTTGAACGAGGTGTTTCAATGGGTTGATTCATTTTCACACGATCAAGAACATCTAATGGAGCTGGTCTAACACCCTTCCTTTTGCTAGAATTATCTTCTTGAATCTTTTTATCTCTGGATTTCGTGTTGATATCGTCCCCATCTTCGTTGGATTCCTCAGACTGGCCAGCCCCACCTTCCTCTATGATCTCCATGGACATGTGAGGTCTCTCTGCTCATCAAAACATACATTCATTCAGATTCAAACCCCAAAACAAAAACAACTTGTTTCTAGTTCATCAGATAAAGTTTGTTTGACCCTAAAACAATAATGAAGCAAAAAAATGAGAAAGAAAAACTGACTTCCAGATTTGGCCCCTTTGGGAGTGGAAGCGGATAAAGCAGCAGAAGAAGCAGCAATCCCAGAAGCAAGACGAGTCATCTCAACAGTCTTCTCAGAGATATCAAAAACCAAACCCTGGGGATTCTCGACCTTGACTCTGAAAGCAATCAAAGCATCCATCTGCTTGTTCAACATCTCAGCTTCCTTCATAACCTCCTCCACCTTGGAGTTGTAGAAGTGATCGACTTTATTGAACTCGTCATCCAGCCTCCTGAAGTAGACGAGTTCGTACTCGGAGCCTTCGTCGGCGGCCATGAGGAAAGTGGTCTTGTAATTCTGGGAGCCATCCTGGTGCATAGAGCTGACGAGAATGGCTTGGCTCTCGATGTCGGAATGGGGAGAAGAAGTTGAAGGATGAACGTAGCCCTGACCCTGAGTGAGGCCACTGAAGGCTCTGTACAGAGTGAGCTTGCGCTTCAAGGCGGAGGGGTGAGGGAGCTGGGAAGGCCCATTTCTGAGCTTGAATCTCTGAACATCTTTCAAAAGGGTTTTGAGGGAATTGTAATTCATGTACGCGTCGTGCCATTCCGGCACCATTTGAGCTGTGAATTCCTTGCCGAACTTCATCGCTGAGGTTCAATCAATGTGGTGAGAGGGGATTGGGAAGATGAAGAGTATATATACAAGGGGAAAAAGAGAGCATTCAAAGGATTGAAGCTTGGCGTGCTGCAGCCATGGAAGCTTCTCAGCAATACACACGAGACACGCTATGGACTATTTGCATTTTTGCAAACGGAAAGAGAGTGTGATTCTATCTCTTCCACCCAAGTAATAATAATGTTTTAACCATTTACACAACTATTATCATCTTCCATCACCCTCCAACAAATGCTTCACGTCCACCTCCATCAATTGCTTAAATCCTATATCCTTTGTTTTTACCATCCACCATATATCAATTATACCTTTATCTTAGAGGTTAAATATTGAAAAGAAAAAAAAAATTACTTGAGTTATGTTGTTAACCGTTTGTTAATTTAATTACGGATCTCTAATTATTTAGGTTAAACATGTCTGTATCGAATAGATATAAAATTGAAAATTAGAACGATGGTGTTTATAATCATCTGGTGAGTTTACCATAATACTCTTTCTCTTGAATCAGGTTTAGAATTGTGTGTTGACTCATTGTCTAGACGTTACCAGACTTTGTGGATACTCGTGAACTCATTTTCTAACATGAATCTTCAATTTCCTCAGTTTATTCTCTTTTCTTTTTTCGTTTTTCGTCATTGGAACTTCAATCTCTTATCTCTTCCATTAATCTATTTTTGTTTCTTTCCCATGAAAGAGAAACAACCCCCATTTTCAAGGGTTTCAACATTAAAGTAATGAGTTTCTATCTTTTTTTTCAACCATTTGTTCATCTTTTATTTCATACCAACAATTTGTTCATCATTTTTATCAAAATTAGATTGACGAAAAAGCGTAAAAGTGGTGAAAGAAAAAGAAAACTCATTGTTTGAAAGTGAAAGAAAAAGAAAACTCATTTTTTTAAGAAAAAAAAAAAAAAAACTCTAACAAATGGGCAGCGAACCGAAATGAAGTAGGCAGTGGCGACAAGATTGGGAGAAGTGGGGTGGGGGGCGACAACGAAATTGGCTGGAGGCAGTGGCGGATCCAGAACCTGAAGTCAGGGGGGGCTTAAGATAATTTTGAACACAATAATATATACCTATAATATGATTTTTTTTTTTTTTTGAATCATAATAGATAAGATTCAAAACTTAATGTCGAAGACATAAATTCGTATTAAATAATTTCGAACACATTAAATATGTATATTAATTTATAGATTAAATTATAAATTTAGCCTTCTGAACTGTTAAAATTACAAATTTAATTTGATTTTTTAATATTTTAAAATTCACAAATCTAGACACAAAATTAAAATTTATATTTCTATTAGATATAAAATTCAAATTTTTACATAATAAATTAATTATTTTTTTAAAATTTTAAATTTTTAGTTCACATAAAATTAAAAGTTTAAAAATTTATTAAATACTTTTAAATAAAAAATTTAAATTATAGTATTATTTATTTTTTTTATTTAAAAATAATATATATATATATATATTATAAATTTAATTTTTTTTTATATATATTACAAAAAGTCTAAATAGTTACCTTAAATTTGAAAAGATAGTTTTTAATATATAATATTTTTAAAATCAAATTTATTTTTGAGAAAAATTTGAAATACATACTTAAAAAAAGAAGAAGGAAAAACTGTAAATATATACTAAAAAAAAAATTAAAAAAAAAAAAAAAAAAAAAAAAAAAAAAAAAAGAAAAACTGCACATACATGCCTAAAACGAAAAAAGAAATAATCAAATTTATTTTTGAGAAAAATTTGAAATACTGAAAAAGAAGAAGGAAAATGTAAATATATACTTTAAAAAAAAAAAAAAAAACTGCAAATATATGCCTAAAACGAAAAAAAAAAAAAAAAAACTTGAAGAATGAATGCAATGGGTCTCGAACCTGGACTTCAGGAGGGGCTAAAGCAAGCCTTAACCACTAAGACAAAGGATGGTTTTATAAAAATATATGCTGTACTAAATATATATTAGTACTCTCTCAAAGTTGAGGGGGGGCTCGAGCCCCCTCTGGGCCCTTAATAAATCCGCCCTGGCTGGAGGAAGGGAGAAGAAGAGAGAAGAAGGTGAAAGGAAAAAGAGAACGATGACAATAAACATTTTAAGGAAAAGTGATAAACCGATAAACATGAGAAAAAAATAAATAAAAAAAATGAGTGGGATCCATATAATATAATAATAAAATTACAAATTTTACATGTGGTAATGAGTCCCAAAGTTAGAATTGTGTTTGAAGGGAAATAAACGCGACAATAATTCATTCCTCATTTTTTATTTTTTATTTTTAAAGGTGAAGGGCGAGAAGGCAGCGACGAGTTTGACTAAGAGGAGACGGAAAAGGGAGCAGGTACTGACTTTTCTTTTATCATCAAATAGAAAGAAAAGTAAAATAAATAAAATAAAATATAAAAGTTAGGTGAAAAATATTAGAATTATCCACGTTGTTGAAGTAGTCACGTTTTGACTGACACCAGCCCTACAGGCTAGAAGGACCATCACCAAGTCCAAAACTATTCAAGTTTATTTTTTAATCTTATTCTTAATATATATATTCTAATCATTTTATTTTTTATTTTATATTGTTGAAAATTAAGGCTGTTGTTTTCAAAAAATAATTAAATAAATAAAATTAAGACTGTAAAATAGTTTTGTTATCCCCATCTTACAAACATTTTCAAAATCTAAATCTAAATTGTTTTTTAAAAAAATGTTTTCTCTTTTTAAAAATTTAAGAAATGTAAAAAAAATATACTAAAGAAATGAGGGAAAGAAGTATCATTGTCAAAAATAAAATGGTTAGGGATGATGCCTAAACTACAATAACCCTCTCAATTTTAGAAAATTTAATTAATAACGCGTTTTAATACCATTTAATGAAATGTGAAAGATTTATGTAATAGACTTATAGTATAATTATTAAGTGGTTTTGTATGGTTATTTGAAAAAAAACGTGATTTTGCATGATGAGGTAGATTAAATAGCATGAACGATTGGATTAACTAATTTAATTTATTTATCGAGTGGATTTGGTTGTCCTTTCTCATTTGTGTGACATCAATTAGATTAATTGTGATTTTTTATTTTAGTACAAATACGACAAATGAAATATAAAGATTTGAACCTTCGTTCACTTTTGTGATCAATTAACCTTTTTTATGACTATTTTGTTTAATTTTGTGGTGTATTTTTTTAGCTGGATGTGAGCGTTTTAATGTTGAACTTTAATCTTTTTTATCACCTGATTTCATGTTTAATTAATATCCATAATTTAGGTGCTTTTGTAATTTCTCTTTTTTTCTAAAATGTGCTTTTGTAATTTAATTTTGAATGTTATGTTGGTTGGATTTAGAGTGATTAATAGATTAATATGATTAAATTCGAATTTTAAAGATAAAAAAAAATGGGCATCCCGCCACGTTGCTATTTCTATGGGTAATTCTAATTGGATTAGGTGAGAGACAGTTAGGTAAAGCAAAATATCGACGTGTCATTTTTCTCTTTTTCTTTTTAAATTTGTAATAATAAAAATCAATGAGATGAAAAGTTTGTTCAATGATGGTGGGTTTGTTTGAGTTTTGAAATCTGGTCAAGTATATTCTATTTGATTCCATCAAAAATCACTTCCAATTTTTTAATAACACAAGAAAAAATCAAATTTTAATTTATTATTGTCTAGTAACATGAGCCAACAAATACATAACATAACGACATGATGTATCGTACTATGAAGTCTATACTATGAAGTTCTGGGTTCAATCTTGTACCAAACATATTGTTAAAATATATATATATTATATATATATAATCAGTTTATTTTCAAACACAAATTAAGAAATTTCAACTAAGTACCAACCTAATTTTCTTTTACCAAAATGGTAAGATACTCTTTACTAACAAAATTAACATCAATTAAATTCAAGAAGAATATTTTTTGTGGAAAAAAACTCATTTTTATCTCTATAATTCAGTAAGTCAATTTTAGGCCCGGGATAATTATTTAGTTTTTTTTTTTTAAATTAAATTTGATAACTGTTTTTGGTTTTTAATTTTTAAAAACATAAAAGTTCAAACTGATTAAATAATTAGTATTTGTTTTATATTTTTCCTAAAATAATGTTAATTTATTAGAATGTAAAAATTGTAACATTTTCAAAATTTAATTAAGGTCAAATTATTTAATTAAACTGAAAATTTTGGATAAAAAAGATTTTTTTCTAAAATAAAAAAAAATTATTTTGTCGATAGTTTAATATATTAGACAGTCGTTAGTTGACATCCTAAACTCAGAAAATAAAATATGTTAATTGTGCAAAGTGGATAAATATATTGATGTAACATCACAATAATATTAAAATATAATATACTAGAATTTTTTATTTAAATAAAATTATAATATATTATATTAATAATATTGTATAAAAAAAATATTAATATTGTATAAAAAAATATTAATAATATATTTCTTTTTTTTAAAGAATATACTAATAATATTAACACAATTGTCATGACAAAAAATATTAATGACAATTTGATTCCAATTTCAATAAATAAATAAACACTTGAAGGTAATTTCAATACTTATATCTAATCTGATAATTTAAATAAAGTTGAAAAAAAACTGGAATTTTGAAATCAAAAATATGTTTTGTTTTGTTTTTTTTTTTTTTTAATTTATTGAAGGTAAAAAAGTTTTCGAAATCTTAAAAACTAAAAATTCAATTAGTTATCAAATACTTGTTTTCTAAAAAAAGAAAAAATAATAATAATAATAATAATAATAATAATAATAATAATAAAAATGGGTTATCAAACTCCCTAACCAAAAATCAACGTGGATAAAAAGTCTTTGAACTTACTAATAAAATGCTCCTATTCCAAATAAAAAAGAAATAATTTACAGTATCAAATGACCTAATACCTAAAAAGAGAACAATCTGTTCAAAATTTGATTGATCTCAATGTTTGCACCATGTAATTTTGTCATTATTTTGTATTAATCTGTTTTTTGTTTGTAATTTTTTGTGTTAACCTAATTAAAGTAAAGCAATTTATGCTTTTAATTTTCTTGAAATATAAAAGTCATGTTTGAGAAAAGTAAATTGATGTGACATACATATATATGTATTTTGCGATAAACGATGATTTTGACCTACTAGATGATCTATCAAATACAAATACACAAAAACGTCTATTTTATGACCAAAACTACATGTGGGGATTGAATATTATTTTTTATGGGCTCAACTTAAATAATTTAAACTATAAATTATTGCATTTAATGTGAATTTGAGGTGTGGGACATGACAATTTAATGGTCATTAAGGAGCTATTTGATATCGTTCTCCTTTATAGTTCATAAGGACAACCAACCTTTCATATTGATATGATATTTTCTATTTTAGAAATAAATCTGTCATGACTTTGTATTTATTTCACTCAAATAAACTCGTATCAATGAAAATAATTGTTCTTACTTAGATATCATGAATCTACCTTTTCTCGGGCCTAATCAAAGATGGAACTTTGTTTGCACCCAACAATCCTCTCTTTGAATAAAGTACCGCTTAAACCTCCTCTCGAATAAATTCGTTCACTCCCAACGGATTACATTGTGGAATATTTCATGATGACGACAAGATAATCTATCACATCCTCTACCTCATCCTTCTATCGAACAAAGATCAATGTAAGGACAACAAACCTTTCATCATCTCCACATTGCTATGATATTATCCACCTTGAGAGTAAAGCCCTCATGACATTATTTTTTGTTTCACCGAAAAAGTCTCATACTAATGAAGATCATTGTCCTCCCTTATATACCATGGATATATCCATTTACGAACTAATGTAAAACTTTGTTTGCACCATTATTAAAAAATAATGTTCACCTACCTCCTAAGTTGTAGAGTAGTCAACATATTTTCCTCCTAATTTGTAAAACAATTAAGATTTCCTTCATATTTGTTATTTTGTTGTAACTTATTGCAGTTCATAGATTATATTTGTAACCGATAAATACCACTTATCAATGAAAATGTCAAGTGACCATTTCATTATTTCCACCTTTATATTGTATCAGAGCTTTTGCTCTCAATCTTCTTTATTCCTCAAGCACTACGATCAACCATGGTCATGTATAATGGCCACTACCCTTGAAGAAGTCATAACCCCCAACACAGAATTTTTCACCCTTCTGCTCTAACTCATCAACATTCATCATCAAAACATCTTAAAACTTATCTCCACAAACTATCTTGCCTAGAAACTTCAAATTGCAGTCATCCTAACCAGTTATGACCTCCAAAAATATATCGGTGGATCTCATCAATGGACACTGTTCACACGAGATTTCGAACGAAGGATGAAAATTCGACACGTGTAAATGAAATTTGAATTTGTATTTAATTGTATTTGTATTAGTGCGTAGTGGATTACAATCTCTAATGTATGATCCTCTGATTCTTTCTCTCTCAAATGTAAATATGTCTCGAGGGCTTCGCAGCTTGTTCTCGATGTTGGGTTTGTTTCGAGGGCTTTGCAGCTTGTTCTCGATGTTGGATTTGGATCGAGAGCTTCACAACTTATTCTCGATGTTGGATTTGTTTTGAGGGCTTCGCAACTTGTTCTCGATGTTGGATTTGTATCGAGGGCTTCACAGCTTGTTCTCGATGTTGGATGATCGTTCAATCTTCCAAGGACTCAGAGAGTCTTCGTTGCTTGAGAATTCTCTCTGAGCTCTTAGGAGTAGAAATTTTTTGAACCTTGAAAATGAAGAATGAACTCTCTATTTATAGAGTTCTCATGGGTCTGGTGGGCTTGGGCCTGGATCCAATGGGCTTGGACCCAATGAACTTGGTCCAATGGGCTTGACCTTTGGGCCAAATTGTCTTTTGAATAGCTTTTCTGGACCGATCCGATTTCGAGCTCAATTGCGGTGTGACCGAATTTGATCAGTCAAGTCTATCTGATCCACCGGCCGTGATGAAGACACGTGGCGACCGCTGATTGGTCGAAATTTCTCGGTCAACAAATGCCCCTTTTTTCGAGAGTTATGCACAAGTATGTGTGGGTGAGTCTCGGAAAAGTTAAATAGAGAAATCGAAACGTAGGACACCCCTAATTTCGACTCCGCCTTGACATATCAATTTTATCGAAATATGAAATTTGATCCATAAATCAATTATTTTGATTGATACACCTTTTTTATGCCAATTGACCAAAAATATGAATTTAGCTCACAATTTTGATCTTTCTTATTTGGCAGAAACTTGATTTGATATTTTTTTTTTGTTCTACCTTAGTTCTATTTTGGGATGTAGTGTAGAGTCTTGCGTCTGCCCAATTGAATTTTGAAAAAGGGTTTGACTTTGAACTTTACTCCAATTTCGACATGGATAAAATATGAAGTATACCCAAACCGCCAATTTTGATTTGAGACTTGGATTTAGATAATTTATGAATCTACATCTTGCTCGAGAATAAAATTAGGAATATGCCCAAATTTTAATTCTAGGAAAATTTTGGATTTTGCTCGAAATTTAGCTTGAGCTCGGAGTAGAAATGATGAAAATTTGACTTGGTATAATTTTGGGATTCCAATCAATTTTGACATGAAGTTCGAAAATTTGAACTTAAGGTCATAATTATGGAAGAAAATTTAGAACCCACCTAAATTT
Source organism: Herpetospermum pedunculosum (assembly GCA_028017165.1). Classification (NCBI taxonomy): domain Eukaryota; kingdom Viridiplantae; phylum Streptophyta; class Magnoliopsida; order Cucurbitales; family Cucurbitaceae; genus Herpetospermum; species Herpetospermum pedunculosum. The sequence goes on from CM051529.1 coordinate 36,951,389, forward strand.
CAAGTTGAATGAAGTATTACAATCTGAAGATAAATGATAACAACAAAGCTTGTTTGGCAAAGTGGAACATGTATAACATTTGTTTCCTTTGGTCTAAGTCCACCTCTATACGTATTTTTAGATAATTTTGTTAAACAAATACCACAAATGGTATTTTCATAACTTCCGCCGCGACTGCGAGATGCTTGAACTTGGACATTTTTTTTTTGCAACGGTATTTTAATTAATGCAAGGATTGAACCCATGACCTCATAGTCATGAGCACAACCTTATGGCAATTGAGCTATGCTCGGTTTGGCTAAAAGAAAGTTTTTAAATTGCCAATGTGCTACTGCGGATTATTTGAACTGGGACATTTGGAGATGATGTAGCAGCAAACTTGGAGATTGGAGATGATGCAGCAGCGAACTTGGAGATTGGAGATGATGCAGCAGCGAACTTGGAGATGTGGCGGCAGCAGCGAATGCGCGACTGTGAGATCAGATGCGCGACTGCGAGATGAGCGCGCAACGAACTTGGAGATGATGCAGCAACGAACTTGGAGATTGGAGATGATGCAGCAGCGAACTTGGAGATGCGGCGGCAGCAGCGAATGCGCGACTGCGAGATGAGCGCGCAACGAACTTGGAGATGATGCAACAGCGAACTTGGAGACTTGGAGATTGGAAACGATGCAGCAGCAGCGAACTTGGAGATGATGCAGCAGCGAACTTGGAGATTGGAGATGAAACTTGAACTTGGAGATTGTAGATGAAGAGATGAAACTTGGAGATGATGCAACAACATCGAACTTGGAGATGATGCAACAGTAGAGAACAACAACGAATGCGCGACTGCGAGATGAGAAGCGCGACTGCGAGATGAGCGCGCAACGAACTTGGAGATGATGCAGCAGCGAACTTGGAGACTTGGAGATTGGAGACGATGCAGCAGCAACGAACTTGGAGATGATGCAGCAGCAAACTTGGAGATTGAAGATGAAACTTGAACTTGGAGATTGGAGATGAAAAGATGAAACTTGGAGATGATGCAACAACATCGAACTTGGAGATGATGCAACAGTAGAGAACTTGGAGATGATGCAACAATAGAGAACTTCGAGATGATGCGCAACTGAACTTGGAAATGAGATGCGCAGCGCAGAACTTGGAGATTCGCAGCGCAGAACTTGGAGATGATGCGCAACTGAGCTTGGAACGAACATAACGTGTACTTTAAGTGAGTGAGGCTTTAAACTTGGACTTGAAAGCCCTAAATTTGCGTCGTAATGTTTAGCAGGATTTGACGTATCGTCGTCATCCTCAGTAGGGTTGAACATCTTCAATTTGCGACATCACTCTGAATAAGGATGAAAATCTTCAATCTACAACGATAAACTTCAGTAGTCGTGACACTTATGTTTATTTTCATTTGGAGAGACTGAACTTAAAACTTGTTTTAAGCTGCCTACATACCCTTTGAACATTAGAGATCAAGTCAAGACGTAGTTCAATACATGATGATTTCTTTTATTATTGTGACTTAACTTAAAGTACATTTTTTCTTTAAGTTGCCTACGTACCCTTAAAAGTAAGGGATCAAGTCCTAACGTAGTTCAAATTATTATTATGTTTTTTTTTTCGGGTTGTTCACCTTTTCAGCTCGTGCGGGCCAGGAGCAACATGTAGTTTATACTCTTACGTTAAGGAGTATTACATTTCAAGTGCTTTTATCTTCATCAAGGTCTTGACCAAATCCTTCGCTTGTAGGATTGGTTAGAATGATGAGATTTTTCTTCACCTTCAAGGAACCCTGTGTGTTTATGTGTACAAAAAATTTTCTCTTCATGCGTGAAGGAACACGACTATGAATCTTCTTGTCGCTACTTTATTCATTGAAGAGTCTTGCCCCGATAGTCTTCATCTTTCCTTGTTCTTGATCACTTGTCACTTTGAGGCGATCAAAAACAGATGTTGAAGGTCCGTCTTTCTTTGATGTAGAAATACTTAACCTTTGGAAAGCTGAAGTTCGAGTGGAGGTAGAAGTTAGACATGGATTTTCTTCTTTTGTTGCGACCATACTCATCCTTTGGAAGACCGAAGTTCGAGTAGTTGAAGGCTTGATGCGATTGAAGACAAAAGTTCTTTGGTCGACTTCTTTTGAGTCGTCGACTTCTTCTGCGTTGATGTAGCATGAAGTTGCAAAGCTTTCTTCCTCTTTCTTGATGAGAAGGAAACTTCTTGAGAAGAATTCTTTTAAAGTCACTGGTTGTCGACGTTGAGGACGATATTTATTTCCTCCTCTCTCATGTTTAGGCTTTCTCGAATTGCTTCTTCCTTTCTTCTTTGAAATCTTATTGTTTCGTTTATCATCTCGAAACATGCAATCTTCTTTCTGGACGGGTCTTTGTCGTCGTATTTTCTGACGAGCCACGACGGTCCAACATTTATCCTTATTTTCGACGACCTCAGGTTTTACCTGAGAAATTTGCTTTGGGGTTTCATGTCCGAACCGAACAATTATTGGTTCGAGGGTCCCAAACTGGATCAGACTTTCCTTTTGCTTCTCAAATGAGGCCGGAGATAATTGAGAGCCGAAGTTCATTGTTACCGCAACGTGGTTTCATTGAGCTATTTCATCAAGGTTTAGCTCAATTTTTCCCTCTTTAGCTAACTTTAGAATGAACTCTTTTAGGACAAAACATTTCTCCACTGAGTGACTGATAACTCGATGATACTTACAATAGTTGGGATCATCGAGTTTGTCCATTTCTTCCGGGCGCCTACACTCGGAAAACTCAATCAGTCTTGTTTCCAGTAGTTGCTCTAACATGTCAGGAATGTCAGAGTTTGGAAACGGGTAGACTTTTTCTTGTCTTTCTTTTAAAGTTAGGCGATGTTTCTCGCCTCCTTCATTTCTTCTCTCTGTCTTGTTTTCCTTTCCTTTTGAGGAAAACCTGAAAGGGGTCGTGTTGACGATCATGGATTCTTTCACGAAACTTGTTACCTCTCCAAAAGTACATAATTTAGGGACTTATTTAACTTAAAATCATGTAATCTCTTGAGTGTTTTTGTTAGAATTTAGCTTAACACATACTTAAATGTGAGAATTCAAGGAGAGAAGCTAAAATAGGACTTATTTGGAAAAGGAACGAAAAAGAATAGAAAATGATGCTAAAAGAGTTAAAATGTACATTGCAGGAGAATTGCTGAAACATTACTGTCTGCGAAATGAACATTGCGGTCACCGCAAGGAATCCGCAATGCCGAAGCTGCTGCTGCTGAGTTTTTCCCAGCCGTCAGTCGTCATAGTTGCGATCTTTCAGCCGCCTAAGCTTTCCCCTGCTGCCACGTGGAGGGTTGTTGTTGAATGGCTGGTTCTCCGTGGCTGAAGGTACCTGCAAACACTATAAAAAGAGGTGAAGGGTGAAGGAGAAACACAGCTCGGAAGCGTGGAGTTCCCCGTCTCAACGCAATCCACAGATCCATTTTCCTTACCCCGTTTGTTGGAACGAAGAAATCAGCCCTTGGCGTCGATAACTCGAGAGGAAGAAGAGAAGATCCTTCTTCTCTTCTGATAGAATTCATCCCCAAGATCAGCTAATCTTCACCTTCATCCGAGGCGCTTGCGATGAGGAGATTCTTGCACACTTTTACTACTTTCTGTCTTTCGTTTCCATTTGCTACACTGTTTCGATTCGTTTTTAATATTACTCAGTTCTTTACTGTTTTTCGCACCTTCGCACAATATGTTTTGAACCTCAATCTAGAAATTAATCATTTGAATCATTCGGTTTCTTCATTGTCTTATCTGTTATTCCGTTGCTTTCATTTAGTTCTTTGAACCATGCTTAATCAATCTATCTTTTCCACTTCCCTACCAACCATGAGTAACTAATCATATAAAGGTATGTTTAAGATGAATCTATAGGTTAGAAATACGAGAGTTCAACATGTAGGATAGCGTCGAATGCATTGAATGTATGTGCACTTCATCCCATGGGCAATTTTGATCGGCCATCAATTTTGTGTAAAGAATTCCTAACCTTCGGAAGTAGTAAGAGTTCAGAGTCGTCCATTCATGCTAGCCTTATATGGTAACCAGAAAACAACATAGGAATAGGCGTTCTCCTAGTACAATTCATTAGCTTGCTTGTATAAATAGATGTTTATGTCTCACTTGGATATGAGTGAACTAAAGGATCTAATGCATGTAATCGAGAGATGCATGAGACTAAGCTAAATTGATGCAGGGTAAGTTAATCTACTGCTGAATGATCGTATTTAATTGCCTATAGAGGAGTCTTAAGTCGACCTTGTTTCCTTATCTCACCCTTAAATGTTGTTAATTTAATTGCTAGATAATTGCTGGATCCGCAATTCTATAACTCTGTTTTTGCCTTAGCCGTTTTTCTAATCTTTTACTCTTGCGATTTTATTGCTAGAACATTGCTAGCTCCGCAATTCTTCTTGCTCTACTTAATAGTTTAATCACGTTATTTGCTTTCGTTCATGCTTGCATCTTTCTTACATTCTTTGTTAGTTTGGCACATCAACCTCAAATCCACCCAATATTAGTGACCCTCTCTAATTTAACACCTCAATTCGCTAGTAACTAAACTCAATCTCTGTGGGAAAACGAATTAAAAATACTTATCACTTGCTGCAGACCATGTATGCTTGCATGTTCTAAGTGCTCTTCGCATCACGTTTTATTTACACACTGAGCACGCAACAAAACTCTTCGTGATTTTCTCAGTGTCGTTTACTTCTTTATTTATTTTCTTTATATCTGGGATTAAGAGGTCTCTAGTCCCTCTGTTAGCGATACTCAACGCCATATCGTGGGCACGATTGCTAACTCTTCAAATGTGTGGGGCTTTATCCCTTGCAGGATGTAATGAAGTCCCCAATGCATGCCACTGATGCACATTTCAACGCAGACACCTCAGTAAGTCGGTCTTTGCAATCAAGACTTAATGATCTCCAACTGTTGATGAAATCGATGACCGACTCATTCAACCTATGTTTCGCGGTCGAGAGTTCGGTCGTGCTGACTGTTCACCTCGTGCTGTAGAAGCGATTCAGGAAGTCTCTTTCGAACTGTTCCCAACTATCAATTCTCTCGGGCTCCAAATCAGTGTACCAATCAAAGACATTTCCTTTCAGAGTCCGGACGAATTGCCTAACTAGCAAGTCTCCGCGAGTTCTAGCATTCTCGCACGTTTCGACGAAGTGGGCAATGTGTTGTTTAGGATTGCCCTTCCCATCGAACTGTTGAAATTTTGGCGGCTGGTACCCAATCGACATTCTCAGGATGTCGATCCTCTTGGTATATGGTTTGGTATACAAGAGGGAGCTTTGGGTGGGCCCACCGTACTAAGCTCTGATGGTGTTGGTAATCATGTCCTGCAGTTGTTGGATAGACAATGAAGCAATCGAAGTTGAGTGTTGCGGTTCCCTTTATTGGATGACAATTTTTCCTTTGTCATTTCCTCTTGCTGCAGGAGTTTGACTTGGCTCTGCAGCCTCTCTACTTTGCATCTGATTTCTCAAGTTTGCAATCTCAAGGTCTCGTTCTTCAACTATTTTCACCAGAAAGTTTAGTTTCTTTTCCATTTCAGCGATCGCTTCGTCGCTTATGCGTGCGTCTGCCATCATTATAGACATCACATTTGGATCAGACCCCTTATTTGGTTGATCAAATGAGGGAACAAATTCATCATACAAGAAATTTTCCGGAATGATTATCCCCTCACGCGCAGACTCTGTCATTCTTTCCTCCATAACATTTATTTCAGTATCATGGCGGAAGCTACGTCAGAATCGAGCTCAAATAAAGGGTTACACCTGACAACAAATTCGTCACTTGTAGGTGCCTCAGACAATGTCATTCTTTCTTCCATAGTATTTGTTTCAGTCGTTATGACGGATGGTATGTCAGAATCGAGCTCGAACAGAGGGTTACACATAATAAGAAATTTGTCGCTCGTAGATGCCTCTGACGATGTCATTACTCTGCTCACAATTGTGACAAAATCATGTGGACAATCGGGGGGAGTAGAACCCGTGTAGGGGTTGTTCATGACAATGGTCGTTGAAGGAGTTCTGAACGACATAACTTCACTTGTATTTTGAGATGAGGGAAAGAGATGAGAGGTAGAGATGGTCCCACTGGGTGTGCCAATCTGTTCACACGAGATTTCGAACGAAGGATGGAAATTCGACACGTGTAAATGAAATTTGAACTTGTATTTAATTGTATTTGTATCAGTGCGTAGTGGAGTACAATCTCTAATGTATGATCCTCTGATTCTTTCTCTCTCAAATGTAAATATGTCTCGAGGGCTTCACAGCTTGTTCTCGATGTTGGGTTTGTTTCGAGGACTTTGCAGCTTGTTCTCGATGTTGGATTTGGATCGAGAGCGTCGCAGCTTATTCTCGATGTTGGATTTGTTTCGAGGGCTTCGCAACTTGTTCTCGATGTTGGATTTGTATCCAGGGCTTCGCAACTTGTTATCGATGTTGGATGATCGTTCAGTCTTCCAAGGACTCAGGGAGTCTTCGTTGCTTGGAAATTCTCTCTGAGCTCTTAGTTGTAGAAATTTTCTGAACCTTGAAAATGAAGAATGAACTCTCTATTTATAGAGTTCTCATGGGTCTGGTGGGCTTGGGCCTGGACCCAATGGGCTTGGACCCAATGGGCTTTTGAATTTTGAGCCCAATGGGCTTGGCCTTTGGGCCAAATTGTCTTTTGAATAGCTTTTTTGGATCGATCCGATTTCGAGCCCAATTGCGGTGTGACCGAATTTGATCGGTCAAGTCTATCTGATCCACCGGCCGTGATGAAGACACGTGGCGACCGCTGATTGGCCGAAATTTCTCGGTCAACAGACACCCAAAACCATCTTCACTAACATCACCTCATCTCCAAATTGTTGGGTTTTATGTCCTAAAACTCGTGGTTTGTAAACTGAATATATATTCCATTTAGCAATAAAGTTGTTATTGAGATTTATTCAGTAAAGTCATTATTGAATAAAGTGAATTGTGTTTACATTTAACCTAACTCCAATAAACAAAGAACCTATGGCTATAGGTTGTATACTTGAAGTTCATGTGTGACATGATTGTGGATCAAGTTCGAGTAATAGCAAGAATGATCTATAATATAGGGATAAGGCTGGGTACCTTATCCTGGGGACACTATGGACGCGACCCACTTTGTATAGTACAAACGATGTGATCCGAAATCTTTCATATGAAGACATGTGAGTGGGGGTGTCCTGTGCAATGAGTTTGCATAAAACTGAACCGCGAAATCAAGTTGTTCTTTCTTTATAACTTCGTTACTGAAACGACTAACTTTTTCATTTGATGACCTAGGTAACTCGATCTGAATCTTGAGCACGCTATGAACTCCTATTTATTCGGGATTATCATTTTATTTGCATAGGTGAGAGTGGCTCAAGTTCGCCGACTCAATATGCCTACCACTTTGGGGATAATACCGAATAGGGAGCTGGGAATATAGTATTGCGAAATGGAATTCACTCCTACTCGCTTTTAGGGTTTAGTAGAGAGGTTGTTCCCTTAAATGCTGACTTCGGGTCTTAAACAAGGCTTCTCCCTCTCATTGGCCCGAGATGGATCTAGTTTGATGGTTGAACCACAAATCAAATATTCATTAGAGGTGTCTGATGGAGCGCATAACGCTGCGGAAGCGATTTGAACCATTGACACTCTAATTTCATCAATTTAACTAAACTAGAAGCATGCTCGAAACTTTGAAAAAGATAAATTAGAACACATACCTTTGTAGTTCTAAATTTCTTCAATTCCAACGCTTCAGTCTACTCACAAACTCTTCAAAACTTCTCTCGAACTCTTCGAGGACTACCTCTGGTAGTCCCGCTATCCTCAGGCCGAGCAACGGAGTGGTGGGACTCCTTTACAAGAGAAAAAGAAAAAGAAGAAAGATAAAAGGAAAAAAGTTTTGTGCGATGGAGCTTTAAAAGAAAAACGACTTTCATTAATTCAACTCAAAGCATCAGCATCAAGCAACTTTGAAAGAAAAATGACTTTCATTCATTCAACTCAAAACCTCAGCCTCCAGAAACTTTGAAATAAAAAATTACTTTAATTAATTCAACCCTCAACCTACAGCAGCATCCACAATTGAAATTGTTTACTTTTTAATGAAGTTCCAAAAACTTCAAAGTTAAGTAACTTTAATTAGTGTGAAAGATTAGTCACTTAATAGGTGTCAACAAATTAACAACCCACTTTTAAATTATTTTATTAATTAATATTATTATTTAATTCAATATCAAATATTAATTAAATAATAAAACTAATTTCGGTTTTCCAAAAACTGACTTTTCGCACATGAATCTCTATTCATGTTTTAAACCGTTCCCATATTTAAATCATATTTAAATATGTCTATTATTCTTCCAAAACCGAATTTGAACAAATTCAAATTCATTTTCTCTTATATCATTACACGGCTTAATCCGAGCTAGTCAGGAGAACCTAAAGAACCTACAGATCATGAGCTCCAACGATACGAGATTATCCTGTTAAACTCTTTTAACCGAATTAATCAACATTCGTTAACCCCCAGAGGCTCCACTAAAGTCCAAGGGCTGCACTCTCCTCGCTGTAGATATATTGTGTCCTCTTGATATAACCATCATCAGTAAGTCGATCATTCAAAGGTCGTTCGTAATCACAGCGGGTCATTCATATCGTTTAAATTACATCTTGTTCCTTAAGTACCACAGACACCTCTAATGAACAATTGATTTGTGGTCCAACCAACAAATCGGATCCCTCTTGGGCCAGGAGAGGGTGGGCCCATTGTTTAAGACCCGAAGTAAGCTATTAAGGGAACAACCTCTCTATTATTCTTAAAAGTGGGTAGGAATGAACTCCGTCTTACAAGAGTATGTCCTCAGCTACCTATTCGGTCTTATCCCAAAGATGGTAGGCTTATTGAGTCGGCGATCTAGCCACTCTCACCCGTACAAGTCAAACGATAAGCTCGAATAAATAGGAGTTCATAAGGAGCTCATGATTGAGATCGAGTTACCTAAGTCATCATATAAAAAAGTCGGTCTTTATAGTAAACGATGTTATAAAGAAAGAGCGACTTGATTTCTCGGTTCAGTCTTATGCAAACTCATTGCACAAGATGGCCTATGATTGGTCCTCGTCTGATCACCTCAAGAAGAATTAATTTCTCATGTCCAATGGATAATGACTTTGACCGGTAGAAGAATTGAAGCTAAAATATGCAGTTTTGAAGAGTTGCCATGAGTTTATGAAGAGTTGCAAGGAGATGCACGAAATTTGAAGAGTTGCAATCATTTGGTGAAGAGTTGGAAAAGTCATTCATGCATGACATTTAATATATAAGAGATGTATTTAATTTATTTGTTGTTCAAATACAGTAAGCATTAAATAGGTTAATGTATTAGTTAAATACATGTATTAGACTTTAATATTCTGATTATTATATTCAATATGTTTTGCTTGTGGAGTGCTTTGAAGATCAAGGGTTGATGGGAGCTACAAGGTTTGTTCGTCCTTGATTTACTTGATCGTCTAAGTAATCTGTCGTCTAGCCTTTCTTAGGGGTTGAGATCGAAGGTTAAGTTATTCATATTTGTGAACATTTACAAGGATTCTAGAGGACCTCTAGCTTTGTAAATCTAGCTTATCTGACGCTTATCATTTGGTATCAGAGCTTCGGCTTTAGATTGGGTTTTATCCATAGTGTTGTTGGTAAGCAATTGGCAAGGTTAGTGTTTGAGATGATTATTTACAAGGATCACAGAAGGACTTCTAGCTTTGTAAATTTTGGATCTTCGCTATTTTTATCAATTCAGCTTCCGGTTATCTTTCATTTTCTTTTCTATCCAAAAAAAAAAAAAAAAATTGCTGGTAAGGTTTGGGTTGAGATGATTTTTTTTACACGGATCCGAGAAGGACCTCTAGCTTTGTAAAACTTTTATCTTTGCTCTCTCTAAAAAATAAAAACAAAAAAACGTTATTCAATTTTTTCTCTTTAGGCAATGATGACTCTTGAACTTCTTCTCAAGCCATTTCGATGCTTTAGATTCGAGGACAAATCTTCTTAAATAAATGGAGAATGATACAAATATGATTGGTCCTCGTCTGGTCACCTCAAGAAGAATTAATTTATCATGTCCAATGGATGATGACTTTGATCGGTAGAAGAATTGAAGCTAAAATATGCATTTTTTAAGAGTTGCCATGAGTTTATGAAGAGTTGCAAGGAGATGCACAAAATTTGAAGAGTTGCAATCATTTGGTGAAGAGTTGGAAAGGTCATTCATGCATGGCATTTAATATATAAGAGATATATTTAGTTTATTTGATGTTCACATACATGTAAGCATTAAATAGGTTAATGTATTAGTTAAATACATGTATTAGACTTTAATATTATGATTATTGTATTTAATATGCTTTGTAATTATGAATTCTAGAATATTTCTAATAGGCTATAAAAAGATCATCCACATTGTAATGAAGACATGAAGACATGAAAATGTAGTATTTTGGGTTTTAAACCTTGAAAGCTTTTAAGCTTTGTTTTCTTGTGTGTTCTTGTGATAGAATGCATGTATATTTGGAGCATTCAAATGAGGATTGATCTATCTTGCTTGTGGAGTGCTTTGAAGATCAAGGGTTGGTAGGAGCTACAAGGTTTGCCCGTCCTTGATTTGCTTGATCGTCTAAGTAATCTGTCGTCTAGCATTTCTTAGGGGTTGACATCGAAGGTTAAGTTAGTCATATTTGTGAACATTTAAAATGATCCTAGAATGAACTCTAGCTTTGTAAATCTAGCTTATCTGACGCTTATCATTTGGTATCAAAGCTTCGACTTTAGATCGGGTTTTATCCACAGTGTTGTTGGTAAGCAATTGGTAAGGTTAGTGTTTGAGATGATTATTTACAAGGATTCCAGAAGGACTTCTAGCTTTGTAAATTTTGGATCTTCGCTATCTTTATCAATTTTGCTTCCGGTTATCTTTCATTTTCTGTTCTATCCAAAAAAAAAAAAAATTGTTGGTAAGGTTTGGGTTGATGATTTATTTTTACAAGGATCCTAGTGTTGGGTTTAATGTCCTAAAACTCGTGGTTTGCATACAGTTATGTTTGTAAATTTTCTATTTAGTGATAATGAGTTATTAAGTTTTATTCAGTACTGGTGTTTGCTGGAATAAAGTGAAACGTGTTTGCATTAATCTATACTAATGACCAACACCCTTGACGATCATGAGTACTTGAGTTTCATGTATGACATGAATGTGGGTCAAGCTCAAGTAGACAGTCAAAACGGTCTATAGTATATGGATAAGGATGGGTACCTTATCCTAGTAACACTATTGGATGCGACTGTTGCGTGCTCAGTGTATAAATAAAATGTGATGCGAGAGCACTTAGATCATGCAAGCATACATGGTCTTGCAGCAAGTGATAAGTATTTTTTCATTCGATTTCCCACAGAGATTTATTCTTAGTTACTAACGAAGTGAGGTGCTAAATTAGAAAGGGTGACTTAAATGGGGTAGAATTGAGGGTGATGTGCCAAACTAATGAAGAATGTACGAGATATGCAAGCATGAACAAAAGCAAGTAAAGAGATTAACTTGAATGTAGAGGAAAAAGAATTGCGGAGAAAGCAATTTCCTAGCAATTAAATCGCAAAAGTAGAAGACTGGAAAAATGGCTAAGGCAAAAACAGAACTAAAGAATTGCGGAGAGAGCAATTTCCTAGCAATTAAATTAGCAACGATTTGAAGGTGAGATAAGGAAACAAGGTCAACTAAAGACTCCTCTATAGGCTTTTTCATATGATTATTCAGCAGTAGCTTAACTTATCATGCATCAATTTAACTCATTCTCATGCATCTCTCGATTACATGCATTAGATCCCTTAGTTCACTCATATCCAAGTAAGACTTAAGCATCTATTTATATAAGCAAGTTAATGAATCGTGCTAGGAAAACGCCTATTCCTAGGTCGTTTTCTGGCTACCATGAAAGGCTAGCATGAATGGACGACTCTGAACTCTTACTCCTTCCGGAGGTTAGGAGTTCTTTAGACAAAATGGATGACCGGTCGAAATTGCCCATGGGATGAAGTACACATACATTCAATGCATTCGAAGCTATCCTACATGCTGAATTCACGTATTTCTACCTATAGATTCGTTATTAGCAGACCCTTGTGTGGTTAGTTACTCATGGTTGATGTGGAGTTGGAAATACTAGATCGATTAGGCATGATTAACAGGACTTAAATGAAAGCAAAGGAAGAACAGAAAACGATATGAAACTTGCGAAGATTTAATTGATTCCTCTATTAAATAAGATTCAAAACTTAATGTGCGAAAGACTGTAAAACAGTAAAGAACTTAAACAGATGAAGACGAATTGAAATAATGTAGCAACCAGCAACAAATGACAGAAAACAGTAGAGAAATGGAAGACAGAAACATATGGAAATGTAAGGCAGAAAGCAGTAAAAGTGTGTGCGCCGCAAGCGCCTCGGATGAAGGGGAAGGTTAGCGTTTCTTGGGGATGAATTCAATCAGAAGAGAAGAATGATCTTCTCTTCTTCCTCTCGAATTATCGGCGCCAAGGGCTGATTCCTTCACTCCAACAAACGAGATAAGAGAATGGATGAGGGAACTGCGTTGAGTCGGAGAGTTCTATGCTTCCGAGCTTCTTGATCTCCTTCCCCCTTGACCTCCTTTTATAGCTTTTTGCAGGTACTTTTCAGTCAAGGAGAACCATCCATTCCAAACAACAACCCTCCACGTGGCAGCAGGGGAGAGCTGAGGCGGCTGAAAGATCGCAACTGTGGCGGCGGACGGTTGGAAAAACTTAACATCAGCAACTCTAGCATTGCAGATTCCTCGTTGTGACCGCAATATCCATTGCGGAGACAACAATGTTTCACCAATTCTCTTGAAATGTACAATTTGACTCTTTTAGCATTGTTTTTGATTCTTTTTTGTTCCTTTTACAAATAAGTCCTAATTTAGTTCCATTCTTTGAATTCTCAGATTTAAGCACGTATTAAACTAAATTCTAACAGAAATGCTTAAGAGTTTACACGATTACATGGTAAATAAGTCCCTAAATTATGTACTTTTGGAGACGTAACACACCCCCAAATTTAAGTTATTGCTCGTCCTCGAGCAATATAAGGGCTTACTTGGGCTGCTAACTCTTGTATTTTAAACTCTATCTGACTACTTGCTGACTTCCCTAGGCTTACTATCTAAGGCATGGCTGTCCTGTGACACTCTCCTAAGTTCAAACTAACTTCACTTTCTGCTTATTCTGGTTTCTCTTGCCTTTAAAACCTTTTGTCTTTTATAAATTTCCTAACAACTGGTTTATCTGCCTAAGTCATTAGGTTCATTGTGCAGCTATCCCTAAGTTTTCAAATTCTTCCTCGTTTCAACCCAGACTCAGTACATGCTTCTAAGGTATTTTTAATTGAGCTACCTAGGAATCCTTACAGTCATACCAAGCTTATCACACACGAGAATCAGAGTACAGTCCATAAAACAACTAAGCTTTGGCATCACTGTATTGGATCAACACTCATCTCCCTTGACAAACCTACAAGCTACAGCCCTGTGCTTAGCAAACCAAGGATCAGAGTTCATTACTACAGGACATCTAAGCACCTATGCCATAGCTTGTTGGCAAACATTCTTCTTCTTTGGCTTTATTTTTTCTCTTTTCTTTTTGGTAGAGTCTTCCTTTGGTTTTGCCTTTTGATGCAGTGCCACTTGTGGGTTACACAAATGGCCCTGATTACTCAGCATCCTTTAGAGAGACACTACCTTCTATTTTTCTGTTTCTTTCTTTTTCATTTTTTTTTTCAAAGAGAAAAAGAATGATTATGTTTTTCAAGAGGGAGAGAGGAATGTTCCTAGGCCTAGAGGCTGCCTCCCCCAAACTTATGTTCTCATTGTCCCCAATGAGAGTCTGAGGTGGCACACCCCCAAACTTGTCCTAGAAGAATCTAGTCTAAGGCAAAACAAGCAGAACTTAAAACTCCTAGGCATAGAATGACCTGCGGAGAACAAATAACCCAGAGGCCGATTTTTTTTGAAAAACAACATGGTAAGGGCTTACTGAGGTGCATGCTTAGCAATAAATGAAGCTAAATTAAACGAACAAGGGTGTACTATGACACTCATCCAGCATGCTCAATAGACAGATCACATAATGAAGTCAGTAAAGTCGCAAAATAACGAGATTTAAAAACAGACAGCCCATCAAAAAGTCATCCAACAGCATGTGAAAACTAACAACAAATTGCGGACACCGCAAGGAATTCGCAATATTTCAGCATTGCAATTTTATCCGTGATCAAGGCTCCTAGCATGCTATATTCAGACAACAATAACTACAACAAACAACTAAACTATCTAAGCTACCTACTCAGATAACATCAAACTAAACTAAACTACTCTAAACAAACAAATTAACAATTAAAATAGATCATTGATTGGATTAACAATAGGGGTAACAGTTCACAGAAAAGCAGAATTTTTTTATTTTAAAGAGGGATCAGAAAACTCCCTCGAATGCCGTCAAGCTGGTATTCAATCATCCTTGTCCTCGTCTCTTCTTTCTCTTGGAGGCGCCCAAGGCTTCAGCAGACCAGCAGGGAGGACGGGGAATATGCATCCTAGCTGTTCAGCCACCTCCTGATCCCTTGCTTGCGCATACTCGCCCCACTGAGCCATCTTGTGTTGCAAGTCCATCAGGCAGGCCATGGACAGCGACTGTGCAGTAGCCAGGCCGTCCATCTCAAACACCATATTGCCCCTTGGTTTCATCCTCAGGATCGTGGGCAGCTCCAGATGTCCAGTGTAAGCCAATTGCCTCTCATTCCTCGCAATAGGCACTCCTGCACGCAGACAGAGCTTAGTAATAGTGTTTGGGAAAAAAAGTTGGCCCTTACCTTTTCTTTGAGCATTCAGTGATTGAGGCAGCAATGACTTCACCCACATCGATGGTGAGTCCTCTCATGATGGCATAGAGCAGCAGTGATCTTCCCTGGTTGATAGTCGTTTCATGTGTCACCAGGGAGATTCGTCGGCGAACAAAGGAAAACCAGACTGCGGCTTTGTCTTTAAGGGACGCACTCATCAATGTGTGCTTCCCATTCCTTGAGACTGTCCAAGCCGCCTCAGGTTTGCCTATTATGTGCAGGGTCTCTTCTAGGACTGCCTCAGAGGGTGATTTGATGATTCTTGCATAATCGGTGTACTTATGCCCTTTCAAAGCATAAGCTTCGTTGATGGCTTTGGCTGAGAAGTCAACCTCTATCCCCCTCACCATTGACAGACAATCTTCAGGATGCGTGAGGTTGGAGGAGAAGTCGTATACCATGTCCGGGTAGGCTGGAATTGGAGGTCTGCAGAGCTCTTCCCAACCATGGTTAATGATCCCTGCGCGCAAGAATTGCGGCAGGTCCGCAAGGGCATCGAGAAATCCTCGCTCGTGGAGGAGTTCCCTCTTCATGAGTTCGAGGCCCTTGGCCTCTGCTTCCTTGGAGACGTACCTCGCAGCTTGAGGTACCTCTTCCGGATACATCTTCTTTTTCCCCTTGACCTTTTCTTTCGCCGACTCAGAGGCCTCAATCTTCATCTTCTTCAAAGAGGGCTCAACTTCAACCCTCTTCCTTTTGGATCGTTTGGAAGCCTTTGGCCGTTTGGCCTTGACAATCGCAAGGGCCTTCTTCTTGAGCCGCACCTTGGTGGTCAAGCGCTGGAGATAATCCCCCAACGTTTCCTCCATGAAGTCCCTGCTTTCCCCCTCCACAGGGCTGTCAGGATTGACATCCCTTAAGGGGGAAAACACCTCTTCTCCCTCAGCCGGCTCGTCGCTAGGCACAGAATCTTGGTGTTCTTCAGGCTCCGGCGTATGTTGCGAAGATTCGGGGCTCTGCACGGCCGTCTCAAATGAAGGACGGCCACTCTCGAGGCTTTCCTCGCTTGGAGTCGTTTTCTCTCTGCTCGGGGAGTCAGGTAATGGGACCTTCCACTTCTTCTTCTTCGGCGTCTTTGCCGGATCAGAAGGATCAGCAACCTCTGTCGTCGCCACCGTCCATTTCTTCCTTCTCACAGGAAGCTTCGGCGATCTTGAGGGTTGCGCAACATCGGCGTCTGCCAAAGAAAGCAACGCCTCCCTCACAGTCTGCTCTGTGTCAGGCGAGGCTTTCTTGGGCGTGGATCGGTCTGATCGTGTTGTCACCATTGGTGGTTCTTGGAAGATTTGAGTGTGGGAGTTGTAGAGGAAGGAGAAGGCTGAGTTTTGGAGTTTCAACGGTTGGGAAATCGTAGAGAACAGAAACCCCCAACGACGGCTATTTGTACTCAAGTGTTCTCCAACGACTATTTTTCGTTGCGGACTCCGCAAATCTTCCGCAATTACTCCGCATGACTGTTATGATTTTCTTGATTTGAGTTGCAAGATCTTAGCAACCAAATCTCCGATTTCTCCAGATTTTTTCGTGGATTCTCTCCCCTTGATTCAGATTACAAATCTTCCATTATTATACTCCTGATTAAAAATAAAAATACGTAATTAAAATAAGAAATAAAAAAACGAAGCGCAATCTAAAATACTTAAAGAAAAATCTAAGGCATAGCCTTCTGACGGATGAGCATAGTGGTCACTCATCCCCTCTCGATTCGCTTCTCAAGCTTCAGATAGGAGGAAGGCCGAGGGTGTCTTCACATCTCCTTCCTCGTAAAAATGCTTCAACCTCGCACCATTTACCATGAATGGTTGCCCTTGATGTAGGTTTTAAATTTCAATAGCACCATGAACAAAGACGTTAGTAATCACAAAAGGACCTGACCATCTAGACTTAAGTTTGCCAGGAAATAATCGTAATCGTGAGTTGAATAATAAAACATGCTGGCCTTTCTTAAAGTCCTTGATCCTAAGTCTACTATCATGCCAAATCTTAGTCTTTTCTTTATACATTTTCGCATTTTCATAGGACATATGTCTTAGTTCATCTAACTCATGTAATTGCAGAGACCGCAATGTTCCCGCATCGGTCACGCAATAATTCAATTCTTTTAATGCCCAAAATGCTTTAATTTCTAATTCGAAAGGTAAGTGACATGCTTTTCCATATACTAGCCTATAAGGAGACATACCTAAGGGTGTTTTATATGCAGTCCTATATGCCCAAAGTGCATCGTCTAACTTAAAAGACCAGTCATTTCTATTAGGTTTAACCACTTTTTCCAGTATGTTCTTGATCTCTCTATTAGATATTTCAGCTTGTCCATTTGAGTGTGGGTGATAAGGAGTTGCTACTCTATGTCTAACATTATATTTAGCTAGTACCTTTTCCATAGCTTTATTTATAAAGTGGGTTCCTTCATCACTTATTATTGCACGTGGTGTACCAAATCTTGTAAAAATATGCCTATTTAGAAATTTAATGACTGTCTTGGCATCATTTGAGGGACATGCAATGGCTTCTACCCATTTAGAAACGTAATCTACAACTACTAGTATATAGAGATTACCTGCAGATGGAGGGAATGGTCCCATGAAGTCAATGCCCCATACATCAAAGAGTTCCAACTCTAAGATATATGTGAGAGGCATCTCATCCTTCCTACTGAGGTTACCTGTCCGTTGACACTCGTTGCAGCTGTGTGCATGGTTGTGGGCATCTTTGAAGATCGTGGGCCAGTTGTAGCCAGTTTGGAACACCTTTGCAGCCGTCCTTTGGCCACCAAAATGTCCACCGTAAGGAGATGTATGACAGTGCTGCAACACTGACTTTGCCTCCGCAGCTGATACACACTTCCTCAACAATCCATCTGCACAAGTCTTGTAAAGTGTAGGATCGTCCCATATGTACTTCCTAGCTTCATGTAGGAACCTCTTCTTTTCTTGCCCCCCTCTGAAAGTTGGTAGTACCTGCGAGGCAAGGAAGTTAGCAATATCCGCAAACCAAGGCTCCTCATCGTTATCACGATGTGCTAACACAAAGACATGCTCATCAACAAAGGCATCAGAAATTGCTGGCTCAACAATTATTTCGCAATTACTTCGCAATCTAGATAAATGGTCAGCAACTACATTTTCGCATCCTTTTTTTTTTATCTCTAATGTCTAAATCAAACTCTTGCAATAATAACACCCATCTAATTAGGCGTGGTTTAGCATCAGCCTTTCTCATTAAATATTTTATTGCAGAGTGATCGGTGTACACAATTGTTCTAGTTCCTACAATGTAATTCCTAAACTTTTCACAGGCAAACACTACAGCTAGCATTTCTTTCTCTGTGGTAGTGTAATTACATTGTGCTTCATTTAAAGTATTACTTGCATAATATACAGGATGTGTTAGTTTATCTATCTTTTGTCCTAGCATAACCCCGACTGCATAGTCACTAGCATCACACATCATTTCAAACGGTAAATCCCAGTTTGGACCTACTATAATTGGTGCTTTGACTAAGGCTTCTTTAAGTGTTGTCCAGGTTAGGAAACATTATTTTGAGAAGACAAATGGTTTATTAAGCTCCAGAAGCTCACACAAAGGTTTAGAGATCTTTGAGAAATTTTTTATGAATCTCCTATAAAAACCTGCATGACCTAGGAAACTTCTAATAGCTTTTACGTTTTGGGGTTCCACTAGCTTCTCTATTATTTCTATTTTGGCCCTATCGACCTCTACTCCTGCTCTAGACACTATATGTCCTAGGACTATTCCTTCCTCCACCATAAAGTGGAATTTCTCCCAATTTAAGACTAGGTTGGTCTCCTCACACCTAGTTAAGACTTGTCCTAAGTTTTATAAGCAGTTGTTAAAAGAATCACCAAAGACTGAGAAGTCATCCATAAATATTTCTATCATGGACTCATCTCAGTCAGAGAAAATAGCCAACATGCACCTTTGGAATGTTGCTGGTGCATTGCATAAGCCAAATGGCATTCTGCGAAAAGCAAATGTTCCAAAGGGACATGTAAAAGTTGTTTTCTCCTGGTCCACAGGGTCTATGGTAATTTGGTTATATCCAGAATAACCATCTAAAAAGCAGTAGTAGGCTCGACCAACTATTCTATCTAACATTTGATCTATAAACGGTAAAGGAAAATGATCTTTTTTTGTTTCTTTGTTAAGTTTTCTGTAGTCCATACAGACTCTCCATCCTGTAACAGTTCTAGTTGGTATAAGTTCATTATTCTCATTAACTATTACAGTCATTCCACCTTTCTTAGGCACACATTGGATCGGGCTAACCCACCGACTATTGGCTATGGGAAAAATTACACCTGCGTCTAACCATCTGATAATTTCTTTTTTAACTACCTCTTTCATGGAGGGGTTTAACCTACGTTGGTGATCTACCCTAGGTGTATGTTCCTCTTCCAACAATATTTTATGCATGCAATAGGAAGGACTAATACCTCTTATATCAGCAATCGTCCATGCAATAGCTTTTTTATGTTGTTTAAGCAGCAATATTAGCGCAATTTCATGCTGTTTATTTAGTTTGGACGAAATAATAACAGGCAAGGTATCTTTCTCTCCTAGATATGCATACTTAAGATGATCAGGCAATGGTTTTAACTCTAGTAAAGGTGGGTGTTCAATTGATGGTTTCAAAGGAGTTGTGGTCCTCTCAGACAAGTTATTAGTCATACATACATGCTGAAGGTTGTCCATAGATATATCCATTAATTCAGAGATGTTCAAATCATCTATATCTACTTGTGCATAGTTAGTGGCATGCTTAATTAACAGTTCATGCTCAAGCTCTTCTTCCATAAGTGAATCTACTACATCTATAGTTGCACAGGATTCAGAGTCAGAGGGATACCTTAGAGCTTTAAATACACTGAATTTAACCTCCTCATCATGAACTCTCATGGTGAGCTCACATTTTTGGACATCGATTAGAGCCCTACCTGTGGCTAGAAATGGTCTGCCCAATAAGATTGGTACCTTCTTGTCTGCCTCATAATCCAGAATTATAAAGTCTGCAAGAACAATAAATTTGTCAACCTTGATAAGTATATCCTCAATTTTACCCTCAGGGTATGCTATGGATCTGTCTGCAAGTTGCAGGGTGACAGTAGTAGGTCGTGCTTCCCCTATCCCAAGTTGACGGAATAGTGACAAGGGCATGAGATTGATGCTGGCTCCCAGATCACACAGAGCTCTGCCAACGTGCTTGCCTCCCTATTCGACTGGTAAGGTGAAGGAACCAGGATCCTTCTCCTTCTTTGGCAGTTTGTTTTGGAGTATAACACTGCACTCCTCAGTGAGATTCACTGTTTCAAATTCACCAATGATTTTTTTGTTAGTAATTATATCTTTCAAGAATTTAACATAAGAAGACATAGATTGCAAAACTTCCACAAATGGGATGTTAACATGCACTTGTTTTAAAATTTCTAGAAACTTATGAAAGTGCACTTCCTGTTCTTGTTTCTTCTTCAGCCTTCTAGGGAATGGAGGTGGTGGCACATATGTAGGCAATTCAGGTCGCCTAATGACAGGTGGAGGCCTTGGGATTTCTTGTGGTTCCTCAATGATAGGTTCCAGCCTCACCCTTGTTGTGCTTGGTGGTGATTGATCAAGGTTGGGCAGAGAATCCAGTGGAGCACTAGACTCTTCATTCTCTGTTGGGTTTTATGTCCTAACACTCGTGGTTTGTAAACGTTGTAAATGTAATATGTCTATTAACGCAATAAAGATTTATTGAGGTTTATTCAGTAAAGGTGTTTATTGAATATAGTGAAACGTGTTTGCATTAACCTGTACCAATAACAACACCCTTGGCTGAATATGAATACTTGTTCTTCATGTATGACATGATTGTGGGTCAAGCTCAAGTAGTCAGTCAAAATGGTCTATAGTATACAAATAAGGCTCGGTACCTTATTCTGGTAACACTATTGGATGCGGCTCGCTTTGTATTGTACAAAACGATGTGATCCGAATCGTTTCACATGGAGATGTGCGAGCGGGGGCGTCCTATGCAAAGAGTTTGCATTAGACAGAACCACGATAAAGTCGCTTTCTCTTTATAACGTCGTTTACTGGTGAGACCGATTTTATCACTTTTGATGACCTAAGGTAACTCGTTCTTAATCCCGAGCTTACTATGAACTCCTGTTTATTCGAGAGTATCCTTAGAATTGTATGGGTGAGAGTGGCAGGTCGCCCGCTCAATAAGCCTACCAACTTGGGGATAAACTCGAATAGGTAGCTGGGGACATAGTGTAGCAAGATGGAATTCACTCCTACCCTCTTTAGGGTCTAGTAGATAGGTGTTCCCTTAATAGCTGACTCCGGGGCTTGAACATGAGGCCTCATCCTCTTCTGTGGGAAGAGGATTCTGATCTGATGATTGGATCACAGATCAAATGTTCATTAGAGGTGTCAGTGGTACTTAAGGTACAAGAGGTATCACAGAGGTTAAACGGTTTAAAAGACCTAGCTGTGATAATGGACACCTGTGAAGGATCGACTTACCCATGATGGTTATTTCAAGAGGACATAATATATCTACAGTGAGGAGACTGCAACCCTGGACTATAGTGGAGTCTCCGGGGGTTAACGAATGTTGGTTAGTTCGGTTGAAAGAGTTTTGACCGGATAATCTCGTATCGTTGGAGCTCATGATCTGTAGGTCCTTTAGGTTCTCCTGGCTAGCTCGGATAACGCCGTGCAACAGTGTATAAAAGAAAAGAAAAAGAATTTGAATTTTTCAAATTCGGTTTGTGGAAGAATGATGGACATATTTAAATATGATTTAAATATGAGATTGGCCTAAAACATGAATAGGATTCATGTGGAAAAAAGTCGGTTTTCGAAAAACCAAGTTTAGCCATATTATTTAATTAATATTTGATATTAAATTAAATAATATTTATTAATTAAAAAGTTTAATATATATATATATATATGTATATATATATATTTTTATTTATTAAAAGGTTTAATAAATAAAATATTTATTATTATTTAAAATTAATTGAGAATTAGTTTTTAAAAATAATAATAAATTATATATTTATGTGTCTTACATAGACACATAGTTGTTAATATATATTTATATATGGTTAAAAGTTGAAGTTTGGTTTTGGGTTTTACGTTTGCAGAAGTAAATTTGAAAACTTCATTTTGAAGTTTTGATTTACTTTTGCTTCTGTGCTCTAAATTTTTTTCTTGGCCATTTCCATTTTCTTCCTCTATTTTGCTTTCTTTTCTTTTTGCTTTGGAGTCCCACAACTCCGTTGCTCGGCGCCGAGGATAGCGAGACTACCTGGGGTGGTCCTCGGGGCGTTCGTGAGAAGAGGTCGGAAGAGTTCGTGACGAGGAACGACCGACAAACTTGAAGAAATTGGAGCTACAAGGGTATGTATTTCTAATTTCTTAATTCCATCTTTTGAGCATGTTTACTATTTGTTAAATTGATGAAATTAGAGTATCATCGGTCCGAAATCACTTTCCGCTGCGCATGTCGCTCCATCAATTGGTATCGGAGCGATTTTGTGATTAACTCAATTTGCATGAATTTAAGTTGGTGGGTATTTTATTTTAGAAATTGTTTCTGAATTGGCGTCTAAAGTGAATATCGATTTTGGCATAGTTTCTTTTTGAATTTCCTTATTTGTAATTGCCCGAGAATGTATGGGCTTTAATGTGTGCTGAAGAGTCTGTATTTTTAGAGTCATTAGAGTCCATATAGGTTTCTTTGTGAAAGAAGCTCGAGTTTTGAGCTCGCCGAAATGTTTGGTATAAGTTCAAACTCGTTCTAGGCAATTCGAAGAGAAGCTCGAAGAGAAATTGGCCGAAGCGTTCGGAGGAAGCAAGCTTGTCAAAGGCGGTGCGAAGAGTTCGAAGTCCGCTCAAGACTTAGCTTGTTGTTCAAACTTGTAATAAATTAGTTATTGCTTGTTAAATGCCAAAATCGAGCCACTTTAGTGTGTTTAATTAATTATGCATTGTGAATGTATGTTTTAATTAAATTCCATGTTTGTATGTGCATATAGTATGCCATATAGGTTTAAAATGCCACCGTAGGAAGCATGCTCCATGCATTGTAAATATGTTATAAGTGTTATAATTTATAGTATTCATATTTGGGAATTCATGAGTATTAATATAAGAGTTATATTAATTCATGAATTAAATGTTGTTATTTTAATAGAATAATTGATATAAGTGTTATATTAATTATGAAATTAAATATACAACACAAAGTGGCCCTGGTTTTATGCATATTATAGGTTATAAGTGATATAATATATAGGATGCATGATTAATTCATGAGTATTAATATAAGTGTTATATTAATTCTTGAATTGGTTGTTGTTTGCTTAATAGAATAATTAATATAAGTGTTATATTAATTATGAAATTAAACTTCCAACTTTAGATGCATATTGTATGTTATAATTGTTATAATGTATAGGATGCATGCTTAATTCATTATAATTGATATAAGTGTTATATTAATTTATGAATTAGGAGTTGTATATTTAAAAAACATAATCGAAATAAGTGTTATATTGATTATGAAATTAAATATTCAACTTGTCATGCCTTAGTGATGCATGTTTGAGAAGCATGTAGAGTTCTTATAGTAAGTCTAAGTTTTGCAAAGCGTTGTAAAATTGGGTAGACTTTTAAAATCTATAACAAAGAAACGCATGTTCATTTAGGGTTAATTGAGACGTCCGGTTCATTAGATGAATAGGTCGTTATCTCGTAAATACTAAGGTTATGAGAAACTCACCCGGTGAAATTCTGTTCGAGGTTGGAGGTATTTAAGTTGATGGTTTACGGAACACCTCCTACCTGGGGACGATCCGGTACTTGAGTAAAGTTAACCTGGTTTTATGAGCGTGCGCGAGAGGTATGAGGTTAATTAAACTTGTTAATAACCTAGACATCTCAGGTAAAAAGTTTACCTATACTTAAGGTTTTAATTTCTTAGCCGGATAAAACCTGAGTAATTTACCCTAAAACCGAATATGATACTTAGTAGATGTGTTGAGAAGAAATATATGATATATCCCTCTCCTGCTACGCACTCCCTAAAGTTCACATCGTGAGAATTTTGCTTGGCCTCATGATGCCATATGGGGCATCTTCAGACGGGTGGTGTTTGCAACTTTCAATAGCAAGGTGAATGGAGTAAGTATCTATAGTAAGTGGGAGAAGGAAGTACGTCAGTACATCCTACGGTCTCCTCCATTGGATTGAACCGTGAGATTCCCATGTTCCGCCTGCAGGCTGCCCTTGGGGCACCATCCAAACGGAGGGCTGGGCATGGGAGATCAAACACCTCAATCACCATTTTTGGATAAAGAAACATAGGGCCATTCCCAACACTGACATTCCATACGGTTGCTATGTTGGGGCCGTCCTGTGCGTTCTAAAAATGGAGGGTCACACTTGCAGATTTGCTAAGGTGTTAGTAAATCTTGACCAAAAACGATAACTAAGATGCTATAGGAATAAGAGTTATTCTGGTATTGGCATTTAGTCAAGAATGTCTTGGTTTAGTGAAAGGGTGCTTGACTGCCCTACGGTAGCAACCATTCTGACTCACTAAAGTATCGTTGCATCTAAATAAAGAGCTTGGGTACTTTATTTACTGCTAAACTTTCTGATTGGTTTAAATAGGTTAAAACCGTTTCACTAATAGATTTACATTTCTTTTCAGCATGTCTAGCTCATTTAAAAACGTATTAGCTTCGGTTAAGTTAACTGGCGAAAAATACGAGACCTGGAAAACGAACTCGAATATGATTCTTGTTCGTGATGATCTTAGGTCTGTCTTAACAGAGGATTGTCCTCTTCCCAGCTCAGTTATGAGTCGTGCTGAGAAGAAACAACAAAGTAAATATGATTTGCTTGTTGTAGAAACGTGTTTAGCGGAAAATGATAGTCATGCCTGGATCCTCGATTCAGAAGCCACTAATCACGTTTGTTCTTCGTTTCAGGAAACTAGTTCCTGGCAGCCGCTAGCTAAAGATGAGATAACTCTCAGAGTTGGTACTAGAGAGGTTGTCTCAGCTAAAGCAGTGGGAGCGGTTAAGTTGTCTTATAGAGATAGTTACATTTTACTAGAAAATGTGCTATTGGTTCCTAGCTTCAAGAGGAACCTAGTCTCTATAGCTTGTTTATTAGAACAAATGTATAAAGTATCTTTTGCTGATAATGAAGCTATCATTAGCAAACGAGGTGTACAAATTTGTTCTGCTAAACTTGAGAACAACTTATATGTGTTAAGACCGACAGAGGTTCAAGCTATTTTGAACACTGAGATGTTTAAAACAGCTGAAACTCAAACTAAAAGGCAGAAGCTTTCTCCTAGTACCTATCTTTGGCACTTGAGACTAGGCCACATTAATCTCAATAGGATTGGGAGGTTGGTTAAGAGTGGTCTCCTAAATCATTTAGAGGACAACTCTTTACCGCCATGTGAGTCATGTCTTGAGGGCAAGATGACTAAACGACCTTTTACTGGAAAAGGTTATAGGTTAAAAGAACCTCTAGAAATCGTGCATTCGGATCTCTGTGGTCCTTTGAATGTCAAAGCACGAGGAGGGTATGAATATTTTGTCAGCTTCATTGACGATTATTCTAGGTACGGCTATCTTTACCTAATGCATCGTAAGTCCGAAACTCTTGAAAAGTTCATTGAATATAAGGCAGAGGTTGAGAACACATTGGGTAAATCGATAAAAACACTCCGATGTGATCGAGGTGGAGAGTATATGGATACTAGATTCCATGACTATATGATAGAACATGGAATCGTATCTCAACTCTCAGCGCCCGGAACACCGCAGCAGAACGGTGTATCCGAAAGGAGAAATAGAACCCAGTTGGACATGGTTCGTTCTATGATGAGCTATGCTCAGTGTTACGTCTCCAAAAGTGACCTTTTTAGGACTTGTTTTCCATAGAAAGATGTACACTCTTAGGTGTTTTTGACAGGAGTTAGCTTAAACCTATGCTTATTTATGAGAATTAGAAGAAGGAAGCTAAATTAGGACTTGTATGCAAAAGGAAAGAAAAGGAATGAAAAACGAAGTTAAAAGAATGAAAAATGTGCATTGCGGCAGCATTGCGGAAACATTGCTAAAACTGCAATGTTTCAAGTGAAATCCGTAAGTTAGCTGATCTTTTTCTGTTATGTTCCGTTATTTCAGGGATTCGTTCTTTCTCCTCCATCCATTTTAAAGTATGACGTTGAGGATGGATGGTTCTCCTTGGCCCAAACGCACCTGCAGATTACTATAAAAGGGGGTCAAAGTAGAGGGTTTGATCATCATCCAAAAGCGTAGAAGTCTCTTCGCAGCTCCATTCTTTCTCCTGTTTTTTTCTTCCGTCTGTTGGGTTGGAAAGCTTAGCTGTTGGAGTCGACAATCTGATAGGAAGGAGAGAAGATTTCTTCTCTCCTGATTGGATTCATCCAAGCAAGGCTACCCTTTTTCTCCCTTCAGCCGAGGCGTTTGCGACGAGGCGTTCAAGCTCACTTACTGCTTTCTGTCTTTTACTTCTCATTTCCAGCACTGTTTAGTTGTTGTTTCTTTTCTATTAGTTAGTTCATTTCATTTCGTTGCTTTCTGTCTTTATGTTATTCACTTTAAATTTCCCTTTGTTCATTCAAACAATCGATTAATCAAAGCACAATTCATTCTTTCACAGTTTCTTGTCTTTGCTGCCTACTGTTTTTCCTTGCTGTTTTAAGTTTATTCTTCTTCTGAGCATGCCTATTTTATCTAATAATTTTGTTCTTTCTATATCCATGAGTAACTAAGTCACATAGGGGCATGCTAATGACAATACTATAGGCTAAAACACGTGAACCAAGCATGTAGGATAACTCTCGAATGCATTGATTGTATGTAAGCTTCATCCCACGGGCAATTTCGATTGGCCATCCATTTTTTCCAAAGAACTCCTAACCTCTGGAAGGAGTAAGAGTTCAGAGTCATACACTCATGCTAGCCTCTCAAGGTAGCCAGAAAACGACCTAGGAATAGGCGTTTTCCTAGTACAAACCATAACTTTCTGCTTTAACAAGATGCTTGAGACCTTACTTGGACATGAGTAAACTAAAGAATCTAATGCATGAAATCGGAAGATACATGAGAATGAGTTAGTTTGATGCATAGTGAGTTGATCCAATGCTTGAGAATTGTGTGAAAATGCCTATAGAGGAGTCGTTAGTAGCCCTTGTTTCTCCATTTTACACACTTTCGCTGTTAGTAACATTGCGGTAGAATTGCTGTTCTCGCAATTCTGCTAAGTTAAAAATTCTGTTTAGCTATTTTCCTCTTCGTTTATTAATCTCTTCTCTTTTCATTTGAGTTTATCATTGACTTGCACTTGTTTATGTTGCTACCCTTTACATATCCCTTAGAAATTAGACAACTTAAAACCAATTCTACCCCATCAAATTCACCCATTCTTGCTTAACAATACACTTCACGAGTAGCTAATAATAAATCTCTGTGGGAAAACGAATGAAAAAATACTTACTACTTGCTACAAGATAATGTATGCTTGCATGTTCTGAGTGCTCTCTCTCTCTCATTGCTATTTATTTCACACATTGAGCACGCAACAAGTTTTTGGCGCCGCTGCCGGGGATTTAGTTTAGTGAAAACGAAGTTTGTTAAGTTAGAAAACCAACTCTTAATATCTATTGAAACTGATCTATTTTCATTTCTTTTGCAGGTACTATTTGGGTTAGTTTATGAATGAGCCTTCAAGTAGTGATCTAGAGTTCAACCCTGAGCCTGAGAGATTACTTAGGGCCAGAAATAGAGCCAAGAAACGTCTCTTTAACCAACCCCCTTTACCTCAAATAATTGCTGAAACCGCAGAGTCTCCGCAATCCTCTCAAGAAGAAATGGATAGATTAGTTCCAAATCCGGTACCTATCACTCGCAATCCCATCGAAATAGCGAATGATAAGAATAGTGCCATTCTATCATACTTAGTTCCCATGCCTGGGGAGCTAAACCCAAGCATAATCCGCCCTGAAATTACTGCCAACTCATTTGAGTTAAAGCCAGTGATGTTCCAAATGTTGTCCACTGTGGGACAATTCTTTGGAGTGGAAAATGAGGATCCCCACAACCATCTTAGAAACTTCCTAGGAGTTAGTGATACCTTCTTCATCCCTGGAGTTTCCCAAGAAGCCTTGAGGCTTTACCTCTTCCCTTACTCATTGAGGGACAAAGCAAAGACGTGGTTAAACTCATTACCCTCTGGATCAGTCCTCAATTGGACAGACTTGGCGGAGAAATTCCTAGTTAAATACTTCCCATCTGATAGGAATTCTACCTTTCGTGATGACATAGTCAAGTTCAAACAAGCTGAAAATGAGTCCCTTCACAAAGCTTGGACAAGGTTCAAGGACCTTCTGATTAAATGTCCACACCATGGCATCCCATGGTGTATCCAAATAGAGGTCTTTTTCAAAGGATGCAACCCCAGCACTAGACAAGTCTTAAATTCATCTGCTGGAGATAACATGTTGTCCAAGAGTTATAATGAAGCCTATGAGATCTTGGAGAAGATCTCAGCATCTCACTGTAGGTGGTCGGATGATCCAATAGAGCCAAGTAGAGCTCAAGATAAGGACGCACTCGATGCTATGAGTAGTCAAATAAGCGCCCTGACCAACCTAGTAAAGCAAATGGCTCAAGCCAATCTCCAAACTAGTGTCAACACCGCCACAGCCATGTCAATGGGCACACAACCAAGTCAAGGTGAGACACTTATCTGTGGATTCTGTGGGGAAGGGCACATGTATGAATACTGCCCTGGGAATCCAGCCTCAGTCTGCTATGTTGGAAGCCAACAACAGCCTAGGAACAACCTCTATTCCAATACTTACAATCCTGGTTGGAGGAACCACCCAAACCTTTCATGAGGTGGCCAACAGAATGCTAACCAAGCTCCTAACCAACCAAGACCGAGTGGAACACCTGGTTTCACTCCCCAACATAACCAATCCATGTATCAAAAACCATACAACCAACCAGTAGGGTCTTCTGTAGAAAATCTTCTCAAAGAGTACATCGCCAAGAATGATGCCACTCTACAAAGCCAGCAAGCTACCCTCAGGAGCCTAGAGAACCAAATATGGCAACTAGCCAATGAACTCAAAAGTAGGCCCCAAGGTAGACTTCCTGCTGACACAGAGGTGCCAAGGAGAGATGGTAAAGAGCAAGTTCAAGCAATTGAACTTAGAAGTGGGAGACCATTGGTGAGCAACACAAAAGAAGCCCCAAAGAGAGTAGAGAACAATGAGTCTAGTGCTCCACTAGAGTCTCTGCCAAACCAAGGTCAACCATCACCAAGCACATCAGGAGCAAGGCTGGAGCCAATCGTAGAAGAGATAGAAGAAATTCCAAGGCCTCCACCTATCCTGAGGCGACCTGAAGTGCCTGCATATGTGCCACCACCTCCATTTCCTCGAAGGCTGAAGAAAAAACAAGAACAGGAAGTGCACTTTAATAAATTCTTAGAAATTCTTAAACAAGTGCATGTGAATATTCCTTTTGTAGAAGTTCTACAGTCTATGCCCTCTTATGTAAAGTTTTTAAAAGATATAATCACTAACAAAAAAATAATTGGTGAATTTGAAATAGTGAATCTCACTGAGGAGTGCAGTGCCATACTCCAGAACAAGCTACCAAAGAAGGAGAAGGATCCTGGTTCCTTCACCTTACCAGTAGAGCTAGGAGGCAAGCACGTGGGCAGAGCTCTTTGTGACCTGGGAGCCAGCATAAACCTCATGCCCCTATCACTATTCCGCCAGCTAGGAATAGGAGAAGCACGTCCAACCACTGTCACTTTACAACTTGCAGGCAGATCCATAGCACACCCTGAGGGTAAGATCGAGGATATTCTTGTAAAGGTTGACAAGTTTATTTTCCTTGCAGATTTCATCATCCTGGATTATGAAGCAGATAAGGAGGTCCCCATCCTATTAGGCAGACCTTTTCTAGCCACAGGTAGGGCCTTGATAGATGTCCAGAAAGGTGAGCTCACTATGAGGGTTCATGATGAGGAGGTTAAATTTAGTGTTTATAAAGCCTTAAGGTACCCCTCTGACTCTGAATCTTGTGCTAGCATGGACATTGTAGATTCACTGATGGAAGAACAGCTGGAGCATGTATTATTAACTAAGCATGCTAATGAA
The DNA here is from genome assembly GCA_028017165.1 of Herpetospermum pedunculosum. NCBI lineage: Eukaryota > Viridiplantae > Streptophyta > Magnoliopsida > Cucurbitales > Cucurbitaceae > Herpetospermum > Herpetospermum pedunculosum. The sequence continues at coordinate 36,981,666 of CM051529.1, forward strand.
TATGTACAATTAGATTGAACGGATTTGAATGTTTCTGAGATAATGGATATACCTGTAGATAAGACACAGCATGTATGTATAAATAAAGACCTAACTGACAGATCCTTGAATCCATTAAAACCATCCATTGAGCATCCACCTGTCTTAGAATTGAAACCTTTACCCACTCACCTCAAGTATGCATATCTAGGAAGTAATGATACTCTGCCTGTGATTATTTCTTCTAAATTAAGTGAAAAGCATGAGGTTGAACTGATATTATTACTTAAGCAGCATAAAAAGGCTATTGCATGGACTATTGCTGACATTAGAGGCATTAACCCTTCTTATTGCATGCATAAGATAATATTAGAGGAAGAGCATACACCCCGAGTAGATCACCAACGTAGGCTGAACCCCTCTATGAAAGAGGTAGTTAAAAAAGAAATCATAAAGTGGTTAGATGCAGGTGTGATCTTCCCTATAGATAGTAGTCAGTGGGTGAGTCCTATTCAATGTGTACCTAAGAAGGGGGGGATGACTGTAGTAGTCAATGAGAGCAATGAACTGATTCCAACTAGGACTATTACAGGATGGAGAGTTTGCATGGATTATAGGAAGTTGAATAAGGAAACAAAAAAAGACCACTTCCCTCTACCATTCATTGACCAGATGTTAGATAGGATAGCTGGTAGAGCCTACTACCGTTTTCTAGATGGTTATTCAGGATATAACCAGATCACTATAGACCCCAAGGACCAAGAAAAGACTACTTTCACTTGCCCTTTTGGAACATTTGCCTTTCGCAGAATGCCTTTTGGCTTATGCAATGCACCGACAACATTCCAAAGGTGCATGTTGGCAACCTTCTTTGACTTAGACGAATCCATGATAGAAATATTTATGGATGACTTCTCAGTCTTTGGTGATTCATTCACAAACTGTTTAGAGAACTTAGGACAAGTCCTGGCTAGGTGTGAGGAAACCAACCTAGTCCTTAATTGGGAGAAGTGCCACTTCATGGTGGACGAAGGGATTGTCTTAGGTCATAGAGTGTCTAGAGAAGGAGTGGAGGTCGATAGGGCCAAGATTGAAATAATAGAGAAATTGGTGGAACCTCCGAATGTAAAAGCCATTAGAAGTTTCTTAGGACACGCAGACTTCTATAGAAGGTTCATTAAGAACTTTTCTAAGATCTCCAAACCCTTGTGTGAGCTTCTAGAGCTGAACAAACCATTCATCTTCTCTAAGGAATGTTTCTTAGCCTGGAAAGCCCTTAAGGAAGCACTAGTCAAAGCACCTATTATAGTAGGGCCAAATTGGGATCTCCCCTTTGAGATGTTATGTGATGCAAGTGACTATGCTGTAGGGGTTATGCTAGGACAAAAGATTGACAAACTAACACACCCTATATACTATGCTAGTAAGACACTTAATGAGGCACAATGTAATTACACAACCACTGAGAAGGAGATGCTAGCTGTAGTGTTTGCCTGTGAGAAGTTTAGGAATTACATTGTAGGCACTAGGACAATCGTGTACACTGACCATTCTGCCTTAAAGTACCTCATGAGGAAGGCTGATGCTAAGCCTAGGTTGATTAGATGGGTGTTGTTGCTGCAGGAATTTGATCTAGACATTAGAGATAAGAAAGGTTGTGAAAATATGGTTGCGGATCATCTTTCCAGATTGCAACATAATTGCGATAACATTGTGGAAACCGCAATTTCTGATGCTTTTATCGATGAGCATGTCTTTGTATTAGCACATCGTGATAACGATGAGGAACCTTGGTTTGCTGATATTGCTAACTTCCTTGCATCGCAGGTACTACCAACTTTCAAGAGAGGACAAGAAAAGAAGAGGTTCCTGCATGAAGCTAGGAAGTTCATATGGGATGATCCTACACTTTACAAGACATGTGCAGATGGTTTGCTAAGGAAGTGTGTGTCAGCTGCGGAGGCGAAGTCTGTGATGCAGCACTGCCATACAACCCCCTATGGTGGACACTTTGGTGGCCAAAGAACAGCTGCAAAGGTGTTCCAGAGTGGCTACTATTGGCCCACGATCTTCAAAGATGCCCACGAGTACGCACACAGCTGTGATGAATGCCAGAGAATAGGTAACCTTAGTCGAAAGGATGAGATGCCTCTCACGTACATCTTAGAGTTGGAGCTTGTTATGTCTCCAAAAGTGACTTATTTAGGACTTATTTAGCTTAGAAAGATGCACACTCTTAGGTGTTTTTGATAGGATTTAGCTTAAACCTATGCTTATATATGAGAATTAAAAGAAGGTAGCTAAATTAGGACTTGTGTGCAAAAGGAAGGAAAAGGGTTGAAAACCGAAGTTAAAAGAAGGAAAAATCCGCATTGCGATAGCATTGCGGAAACATTGCTAAAACCGCAATGTTTTAAGTGAAAACCGTAAGTTGACTGATCTTGTTCTGTTATTTTCCGTTATTTCAGGGATTCAATCTTTCTCCTCCATCCATTTTGAAGTACGACGTTGAGGATGGATGGTTCTCCTTGGCCCAAACGCACCTGCAGATTACTATAAAAGGGGGTCAAAGTAGAGGGTTCAAGCATCATCCGAAAGCGTAGAAGTCTTCTCGCAGCTCCATCTTTTCTCCTGTTTTTCTTTGCCGTCTGTTGGTTTGCGAAGTTTAGCTGTTGGAGTCGACAATATGATAGGAAGGAGAGAAGATTCATCTTCTCTCCCGATTGGATTCATCCAAGCAAGGCTGATCTTTCTCATCCTTCAGCCGAGGCGGTTGCGACGAGGCGTCCAAGCTTAATTTACTGCTTTTTGTCTTCATTTCTAATTTACAGCTCTGCTTTGTTGTTGTTTCCCTTCTAGTGGCTAGTTTATTGCATTTCGTTGCTTTCTGTCTTTATGTTATTTACTTTAAGCGTTCCTTTGTTCATTCAAACACTCAAGTAATCAAAGTACAATTCTTCATTTCACAGTTTCTTTTCTTTGCTGCTACTGTTTTTCCCTTGCTGTTTGTCTTTAAATTTCTTCTAAGCATGTCTGTTTCAACTCTTATTTCTGTTCTGTCTATATCCATGAGTAGCTAAGTCACTTAGGGGCATGCTAATGACAATACTATAGGCTAAAAAACGTGAACCAAGCATGTAGGATAGCTCTCGAAGCATTGATTGTATGTAAGCTTCATCCCACGGGCAATTTCGATTGGCCATCCATTTTGTCCAAAGAACTCCTAACCTCTGGAAGGAGTAAGAGTTCAGAGTCATACACTCATGCTAGCCTTTCAAGGTAGCCAGAAAACGACCTAGGAATAGGCGTTTTCCTAGTACAAACCGTAACTTTCTGCTTTAACAAGATGCTTAAGACCTTACTTGGACATGAGTAAACTAAAGAATCTAATGCATGGAATCGGAAGATACATGAGATTGAGTGAGTTTGATGCATCGTGAGTTGATCCAATGTTTGAGAATCGTGAGAAAATGCCTATAGAGGAGTCGTTAGTAGCCCTTAATTCTCCATTTTACACACTTTCGCTGTTAGTAAAATTGCGGTAGAATTGCTGTTTCCGCAATTCTGCTAAGTTTAAAATTCTGTTTAGCTAAGTTCCTCTTCGTTTATTAATTTCTTCCCTTTTTGTTTGAGTTTAACTTTGACTTGCACTTGTTTATGTTGCTACCCTTTACATATTCCTTAGACATTAGACAACTTTAAACCAATTCTACCTCCTCAAATCCACCCATTCTTTCTTTTTTTTTTTTTTTTTGAAAAGACCACCCATTCTTTCTTAACAACACACTTCACGAGTAGCTCATATTAAATCTCTGTGGGAAAACGAATGAAAAAATACTTACTACTTGCTATAAGATCATGTATGCTTGCATGTTCTGAGTGCTCTCTCTCTCTCTTATTGCTTATTTATTTTAACACATTGAGCATGCAACAAGTTTTTGGCGCCGCTGCCGGGGATTTATTTTAGTGAAAACGAAGTCTGTTAAGTTTGAAACACCAAGTTTATTGTCTATTGAAGCTGATCTGTTTTCATTTCTTCTGCAGGTACTAGTTGGGTTAGTTTATGAGTGAGCCTTCAAGTAGTGATCTAGAGTTCAATCCTGAGCCTAAGAGATTACTTCGGGCCAGAAATAGAGCCAAGAAACGTCTCTTTTACCAACCCTCTTTACCTCAAATAATTGCTGAAACCGCAGAGTCTCCGCAATCTTCGGAAGAAGAAATGGAAAGGATAGTTCCAAATCCGGTACCTGTCACTCGCAATCCCATCGAAATAGCGAATGACAAGAATAGTGCCATTCTCTCATACTTAGTTCCCATGCCTGGGGAGCTAAATCCAAGTATAATCCGCCCTGAGATCACTGCCAACTCATTCGAGTTAAAGCCAGTGATGTTCCAAATGTTGTCCACTGTGGGACAATTCTTTGGAGTGGAAAATGAGGACCCCCACAACCATCTTAGAAACTTCTTAGGAGTTAGTGATACCTTTATCATCCCTGGAGTTTCCCAAGAAGCCTTGAGGCTATACTTTTCCCTTACTCTTTGAGGGACAAAGCAAAGACATGGTTAAACTCATTACCCTCTGGATCAGTCCTCAATTGGACAGACTTGGCAGAGAAATTCCTAGTCAAATACTTTCCACCTGATAGGAATTCTACCTTCCGTGATGACATAGTCAAGTTCAAACAAGCTGAGAATGAGTCTCTTCACGAAGCTTGGACTAGGTTCAAAGATCTTCTTCTTAAATGTCCACACCATGGCATCCCATGGTGTATCCAAATAGAGGTCTTTTTCAAAGGATGCAACCCCAGCACCAGGCAAGTGTTAAATTCATCTGCTGGAGGTTCCATGTTATCCAAAAGTTATAATGAAGCTTATGAGATCTTGGAGAAGATCTCAGCATCTCACTGTAGGTGGTCAGATGATCCAATAGAGCCAAGTAGAGCTCAAGATAAGGACACACTCAATGCTATGAGTAGTCAAATAAGTGCCCTGACCAACCTAGTAAAGCAAATGGCTCAAGCCAATCTCCAAACAAGTGTCAACACCGCCACAGCCATGTCAATGGGCACCCAACCAAGTCAAGGTGAGACACTTGTCTGTGGATTCTGTGGGGAAGGGCACCTGTATGAATACTGCCCTGGGAATCCAGCCTCAGTCTGCTACGTTGGAAGCCAGCAGCAGCCTAGGAACAACCCTTATTCCAATACTTACAACCCTGGTTGGAGGAACCACCCAAACCTGTCATGGGGTGGCCAACAGAATGCTAACCAAGCTCCTAACCAGCCAAGACCGAGTGGAACACCTGGTTTCACTCCCCAACATAACCAATCCATGTATCAAAAACCATACAACCAACCTGTAGGGTCTTCTGTAGAAAACTTACTCAAGGAATACATAGCCAAGAATGATGCCACTCTACAGAGCCAGCAAGCTACTCTTAGGAGCCTAGAGAACCAAATAGGGCAACTAGCCAATGAACTCAAAAGTAGGCCCCAAGGTAGATTACCAGCTGACACTGAGGTACCAAGGAGAGATGGTAAAGAGCAAGTTCAAGCAATTGAGCTTAGAAGTGGTAGACCATTGGTGAGTAACACAAAAGAAACACCAAAGAGAGTAGAGAACACTGAGTCTAGTGCTCCACTGGAGTCTCTGCCAAACCAAGGTCAACCATCAACTAGCGCACCAGGAGCAATGCTGGAGCCAATCATAGAAGAGATAGAAGAGATTCCAAGGCCTCCACCTATCCTTAGGCGACCTGAAATACCTGCATATGTGCCACCATCTCCATTTCCTAGAAGGCTAAAGAAAAAACAAGAACAGGAAGTGCACTTTAATAAATTTCTAGAAATTCTTAAGCAAGTGCATGTTAATATTCCTTTTGTAGAAGTTTTACAGTCTATGCCCTCTTATGTAAAGTTTTTGAAGGATATTATCACTAACAAGAAAATAATTGGTGAGTTTGAAACAGTAAATCTCACTGAGAAGTGCAGTGCCATACTCCAGAACAAGCTACCCAAGAAGGAGAAGGATCCTGGTTCCTTCACCTTACCCGTAGAGCTAGGAGGCAAGCACGTGGGCAGAGCTCTTTGTGACCTGGGAGCCAGCATAAACCTCATGCCCCTATCACTATTCCGCCAGCTAGGAATAGGAGAAGCACGTCCAACCACTATCACTTTACAACTAGCAGACAGATCCATAGCCTACCCTGAGGGTAAGATTGAGGATATTCTTGTAAAGGTTGACAAGTTTATTTTCCTTGCAGATTTCATTATCCTGGATTATGAAGCAGACAAGGAGGTCCCCATCCTATTAGGCAGACCTTTTCTTGCCACAGGTAGGGCCTGTTGCGTGCTCAATGTGTTAATAAGAATAAGCAAGAAGGTAGAGAGAGCACTCAGGACATGCAAGCATACATGGTCTCACAGCAAGTAGTAAGTATATTTCATTCGTTTTTTCCACAGAGACTTATTTTTAGCTATTCACGAAGTGTATTTGTTAAGAAAGAAGGGGTGGATTTGATGGGGTAAAATTGATTTTTAATTATCTAATTTTTGGTGAATGTGTAAAGGAATGCAACATAAACGAATGCAAGTTGAAATTAGACTCAAAAGACAAGAGATGGAATTAATAAACGAAGAAGAAAACAGCTAAACAGAATGGTAACTTAGCAGAATTGCGGACACCGCAATGTTATCGCAATTGTAAAAACAGCAAACGTGTGTAAAATGGAGAATTAAGGGCTACTAACGACTATCCTATAGGCATTTTAATACGATTCCCAAGCATTAGATCAACTCTCTATGCATCAAACTCACTCTATCTCATGTATCGTCCGATTCCATGCATTAGATTCTTTAGTTTACTCAATTCAAAGTAAGGTCTTAAGCATCTTGTTAAAACAGAAGTGTTTAGTTTGTACTAGGGAAACGCCTATTCCTAGGCCGTTTCCTGGTTACCATGAAAGGCTAGCATGATTATACGACTCTGAACTCTTACTCCTTCCAGAGGTTAGGAGTTCTTTGGACAAAATGGATGGCCAATCGAAATTGCCCGTGGAATGAAGCTTACATACAATCAATGCTTCGAAAGCTATCCTACATGCTTGGTTCACGTTTTTTAGCCTATAGTTCTGTCATTAGCATGCCCCTAAGTGACTTAGCTACTCATGGATATATAGAGAACAGAAGTATAAGATAAAACAGACATGCTTAGAAGGGAAATGTGCTTAAAATAGTAAGACAAAACCGTAGCAGCAGAAGATGGAAACTGTGAAATGACGACTTGTAATTTGATTACTTTGAATGTTTGAACGAACAAAAGGAAACTTAAAGTAAATAATCTAAAGACAGAAAGCAACGAAAAGAAGTAGACTAATCACTAAACCAGAAGCGATAACTAAACAATGCTGGAAATGAGAAAGGAAAGACAAAAAGCAGTAAATGGAGCTTGAAAGCTTCGTTGCAGTCGCCTCGAATGAAGGGGATGAAAGGTCAGCCTTGCTTGGATGAATCCAATCGAGAGAGAAGAAGAATCTCCTCTCCTTCCTATCAGATTATCGATTCCAACAGCTGAGACTCTCACTCCAACAGACGGCAAAGGAAAACAGGGAGAAAAGATGGACTGCGAGAAGACTTCTACGCTTTCGGATGATGACTGAACCTCCGACTTTGACCCCCTTTTATAGTAGTTTGCAGGTGCGTTTGGGCCAAGGAGAACCATCAATCTTCAACGTCGTATATCAAAATGGATGGAGGAGAAAGAACGAATCCCTGAAATCACGGAAATTAACAGAAAAAGATCAGTCAACTTACGGTTTTCACTTGAATAATTGCGGCTTCAGCAATGTTTTCGCAATGCTGTCGCAATGCAGTTTTTTCATTCTTTTCCTTCGGTTTTCAACCCTTTTCTTTCCTATTGTGCATAAGTCCTATTTTAGCTACCTTCTTCTTATTCTCATATTTAAGCATAGGTTTAGGCTAAATGCTATCAAAAACACCTAAAAGTGTGCATCTTCCTAAGCTAAATGGGTCCTAAATAAGTCACTTTCAGAGACTTAACACACACCCAAACTTAAGGTTTTGCTTGTCCTCAAGCACACTAAGGACTTACCTAGGCTGCTGTTTCACCTTCTTTAACCACTTATTAACTCTCCTATATCCCTATCTATAGCACTGCTGTCCTGTGACACACTTCTAAGCTTAAAACCCCCCTCTTATCAAGCTTCTTCTGACTTTGCCTGCCTAACACTCCTTCTGTTTTCATTAACTTCCTACAACTGATCTATTTACTTTTGTCATATCATGCCACTATCCCTAAGGTTTCAAATTCTGCCTAGCTTTACCTCAGACTCAGTACATGCTTCTAGCTTTATTTTTAATGTGTCTAGGATTCCTTAGAGTCATGCCAGTCTTAGTATTAACGGTGACAGTAGTACTTTTAGAGAACAACCTAAACCCTGGCATCACTACATTGGATAAACACTCATCTCCCTAAACAACCCTACAAGTTACAACTTTGTGCCTAGCTACTTTGAGGATCAGAGTTCTTTTTAAATAGGACATCTAAGCCACAAAGTTGTAACTCCTAGGTTTACATTCTTCTTCCCTACTTCTTCTTTTTTTATTTCTTTCTTACTTTGGTGGAGCCTCTCCTTTGGTTGCCTTTTGATGCAACGCCACTTGTGGGTTACACACTTGGCACTGATTACTCAGCAACCTAAGAGAAACTCTCCCCTTTATTCTTTTTTCATTTTTTTTTTTTCAGTTCATCATTTTTTGTAAAGGAGAAGAAGAATGCTTATGTTTCTAAGGGAGAGAGGAATGTTCCTAGGCCTAGGGTGGCCTCCCCCAAACTTCAACTACTCATTGTCCCCAATGAGTGTTTGAGGTGGCACACCCCCAAACTTGTCCTAGAAGCATCTAGTCTAAGGTAAAACAAAGAGAATCTAAAGCCCTAGGCATAGACAGAACATTTGAAAAAAAAACATCAGAGCAGCAGAAAACTGAAAAAAACAGGCAGATAAGGACTTACAGCTATGCATGCTGAGCTATTTAGAGGTTAATTTAAACTATCAAAGGGTGTCCTATGACACTCATCCAGCATGCATTTAGATAAGCTATATAAGGTAGTCATGATAGCAGCAAAAGAAAGAATTTAAACAGACCACAGCCTAGCTAAACAGACAGTCCAAAACATGCTTTCAGTAATAAAAATTGCGGGGACCGCAATTATTTCGCAATTAAGTCAGGGCAGATATAACAGTGATTAAGGCCCCCAAGCATGCTTTTTCCAGTCATTCAAGCTCTCTAAAAATAAAGCTAAACTATCCTACCTAGTCATCTAGCATCAGACTATACTAAACATAATTAAAGACATAAAACTAAGCATCTAAAACAGATCAAAATTGTACTAAAAACAGCATAATTCACATAGGCTATCAGAAAGCAGAAAATTGTTTTTTTTTTCTAAGGGAACAGCAATACTCCCTTTAGTGCAATTTCAAACCAGCACTCAAACATCTTCATCCTCATCTGGTTGTCGTGGTCGTGGAGGCACCCATGGAGTCAGGAGATTGGTGGGGAAGTCAGGGAAGATGCAGCCTAGCTGGTCTGCAACTTCCTTGTCCCGAGCCTGCGCATAAGTGGCCCATTGAGCCATCCTCCTTTGCATATCCATCAGGCAGGCCATGGATAGGGACTGATCAGCAGCCAGCCTATCCAGTTCAAACTCCATACTCCCCTTTCTCCTCAGCCTCAGGCTAGCAGGCAGCTCCAAGTGGCCTGTGTAAGCCATCTGCTGCTCCATGCGCTCAGTGGGGACTCCTGCAAGCAAACATAGTTTGGTTATGGTGTTAGGAAAAAACAGTGGTCCCTTACCTTTCTTGGCGCACTCAGCAATAGCAGCAGTGATGACTTCTCCCACGTTGATCGTGAGACCTCTCATTATCGCATACACCAGCAGCGATCGACTCTGGTTGATTGTAGTCTCGTGAGTCACTGGGGACAATCTCCTTCTCACGAACGAAAACCAAACAACCGCCTTAGCCGTGAGGTTGGCACTCATGAGAGTGTGCCTCCCATTGCGTGACACGGTCCAGGAAGCTTCAGGCTGGCCAATGGTCCGAATGGCCTCTTCCAGAACTGCCTCAGTAGGCTCATCAACAATCCGTGCATAATCTGTATGTGTTTGGCCCTTGAGACCATAGGCTTCGTTGATGGCCTTGGCTGAGAAATCCACTTCTACCCCTCTGACCACAGACAGGCCATCCTCAGGGCTGAGCACATTGGCGTAGAAATCATACACCATGCTCGTGTAGGCTGGATTGGGCGGTCTGCAAAATTCCTCCCAGCCGTGGTTTAGCACTCCTGCGCGCAAGAACTGCGGCAGGTCAGCAGGTCGGTCGAGGAAGCCTTTCTCGTGCAGCAACTCCCTCTTCCTTAGCTCAGCACCCCTGGACTCAGCATCAGGGTAGAGCTTGGCCTTCCCCTTATCTGATGGCTTGGCTGACTCGGCAGCCTCAACCTTGAGTCGTTTGAGCGAAGGCTCAGTGCTCTCTTTGTCTGCTGAAGGTGCCCTTTTAGCCTTCTTCCTTTTCAGCCTCTTGGATCGCTTGGCCTTGACAATCTTGGCCTTCTTCTTCTTCTTGAGCTTTGCCTTAATGTTGATCTGCTGGAGGCATGCCCCCAGCGTCTCTTCCATGGAATCATCCTGCTGTGCAGGACTCTCTAGGCTAGCTTCCCTTGCAGGCGAGAAGACCTCGTCTTCCCCAACTTCCCCAACTTCCCCACTGCCCTGAGTGGATTCTTGGTACTCCCCATATGGGAATTCAGGGTCAGGTCGTGGGGAAGTGTGCGACGGCGTGGCTGTTTGCTCTGCCGTAGGTGTCTGTGCAGAATTCAGTGGTGAAGAAGACAATTCAGGGCTCTGTGCAGGCGGCGATGAAGGCGACCCTGGGCTCTGCACTGGTTCAGATGGTGAAGGGCTGTGCGCAGGCGATGCAGATGGCGACGAACCCTTCTTGATCGACTCGTGGGACGCACGATCCGATTCTTGACTCTCCACAGAGGGAGTCTTTGCTTTGCTTGGTTCGGCGGCCGTCTCGACACTCCACCGGCGCTTCTTGGGTGTGCCCGCTGGTTCAGAAGGTCCAGCAGGGATTTCTGTGACAACCCTCCACTTCTTCCTACGGATCGGAAGTTTGGGAAGAGGTCCGGTGCGTACAGCACCAGCATCTGCAAGGGTAAGAAGTGCTTCCCTCGCAGCCGCTTCAGCTGCGTCATCAGCCCTCTTCTTGGCTGCAGATCTTTCAGCCCGTGTGAACACCATTGTTGAGTCTTGGAGGTTTGGAAAGAAGGATCAAAGATGAAGAGAATCGCAGCTTTCTTGGAATTCAGAGAGTGAGAGAATCGTATCGATCGAGCGCCTTCTAACGGATATAAAGGCAACGGCTAAATCCCAACGGCTATATTTTGCGGATCCTGCAATTCCAGCGCAATTGTAGGGATTTTTTTTCATCTAAATGGCAAACTTTGCTCGTCCGTATCTTTTATTTGGCTCGATCGTTTCTTGATTTTTAAAGCTGGATTTACTCTCCTTGATTCCCTCTATTGATTCCCTGCAAAAAGAAATAAAATTAACATCAAATTCGCAATTAAAATCACACAACAAAACACACAAACGATAACCGGAAAATCGCAAAAAATAAACTAAGGCATGAGCCTTATGTTGACGAGCACAGCAATCACTCGTCCTCTCTCGTTCTTTTTTCATGCTTCAGTCAAGAGGAAGGCCGAGAGAGTCTTCACATCTCCTTCCTCATAGTAGTGCTTCAACCTTGCACCATTAACCATAAACGGTTGGCCTTGCTGCAAGTTCTTTATCTCTATGGCACCATGAACAAACACATTAGTAATCACAAATGGACCTGACCATCTAGACTTAAGTTTCCCTGGGAATAGTTTCAACCGTGAGTTAAACAACAAGACAAGTTGACCCTTCTTAAAATCCTTAACTCTAAGTCTACTATCGTGCCAAATCTTGCTCTTTTCCTTATACATTTTAGCATTTTCATAGGCCATATGTCTGAGCTCATCAAGCTCATGTAATTTCAAAGACCTCAGTGTCCCTGCATCCTTTACACAAAAATTCAATTCCTTCATGGCCCAAAATGCTTTGTTTTCTAACTCAAGTGGTAAGTGACAGGTCTTGCCATATACCAGCCTATAAGGAGACATACCTAGGGGTGTCTTATATGCTGTCCTATAAGCCCAAAGTGCATCCTCAAGCTTGAAGGACCAGTCTTTCCTATTAGGTTTGACTACTTTTTCTAGGATGTTCTTAATTTCCCTATTTGAAATTTCAGCCTGTCCATTCGAGTGTGGGTGATAGGGAGTGGCTACTCTATGTCTAATGTTATATTTAGCCAACACTCTCTCCATAGCCTTGTTAATGAAATGTGACCCCTCATCACTAATGATGGCACGAGGTGTCCCAAACCTAGTAAAAATGTGCCTATGCAAGAAGTTGGTGACTGTTTTAGCATCATTATTAGGACATGCCTTGGCTTCTACCCACTTGGACACATAGTCCACTGCTACTAATATGTAAAGGTTACCTGATGATGGAGGGAATGGCCCCATGAAGTCAATGCCCCACACATCAAAGAGCTCCAACTCTAAGATGTAGGTGAGGGGCATCTCATCCTTTCGACTGAGGTTACCTGTTCTTTGGCATTCATCACAACTGTGGGCATAGTTGTGGGCATCCATGAAGATTGTTGGCCAATAGTAGCCACTCTGAAATACCTTTGCAGCTGTTCTTTGGCCACCAAAGTGTCCACCATAAAGAGCTGCGTGACAGTGCTGCAGCACAGACTTCGCTTCAGCAGCTGAAACACACTTCCTCAGCAAGCCATCAGCACAGGTTCTGTAAAGTGTGGGGTCATCCCAGATGAATTTCCTTGCTTCATGAAGGAACCTCTTCTTCTCTTGTCCTCCCTTGAAAACTGGTAATACCTGTGATGCACGGAAGTTAGCAATGTCAGCAAACCAAGGTTCCTCATCGTTATCCCGATGAGTCAAAACAAAGACATGTTCATCAATAAAAGCATCAGAAATTGCGGGATCCGCAATTTTTTCGCAATTGTGCTGCAATCGAGAAAGGTGATCTGCAACCACATTTTCACATCCCTTCTTGTCTCGAATGTCCAAATCAAACTCCTGCAGCAATAACACCCACCTAATCAACCTAGGCTTAGCATCAGCCTTCCTCATAAGATATTTCAAGGCAGAATGGTCAGTGTATACAATTGTCCTAGTGCCTACAATATAGTTCCTGAATTTCTCACAAGCAAACACTACAGCAAGCATCTCTTTCTCAGTAGTTGTATAATTACATTGAGCCTCATTCAAGGTCTTACTAGCATAATATACAGGATGTGTTAGCTTGTCAATGTTCTGTCCTAACATGACCCCTACAGCATAGTCACTAGCATCACATAACATCTCGAATGGGAGATCCCAATCTGGCCCTACTATAACAGGTGCTGTAACTAGTGCTTTCTTAAGGGTGGTCCAAGCTACTAAACAGTCCTTAGAGAAGATGAATGGCCTATTGAGCTCTAGAAGCTCACATAGAGGCTTGGCTATCTTAGAAAAGTCCTTGATGAACCTTCTGTAGAAGCCAGCATGCCCTAAGAAACTCCTAATGGCCTTAACATTCTGAGGCTCTACCAACTTCTCTATGATCTCTATTTTGGCCCTATCGACCTCCACTCCAGCTCTTGACACTCTATGACCTAAGACAATCCCCTCATCTACCATGAAGTGACACTTTTCCCAATTAAGGACTAAGTTAGTCTCTTCACATCTAGCCAAGACTTGTCTTAAATTATCTAGACAGTTGGTGAATGAATCCCCAAAGACTGAGAAGTCATCCATGAATATTTCTATCATGGACTCATCCAACTCAGAGAAGATTGCCATCATGCACCTTTGGAAAGTTGCCGGTGCATTGCATAAGCCAAAAGGCATTCTGCGAAAGGCAAAAGTTCCAAAAGGGCAAGTGAAGGTAGTCTTCTCTTGGTCCTTAGGGTCTATAGTAATCTGATTATAGCCAGAATAACCATCTAAGAAACAATAGTAGGCTTTACCAGCTATTCTGTCTAACATCTGGTCAATGAATGGTAGAGGGAAGTGGTCTTTTTTAGTTTCTTTATTTAATTTCCTGTAATCCATGCACACTCTCCATCCTGTGACAGTCCTAGTTGGAATCAGTTCGTTGTTCTCATTGACTACCACAGTCATCCCACCCTTTTTAGGTACACACTGTATAGGGCTCACCCACTGGCTACTAGCTATGGGAAAGATCACACCAGCATCTAACCATTTTATTATTTCTTTCTTAACTACCTCTTTCATAGAGGGATTCAGCCTACGTTGGTGATCTACTCTAGGTGTGTGCTCTTCCTCTAGTATAATCTTATGCATACAATAAGAAGGGCTAATGCCTTTAATATCAGCAATAGTCCATGCAATAGCCTTCCTATGTTGCTTAAGCAGTAATATCAGTTCAACCTCATGCTTTTCACTTAGTTTAGAAGAAATGATAACAGGCAGAGTTTCATTACTCCCTAAATATGCATACTTGAGGTGAGTGGGTAGTGGTTTCAGTTCTAAAACAGGTGGATGCTCAATAGATGGCTTTAAAGGATTCACAGGTCTATCAGTTAGGTCTATATTCATACATACATGTTGTGGTTTATCTACAGGCATATCCATTATGTCAGATACATTCAAGTCAGCTACGTCTAACTGTACATAATCATTAGCATGCTTGGTTAATAATACATGCTCCAATTGTTCTTCCATTAAAGAATCAACAACGTCCATACTAGCACATGATTCAAAGTCAGAGGGGTACCTCAAAGCTTTATACACACTAAATTTCACCTCTTCATCATGAACCCTCATAGTGAGCTCACCTTTTTGGACGTCTATAAGTGCCCTACCTGTGGCTAGAAATGGTCTGCCTAGCAGGATGGGGACCTCCTTATCTGCTTCATAATCCAGGATAATGAAATCTGCAAGGAAAATAAATTTGTCAACCTTTACTAAAATATCCTCAATTTTACCTTCTGGATATGCAATGGATCTGTCTGCTAATTGTAAGGTGACAGTGGTTGGACGTGCTTCTCCTATTCCCAACTGGCGGAATAGTGATAGGGGCATGAGGTTTATGCTGGCGCCCAGGTCACAAAGCGCTCTGCCCACGTGCTTGCCTCCAAGTTCTACAGGTAAGGTGAAGGAACCAGGATCCTTCTCCTTCTTGGGCAACTTGTTTTGGAGTATGGCACTGCACTCCTCAGTGAGGTTTACTGTTTCAAACTCACCAATTATTTTTTTGTTAGTAATAATGTCCTTCAAAAACTTCACATAGGAAGGCATAGACTGTAAAACTTCTACAAAAGGAATGTTGACATGCACTTGTTTAAGAATTTCTAAGAATTTATTAAAATGAACTTCCTGTTCCTGCTTCTTCTTAAGCCTTCGAGGGTATGGAGGTGGTGGCACATATGCAGGCACGTCAGGGCGCCTTAGGATAGGTGGAGGCCTTGGAATTTCTTCTATCTCCTCAATAATTGGCTCTAGCCTGGCTCCTGATGTGCTAGTTGGTGGTGGACCTTGGGTTTGCAGAGACTCCAGTGGAGCACTAGACTCAGTGTTCTCTACTCTCTTTGGTGTGTCCTTTGTGTTGCTCACCAAGGGTCTACCACTTCTAAGTTCAATTGCTTGAACTTGCTCTTTACCATCTCTCCTTGGCACCTCGGTGTCAGCAGGGAGTCTACCTTGGGGCCTACTCTTGAGTTCATTGGCTAATTGGCCTATTTGGTTCTCTAGGCTCCTAAGAGTAGCTTGTTGGCTTTGAAGAGTAGCATCATTCTTAGCTATGTATTCCTTGAGTAAGGTTTCTACAGAAGATCCTACAGGTTGGTTGTAAGGTTTTTGATACATTGATTGGTTATGTTGGGGAGTGAAACCAGGTGTTCCACTCGGTCTAGGTTGGTTAGGATTTTGGTTAGCATTTTGTTGGCCACCCCATGACAGGTTTGGGTGGTTCCTCCAACCAGGGTTGTAAGTGTTGGAATAGGGGTTGTTCCTAGGCTGCTGCTGACTTCCAATGTAGCAGACTGAGGCTGGATTCCCAGGGCAGTATTCATACAGGTGCCCTTCCCCACAGAATCCACATATGAGTGCCTCACCTTGACTTGGTTAGGTGCCCATTGACATGGCAGTAGCGGTGTTGGCACTTGTTTGGAGATTGGCTTGAGCCATTTGCTTAACTAGGTTGGTCAGGGCATTTATTTGGGTGCTCATTGCACTTAGAGCATCCTTGTCTTGAGCCCTAGTTGGCTCAACTGGATCATCTGACCACCTACAGTGAGATGCTGAGATCTTCTCCAAGATCTCATAGGCCTCGTTGTAACTCTTGGACAACATGGAACCACCAGCAGATGAATTTAAGACTTGCCTAGTGCTGGGGTTGCATCCTTTGAAAAAGACCTCTATTTGGATACACCATGGGATGCCATGATGTGGACATTTAAGAAGAAGATCTTTGAATCTAGTCCAAGCTTCGTGAAGAGACTCATTATCAGCTTGTTTAAACTTAACTATGTCATCACGAAAGGTAGAATTCCTATCAGGTGGGAAGTATTTGACTAGGAATTTCTCTGCTAAGTCTGTCCAATTAAGGACAGATCCAGAGGGTAATGAGTTCAACCATGTTTTGGCTTTGTCCCTCAACGAGTAAGGAAACAAGTATAGCCTTAAAGCTTCTTGGGACACTCCAGGGATGATAAAGGTATCACTGACTCCTAAGAAGTTCCTAAGATGGTTGTGTGGGTCCTCATTTTCTATTCCAAAGAATTGTCCCATAGTGGACAACATTTGGAACATCACTGGCTTTAACTCGAATGAGTTGGCAGTGATCTCAGGACGGATTATGCTGGGGTTCAGCTCCCCAGGCATAGGTACTAAATATGAAAGAATGGCACTATTCTTGTCATTCGCTATTTCGATGGGGTTGCGTATGACAGGTACCGGATTTGGAACTATATCGTCCATTTCTTCGATTTCAGGTATGATTTGAGGTATAGGAGGTTGTTTAAAGAGTCGTTTCTTTGCTTTGTTTCTAGCTCTAAGTAGTCTCTCAGGCTCAGGATTGAACTCTAGATCACTACTTGAAGGCTCACTCATAAACTAACCCAATAGTACCTGCAAAAGAAATGAAAAGTAGATTAGTTCCAATAGATAATAATCTTGGGGTTTCAAACTTAACAAACTTCGTTTTCACTTAAAATAAGTCCCCGGCAGCGGCGCCAAAAACTTGTTGCGTGCTCAATGTGTTAATAAGAATAAGCAAGAAGGTAGAGAGAGCACTCAGGACATGCAAGCATACATGGTCTCACAGCAAGTAGTAAGTATATTTCATTCGTTTTTTCCACAGAGACTTATTTTTAGCTATTCACGAAGTGTATTTGTTAAGAAAGAAGGGGTGGATTTGATGGGGTAAAATTGATTTTTAATTATCTAATTTTTGCTGAATGTGTAAAGGAATGCAACATAAACGAATGCAAGTTGAAATTAGACTCAAAAGACAAGAGATGGAATTAATAAACGAAGAAGAAAACAGCTAAACAGAATGGTAACTTAGCAGAATTGCGGACACCGCAATGTTATCGCAATTGTAAAAACAGCAAACGTGTGTAAAATGGAGAATTAAGGGCTACTAACGACTATCCTATAGGCATTTTAATACGATTCCCAAGCATTAGATCAACTCTCTATGCATCAAACTCACTCTATCTCATGTATCGTCCGATTCCATGCATTAGATTCTTTAGTTTACTCAACTCAAAGTAAGGTCTTAAGCATCTTGTTAAAACAGAAGTGTTTAGTTTGTACTAGGGAAACGCCTATTCCTAGGCCGTTTCCTGGTTACCATGAAAGGCTAGCATGATTATACGACTCTGAACTCTTACTCCTTCCAGAGGTTAGGAGTTCTTTGGACAAAATGGATGGCCAATCGAAATTGCCCGTGGAATGAAGCTTACATACAATCAATGCTTCGAAAGCTATCCTACATGCTTGGTTCACGTTTTTTAGCCTATAGTTCTGTCATTAGCATGCCCCTAAGTGACTTAGCTACTCATGGATATATAGAGAACAGAAGTATAAGATAAAACAGACATGCTTAGAAGGGAAATGTGCTTAAAATAGTAAGACAAAACCGTAGCAGCAGAAGATGGAAACTGTGAAATGACGACTTGTAATTTGATTACTTTGAATGTTTGAACGAACAAAAGGAAACTTAAAGTAAATAATCCAAAGACAGAAAGCAACGAAAAGAAGTAGACTAATCACTAAACCAGAAGCGATAACTAAACAATGCTGGAAATGAGAAAGGAAAGACAAAAAGCAGTAAATGGAGCTTGAAAGCTTCGTTGCAGTCGCCTCGAATGAAGGGGATGAAAGGTCAGCCTTGCTTGGATGAATCCAATCGAGAGAGAAGAAGAATCTCCTCTCCTTCCTATCAGATTATCGATTCCAACAGCTGAGACTCTCACTCCAATAGACGGCAAAGGAAAACAGGGAGAAAAGATGGACTGCGAGAAGACTTCTACGCTTTCGGATGATGACTGAACCTCCGACTTTGACCCCCTTTTATAGTAGTTTGCAGGTGCGTTTGGGCCAAGGAGAACCATCAATCTTCAACGTCGTATATCAGAATGGATGGAGGAGAAAGAACGAATCCCTGAAATCACGGAAATTAATAGAAAAAGATCAGTCAACTTACGGTTTTCACTTGAATAATTGCGGCTTCAGCAATGTTTTCGCAATGCTGTCGCAATGCAGTTTTTTCATTCTTTTCCTTCGGTTTTCAACCCTTTTCTTTCCTATTGTGCATAAGTCCTATTTTAGCTACCTTCTTCTTATTCTCATATTTAAGCATAGGTTTAGGCTAAATGCTATCAAAAACACCTAAAAGTGTGCATCTTCCTAAGCTAAATGGGTCCTAAATAAGTCACTTTCAGAGACTTAACAGGGCCCTTATAGATGTCCAAAAAGGTGAGCTCACGATGAGGGTTCATGATGAAGAGGTGAAATTTAGTGTGTATAAAGCCTTAAGGTACCCCTCTGACTCGGAATCTTGTGCTAGCATGGACATTGTAGACTCACTAATGGAAGAACAGCTGGAGCATGTATTATTGACTAAGCATGCTAATGAATATGTACAATTATATGTAGCTGATTTGAATGTATCTGAAATAATGGATATACCTGTAGATAAAACACAACATGTATGTATAACTAATGACTTAACTGATAGGTCCATGAATCCTTTAAAACCATCCATTGAGCATCCACCTGTCTTAGAATTGAAACCTCTCCCCACTCACCTCAAGTATGCATATCTAGGAAGTCATGATACTTTTCCTGTGATTATTTCTTCTAAATTAAGTGAAAAGCATGAGGTTGAACTGATTTTACTACTTAAGCAACATAGGAAGGCTATTGCATGGACTATTGCTGACATTAGAGGCATTAGCCCTTCTTATTGCATGCATAAGATTATATTAGAGGAAGAGCATACACCTAGAGTAGATCACCAACGTAGGATGAATCCCTCTATGAAAGAGGTAGTTAAAAAGGAAATAATAAAATGGTTAGATCCTGGTGTGATCTTCCCTATAGATAGTAGCCAGTGGGTGAGCCCTATACAATGTGTACCTAAGAAGGGGGGGATGACTGTGGTAGTCAATGAGAACAATGAACTGATTCCAACTAGGACTATCACAGGATGGAGAGTTTGCATGGATTATAGGAAATTAAACAAGGAAACCAAAAAAGACCACTTCCCTCTACCATTCATTGACCAGATGTTAGATAGGATAGCTGGTAGGGCCTACTACTGCTTCTTAGACGGTTATTCAGGATATAACCAGATTACTATAGACCCCAAAGACCAAGAAAAGACTACCTTCACTTGCCCTTTTGGAACATTTGCCTTTCGCAGAATGCCTTTTGGCTTATGCAATGCACCGGCAACATTCCAAAGGTGCATGTTGGCAATCTTCTCTGATTTGGATGAGTCCATGATAGAGATATTCATGGATGATTTCTCAGTCTTTGGGGATTCATTTACAAACTGTCTAGAGAACTTAGGACAAGTCCTGGCTAGGTGTGAGGAAACTAACCTAGTACTTAATTGGGAGAAGTGCCACTTCATGGTGGATGAAGGGATTGTCTTAGGTCATAGGGTGTCTAGGGCAGGTGTAGAGGTCAATAGGGCAAAAATTGAAATAATAGAAAAATTAGTAGAACCTCAGAATGTAAAAGCCATTAGAAGTTTCTTAGGGCATGCTGGCTTCTATAGAATGTTCATTAAGGACTTTTCTAAGATCTCCAAGCCTTTATGTGAGCTTCTAGAGCTAAACAAACCCTTCATCTTCTCTAAAGAATGTTTCCTAGCTTGGAAAACCCTTAAAGAAGCACTAGTCAAAGCACCTATTATAGTAGGGCCAAATTGGGATCTCCCATTTGAGATGTTATGTGATGCAAGTGACTATGCTGTAGGGGTCATGCTAGGACAAAAGATTGACAAGTTAACACACCCTGTATACTATGCTAGTAAGACACTTAATGAGGCACAATGTAATTACACAACTACTGAGAAGGAGATGCTAGCTGTAGTGTTTGCTTGTGAGAAGTTTAGGAATTACATTGCAGGCACTAGGACAATTGTGTACACTGACCATTCTGCTTTAAAGTACCTTATGAGGAAGGCTGATGCGAAGCCTAGGTTGATTAGATGGGTTTTGCTGCTGCAAGAGTTTGATCTAGACATTAGAGATAAGAAAGGATGTGAAAATGTGGTTGCGGATCATATTTCTAGATTGCAGCATAATTGCGAAAAACTTGCGGAAACCGCAATTTCTGATGCTTTTATTGATGAACATGTCTTTGTATTGACTCATCGTGATAACGATGAGGAACCTTGGTTTGCTGACATTGCTAAATTCCTTGCATCACAGGTACTACCAACTTTCAAGGGAGGCCAAGAGAAGAAGAGGTTCCTTCATGAAGCAAGGAAGTTCATATGGGATGATCCCACACTTTACAAGACATGTGCTGATGGTCTGCTCAGGAAGTGTGTTTCAGCTGCTGAGGCGAAGTCTGTGCTGCAGCACTGCCATACAGCACCCTATGGTGGACATTTTGGTGGCCAAAGGACAGCTGCAAAGGTGTTCCAGAGTGGCTACTACTGGCCAACGATCTTCAAGGATGCCCACAACTATGCCCACAGCTGTGATGAATGCCAGAGAACAGGTAACCTCAGTCGAAAGGATGAGATGCCTCTCACTTACATCTTAGAGTTGGAGCTCTTTGATGTGTGGGGCATCGATTTCATGGGACCATTTCCTCCATCATCAGGTAACCTTTACATCCTTGTAGCAGTAGACTACGTATCTAAGTGGGTAGAGGCTATAGCATGTCCAAATAATGATGCAAAAACAGTCATAAGATTCTTGCATAGACATATTTTTACTAGATTTGGGACACCTCGTGCTATAATCAGTGATGAGGGGACACATTTCATTAATAAGGCTATGGAGAGAGTGCTGGCTAAGTATAATATTAGACATAGAGTAGCCACTCCTTATCACCCACATTCGAATGGCCAAGCTGAAATTTCAAATAGGGAGATTAAGAACATACTTGAAAAAGTGGTCAAACCCAATAGAAAAGACTGGTCGTTTAAACTTGAGGATGCACTTTGGGCGTATAGAACTGCATATAAGACACCCCTGGGTATGTCTCCTTATAGACTTGTGTATGGCAAAGCATGTCACTTGCCATTCGAGTTAGAAATTAAAGCATTTTGGGCCTTAAAAGAGTTGAATTACTGCGTGACCGATGCGGGAACATTGCGGTCTTTGCAATTACATGAGCTTGATGAGCTTAGGCACATGTCTTATGAAAATGCCAAAATGTATAAGGAGAAGACCAAGATTTGGCACGACAGTAGACTTAGGATTAAGGACTTCAAGAAAGGCCAGCTTGTCTTATTATTTAACTCACGATTGAAATTATTTCCAGGCAAACTTAAGTCTAGATGGTCAGGTCCATTTGTCATAACTAATGTGTTTGTTCATGGTGCCATCGAGATAAAGAACCTGCAGCAAGGACAACCATTCATGGTTAATGGTGCAAGATTGAAGCACTACTATGAGGAAGGAGATGTGAAGACTCTCTCGGCCTTCCTTTTGACTGAGTCGTGAAAACAAGAACGAGAGAGGACGAGTGATCACTGTGCTCGTCCATGCGAGGCTCATGCCTTAGTTTATTTTTTGCTACTTTTCCGGTTATCGTTTGTGTATATTCTTATGTGATTTTAATTACGAATTTAATGTTGATTTTATTTCTTTTTGTAGGGAATCAATAGAGGGAATCAAGGAGATTAAATCCAGCTAAAAAGATCGAGGAGATATTGGGCCAAATCAAAGATACGGTTGAGGAAAGATTGGCATTTAAACGCAAAAAAAAAAAAAAAAAAATCTCCAACGGTCACTAGAATTGCGCTGGATTTGCAGAATCCGCAAAAATAGAGCCGTTGGGATTTCATCATTACTTATATCCGTTAAGACGCGCGCTGATCTGTACGATTTCCCAATCATCTGAACTCCAAGAAATCTCTCTCCCTCTTCATCTGCAATTCTTCTTTCCAGATTCCCACGATTCGACAATGGTGCTCACGAGAGCTGAAAGATCTGCGTCCAAGAAGAGGGCTGACGACGCTGAAACTGCTGCGAGTGAAGCACTTCTTGCCCTTGCAGACGCTGAGGCTGCGCGAACTGAACGACTCCCCAAACTGCCAATCCGCAAGAAGAAGTGGAAGGTTGTTACAGAGATACCTGCTGGACCCTCTGAACCAGCAGGAACACCCAAGAAGCGCAAATGGAGTATGGCGGTGGCTGAAGAAACGAGCAAGCAAAAGACTCCCTCTGTGGAGAGTCAAGAAAGTGACCGTCGGTCACAAGAGTTAGCCAAGCAGAGCTCTTCGCCATCCCCACCAGCGCAAAGCCCTGAGCTTCCTCCATCGCCGCAGAGTTCTGAACACATATCCCCACCAGAAGAGAGCCCTGCAGCATCACCCACTTCCCCACAACCTGACCCTGAATTCCTATATGGGGAGTACCAAGAATCGACGCAGGGCAGTGGGGAAGCTGAGGAAGAAGAGGTCTTCTCTCCTTTGAGGGAAGCTAGCCCTGAGAGCCCTGTGCAAAAGAATGACTCGATGGACGAAACACTGGGAGATTGCCTCCAGCAGTTGACAACCAAGGCGAAGTTGAAAAAGAAGAAGGCAGCCAAGGTTGTCAAGGCCAAACGGCCCAAGAAGTCAAAGAAAAAGAAAACCAAGAGGGCGCCTCCATCAGAGAAAGAGAGTGATGAGCCGTCGCTGAAAAAGCTCAAGATTGAGGCTGCTGAGTCAGCCAAACCAAAAGACAAAGGGAAAGCCAAGCTTTACCCTGAAGATGAGCCTCAGTCAGTGAGGTACGTGTCCTCTGACGCTGAGTCTAGAGGCGCTGAGCTGAGAAAGAGAGAGTTGCTGCACGAGAAGGGATTCCTCGACGCACCTGCTGACCTGCCGCAATTCTTGCGCGCAGGAATCACGAATCACGGTTGGGAGGAGCTATGCAGACCACCCAATCCAGCCTACTCCAGCATGGTGTATGACTTCTACGCCAATCTGATGAATCCGGAGGATGGCCTGTCTGTGGTCAGAGGGGTTGAGGTGGACTTCTCAGTGAAGGCAATCAACGAAGCCTATGGCCTCAAGGGCCAAAAACACACTGACTATGCTAGGATTGTTGATGAGCCAACAGAAGCTGTCCTGAAGGAGGCCATACGGATAATTGGCCAGCCTGAGGCATCATGGACAGTCTCGCGCAATGGGAGGCACACCCTGATGAGTGCCACCCTCACAGCCAAGGCGGCTGTCTGGTTTTCCTTCGTGAGGAGGAAGCTGTCCCCAGTGACTCATGAGACCACCATCAACCAGAGCAGATCGCTGCTGGTCTACGCGATCATGCGAGGTCTCACGATCAACGTGGGCGAGGTCATTGCAGCTTCAATTGCTGACTGCGCCAAAAAGGGTAAGGGACCACTTTTCTTTCCTAACACAATTACTAAGTTGTGCTTACGTGCAGGGGTCCCAATCGAGCGAATGGAGAGGCAGCTGGCCTATACGGGCTACCTGGAATTGCCTACTGCCTTGAGGTTGCGCAGGAAGGGGAACATGGAGTTCGAGCTCGATGGCCTGGCTGCTGCTCAGTCTTTGACCATGGCCTGCCTGACGGATCTGCAGAAGAGGATGGCTCAATGGGCCACATACGCGCAGGCAAGGGACAAGGAAGTTGCTGACCAATTGGGATGCATTTTTCCTGAATTCCCCACGAACCTAATGACTCCATGGGCGCCTCCACGACCACGAAGGACTGATGATGAGGAAGACATTTGAGTGCTGGTTTGAGAAGCACTAAAGGGAGTATTGCTGTTCCCTTAGAAAAAAAAAAACAAACTGCTTTTCTTTTAACTATGTGAATTATGCTGTTTTTGAGTTAACATTTTGATCTGTTTTAGTTCTTTAGTTTTAGTATTTAAATTTGTTTAGTATAGTCTGATGATAGCTGAATAGGTAGATTAGTTTAGTTTCATTTTTGTATAGCTTGAATGACTGGAAAAAGCATGCATAGGGGCCCTGATCACTGATATATCTGCCCTGTATCTATTGCGAAATAATTGCGGATACCGCAATTTTTATTAGTAAATGCATGTTTTTGACCGACTGTTTAGCTAGGCTGGATCTGTTTAAATTCTATCTTTTGCTGCTATCTTGTCTGCCCTATATAGCTTATCTTAAAGCATGCTGGATGAGTGTCATAGGACACCCTTTGTTAGTTTAAATTAGCCTCTTAAAAGTGCTCAGCATGCATAGCTTTAAGTCCTTGCCTGCCTGTTTTTTTTCAAAATTCTGCTGCTGTGATATTTACTTTTAGAATGTTTTGTATATGCCTAGGGCTTTTAGATTCTCTTTGTTTTACCTTAGACTAGATGCTTCTAGGACAAGTTTGGGGGTGTGCCACCTCAGACACTCATTGGGGACAATGAGTCGTTTAAGTTTGGGGGAGGCCACCCTAGGCCTAGGAACATTCCTCTCTCCCTTAAAGCATAAGCATTCTTCTTCTCCTTTAAAAAAAAAATGATGAGCTGAAAAAAATGAAAAATGAAAAATAGAATAAAGAGGGGTGTCTCTCTTAGGTTACTGAGTAATCAGTGTCAAGTGTGTAACCCACAAGTGGCATTGCATCAAAAGACAACCAAAGGAGAGGCTCCACCTAAGTAAGAAAGAAAGAAAAAAGGAAGAAGTAGGGAAGAAGAATGTATACCTAGGAGTTGCAACTTTGTGGCTTAGATGTCCTGAATAAAAAGAACTCTGATCCTCAATTGGCTAAGCACAAAGTTGTAGCTTGTAGGGTTGTTTAGGGAGATGAATGTATGTCCAATGTAGTGATGTCAGGGTTTAGGTTGTTCTCTAAAAGTACTACTGTCACTGTTAATACTAAGACTGGCATGACTCTAAGGAATCCTAGGTAATTTAAAAATAAAGGCTAGAAGCATGTACTGAGTCTGGAGTAAAGCTAGGTAGAATTTGAAACCTTAGGGATAGATGCACGATATGATAAAAGCAAGTAGATCAGTTGTAGTAAGTTAATGAAACAGCAGAAGTACTAGGCGTGCGAAGTCAGAAGAAGAAATGTAAGAGGTTAGTTGTAAACTTAGAAGTGTGTCACAGGACAGCACTGCTATAGATATGGATATAGGGGAGTCAGTGAGTGGATAAAGAGAATGAAATAGCAGCCTAGGCAAGTCCTTAGTTTGCTCGAGGATGAGCAAAACCTCAAGTTTGGGGGTGTGTTATGTTTCCAAAAGTGACTTATTTAGGACTTATTTAGCTTAGAAAGATGCACACTCTTAGGTGTTTTTGATAGGATTTAGCTTAAACCTATGCTTATATATGAGAATTAAAAGAAGGTAGCTAAATTAGGACTTGTGTGCAAAAGGAAGGAAAAGGGTTGAAAACCGAAGTTAAAAGAAGGAAAAATGCGCATTGCGATAGCATTGCGGAAACATTGCTAAAACCGCAATGTTTCAAGTGAAAACCGTAAGTTGACTGATCTTGTTCTGTTATTTTCCGTTATTTCAGGGATTCGATCTTTCTCCTCCATCCATTTTGAAGTACGACGTTGAGGATGGATGGTTCTCCTTGGCCCAAACGCACCTGCAGATTACTATAAAAGGGGGTCAAAGTAGAGGGTTCAAGCATCATCCGAAAGCGTAGAAGTCTTCTCGCAGCTCCATCTTTTCTCCTGTTTTTCTTTGCCGTCTGTTGGTTTGCGAAGTTTAGCTGTTGGAGTCGACAATCTGATAGGAAGGAGAGAAGATTCATCTTCTCTCCCGATTGGATTCATCCAAGCAAGGCTGATCTTTCTCATCCTTCAGCCGAGGCGGTTGCGACGAGGCGTCCAAGCTTAATTTACTGCTTTTTGTCTTCATTTCTAATTTACAGCTCTGCTTTGTTGTTGTTTCCCTTCTAGTGGCTAGTTTATTGCATTTCGTTGCTTTATGTCTTTATGTTATTTACTTTAAGCGTTCCTTTGTTCATTTAAACACTCAAGTAATCAAAGTACAATTCTTCATTTCACAGTTTCTTTTCTTTGCTGCTACTGTTTTTCCCTTGCTGTTTGTCTTTAAATTTCTTCTAAGCATGTCTGTTTCAACTCTTATTTCTGTTCTGTCTATATCGATGAGTAGCTAAGTCACTTAGGGGCATGCTAATGACAATACTATAGGCTAAAAAACGTGGACCAAGCATGTAGGATAGCTC
The DNA here is from genome assembly GCA_028017165.1 of Herpetospermum pedunculosum. NCBI lineage: Eukaryota > Viridiplantae > Streptophyta > Magnoliopsida > Cucurbitales > Cucurbitaceae > Herpetospermum > Herpetospermum pedunculosum. Next base: position 37,008,654 of record CM051529.1, read on the forward strand.
TCGAAGCATTGATTGTATGTAAGCTTCATCCCACGGGCAATTTCGATTGGCCATCCATTTTGTCCAAAGAACTCCTAACCTCTGGAAGGAGTAAGAGTTCAGAGTCATACACTCATGCTAGCCTTTCAAGGTAGCCAGAAAACGACCTAGGAATAGGCGTTTTCCTAGTACAAACCGTAACTTTCTGCTTTAACAAGATGCTTAAGACCTTACTTGGACATGAGTAAACTAAAGAATCTAATGCATGGAATCGGAAGATACATGAGATTGAGTGAGTTTAATGCATCGTGAGTTGATCCAATGTTTGAGAATCGTGAGAAAATGCCTATAGAGGAGTCGTTAGTAGCCCTTGTTTCTCCATTTTACACACTTTCGCTGTTAGTAAAATTGCGGTAGAATTGCTGTTTCCGCAATTCTGCTAAGTTTAAAATTCTGTTTAGCTAAGTTCCTCTTCGTTTATTAATTTCTTCCCTTTTTGTTTGAGTTTAACTTTGACTTGCACTTGTTTATGTTGCTACCCTTTACATATTCCTTAGACATTAGACAACTTTAAACCAATTCTACCTCCTCAAATCCACCCATTCTTTCTTAACAACACACTTCACGAGTAGCTCATATTAAATCTCTGTGGGAAAACGAATGAAAAAATACTTACTACTTGCTATAAGATCATGTATGCTTGCATGTTCTGAGTGCTCTCTCTCTCTTATTGCTTATTTATTTTAACACATTGAGCACGCAACAAAGCTCTTTGATGTGTGGGGCATTGACTTCATGGGACCATTTCCCCCATCAGCAGGTAACCTTTACATACTTGTAGCTGTAGACTATGTATCTAAATGGGTAGAAGCCATAGCATGTCCAAACAATGATGCCAAAACAGTCGTTAGGTTCCTTCATAGACATATCTTTACTAGGTTTGGAACACCTAGTGCTATAATTAGTGATGAAGGGACACATTTCATTAATAAAGCTATGGAGAGAGTGTTGGCTAAATACAATGTTAGACATAGAGTAGCCACCCCTTATCACCCACATTCGAATGGTCAGGCTGAAATATCCAATAGGGAGATTAAAAACATACTCGAAAAGGTGGTCAAACCCAATAGAAAAGATTGGTCGTTTAAACTCGAGGATGCACTTTGGGCATATAGGACTGCATATAAGACACCCCTAGGTATGTCTCCTTATAGACTTGTGTATGGCAAAGCATGTCATTTACCATTCAAATTAGAAATTAAAGCATTTTGGGCCTTAAAAGAGCTGAATTATTGCGTGACCGATGCGGGAACATTGCGGTCTCTGCAATTACATGAGCTTGATGAGCTTAGACATATGTCCTATGAAAATGCTAAAATGTATAAGGAAAAGACTAAGATTTGGCATGATAGTAGACTTAGGATTAAGGACTTTAAGAAAGGCCAGCTTGTCTTGTTATTTAACTCACGGTTGAGATTATTTCCAGGCAAACTTAAGTCCAGATGGCCAGGTCCTTTTGTAATAACTAACGTGTTTGTTCATGGTGCAATCGAGATTAGGAACCTGCAGCAAGGGCAACCGTTCATGGTTAATGGTGCACGATTGAAGCATTATTATGAGGAAGGAGATGTGAAGACTCTCTCGGCCTTCCTCTTGACTGAAACGTGAAAATAAAATCGAGAGAGGACGAGTGATTACTGTGCTCGTCCATTCGAGGCTTTTTGCCTTAGTTTATTTTTTTTTGTTGTTTTTTCGGTTATTATTTGTGAATGTTTGAGTGAGATTTTAATTACGATTTTGTTGTTTATCTTGTATGTTTTTGTAGGAAATCGATAGAGGGAATCAAGGAGATGAATTTAGGATAAAAGAATCAGGGAAGATATGGGACCGAATCAAAGATTACGTTGAGGAGATATTAGCATTTGAAACGGAAAAATCTCCAACGGTCACTAAAATTGCGCTGGATTTGCAGGATCCGCAACGGAAATAGCCGTTGGGATTTTTTTTACAAATAGCCGTTAGATGCGCCGTGGCCAGTACGCTTCCCCCATTCTCTGAACTCCAAGAAATTTCTCTCCCTCTTCATCTGCAATTCCTCTTTCCAGAGTCCTACGATTCCACCATGGTGCTGACGAGAGCTGAGAGATCTGCATCCAAGAAGAAGGCTGACGACGCTGAAATTGCTGCGAGGGAGGCACTCCTCGCCTTGGCAGATGCTGAGGCTGCGCGCACTGAACGACTCCCCAAGCTGCCTGTCCGCAAGAAGAAGTGGAAGGTGGTTACGGAAATCCCTGCTGGACCCTCTGAACCAGCAGGAACGCCCAAGAAACGCAAGTGGAGTATGGCTGTGGCCGAAGCAGCGGTCAAGAAAAAGACTCCCTCTGTGGAGAGTCAAGAAGTGGCCGCCTGTCACACGAGTCGGCCAAGCAAAGCTCTTCGCCATCTCCACCAGCGCGAAGCTCTGAGCTTTCTCCATCGCCACAGAGCTCTGAACACACTCCACCGGCGCAGAGCCCTGAAGCATCACCCATCTCCCAGAAGCCTGACCCCGAATTTCCATATGGAGAGCATCAAGAATCGACGCAGGGTAGTGAGGAAGCTGAAGAAGAAGAGGTCTTCTCTCCTTTGAGGGAAGCCAGCCCCGAGAGTCCAGCGTAGGGGGATGATTCAATGGACGAGACACTGGGGGATTGCCTCCAGCAGATCACAACCAAGGCAAGATTGAAAAAGAAGGCCACCAAGGTTGTCAAGGCCAAACGGCCAAAAGCCTCGAAGAAGTCCAAGAGAAAGAAAGCCAGGGGTGAGCCTTCATCAAAGAAGGTGAGGGATGAGCCGTCTCTGAAGAAGCTCAAGATCGAGGCTGCTGAATCAGCCAAACCAAAAGACAAGGGGAAAGCCAAGCTGTACCCCGAAGATGAGCCTCAATCAGTGAGGTATGTGTCCTCTGATGCAGAATCAAGGGGCGCTGAGCTGAGGAAGAGGGACCTGCTGCACGAGAAAGGATTCCTCTACGCGCTCGCAGACCTGCCGCAATTCTTGCGCGCAGGGATCACAAATCACGGCTGGGAAGAGCTGTGCAGGCCACCCAACCCCGCCTACTCCAGCATGGTGTATGATTTTTACGCCAATTTGATGAACCCTGAGGATGGCCTGTCTGTGGTCAGAGGAGTCGAGGTGGATTTCTCAGCGAAGGCAATCAATGAAGCCTATGGCCTCAAAGGGCAGAAGCACACGGATTATGCAAGGATCGTTGATGAGCCAACAGAAGCTGTCCTGGAGGAAGCACTTCGAATCATTGGCCAACCTGAGGCAGCGTGGACAGTTTCGCGCAATGGGAAGCACACCCTGATGAGTGCTACCCTCACAGCCAAGGCGGCTGTCTGGTTTTCCTTCGTGCGGAGGAAGCTGTCCCCAGTGACCCACGAGACCACCATCAACCAAGGCAGATCGCTGCTGGTCTACGCGATCATGAGAGGCATCACAATCAACGTTGGCGAGGTCATTGCAGCCTCAATCGCTGACTGCGCCAAAAAGGGTAAGGGTCCACTTTTCTTTCCTAATACAATTACTAAGCTCTGCTTACGTGCAGGGGTACCAATCGAGCGGATGGAAAGGCAGCTGGCCTACACGGGGCACCTGGAGTTGCCTACTGCCTTGAGGATGCGAAGGAAGGGGAACATGGAGTTTGAGCTAGATGGCCTGGCTGCTGCTCAGTCTCTGTCAATGGCCTGTCTGATGGACCTGCAGAAGAAGATGGCTCAATGGGCCACATATGCGCAGGCAAGGGATAAAGATGTGGCAGACCAATTGGGCTGCATCTTTCCTGAGTTCCCCACGGACCTACTGACACCATGGGCGCCTCCAAGGCCACGAAGGAATGATGATGATGAGGAAGACATCTGAGTGCTAGACTGAGAAGCACTCAAGGGAGTATTTCTGTTCCCTACAAGAAAAACAAATCAAACTGTTTTTTGTTAAACCATGTGAATTATGTTGTTTTGAGTTAAATTTGGATCTGTTTTTAGTTCTTTATTGCTGCTGCTTAGAATTGCTTAGTATAGGCTGATGATAGCTGAATAGGTAGATTAGTTTAGTTTCCTTTTTGTATAGCTTAAATGACTGGAAAAAACATGCATAGGGGCCTTAATCACTAGTATATCTGCCCTGTCTCCATTGCGAAATAATTGCGGAATCCGCAATTATTATTAGTAAATACATGTTTTTGACTGACTGTTTAGCTAGGCTGGTTCTGTTTAAATTTTTTCTTTTGCTGCTATCTTGACTGCCTTATATAGCCTATCTAAATGCATGCTGGATGAGTGTCATAAGGCACCTTTGATAGTTTAAATTAGCCTCTTAAAAGTGCTCAGCATGCATAGCTTTAAGTCCTTACCTGCCTGTTTTTACGAATTTCTGCTGCTGTGATATTTACTTTTAGAATGTTCTGTCTATGCCTAGGGCTTTTAGATTCTCTTTGTTTTACCTTAGACTAGATGCTTCTAGGACAAGTTTGGGGGTGTGCCACCTCAGACACTCATTGGGGACAATGAGTAGTTTAAGTTTGGGGGAGGCCACCCTAGGCCTAGGAACATTCCTCTCTCCCTTTAAAGCATAAGCATTCTTCTTCTCCTTTACAAAAAAATGATGAGCTGAAAAAAAAAATAAAAAATAGAATAAAGAGGGGTGTCCCTCTTAAAGTTGCTGAGTAATTAGTGCCAAGTGTGTAACCCACAAGTGGCATTGCATCAAAAGGCAACCCAAGGAGAGGCTCCACCAAAGTAAGAAAGAAAAAAGGAAGAAGTAGGGAAGAAGAATGTATACCTAGAAGTTGCAGCTTTGTGGCTTAGATGTCCTGAATAAAAAGAACTCTGATCCTCAATTAGCTGAGCACAAAGTTGTAGCTTGTAGGGTTGTTTAGGGAGATGAATGTATGTCCAATGTAGTGATGCCAGGGTTTAGGTTGTTCTCTAAATGTACTACTGTCACTGTTAATACTAAGACTGGCATGACTCTAAGGAATCCTAGGTAGCTCAAAAGTAAAACTAGAAGCATGTACTGAGTCTGGGGTAAAGCTAGGTAGAATTTGAAACCTTAGGGATAGTTGCACGATATGACAGAAGCAAATAGATCAGCTGTAAGAAGTTAATGAAACAGTAAGAGCATTAGGCGTGCGAAGTCAGAAGAAGCTAGATAAGAGGATAGTTGTAAACTTAGAAGTGTGTCACAGGACAGCACTGCTATAGATAGGAAGTTAGGGGAGTCAACAAGTGGTTAAGAAGATAAAACAGCAGCCTAAGTAAGTCCTTAGATTGCTCGAGGACGATCAAAACCTTAAGTTTGGGGGTGTGTTACGTCTCCAAAAGTGACCTTTTTAGGACTTGTTTTCCATAGAAAGATGTACACTCTTAGGTGTTTTTGACAGGAGTTAGCTTAAACCTATGCTTATTTATGAGAATTAGAAGAAGGAAGCTAAATTAGGACTTGTATGCAAAAGGAAAGAAAAGGAATGAAAAACGAAGTTAAAAGAATGAAAAATGTGCATTGCGGCAGCATTGCGGAAACATTGCTAAAACTGCAATGTTTCAAGTGAAATCCGTAAGTTAGCTGATCTTTTTCTGTTATGTTCCGTTATTTCAGGGATTCGTTCTTTCTCCTCCATCCATTTTAAAGTATGACGTTGAGGATGGATGGTTCTCCTTGGCCCAAACGCACCTGCAGATTACTATAAAAGGGGGTCAAAGTAGAGGGTTTGATCATCATCCGAAAGCGTAGAAGTCTCTTCGCAGCTCCATTCTTTCTCCTGTTTTTTTCTTCCGTCTGTTGGGTTGGAAAGCTTAGCTGTTGGAGTCGACAATCTGATAGGAAGGAGAGAAGATTCATCTTCTCTCCTGATTGGATTCATCCAAGCAAGGCTACCCTTTTTCTCCCTTCAGCCGAGGCGTTTGCGACGAGGCGTTCAAGCTCACTTACTGCTTTCTGTCTTTTACTTCTCATTTCCAGCACTGTTTAGTTGTTGTTTCTTTTCTATTAGTTAGTTCATTAAATTTCGTTGCTTTCTGTCTTTATGTTATTCACTTTAAATTTCCCTTTGTTCATTCAAACAATCGATTAATCAAAGCACAATTCATTCTTTCACAGTTTCTTGTCTTTGCTGCCTACTGTTTTTCCTTGCTGTTTTAAGTTTATTCTTCTTCTGAGCATGCCTATTTTATCTAATAATTTTGTTCTTTCTATATCCATGAGTAACTAAGTCACATAGGGGCATGCTAATGACAATATTATAGGCTAAAACACGTGAACCAAGCATGTAGGATAGCTCTCGAATGCATTGATTGTATGTAAGCTTCATCCCACGGGCAATTTCGATTGGCCATCCATTTTGTCCAAAGAACTCCTAACCTCTGGAAGGAATAAGAGTTCAGAGTCATACACTCATGCTAGCCTCTCAAGGTAGTCAGAAAACGACCTAGGAATAGGCGTTTTCCTAGTTCAAACCATAACTTTCTGCTTTAACAAGATGCTTGAGACCTTACTTGGACATGAGTAAACTAAAGAATCTAATGCATGAAATCGGAAGATACATGAGAATGAGTTAGTTTGATGCATAGTGAGTTGATCCAATGCTTGAGAATCGTGTGAAAATTCCTATAGAGGAGTCGTTAGTAGCCCTTGTTTCTCCATTTTACACACTTTCGCTGTTAGTAACATTGCGGTAGAATTGCTGTTCTCGCAATTCTGCTAAGTTAAAAATTATGTTTAGCTATTTTCCTCTTCGTTTATTAATCTCTTCTCTTTTCATTTGAGTTTATCATTGACTTGCACTTGTTTATGTTGCTACCCTTTACATATCCCTTAGAAATTAGACAACTTAAAACCAATTCTACCCCATCAAATTCACCCATTCTTGCTTAACAATACACTTCACGAGTAGCTAATAATAAATCTCTGTGGGAAAACGAATGAAAAAATACTTACTACTTGCTACAAGATCATGTATGCTTGCATGTTCTGAGTGCTCTCTCTCTCTCATTGCTATTTATTTCACACATTGAGCACGCAACACTCAGCTGCCTAGTTCGTTTTGGGGATACGCAGTAGAGACTGCTGTATACATTTTGAATGTTGTTCCCTTGAAAAGTGTTTCTGAATCACCTTTTGAGCTCTGGAAAGGGCGTAAAGCTAGTTTACGTCATTACAGAATTTGGGGGTGCCCGGCACATGTGCTAGTACCCGGTCCAAAGAAATTGGAATATCGTTCGAAATTGTGCCTATTTGTAGGCTATCCCAGAGAAACGAAAGATGGTTTATTTTACGATCCTCGAGAGGACAAGGTATTAGTGTCAACTAATGCCACGTTCTTAGAGGAGGACCACATGAGAGATCATCAACCTACGAGCAAAATAGTTTTGTCCGAATTATCCAGGGAAGCTACAGAGGGATCAACAAGAGTTGTTGATCAGGCTAGTCCGTCTCAAGAGTTGAGAGAGCCTCGACGCAGTGGGAGGGATGTGAGACAACCCGACCGCTACATTGGCTTGTCTGAGACTCAATTCGTCATACCTGATGATGGAATTGAGGATCCATTGACCTTTAAACAGGCAATGACAAATGTAGACAAGGATCAGTGGCTCAAAGCCATGGACCTCGAAATGGAGTCTATGTACTTCAATTCAGTCTGGAGTCTTGTAGATCAACCAGATGGTGAAAGACCCATCGGTTGCAAGTGGATCTACAAGAGGAAACGAGACCAGGCCGGTAAGGTGCAAACCTTTAAGGCCCGACTTGTGGCAAAGGGTTTTACCCAGCGAGAAGGGGTGGACTATGAAGAAACCTTTTCTCCTGTTGCCATGTTAAAGTCGATTAGAATACTCTTGTCCATTGCCACATTTTATGATTATGAAATCTGGCAAATGGATGTCAAGACTGCCTTTCTGGATGACAATCTTGAAGAGAGTATCTATATGGTTCAACCAGAGGGGTTCTTAATTCAGGGTCAAGAGCAAAAGGTTTGCAAGCTGAATCGATCCATTTATGGGTTGAAACAGGCATCTAGATCCTAGAATATAAGGTTTGATACTGCGATCAAATCTTATGGCTTTGAACAAAATATTGACGAGCCTTGTGTTTACAAGAAGATTGTCAATAAGGCTGTAGCTTTCTTAGTCTTGTATGTAGATGACATACTACTCATTGGGAATGACGTAGGGGTTCTTACTGACGTAAAACTGTGGCTAGCAACCCAATTCCAAATGAAATATTTGGGAGAGGCTCAGTTTGTTCTTGGGATCCAGATCGTAAAGAATCGCAAGAACAGAACGCTAGTACTGTGTCAGGCATCTTATATAGATAAAGTGCTATCTAGATATTCGATGCAGAATTCCAAGAAAGGTTCGCTGCCGTTTAGGCATGGAATTCATTTGTCTAAGGAACAGTCTCCTAAGACACCTTAAGAAGTTGAGGACATGAGACGGATTCCGTACGCATCTGCAGTTGGCAGTCTGATGTATGCTATGTTATGCACTAGACCTGACATCTGCTTTGCAGTCGGAATTATCAGTAGGTACCAGTCTAATCCAGGATATGATCACTGGACCGCCGTTAAACATATCCTCAAGTATCTTAGGAGAACGAGGAACTATGTGCTCGTGTATGGGCCTAAGGATATGATCCTGGCAGGATACACTGACTCTGATTTTTCAGACTGATATAGATTCTCGGAAATCTACATCAGGATCAGTGTTCACTCTTAACGGAGGGGCTATAGTGTGGAGGAGTATCAAGCAAGGTTGTATTGCTGACTCCACCATGGAAGCTGAATACGTCGCAGCTTGTGAAGCAGCGAAGGAAGCAGTATGGCTCAGGAAGTTCTTGACAGATTTGGAAGTTGTTCCAAATATGAATTTGCCCATCACACTTTATTGTGATAACAGTGGTGCTGTGGCAAATTCTAAAGAACCTCGGAGTCATAAGCGCGGGAAGCACATCGAGCGGAAATATCACCTTATTAGGGAGATAGTGCAACGAGGAGATGTGATTGTCACACAGATTGCCTCGGAGCACAATGTTGCTGATCCGTTTACAAAGTCTCTCACGGCTAAAGTGTTTGAGAGACACCTGGAGAGTCTGGGGTTGCAAGCTGCTAGATAGGACAGTGGGAGATACTTTGTATTCCTGACCAGCACTCATCCCACAGACATGTTAGTCCAAGTGGGAGTTTGTTGGGTTTTATGTCCTAACACTCGTGGTTTGTAAACGTTGTAAATGTAATATGTCTATTAACGCAATAAAGAGTTATTGAGGTTTATTCAGTAAAGGTGTTTATTGAATATAGTGAAACGTGTTTGCATTAACCTGTACCAATAACAACACCCTTGGCTGAATATGAATACTTGAGCTACATGTATGACATGATTGTGGGTCAAGCTCAAGTAGTCAGTCAAAATGGTCTATAGTATGCGAATAAGGCTCGGTACCTTATTCTGGTAACACTATTGGATGCGGCTCGCTTTGTATTGTACAAAACGATGTGATCCGAATCGTTTCACATGGAGATGTGCGAGCGGGGGCGTCCTATGCAAAGAGTTTGCATTAGACAGAACCACGATAAAGTCGCTTTCTCTTTATAACCTCGTTTACTGGTGAGACCGATTTTATCACTTTTGATGACCTAACGTAACTCGTTCTTTATCCCGAGCTTACTATGAACTCCTGTTTATTCGAGAGTATTCTTAGACTTGTATGGGTGAGAGTGGCAGGTCGCCCGCTCAATAAGCCTACCAACTTGGGGATAAACTCGAATAGGTAGCTGGGGACATAGTGTAGCAAGATGGAATTCACTCCTACCCTCTTTAGGGTCTAGTAGATAGGTGTTCCCTTAATAGCTGACTCCTGGGCTTGAACATGAGGCCTCATCCTCTTCTGTGTGAAGAGGATTCTGATCTGATGATTGGATCACAGATCAAATGTTCATTAGAGATGTCAGTGGTACTTAAGGTACAAGAGGTATCACAGAGGTTAAACAGTTTAAAAGACCTAGCTGTGATAACGGACACCTGTGAAGGATCGACTTACCCATGATGGTTATATCAAGAGGACATAATATATCTACAGTGAGGAGAGTGCAACCCTCGGACTATAGTGGAGTCTCCGGGGGTTAACGAATGTTGGTTAGTTCGGTTGAAAGAGTTTTGACCGGATAATCTCGTATCGTTGGAGCTCATGATCTGTAGGTCCTTTAGGTTCTCCTGGCTAGCTCGGGTAACGCCGTGCAACAGTGTATAAAAGAAAAGAAAAAGAATTTAAATTTTTCAAATTCGGTTTGTGGAAGAATGATGGACATATTTAAATATGATTTAAATATGAGATTGGCCTAAAACATGAATAGGATTCATGTGGAAAAAAGTCGGTTTTCGAAAAACCAAGTTTAGCCATATTATTTAATTAATATTTGATATTAAATTAAATAATATTTATTAATTAAAAAGTTTAATTAATATATATATATATATATTTTTTTTTTATTAAAAGGTTTAATAAATAAAATATTTATTATTATTTAAAATTAAATGAGAATTAGTTTTTAAAAATAATAATAAATTATATATTTATGTGTCTTACATGCATTTTGCATGTAAGACACATAGTTGTTAATATATATTTATATATGGTTAAAAGTTGAAGTTTGGTTTTGGGTTTTACGTTTGCAGAAGTAAATTTGAAACTTCATTTTGAAGTTTTGATTTACTTTTGCTTCTGTGCTCTAAATTTTTTTCTTGGCCATTTCCATTTTCTTCCTCTATTTTGCTTTATTTTCTTTTTGCTTTGGAGTCCCACAACTCCGTTGCTCGGCGCCAAGGATAGCGGGACTACCTGGGGTGGTCCTCGGGGCGTTCGTGAGAAGAGGTCGGAAGAGTTCGTGACGAGGAACGGCCGACAAACTTGAAGAAATTGGAGCTACAAGGGTATGTATTTCTAATTTCTTAATTCCGTCTTTTAAGCATGTTTACTATTTGTTAAATTGATGAAATTAGAGTATCATCGGTCCGAAATCGCTTTCCGCTGCGCATGTCGCTCCATCATTCTCTACTCGCTTTGGAGCTTCTCTGTTGTTGATCACCAACGGTCTTCCACTTCGAAGTTCAATTGCTTGAACTTGTTCTTTTCCTTCCCTTCTTGGCGTTCCAGTGTCTGCAGGCAGTCTACCTTGGGGCCTATTTTTCAGCTTGTTTGCTAACTGCCCTATTTGGTTATCTAAGCTCCTCAGGGTGGCTTGCTGACTTTGCAGGGTTGCATCATTTTTTGCAATGTATTCCTTAAGCAAATTCTCTACTGATGATCCTATTGGTTGGTTATATTGTTTTTGGTACATGGGTTGGTTAGTTTGTTGAGTGAAACCAGGTGTTCCACTCGGTCTTGGTTGGTTTTGTGCTTGGTTAGTATTTTGTTGTCCACCCCAAGAAAGATTTGGGTGGTTCCTCCAACCAGGGTTATAGGTGTTAGAATAGGGGTTGTTCCTAGGCTGCTGTTGACTTCCAACATAACATACCGAGGATGGATTCCCAGGGAAAAAATCATACATAAGCCCTTCCCCACAGAATCCACAGATTAGTGCCTCACCTTGGTTGGTTGTTGCGCTCGTTGAAACGGCTGCTGCGGTGTTGACACTTTGTTGGAGATTAGTTTGAGCCATTTGTCTTACTAGATTGGTCAGAGCATTGATTTGGCTACTCATTGCACTAAGTGCGTCCTTGTCTTGAGCTTTCCTTGGCTCTACAGGATCGTCTGACCATCTACAATGGGATGTTGAGATTTTCTCCAAAATCTCATAGGCTTCATTGTAACTCTTTGAAAGCATGGAACCACCAGCTGAGGAATTCCACACTTGCCTTGTGCTGGGGTTGCATCCTTTAAAGAACACTTCTATTTGGATACACCATGGAATGCCATGGTGTGGAAATTTAAGCAAAAGGTCTTTGAATCTTGTCCAAGCTTCGTGTAATGATTCGTTTTCGGCTTGCTTGAATTTAATAATATCATCACGGAAGTTGGAGTTCCTATCAGGTAGAAAGTATTTTACTAGGAACTTTTCAGCTAGATCTGTCCAATTGACAATTGATCCAGAGGGAAAGGAATTTAACCACGTTTTGGCCTTGTCTCTTAATGAGTAGGGGAAGAGATAAAGTCTTAAGGCTTCTTGGGAGACTCCTGGGATGACAAAAGTATCACTTACTCCTAGGAAGTTTCTCAAATGGTCGTGGGGGTCTTCGTTTTCCACTCCAAAGAATTGTCCAACGGTGGACAACATTTGGAACATAACTGGTTTTAACTCGAATGAGTGAGCTGTAATCTCATGGCGTATAATGCTCAGATTAAGCTCCTCAGGCATGGGTACTAGGTATGAAAGGATGGCACTATCCTTATCATTCGCGATTTCAATGGAGATGCGAATGATAGGTGCTCGGTTTGGGGCTTCTTTATCCATTTCGGTTTGTTGGGATTGCGATGACTCTGCAGAGTCCGCAATGTTTTGAGTTACAGGTGGCTGTTTAAAAAGGCGTTTCTTGGTTTTGTTTCTAGCCCTTAGAAGTCTTTCAGGCTCAGGATAGAACTCTAGGTTGATATTTGAATGCTCATTCATAAACTAGCTTGATGGTACCTGTAAAGGAAATGAAAGAAGATTAGCTCCAATAGGTATTAAGTTTTTTTTTTTTCTAAATTAACAAACTTCGTGTTTACTAAACAAAATCCTCGGCAGCGGCGCCAAAAACTTGTTGCGTGCTCAGTGTATAAATAAAATGTGATGCGAGAGCACTTAGATCATGCAAGCATACATGGTCTTGCAGCAAGTGATAAGTATTTTTTCATTCAATTTCCCACAGAGATTTATTCTTAGTTACTAACGAAGTGAGGTGCTAAATTAGAAAGGGTGACTTAAATGGGGTAGAATTGATGGTGATGTGCCAAACTAATGAAGAATGTACGAGATATGCAAGCAAGAACAAAAGCAAGTAAAGAGATTAACTTGAATGTAGAGGAAAAAGAATTGCGGAGAAAGCAATTTCCTAGCAATTAAATCGCAAAAGTAGAAGACTAGAAAAATGGCTAAGGCAAAAACAGAACTAAAGAATTGCGGAGAGAGCAATTTCCTAGCAATTAAATTAGCAACGATTTGAAGGTGAGATAAGGAAACAAGGTCAACTAAAGACTCCTCTATAGGCTTTTTCATATGATTATTCAGCAGTAGCTTAACTTATCATGCATCAATTTAACTCATTCTCATGCATCTCTCGATTACATGCATTAGATCCCTTAGTTCACTCATATCCAAGTAAGACTTAGGCATCTATTTATATAAGCAAGTTAATGAATCGTGCTAGGAAAACGCCTATTCCAAGGTCATTTTCTGGCTACCATGAAAGGCTAGCATGAATGAACGACTCTGAACTCTTACTCCTTCCGGAGGTTAGGAGTTCTTTAGACAAAATGGATGGCCGGTCGAAATTGCCCATGGGATGAAGTACACATACATTCAATGCATTCGAAGCTATCCTACATGCTGAATTCACGTATTTCTACCTATAGATTCTTTATTAGCAGACCCTTGTGTGGTTAGTTACTCATGGTTGATGTGGAGTTGGAAATACTAGATCGATTAGGCATGATTAACAGGACTTAAATGAAAGCAAAGGAAGAACAAAAAGCGATATGAAACTTGCGAAGATTTAAACGATTCCTCTATTAAATAAGATTCAAAACTTAATGTGCGAAAGACTGTAAAACAGTAAAGAACTTAAACAGATGAAGACGAATTGAAATAATGTAGTGAAGGGAATGAACTATTCATTCCCCGCAGCGGAAGCGTTTGGAATCGTTACTTTAAGTTTATTTAAAATTAAACTAAAAATACAAGGTTAAGCATATGTATTACCTTTGAAGAACAATAACCTTCTTGTGTTCCTTTTTCCACGAAGTCTTCCTCGCTATGACTCGAACACGGGATCAAGGCTTGTGGGAGCTCTTTGAAAGAATGAGAGAACAATTCTCTCGGCAGAGGATGAGTAGTATGTTTGGCCAACCTTTTGGCTAAACCTAAATGTCTTATTTATAATAAGGCTTTTAGGAATTAATTTTATTTTATAAAATACATTTTAATATCTAATATATTAAAATATGTATTTTATATTTATTTGAATCTTATTCAAATATTATAAAATTAATCTTTTATAATACACTGTAAACCAATTTGAATCACATTCAAATAACATAAGTATATAGTTTTTAATATTAATGTATCATATACATAAACTATTTCCTCTAATATTTAATGTATCAAATACAATAAATATATTTTACTCTTCTACATTTAATATATCAAATATATTAAATATTAATTTGAATATTTCAAATTTTCTTTCAACTAAATTGATCCTTTTAGTGTTACTATGAGCTAGCAAGGGGACCTTATGGACCTACAGATTTATAAGCTCCAATGATACAAAATTAATTAATTAAACTCATTAATTAATTGACTTTCATTCATTAACTCTAGGTCACTCCACTATAGGCCTAGAGTTGCACTCTTATGCACTGTAAGAGAAGTTGTGTCCATGGATATAACCATTACATGCAAGTCGATCCTTCACGAGTTGTTCGTAATTACAGCTGGGTCAAAAGTCCGTTTTACCCCTGTAATTACATCTTACACCTTAAGTACTACTGATTCTCTAATGAACAACTTGTTTATGATCCAACCATAAACCAAGTCCCTCTCGGGCCAGTGAGAGGGTGGGGCCCCATTGTTCAAGTCCCGAAATCAGCACTTAAGGGAACTACTCATCTACTTTCCCTATATGGGAAGAAGTGAATTCCATCTTGTGAAACTTATGTTTCCAACTCCCTATTTGGTCAAGTCCCCAAAATGGTAGGCTTATTGAATCGGCTATAAAGGTCATTCTCACCCATACAAATCAAAGGACGAGCCCTCACAGGCAGGAGTTCATAACTCACTCAGGATTAAGATCGAGTCACATATGATCATCCTGTGAAATATTAATCTTCTCAAATAACGGATTTATAAAGAGAGATTATATATTTCGTGGTCCAGTCTTATACAAACTCATTGTATAGGATACCCTCACTCACATGTCTCTACATGAATGATTTGGATCAAATCATTTGTAACAATTACAAAGTGGGCCGTATCAATAGTGTTACCGGGATAAGGCACCCAACATTATCCATATACTATAGACCCTTTAGGTTATTACTTGAACATGATCCTCCCGTATGTCAACTACATACAGTTCAAGATTACACTAATAACCTTGGATTTTATTTACATAATGAATATTATAAATTGCAAATAATAATAATAAAATAATTATCAAATAATTATTAATTAATTACGAGGCTTTAGGGCATAAATCCCAACAATCTCCCACTTGCACTAAAGCCGGTGAGACATGTATTCTAGGGCATACTCTACACCCAGCATGTAGCAACCAGCAACAAATGACAGAAAACAGTAGAGAAATGGAAGACAGAAACAGATGGAAATGTAAGGCAGAAAGCAGTAAAAATGTGCGTAGATCTCCTCGCCGCAAGCGCCTCGGATGAATAGGAAGGTTAGCGTTTCTTGGGGATGAATTCAATCACAAGAGAAGAATGATCTTCTCTTCTTCCCCTCGAATTATCGGCGCCAAGGGCTGATTCCTTCACTCCAACAAACGGGATAAGAGAATGGATGAGGGAACTGCGTTGAGACAGAGAGTTCTATGCTTCCGAGCTTCTTGTTCTCCTTCCCCCTTGACCTCCTTTTATAGCTTTTTGCAGGTAATTTTCAGTCAAGGAGAACCATCCATTCCAAACAACAACCCTCCACGTGGCAGCAGGGGAGAGCTGAGGCGGCTGAAAGATCGCAACTGTGGCGGCGGACGGTTGGAAAAACTTAACATCAGCAACTCTAGCATTGCAGATTCCTCGTTGGGACCGCAATATCCATTGCGGAGACAACAATGTTTCAGCAATTCTCCTGCAATGTACAATTTGACTCTTTTAGCATTGTTTTTGATTCTTTTTTGTTCCTTTTACAAATAAGTCCTAATTTAGTTTCATTCTTTGAGTTCTCAGATTTAAGCACGTATTAAACTAAATTCTAACAGAAATGCTGAAGAGTTTACACGATTACATGGTAAATACGTCCCTAAATTATGTACTTTTGGAGATGTAACAGCGACCCGTTTTGTATTGTACAAAACGATGTGATCCGAGTTGTTTCACATCGAGATGTGCGAGCGGGGGCGTCCTACGCGATGAGTTTGCGTAAGACTGAACCACGAAAAGTCGCTCTCTCTTTATAACGCCGTTTACTGAAGAAACCGACTATTTCACTTGATGGCCTAGATAACTCGATCTCAATCCTGAGCTTACTATGAACTCCTGCTTATTAGCAGTATCCTTAGACTTGTATGGGTGAAAGTGGCAGAATGTTCGCTCAATAAGCCTACCATCTCAGGGATAAAGTCCAATAGGTAGCTGGGGACATAGTGTAGTAAGATGGAGTTCACTCCTAACCCGCTCTTCAGGGTTAGTAGATAGGTTGTTCTCTTAATAGCTGACTCCGAGGCTTGAACAATAGGCGTCTACGATCTCCTCGTTAGAGAGGGTTCCTGATCTGTTGGTTGGACCTCTAATCAATTGTTCATTAGAGGTGTCAGTCGTACTTAAGAAACAAAGACATAACGCAGGGGTTAAAAGGTTTAAACGACCTAGTTGTGGTTACGAACAACCTGTGAAGGGTCGACTTGCCCATGACGGTTATATCAAGAGGACATAATATATCTATAGTGAGGAGAGTGCAACCCACAGACTATAGTGGAGTCTCCGGGGGTTAACGAAAGTTGATTGATTCAGATTAAAAGAGTTTTGACCGAATAATCTCGTATCGTTGGAGCTCATGATCTGTAGGTCCTCTAGGTTCTCCTGGCTAGCTCGGATAACGTCGTGCAACAATGAAGGAGAACAGAAAAAGAAAAAGAATTTGAATTGTTCAAATTCTGTTTCTGAAAGAATGATGGACATATTTAAATATGATTTACATATGAGAATGGTCTAAAACATGAATATGATTCATGTCTAAAAAGTCGGTTTTCGGAAAACTGAGTTTAGCCAGGTTATTTAATTAATATTTGATATTGAATTAAATAATATTAATTAATTAAAAAGTTTAATTAATATATATATATATATATATATATATATATATATATATATATTTATTAATTAAAAAGTTTAATTAATAAAATAATAATTATTATTTAAAATTAACTAAGAATTAATTTTATAAAATAATAATATATATATATATGTGTGTCTGACATGCATTGTGCATGTAAGACACATATGTTAAGTATATATTAATGTATATAAATTATATATATATGGTTTTCAAATATGCTTCTTTTTTATGCAAAGGTGATTATATTAAGCAAAAAGACCTCAAAGCCCGAGGTCAAAGGGCACCATGAAACAAGCGAATAATCCACTGGGATAACCAATGTACCAAAGCATAAAGCCAACCCAGACGGGAACCTCACAACCCGAGGGAGGGCAAGAAAAAATAAACAACAACACCCAGCACCAAACCCACAAGCGGGAAGGAGCCAGAAGAATAAAAGGAACAGAAAAACAACACAACTCAAAGAGAGAACAAGCCACAGCCGCAACAAGAGGAAGCACACGACCCTACAGAGCACGAACAAAGCTCCCGAGCCCCAAACACATCCCTTGGCCACCAAACCCCCCGCCGGCTCAAGCAACAAGGGAGACTCCGGACTAAGTCGAAAAGGGCACCAAACAAGGCAGAGGGAGGAACATTCAGATGTTGAGAGAAAAATAAAGGCCAAGTTGGCCATCCATCCCCTGCGTGTGATAGTGCACGCCGCCCAAGCACGACCTAGAATTCCCGATCAAAGAAGAGGCCTGTCAACTCGTTTTCTCCCTACTTCTGGCAAAAGAACAACCATCAGGCATGTAGGCCCGACAGACAGCCACAAGGACCAGGCATACATCGCTTCCCTCGACAAAGCCCAATCCAAGGACTCCCACCAAAAGCCGACACACCCTCAGGACAAGGAGCCTTTCGGGGTGACTACAAGCATCCAGAACAAAGAACTCATCTCCATTCAAAAACCAAGACCACACCAGAGGGCATAAGAGCACACACAGAACAGAGATGGACAACCAACTGCAAAAGTAGCAAGCATCCTCCTGACCCAACCCCTACCTAGAGAGGCCCCAAAACAGGCAAGTCTTTCATAGTCAAAGGCTCAAAAACACCCACCAGGGAAAAAAGAGCCAGGGACATGAAGGGGAAAAACAACAAGCATCAGAACGAGCCACGACAAGAAGCATCCTCAAGACGGAAAACCCACAACGAGAGGCCCCAATCAGACAAGCCTCTCAAAGACAACGCAGAAAATGCCCTCCAACGAAAGAGAAAACACAGCGCCAAGAGGCTGAACAAGGAAGAAAGCAATCGCCTGAACGAACAGCAGCAAAGGAGCGACCTGAAGAAGAAAACCTGCACACACTCAAAGACCAAGAGAAATTAAGTCAAAAGAATCCCAGGGGAAACCGGCCGAAACGCACCCACCCAGGACGAGCACACAGAAAATAAGTCAGACCGAATAGCAACGATAACCGACTGAGTAGGGCGATGACCCGGGCCGTGAAAACGTAAATTGCGTTCCTTCCAAATATGGTAGATCACAGCACACCAGGCCACTCTCCAAACCTGCTTACGCTTATGCTGCTGTTACGTCTCCAAACGTGACTATTTTAGGGACTTATTTGCTATAGAATGATGTACACTCTTAAGCGTTTTTGGTAAAATTTAGCCTAAACATGTGCTTATATATGAGAATTTGTAGAATGAATCTAAATTAGAGCTTAGGTGAAAAAGGAAGGAAAAAGAACCAAAAACAAAGCTAAAGAGTTAAAATTTCCATATTGCTGAAACATTGCGAAAACATTGCTGTCTCAACAATGTTTTAAGTGAAAATTGTTAAGTTGTCTAACCGTTTGCCATTTTGTTACGATCTTTCAGCCGCCGATTCTTTCTCCTGCTGCCACGTGGAAGGTCGTCGTTCAGAATGGATGGTTCTCCTTGGCCGAATCGTACCTGCAAAACACTATAAAAGGAGGTCAAGGGGGAAGGTTAAACATAAGCTTGGAAGCGTAGAACTCCCATCTCAACGCACTTTCTGCTCTTTTCTCTCTTCCGTTTGTTGGCTTGAAGGACTCAGCTGTTAGAGTCGATAATCTGAGAGGAAGAAGAGAAGATCTTTCTTCTCTTCTGATTGGATTCATCCAAACAAAGCTCTCCTTCTCCCTTCATCCGAGGCGCTTGCGGCGAGGGTTCACGCACACGATTTACTTGCTTTCTGCTACTTTCTGTCGTTCCTTTTGCTTCTGTTTGTTGCTACTTATCTAAGATTGCTACATTAGTTCAATTCGTCTTCTTCTGTTTAGTTTTCACCAGTTTAGAGTTATTGCTTTGTAAGCTTTGAACCTTGTTTAAATCAAAGAAGTGTTTGACTGTTTTACGAATTCCTCGTTGCTTTTATTGTTACTGTTCTCTTTCATTTCCATTCCATTACTGCTAAGCATGTCTACACCATCAAGTCTTTCCATTCCACCATCATCCATGAGCAACTAAAACACAAAAGGGTCTGCTAATGACGAATTTATAGGTAGTAGTACGTAAAATCAGCATGTAGGATAGCTTCAAGTGTATTGAATGTATGTGTGCTTCATCCCACGGGCAATTTAGATTGGCTATCCATTTTGTCCAAAGAACTCCTAACCTCTGGAAGGAGTAAGAGTTCAGAGTCGTACATTCATGCTAGCCTTTCATGGTAACCAGAAAAAGACTTAGGAATAGGCGTTTTCCTAGCACAAATCATTAACTTGCTTTTATAAATAGATGCTTAAGCCTTACTTGGACATGAGTAAACTAAAGGATCTAATGCATGAAATCGAGAGATACATGAGAATGAGTTAATTTGATGCATGGTAAGTTGATCTACTGCTGAAGAATCGTATGAAAAAACCTATAGAGGAGTCGTTAGTAGCCCTTGTTTCCCCACTTTACCCTTAAAACGCTGTTAGTACAATTGCTAGAAAATTTCTGTCTGCGCAATTTTCTTAGTTTAATTTTTCCTTAGCCATTTTTCTTAGCTTTCTGTTTTGCGATTTTATTGCTAGATAATTGCTTTCTCCGCAATTCTTTTTCTTCTACATTCAAGTTAATACCTCTACCTGGCTTTGTCTATGCTTTCGTATCTCGAACGTTCCTAATTAGTTAGGCACATTAATCCCAATTCTACCCCCTTTAAACCATCCTTTCTAATTTAACATCTCACTTCGTTAGTAACTATGAATAAATCTCTGTGGGAAATCGAATGAAAAAATACTTATTACTTGCTACAAGACCATGTATGCTTGCATGTTCGAGTGCTCTCACATTGCATTTTAATTTACACATTGAACACGCAACAAGTTTTTGGCGCCGCTGCCGGGGATTTTGTTTAGTGAATAAGAAGTTTGTTAAGTTAGAAAAACCAAATCTTAATATCTATTGGAGTTGATCTCTTTCCATTTCCTTTTACAGGTACCATTGGGTTAGTTTATGAATGAGCATTCAAGTAGCGATCTAGAGTTCAATCCTGAGCCTGAAAGATTACTTAGGGCCAGAAACAGAGCTAAGAAACGCCTCTTTAAACAACCCCCTGTAACTCAAAACTTTGCTGACTCCGCGGAGTCTCCGCAATTCCTTCAAACTGAAATGGATAGTCCCCAGCCAAACCCAACACCTACCATTCGCAACCCCATCGAAATAGCGAATGACAAGGATAGTGCCATCCTCTCATACCTGGTTCCTATGCCTGGGGAGCTCAACCCAAGCATTATACGCCCTGAGATTACTGCCAACTCATTTGAGTTAAAGCCAGTAATGTTCCAAATGTTGTCCACCGTAGGACAATTCTTTGGAGTGGAAAACGAAGATCCCCACAATCATCTAAGAAACTTCCTAGGAGTTAGTGATACCTTCATCATCCCTGGAGTTTCCCAAGAAGCCTTGAGGCTTTATCTCTTTCCCTACTCATTAAGAGATAAAGCCAAAACGTGGTTAAATTCTTTACCCTCCTGATCAATTGTCAATTGGACAGATCTGGCTGAAAAATTCCTAGTCAAATACTTGCCACCTGATAGGAATTCCAACTTTCGTGATGACATTATCAAGTTCAAACAAGCCGAAAACGAGTCCCTTCACGAAGCTTGGACAAGGTTCAAGGACCTTTTTCTTAAATGTCCACACCATGGCATTCCATTGTGTATCCAAATAGAAGTGTTCTTTAAAGGATGCAACCCCAGCACATGGCAAGTGCTGAATTCTTCAGCTGGTGGTTCCATGCTTTCTAAGAGCTATAATGAAGCCTATGGGATTTTGGAGAAAATCTCAGCCTCCCACTGTAGATGGTCAGATGATCCAGTAGAGCCAAGTAGAGCTCAAGACAACGATGCAATAAGTGCAATGAGTAGCCAAATAAATGCCCTAACCAATCTAGTCAAACAAATGGCTAAAACCAATCTCCAACCCAGTGTCAACACCGCAGCAGCCATTTCAATGGGCACATCAAATAATCAAGGTGAGACACTAATTTGTGGATTCTGTGGGGAAGGGCACTTGTATGACCCTGGGAATCCAGCCTCAGTCTGCTATATTGCAAGCCAACAGCAGCCTAGGAACAACCCCTATTCTAACACCTATAATCCTGGTTGGAGGAACCACCCAAATCTTTCTTGGGGTGAACAACAAAACACTAACCAAGTCCAAAACCAACCAAGACCGAGTGGAACACCTGGTTTCACTCAACAAAATAACCAATCCATGTACGAAAAGCCATACAACCAACCAATAGGGTCATCAGTAGAAAATTTACTTAAGGAGTCGTTAGTAGCCCTTGTTTCCCCACTTTACCCTTAAAACGCTGTTAGTACAATTGCTAGAAAATTGCTGTGTGCGCAATTTTCTTAGTTTAATTTTTGCCTTAGCCATTTTTCTTAGCTTTCTGTTTTGCGATTTTATTGCTAGATAATTGCTTTCTCCGCAATTCTTTTTCTTCTACATTCAAGTTAATACCTCTACTTGGCTTTGTCTATGCTTTCGTATCTCGCACGTTCCTTATTAGTTAGGCACATTAATCCCAATTCTACCCCCTTTAAACCATCTTTTCTAATTTAAGATCTCACTTCGCTAGTAACTAAGAATAAATCTCTGTGGGAAATCGAATGAAAAAATACTTATTACTTGCTACAAGACCATGTATGCTTGCATGTTCTGAGTGCTCTCACATTGCATTTTAATTTACACATTGAGCACGCAACAGCTGCCCAACACTCTCCCGACAAATCCACTCAAGCTCAGCATCCCAAGGAAGAACGAGGCAGGACGCTCTACCCCAGCTGATGATATCTTCCCACACCACCTGCGAAAAGGGGCACTGAAAAAATAGGTGGTCTCGAGACTCAGTCCCGGACAAACAAAGCAAACAATCAGTAGGGGTCGAGGGGATCCACCGGGCCAGCCTGTCCCTGGTATACAATCTATCCCTCAAAGCCAACCAGGTGACAAAAGCATGACGCAGAATATTCCCCCCGAACCACAACAAACCCTGCCAAGGAACCACGGTCCTACGAGGACGGATCGCCTCCCAAGCACTCGAGATTGAAAACCCAATCCCGCCCGGAACCCAAATCAACCTATCCTCCCGACCTAGGCAACACAAAGTAGAGCGCACGACATCAGAGATCTCCAACAACTCAGGAGACACCAACGACTGTTAAGTCTCTGAAAGTGACTTATTTAGGACCCATTTAGCTTAAGAAGATGTACACATTTAGGTGTTTTTGTTAGCATTTAGCTTAAACCTATGCTTTAATATGAGAATTAGAAGAAGGTAGCTAATATAGGACTTGTGTACAATAGGTAGAAAAAGGGTTGAAAACCGAAGAAAAGAATGAAAAAATAACCATTGCAAATGAATTGCGGAATAATTGCGGTGACCGCAATTATTCAAGTTAAAACCGTAAGTTGGCTGATCTTTTTCTGTTTAGATCCGACTTTTCAGGGATTCGTCCTTTCTCCTCCATCCATTCTGATATACGACGTTGAAGATTGATGGTTCTCCTTGGCCCAAACGCACCTGCAAACTACTATAAAAGGGGGTCAAAGTCGGAGGTTCAGTCATCATTCGAAGCGCAGAAGTCTTCTTGCAGTCCACCATTTCCATCTGTTTTCCTTTGCCGTCTGTTGGAGTGAGAGTCTAAGCTTTTGGAATCGATAATCTGATAGGAAGGAGAGGAGATTCTTCTTCTCTCTCGATTGGATTCATCCAAGCAGGGCTGACTTCTCATCACCATCATTGGAGGCGACTGCCACGGAGTTTTCTAGCAGCCCTCTACTGTTTTCTGCTCTGTTCTTCTCAAATCCATTTCTGATCACTGTTGTTCTTAGTATAGCATTTCAATTATTGCATTTCGTTGTTGTCTGTCTTGAATTCATTTCTTTTAGAGTTTCCCTTTGTCATTCAAACACTTAAAGTAATCGAAGTATACTTCTGCATTTTACAGTTTTCATCTGGTTCTGCTACGGCTTTGGCTTGCTGTTTTAAGTACATTTATCTTCTAAGCATGTCTGTTTTATCTACCTTTTCTATTCTCCACATATCCATGAGTAACTAAAATCACTTAGGGGCATGCTAATGACAGAACTATAGGCTAAAAAACGTGAGTCAAGTAGGCAGATTAACACTCGAACATTGGTTGTATGTAAGCTTCATCCCACGAGAAATTTCGATTGGCCATCCATTTTGTCCAAAGAACTCCTAACCTCTGGAAGGAGTAAGAGTTCAGAGTCATATAATCATGCTAGCCTTTCATGGTAATCAGAAAACGGCCTAGGAATAGGCGTTTCCCTAGTACAAACTGAACACTCCTGTTTTAACAAGATGCTTAAGACCTTACTTTGAAGTCGAGTAAACTTGAGTCTCTCATGCATGGAATCGGACGATACTTGAGATAGAGTGAGTTTGATGTATAGAGAGTTGATCCAAAGCTTGATAATCGTAATAAACTGCCTATAGGATAGTCATTAGTAGCCCTTAATTCACCCTTTTAATCAGTTTCGCTGCCATTTAATTGCGGATTAATTGCGGTTCTCGCAATTCTGCTAGAACGCAGTCTGTGTAGCTGTTTTCTTCTTCGCTTATTGATTCCATCTCTTGTTCTTTGAGCCTGATTTTAACTTTAACTTGTTTATGGTATATTCCTTTACACATTCAGCAAAACTTAGGTAATTAAAAACCAATTTTATCCCCTCAAATTCATCCCATCTTTCTTAACAAACACACTTCGCGAATAGCTAAAAATGAGTCTCTGTGGAAAAAACGAATGAAATATACTTACTACTTGCTGTGAGACCATGTATGCTTGCATGTTCTAAGTGCTCTCTCTACCCTTTTGCATATTTATCTTTACACATTGAGCACGCAACAAGTTTTTGGCGCCGCTGCCGGGGACTTATTTTAAGTGAAAACGAAGTTGTTAAGTTTGAAAAATCAAGTTTATCATTGAGTGAAACTAATCTGTTTCATTTCTTTTGCAGGTGCTATTAAGGTAGTTTATGAGTGAGCGTTCACATAGTAATTTAGAGTTCGATCCTGAACCTGAAAGATCACTTCGAGCTAGGAATAAGGCAAAGAAACGTCTCTTTAAACAACCTCCTATACCTCAAACCACACCTGAAACTAAAGAAATGGGCGATCTAGTTCCAAATCCGGCACAAGCCATTCGCAACCCCATCGAAATAGCGAATGACAAGAATAGTGCCATTCTGTCATATCTAGTACCTATGCCTGGGGAGCTGAACCCCAGCATAATCCGTCCTGAAATCACTGCCCACTCATTCGAGTTAAAGCCAGTGATGTTCCAAATGTTGTCCACTGTGGGACAATTCTTTGGAATAGAAAATGAGGACCCCCATAACCACCTTAGGAACTTCCTAGGAGTTAGTGACACATTCCTAATCCCTGGAGTTTCCCAAGAAGCCCTGAGGCTATATCTTTTCCCTTACTCTTTGAGGGACAAAGCCAAAACATGGCTAAATTCTTTACCCTCAGGATCTGTCCGCAATTGGACAGATTTAGCAGAAAAATTCCTAGTCAAATACTTCCCACCTGATAGGAATTCAACCTTTCGTGATGATATCATAAAGTTTAAACAAGCTGATAATGAGTCTCTTCACGAAGCTTGGACTAGATTCAAAGACCTTCTCATTAAATGTCCACACCATGGCATTCCATGGTGTATCCAAATAGAAGTTTTCTTTAAAGGATGCAACTCCAGCACCAGACAAGTCTTAAATTCATCTGCTGGAGGTTCCATGTTGTCCAAGAGTTACAACGAAGCTTATGAGATCTTGGAGAAGATCTCAGCATCTCACTGTAGATGGTCAGACGATCCAGTAGAGCCAACTAGGGCTCAAGACAAGGATGCTCTAAGCGCCATGAGCACCCAAATAAATGCCCTGACCAACTTAGTTAAGCAAATGGCTCAGGCCAATCTCCAAACCAGTGCCAATACCGCCACAGCCATGTCAATGGGCACTCAACCAAGTCAAGGCGAGGCACCAATCTGTGGATTCTGTGGGGAAGGGCACCCTTATGAATATTGCCCTGGGAATCCATCCTCGGTCTGCTATGTAGGAAGCCAGCAGCAGCCTAGGAATAACCCCTACTCCAACACCTATAACCCTGGTTGGAGAAACCACCCTAACCTGTCATGGGGTGGCCAACAAAACACTAACCAAAATCCTAACCAACCAAGGCCGAGTGGAACACCTGGTTTCACTCCTCAACATAACCAGTCAATGTACCAAAAACCTTACAATCAACCTGTAGGATCTTCTGTAGAAAACCTACTCAAGGAGTATATCGCTAAGAATGATGCTACTCTTCAGAGCCAGCAAGCTACTCTTAGGAGCCTGGAAAACCAAATAGGCCAATTAGCCAATGAACTTAAAAGTAGGCCCCAAGGTAGACTCCCTGCTGATACCGAGGTACCAAGGAGAGATGGCAAAGAACAAGTTCAAGCCATTGAACTTAGGAGTGGAAGACCATTGGTGAGCAACACAAAGGACACACCAAAGAGAGTAGAGAACACTGAGTCTAGTGCTCCACTGGAGTCTCTGCCAAGCCAAGGTCCACCACCGACTAGCACATCAGGAGCCAGGCTAGAGCCAATTGTTGAGGACGTAGAAGAAATTCCAAGGCCTCCACCTATCTTAAGGCGTCCTGACGTGCCTGCATATGTGCCACCACCTCCTTATCCTCGAAGGCTTAAGAAGAAACAGGAACAGGAAGTTCATTTTAATAAATTTTTAGAAATACTTAAGCAAGTGTATGTGAACATTCCTTTTGTAGAGGTTTTACAGTCTATGCCTTCATATGTAAAGTTTTTGAAGGACATTATTACTAACAAAAAAATAATTGGTGAGTTTGAAACAGTAAACCTCACCGAGGAGTGCAGTGCCATCCTCCAAAACAAGCTGCCCAAGAAGGAGAAGGATCCTGGTTCCTTCACCTTACCTGTAGAACTTGGAGGCAAGCATGTGGGCAGAGCGCTTTGTGACCTGGGCGCCAGCATAAATCTCATGCCCCTGTCCCTATTCCGCCAGTTAGGAATGGGAGAAGCACGTCCAACTACTGTCACTTTACAACTAGCAGACAGATCCATCGCATATCCGGAAGGTAAGATTGAGGATATTCTAGTTAAAGTTGACAAATTTATTTTCCTTGCAGATTTCATTGTCCTGGACTATGAGGCAGACAAGGAGGTTCCCATCCTGCTAGGTAGACCATTTCTAGCCACAGGTAGGGCACTAATAGACGTGCAAAAAGGTGAGTTAACTATGAGGGTTCATGATGAAGAGGTAAAATTTAGTGTTTACAAAGCTTTAAGGTATCCCTCTGATTCTGAGTCTTGTGCTAGCATTGATGTTGTTGACTCACTAATGGAAGAACAATTAGAGCATGTATTATTAACCAAGCATGCTAACGAATATGTAGGATTAGATGTAGATGATCTAAATGTATCTGACATAATGGATATGCCTGTAGATAGACCTCAGCATGTATGTATGACTATCGACTTAACTGATAGAACTGTAAATCCGTTAAAGCCCTCCATTGAGCATCCACCTGTTTTAGAACTGAAACCACTACCAACTCACCTCAAATACGCATATCTAGGAGAAAATGATACGCTGCCTGTAATTATTTCTTCTAAGCTAAGTGAACAGCATGAGGTTGATTTAATTTTACTGCTTAAGCAACATAGGAAGGCTATAGCATGGACTATTGCTGATATTCGAGGCATTAGCCCTTCTTATTGCATGCATAAAATCATACTAGAGGAAGAGCACACACCTAGGGTAGATCACCAGCGTAGGTTAAACCCCTCTATGAAAGAGGTAGTGAAGAAAGAAATAATAAAGTGGTTAGATGCAGGAGTAATTTTCCCCATAACTAGTAGCCAGTGGGTGAGCCCCATCCAATGTGTACCTAAAAAGGGGGGAATAACTGTGGTAGTCAATGAGAACAACGAACTGATTCCAACAAGGACTGTCACAGGGTGGAGAGTGTGTATGGATTACAGAAAATTAAATAAAGAAACTAAAAAAGACCATTTCCCTCTACCATTTATTGACCAGATGCTAGACAAAATAGCTGGTAGAGCCTACTATTGTTTTTTAGATGGGTACTCTGGCTATAATCAAATCACTATAGATCCTAAGGATCAAGAGAAGACTACCTTCACTTGCCCTTTTGGAACGTTTGCCTTCCGCAGAATGCCTTTTGGCTTATGCAATGCACCGGCAACTTTCCAAAGGTGCATGATGGCGATCTTCTCTGAGTTGGATGAGTCCATAATAGAAATATTCATGGATGACTTCTCAGTCTTTGGGGACTCATTTAAAACCTGTCTAGAGAACCTAGGACAAGTCCTGGCTAGGTGTGAAGAGACCAACCTAGTCCTAAATTGGGAAAAGTGCCATTTTATGGTAGATGAAGGGATTGTCTTAGGACATAGAGTGTCAAGGGCAGGTGTGGAAGTGGATAGGGCAAAAATAGAGGTCATAGAGAAATTGGTAGAGCCCCAGAATGTCAAAGCTATTAGGAGTTTCCTAGGACATGCTGGCTTCTATAGAAGGTTCATCAAGGACTTTTCTAAGATAGCCAAGCCTCTATGTGAGCTTCTAGAGCTAGGTAGACCATTCATCTTTTCTAAAGAATGTGTAGTAGCTTGGAAAGCCCTTAAGGAAGCATTGGTCACAGCACCAATCATAGTAGGACCAAATTGGGATCTCCCATTTGAGATGCTATGTGATGCCAGTGACTATGCTGTAGGAGTCATGTTAGGACAGAAGATTGACAAGCTCACACATCCTGTCTATTATGCTAGTAAGACCTTGAATGAGGCTCAATGTAACTATACAACTACAGAGAAAGAGATGCTGGCTGTAGTATTTGCTTGTGAAAAATTTAGGAACTATATTGTAGGAACTAGGACCATTGTATATACTGACCATTCTGCTTTAAAATATCTGATGAGGAAGGCTGATGCTAAGCCTAGATTGATTAGATGGGTGTTATTGCTGCAGGAATTCGATTTGGACATTCGGGACAAGAAGGGATGTGAAAACGTGGTTGCAGATCACCTGTCTCGATTGCAGCACAATTGCGAAAAAATTGCGGACCCCGCAATTTCTGATGCTTTTATAGATGAACATATCTTTGCTTTAACTCATCGTGATAACGATGAGGAACCTTGGTTCGCTGACATTGCTAACTTCCGTGCAGCACAGGTATTACCAGTGTTCAAGGGAGGACAAGAGAAGAAGAGGTTCCTCCATGAAGCAAGGAAATTCATCTGGGATGACCCCATACTTTACAGAACCTGTGCTGATGGGTTGTTGAGGAAGTGTGTTACAGCTGCTGAAGCGAAGTCTGTGCTGCAGCACTGTCACTCATCTCCTTACGGTGGGCACTTTGGTGGTCAAAGAACAGCTGCTAAAGTATTTCAGAGTGGCTACTACTGGCCAACAATCTTCAAGGATGCCCACAACTATGCCCACAACTGTGACGAATGCCAAAGGACAGGTAACCTCAGTCGCAAGGATGAGATGCCCCTCACCTACATCTTAGAGTTGGAGCTCTTCGATGTGTGGGGCATTGATTTCATGGGACCCTTCCCTCCATCATCAGGTAACCTGTACATCTTAGTAGCAGTAGACTACGTGTCAAAGTGGGTAGAAGCTAAGGCATGTTCTAATAATGATGCTAAGACAGTCACTAACTTCTTGCATAGGCACATTTTCACTAGATTTGGGACTCCTCGTGCTATCATTAGTGATGAGGGGTCACATTTCATTAATAAGGCTATGGAGAAATTATTGGCTAAGTATAACATTAGGCATAGGGTAGCTACTCCCTACCACCCACACTCAAATGGCCAAGCTGAGATTTCCAATAGGGAGATAAAGAACATCCTAAAAAAGGTAGTCAAACCTAATAGGAAAGACTGGTCTTTCAAGCTTGAGGATGCACTTTGGGCTTATAGAACAGCATATAAGACACCTCTAGGAATGTCTCCCTATAGGTTGGTGTATGGCAAGGCTTGCCACTTGCCACTTGAGTTGGAGAACAAGGCGTTTTGGGCCATGAAAGAATTAAATTTTTGTGTAAAGGATGCGGGGACATTGAGATCTCTACAGCTACATGAACTTGATGAGCTTAGGCACATGGCCTATGAGAATGCCAAGATGTACAAAGAAAAGACAAAAATATGGCATGACAGTAGACTCAGGATCAAAGACTTTAAGAAGGGCCAACTTGTATTGTTATTTAACTCACGATTAAAGCTATTTCCAGGCAAATTAAAGTCTAGGTGGTCAGGTCCATTTATTATTACTAATGTCTTTGTTCATGGTGCCATAGAGATTAAAAACTTGCAGCAAGGACAGCCATTTATGGTCAATGGTGCTAGGTTGAAGCACTACTACGAGGAGGGGGATGTGAAGACTCTCTCGGCCTTCCTCCTACGTGAAGCATGAAGTTAGAAACGAGAGAGAACGAGTGGTTAACTGAGCTCGTTCAGTCAAGGCCAATGCCTTAGTTTATTTTTTCTGTTTTTTCGATGATCGTTTGTATGTTTTGTAGCGTGATTTTAATTGCGTATTTAATGTTTGTGTTATTTGTTTTTGTAGGGAATCGAAAGAAGGGATCAAGGGGAGTAAATCCCACTTTAAAAATCAAGAAACGGTTGAGCCAAATGAAAGATACGGGCGATCAAAGTTTGGAATTTTTATGAAATATTATCCCTGGAATTGCGCAAAAATTGCTGGATCCGCAAAAAGAGCCGTTGGGATTTTTTCCGTTTTATTTATAGCCGTTAGAACGCGTTCGTTGATACGATTCTATCATTCTTTGATCTCCAAGATTTCTGCGATTCTCTCCACCTTTGATTCTTCTCTCAAGATCTTCAAGACTCGACGATGGTTTCCACTAGGGCTGAGAGATCCGCCGCCAAGAAGAAGGCCGATGACGCAGCTGAAGCGGCTGCGAGGGAAGCGCTTCTCACCCTTGCTGATGAGGGTGCTGTACGCACTGGCCGTCTTGCCAAGCTTCCTATTCGTAGGAAGAAGTGGAGGGTGGTCACTGAGATCCCTGCTGGCCCATCTGAGCCAGTGGGCACGCCAAAGAAGCGCCGGTGGACTGTCAAGACTGCCGCCGAACGAACCATCGCCAAGACTCCCTCTGTGGAGAGTCAAGAACCTGATCGTGCATCCCACGAGTCAGCCAAAGAAGGTTCGTCGCCGTCTTTGTCACCTGCGCGCAGTCCCCTCTCGTCTGAACCAGTGCCAAGCGCAGAATCGTCACCGCCTGCACAAAGCTCCGAGTTGTCTCCAGCACCTCAGAGTTCTGATCCGCCACCTGCAGCAGCGCAGAGCCCTGAACCACCATCTTCGCCGCTGAGTTCTGCGCATACACCATCAGCAGAGCACAACTCTCCACGGCCTGATCCTGAATTCCCTTATGGGGATTATCAAGAGTCCACGCAAGGCAGTGGAGATGCTGGAGAAGAAGAAGTCTTCTCTCCTATGAGGGAAGACAGCCCTGATGTTCCTGCACAGCAGGACGATTCTATGGAAGAAACGTTGGGGGCTTGCCTCCAACAGATCAACATTAAGAAAAAGACGAAGAAGGCCAAGATGGGCAAGGCCAAGAAGTCCAAAAAGCTGAAGAAGAAGAAGGCCAAACGAGTGCCTTCAGCAGACGAAGAAAGTACTGAGCCTTCGCTCAAACGCCTCAAGGTGGAGGCTGCTGAATCATCCAAACCAGCCGATAAGGGGAAGGCTAAACTCTACCCTGAAGATGAACCTCCATCAGTGAGGTATGTCTCATCTGATGCTGAATCCAGGGGTGTGGAGCTGAGGAAAAGGGACCTGTTGCACGAGAAGGGGTTCCTTGATCGACTTGCTGACCTGCCGCAGTTCTTGCGAGCAGGGGTGATCAACCATGGCTGGGAGGAATTCTGCAGACCTCCCAACCCAGCCTACACGAGCATGGTGTACGATTTCTACGCCAATGTGCTCAGCCCTGAGGATGGCCTATCTGTGGTCAGAGGGGTGGAAGTCGATTTCTCAGCCAAGGCCATCAACGAAGCCTTTGGTCTCAGGGGCCAGCCTCACACAGATTATGCACGGATAGTTGATGAGCCGACTGAGGCTGTGCTAGAAGAAGCCATTCGCACAATTGGCCAGCCTGAAGCCTCCTGGACAGTGTCACGCAATGGGCGGCACACTCTCATGAGTGCCAACCTCACGGCTAAGGCAGCTGTGTGGTTTTCATTCGTCAGAAGAAGACTCTCCCCAGTGACTCATGAGACTACAATTAACCAGAGCCGTTCGCTGCTGGTTTATGCTATAATGAGAGGTCTCACGATCAACGTGGGAGAAGTCATCACTGCTGCCATAGCTGAGTGTGCTAAAAAGGGTAAGGGGCCATTATTTTTCCCCAACACTATAACAAAATTGTGTTTGCTTGCAGGGGTTCCCACCGAGCGCTTGGAGCAGCAGCTGCCTTACACAGGCCATCTGGAGTTGCCTGCACACCTAAGGCTGAGAAGAAAGGGCAACATGGAATTTGAGTTGGATAGGCTGGCTGCTGAACAGTCCCTATCCATGGCCTGCTTGATGGACATGCAGAGGAGAATGGCTCAATGGGCCAACTATGCGCAGGCGAGGGACAGAGAAGTTGCAGACCAGTTGGGGTGCATCTTCCCAGACTTCCCCACCAACCTCCTAACTCCATGGGTGCCCCCACGACCAAGGCGACCAGATGAGGATGATGAGAATTGAGTGCTGGTTTGAAGAGCACTAGAGGGAGTATTACTGATCCCTTAAGAAACAAAAGACAATTTTCCTGCTTTTTGATAGAATCATGTATAGTATGCTGTTTTGTATTCAATTTTTGATCTGTTTTTAATGTTTAGTTTTATGTTTTTTTCTTTTGCTTAGTCTAGTCTGATGTTAGCTGATTAGGTAGGATAATTTAGTTTTATTTTTAGGATGCATGAGTAACGGGAAAAAGCATGCTAGGGGCCTGAGTTAATGTTATATCTGCCCGGATTGGATTGCGAAATAATTGCGGTTCCCGCAATTTTTGTGACCGATAGCATGTTTTGGACTGTCTGTTTAGTTAGGCTGTGATCTGTTAAATTCTATCTTTTGCTGCTAGCATGACTACCTTATATAGCTGATCTTGAAGCATGCTGGATGAGTGTCATAGGACACCCTTTGATAGTTTAAATGTGCCTCTGAATAGTGCTCAGCATGCATAAACCATAAGTCCTTAAAACTTTCTGTTATGTTCAAATTTTCTGCTGCTGGGATAGTTGCTTTTAGAATGTTTTGCCTATGCCTAGGGTTTTTAGATTCTCTTTGTTTTACTTTAGACTAGATGCTTCTAGGATAAGTTTGGGGGTGTGCCACCTTAAACACTCATTGGGGACAATGAGTAGTTGAAGTTTGGGGGAGGCCACCCTAGGCCTAGGAACATTCCTCTCTTCCTTAGGACATAAGCATTCTTCTTCTCCTAAAAAAAAAAAAAAAAAAAAAGTGAAAAATAGAATTAAGAGGGGAGTCTTTCTCAAGTTGCTGAGTAATCAGTGCCAAGTGTGTAAACCACAAGTGGCATTGCATCAAAAGGCAAACCAAGGGGAGACTCCACCTAAGTAAAAAAAAGGGAAAGAGGAGAAATAGGGGAAGAAGAATGTATGCTTGGGAATTATAATCTTGTGGCTTAGATGTCCTATGTAAAAAGAAATCTGATCCTTAATGAGCTAAGCACAAGGTTGTAACTTCTAGGTTTGTCTAGGGAGATGAATGTATATCCAATGTAGTGATGCCAGGGTTTAGGTTGTTCTCTAAAAGTACTACTGTCACTGTTAATACTAAGACTGGCATGACTCTAAGGAATCCTAGACACATTAAAAATAAGCTAGAAGCATGTACTGAGTCTAGAGTAAAGCTTGGTAGAATTTGAAACCTTAGGGATAATAGCATGATATCATACAAGTAGTTAGATCAGTAGTAGGGGGTTAACAAAAGCAGTGGGTATAGTAGGCAGGTGAAGTCAGAAGAAGCTAGACAAGAGGTTAGTTCTAAACTTGGAAGTGTGTCACAGGACAGCATTGCTATAGACAAGAATATAAGGGAGTTAGTGAGTAGTTAAAGAAGAAGAAACAGCAGCCTAGGTAAGTCCTTAGTATGCTTGAGGACAAGCAAAGCCTTAAGTTTGGGGGTGTGTTAAGTCTCTGAAAGTGACTTATTTAGGACCCATTTAGCTTAAGAAGATGTACACATTTAGGTGTTTTTGTTAGCATTTAGCTTAAACCTATGCTTTAATATGAGAATTAGAAGAAGGTAGCTAATATAGGACTTGTGTACAATAGGTAGAAAAAGGGTTGAAAACCGAAGAAAAGAATGAAAAAATAACCATTGCAAATGAATTGCGGAATAATTGCGGTGACCGCAATTATTCAAGTTAAAACCGTAAGTTGGCTGATCTTTTTCTGTTTAGATCCGACTTTTCAGGGATTCGTCCTTTCTCCTCCATCCATTCTGATATACGACGTTGAAGATTGATGGTTCTCCTTGGCCCAAACGCACCTGCAAACTACTATAAAAGGGGGTCAAAGTCGGAGGTTCAGTCATCATTCGAAGCGCAGAAGTCTTCTTGCAGTCCACCATTTCCATCTGTTTTCCTTTGCCGTCTGTTGGAGTGAGAGTCTAAGCTTTTGGAATCGATAATCTGATAGGAAGGAGAGGAGATTCTTCTTCTCTCTCGATTGGATTCATCCAAGCAGGGCTGACTTCTCATCACCATCATTCGAGGCGACTGCCACGGAGTTTTCTAGCAGCCCTCTACTGTTTTCTGCTCTGTTCTTCTCAAATCCATTTCTGATCACTGTTGTTCTTAGTATAGCATTTCAATTATTGCATTTCGTTGTTGTCTGTCTTGAATTCATTTCTTTTAGAGTTTCCCTTTGTCATTCAAACACTTAAAGTAATCGAAGTATACTTCTGCATTTTACAGTTTTCATCTGGTTCTGCTACGGCTTTGGCTTGCTGTTTTAAGTACATTTATCTTCTAAGCATGTCTGTTTTATCTACCTTTTCTATTCTCCACATATCCATGAGTAACTAAAATCACTTAGGGGCATGCTAATGACAGAACTATAGGCTAAAAAACGTGAGTCAAGTAGGCAGATTAACACTCGAACATTGGTTGTATGTAAGCTTCATCCCACGGGCAATTTCGATTGGCCATCCATTTTGTCCAAAGAACTCCTAACCTCTGGAAGGAGTAAGAGTTCAGAGTCATATAATCATGCTAGCCTTTCATGGTAATCAGGAAACGGCCTAGGAATAGGCGTTTCCCTAGTACAAACTGAACACTCCTGTTTTAACAAGATGCTTAAGACCTTACTTTGAAGTCGAGTAAACTTGAGTCTCTCATGCATGGAATCGGACGATACTTGAGATAGAGTGAGTTTGATGTATAGAGAGTTGATCCAAAGCTTGATAATCGTAATAAACTGCCTATAGGATAGTCATTAGTAGCCCTTAATTCACCCTTTTAATCAGTTTCGCTGCCATTTAATTGCGGATTAATTGCGGTTCTCGCAATTCTGCTAGAACGCAGTCTGTGTAGCTGTTTTCTTCTTCGCTTATTGATTCCATCTCTTGTTCTTTGAGCCTGATTTTAACTTTAACTTGTTTATGGTATATTCCTTTACACATTCAGCAAAACTTAGGTAATTAAAAACCAATTTTATCCCCTCAAATTCATCCCATCTTTCTTAACAAACACACTTCGCGAATAGCTAAAAATGAGTCTCTGTGGAAAAAACGAATGAAATATACTTACTACTTGCTGTGAGACCATGTATGCTTGCATGTTCTAAGTGCTCTCTCTACCCTTTTGCATATTTATCTTTACACATTGAGCACGCAACAACGACCACCACCACGAATCATCAGGCATCAGGAAATCTGAGACCGTAGCTTGAAGATGACTAGCCGCGTCATACAAGATACGATCACTAATCCTCGGAAGAATAGGACCATCAGGCAGCCAGGGGTCAACCCACATACGGCACCTCCGGCCATCTCCAATGGAAAACCGGACAAGCGGACGAAATTGGTCACGAAGCCCCATAATCGCCTTGAGGCACCAAGACCACTGAGACGACACAGAAACTGTCCAAAGAGAACGTCCGCGGAGAATATACTCCTCAATCCAAGCGACCCACAGAGAACCAGAGCGAAGCAGAAGGAGCCAAAGAAGCTTCATAACAGCTGCCGAGTTCCAAGACTGGATATGACGAATACCCAAACCACCCTCACTCTTCGGCAAACAAATGTCATCCCAAGCTACCTTAGCCCCCCCTCGACCAGAAGGACAACCTTTCTAGAGGTAGCACTGAAGCAAACTCTCAACCTTTTGGACCACACGAGCAGGCAACACAAAGACACTAGCCCAATAGACCTGGAAGCTCTTGAGAACCGACTAAATAAGCTGCAACCTACCCGCATAGGAAAGGGCCCTAGCAGTCCAACTACCAATCCTGGAGGTGATCCGATCAATCAGAGGCTGGCAATCACGAGAAGACAGCCGACCTGAGAGAAGAGGGAGACCTAAATAACAGACAGGCAGAAAAGCAAGAGGCACACCCATGAACTCAGCAAGGCTGTCAGCAATCGGGACAGTAACCCCCGCACAGAACATCGAGCTCTTAGCGAAGTTAGCCACTAGGCCCGAAAGCTCCTGAAAGTGATGTAAGGTCTGCTGAACAAACCTCAAAGAAGTCCTATTACCCGCAGAGAAGATCATCAAGTCATCCGTAAAGCAAAGATGGGTAAGCTTAACCCTCTCACACTTGGGATGAAACTCAAACTCAGGCGGAGAGGCATTCAGCAGACGCGACAAGACTTCCATACACATGACAAACAGGTAAGGGGACAGGGGATCTCCCTGACGAAGACCCCTCCTACCTGCAAAGAAACCCTCAGGGGACCCATTCACCGAAATGGAAAACATAGGAGAAGTAACGCAAGCCCGGATCCAGTTGACAAACTGGCAAGGCGTGCCAATCGAGAGCAGCAAGCCAAAAAGAAAATCCCACTAGATAGAATCATAAGCTTTCTGCAGGTCAACCTTCATCACACACCGCGGGCTCCCCTTATTAAGGTGGTACCCCCCAACCAACTCCTGGCAGAGCAGGATGTTATCCACAATACTCCTCCCTTGAACAAAATCGCTTCTGCAGGTCAAATATGCTTCTTCGGGATTCAATTTGGTGAAGATTTGCAAGAACTCATTTTCATGAGTTTTTGGTTGCTGTTTTCATCTTGAACCTTAGATGTTCTGTAACAGATCTCCATTCCTTCATCCTTCTTTTTCATTTGATTTCCTTTCCTTTTCTCTTTCGAATGGTGTCCCACAACACCGTTGCACGACGCCGAGGATAACGGGACTACCAGAGGTGGTCCTCGGCGCGTTTGTGATAAGAGGCTCGAAGAGTTCGTGATGAGGAACGGTCGGCGGAACGCGAAGAAATATTTAGAACTACAAGGGTATGTAATTCTAATTTTTCATTTATTTCCGTCGTTCGAGCATGTTTTCTATATCGTTAAATTGATGAAATTATAGTTTCATCGATCCAAAATCGCTTCCGTTGCGTATAACGCTCCATCAATTGGTATCAGAGCGGTTTTTTAATTAACTCAATTTGCATCAATTTAAGCTTGGTGGATATTTAATTAAGAAATTATTTTTGAATGGACGTCTAAAGTGAAAATCGATTTTGGCATCGTTTCTTTTTTAATTTCCTAATTTGTAATTGCTCGAGAATGTATGGGCTTTATTGTGTGCTGAAGCGTATGTATTTTTAGAGTCAATAGAGTCCATATAGGTTTCTTTGTGAAATAAGCTCGAGTTTTGAGCTCTCCGAATTGTTCAGTGTTAAGTTCAAATTCGTTTCAGGCGGTACAAATAAGAAGTTCGAAGAAATTTTGACCGAAGCGTTCGGGGGAGCAAGCTTGTCAAAGGCGGAACAAAGAGTTTGAAGTCCGCTCAGGATTTAGCTTGTTTATCAAGTTTGTAATAAAATAGTTATTTCTTGCTAAATGCCAAAATCGATGCACTTTAGTGTGTTTAATTAATTATGCATTGTGAATGTTGGGTTTTATGTCCTAAAACTCGTGGTTTGTAAACTGAATGTATATTCTATTTTGCAATAAAGTTGTTATTGAGGTTTATTCATTAAAGTTGTTATTGAATAAAGTAAATTGTGTTTACTTTTAACCTATCTCCAATAATTTAAGAACCCATGGCTATAAAATGTACACTTGAACTTCATGTGGTGACATGATTGTGGATCAAGTTCGAGTGATAGCCAGAATAGTGTATAATATAGGGATATGGTTGGGTACCTTATCCTGGGGACACTATTGGACGCGGCCCACTTTGTATAGTACAAACGATGTAATCCGAAATCGTTCATGTGGAGACATGCGAGTGAGGGCGTACTGTGCAATGAGTTTGCATAAGACTGAACTGCGAAAGAAGTCGCTCTTTCTTTATAACTTCGTTTACTGTAAAGACCGACTTTTTCATATGATGACCTAGGTAACTCGATCTGAATCCTGAGCACGCTATGAACTCCTGTTTATTCGGCTTTATCCTTTGACTTGTATGGGTGAGAGTGGCCCGAGATCGCCAACTCAATAAGCCTACCATCTTGGGGATAAGACCGGGTAGGTAGTTGGGAACATAGTCCTGCGAGATGGAATTCACTCCTACCCGCCTTGAGGGATTAGTAGAGAGGTTGTTCCTTTAAGTGATGACTCCGGGTTTTGAACTAGGGATCCCACCCTCTCATTAGCCCGAGAGGGACTTGGTATAGTGATGAGATCACTTACCAATCGGTTTGGTGGTTGGACCACAAACCAATAGTTCATTAGAGGATCAGTGGGACTTATGGAACAAGATGTAATTACGGGGGCAAAACGGTTATTTTGACCCAGCTGTAATTACGAACGACCTGTGAAGGATCGACTTACTGATGATGGTTATATCAAGAGGAAAGAAATATATCTACGATGAGGAGAGTGCAACCCTTGGACTTTAGTGGAGTCTCCGGGGGTTAACGAATGTTAGTTAGCTTGGCTAAAGAGTTTGGCCGGTTAATGTCGTATCGTTGGAGCTCATGATCTGTAGGTCCTTTAGGTTCTCCTGGCTTGCTCGGATTAAGCCGTGTAACAATATGAGAGAAAAAGAATTTGAGTTTATTCAAATTCGTTTTTGGAAGAATGATGACATATTTAAATATTATTTAAATATGAGATCGGTCTAAAACATGAATAGGGATTCATGTGTGATGATTCAGTTTAAGAAACCAGGATTAGTCTTATTATTTAATTAATATTTGATATTGAATTAAATAATAATATTAATTTTGGAACACTTGGTTGAAGACTAATCCATCCAATTTGAGGTGTCATGCTAAACAAAGAGCTTGTTGCATGTAAATTGCCTATAAATTGGATGAAGTTCAAATGGTTCGAGGTTGATGATTTTTCAAAGAGTTTGAACATTTGGTTGAGGGTTGATGAAGAGTTCATGTTACTTGAGAAGTTAGAAATCTAAGTGTTAGATATTTCTCACAAAACCCTCATCACATTCACCTTCCCGTCTTCATCTTCCAAACTTTTTCTTTCATAAAGGAGTCCCACCACTCTGTTGATCGGGCCGAGGATAGCGGGACTACCGGAGGTGGTTCTCGAGGAGTTCGAGGGAAGCTTCGAAGGGTTCGTGAGGAGATTCGAGCATTGAAATAGAAGAATTTCGAACTACAAGAGGTTTGTTTTCTTTTTCTTTTATTTCAAAGCTTTGAGCATGTTTCTTATTTAGCTAAATTGATGAAATTAGAGTGCCAATTGATCCGTCTCGCTTCCGCTGCGCTACATGCGCTCCATCAATTGGTATCAGAGCGTTTTTTTGGCCACTCAATTTGCATCAATTTATGCTTGGTGGATATTTTTTAAGAAATTGTTTCCGTTGGGCGTCTAAAGTATTTTTCCGGTTTTGGCATTTTTTTTTAGATTTTATTTGTACTTCGTTTTGTAATTGTCCGAGCGTGTATGAGCTTTAATGCGTGAAGAAGAGTCTATAAAAAATTCGGAGTCATCAGAGTCCATATAGGCTTTCAATTCGAAGACAGAAGCTTGGGTGTCGAAAAAAACAGCATGCTGTTTTTTTCCTGCAAAATTCGAGCACAAAACCGGTTCAGTGGAAGGTGGAAGAAACGGTCCAATTCGGTCCTCGGACGGTCCGGTTCACTGAATGTCAGACCGGTTCCGGGTTCTTCACCCTCTGACGGTTCAGTTCAGCGCTCGTGTGGTCCGGTCCGGGTCGTTATTGGTCCGGACAACTGTTTTGGACCGGTTCAGCTTATTTGAAGCTTGTAGTTGCTGTTTTTTTGGCCGGTTCAAGGAATTCAAGCTGGTCCGTGGCGGTTCGAAGGGTTCGGAAGCGTCTCAACCTAGTTTATGAATTATTATTGTAATAATTTAGTTGCTTGCTTGCCCGTGATGCCAAAACCGATCAACTTTAGTGTGTTTAATTAATTATGCATTGTGAATGTATGTTTTAATTAAAGTATCTTGTATGTGCATAAAGTATGCCATATAGATTTCAAATCTCACCATAGGAAGCATGTTGCATGCATTGAAAGTATAATATAAGTGTTATGTTGTATAGTATGCATGCTTAATTCATG
Source organism: Herpetospermum pedunculosum (assembly GCA_028017165.1). Lineage (NCBI taxonomy): Eukaryota > Viridiplantae > Streptophyta > Magnoliopsida > Cucurbitales > Cucurbitaceae > Herpetospermum > Herpetospermum pedunculosum. The sequence goes on from CM051529.1 coordinate 37,049,163, forward strand.
AGAATTAATATAACTGTTATATTAATTTATGAATTGGATGTTGTTTGTTTAAAAGTGTAATTGATATAAGTGTTATATTAATTGTGAAATTAAACATATAACATAGTTGCCTTAATTGAATATAATTGTTATATTCTTGCTTGGGAAGCATGTTATAAAATGAATGTAATGGTTATATTCTAGCTTAGGAAACATGTTATAGAATGTCTTTGTTTTATAAAGCGTTGTAAAATGAGATAGACATTTAAAATCTATAACAAAGATAAATACATGCTCATTCAGGGTTAAAGAATTCCAATGCGATTAGGAATTTAGTATCAATCTGTTTTAATAGTTAAAATAGGTCGATATCTTGTAAAGCTAAGGTTACAAGAGAACTCACCCAGTGAGATCCTGTACTAAGTGATATGGTAATAGGATTTTTGAATATCCTATAAATTTCGGGGTGTCGAGTCCCGCCAAAATAACATTTATAATTCCGCTACAATTGAGCTTTGCAGCTAGTGGTAGTCGGGTCGATCCGCAGGGAACCTAAATTATTTTCTCCTAATTAATTTCTATTTGCTGTTTAATTAACTAAAAGAACAAAATAAAAGGATAAATAAAAGGGGGATTGCTAACGGAAAATTAAAGTAGGCAAGCAAACTAGCTAACGGAAGAATTGAACTAAGTACATGTAAACTAGCTAACAAAAAATTAAATAACGGAAAAGTTAAATAACGGAAAAATTAAACGTAACGCGTGCTCCTAATTTGAGTGTCGGGATTGACTTTGATGCGACTCGATTCATTGGGATTCAAACGTACTTAGCAAGAGCATAATTAAACACGAAACTACTAATACAAGTAACCCAAATAATTAAATAGAAACGTGGAGGAAGTAGACCGTTCTTTAATTAATCTAAGATGATTAATCCTAAATTAAATAAAGAATAGAGACGAATGTTAAATTCTATTTAAACGTGGCAATCAATCAACTGGGGGCCGACGCCGCCCATATTGATTAATTGACAGTAACGGCTACGACAGATGTTTAACCTGGAAGCCTAAGTTAATATTCCGATTTATCTATTTCTTCAAGATAAGTTACAACCAAGATCAACAAGGAAGCCTATGTTACCTATGACCCAACTTATCCATGTTACTTGGCGATTAAGAGAGGCACGACATCATAATCTTTAACTAATGAATCATGCTTGAAATCAAAGTCGTCTACTCCTATCAATCAAACATGCTCATATGATATTCTTAGAAGAAAAAGATTGTCCAATCAGTCATGCTAAGTTACGAAATTAAGAACAAACCCTCATAAATCGCATCAAAGACACCCTAAACTCAAATTAGAGCACTTATCTTAGCCAAACGTGATGAAAATTGATCCAAAATTGCCCCAAAACTATGGAATTTAGTGAAAAACTCACCAAACCCGAGGCCAAATATCCCAAATCGATTTTTGTCTCTCCCAAGTGAATAGTGCGACCAAAAAATTAGGTCTAAATGCTTAAAAAGCTGGAAAAAATTGAATTCTGGACCTAAATTGGCCGCGCAGGGGTCGTCTGGGCGCTGAGGCGGGCGCGCGGGTCGCTGGCGGAGCGCTAATGGGCCGAAGAGGCCGCGCGCGCATGGGCTGGAGCTGTGTTGACCAAGGGCTGTTGACTTTTATAAAAATGAAGGAAAATCCTAGATCCACCAAGATTTAACCTGGGCACCCCCATTGTCTTGGCAAACCCTACACCATTAAATCATTAATCGATTTTGAGTTAAGGTTAGATTAATAAATTAATGTACTATAATCACTCAAAACGGTTAATTAATAAAATGCTCTAAAATATTCATTTAAGCTCTTAATTTACGCAAATGCCCGATTTACCCCTTAAAAATTAAATTATACAAAATATATCAATTAAGCCCAAATAATTATTCAAATTTACAAGACTTAGGAGCTAAATATTAGCACTTTTGGAGTGCTATAAAAACCCCCAAGCTATATCTTGCTAGTCCTCGAGCAAGGAAAACTCTAAACTAGCTTCTAAGAATGAAATTGCATGCAACGACTCTAACCTCAATGCTTTAAAAAATAAGGCACTTACAACAAAAGAGAACAATTGATTGCATGCATAAGCTAAGAACATTTCAAAAATTAAACTGCTACTCCCCTACGTGCGTGTGTAATTAGCCAACCTCTTCTACCTCTTATAGACTCGGAAAAACCATATGCAACTCTACATCTCGTTTTCCCCCTACTTCTAGCAATAAAGAACAGTCTACGACTTTTCAACAATCAAGAGAGTAACAAATTAAAAGGCCTAAATTTTCTTTTTCTTGAGTACTTTGTACTCTTTATTTTCTTTAAACTACCACTTTGTTTTTTACTTTTTCTTCTCCAAGAGAGCCTAACATGTCAAACTTGCCTTCGTTCCAGCTTACCTGCAGTTCCACTGCACAACGTATCTGACTACGAGCAAGCTTCACATTTTTAAGGACTAATGCTCACTTCTTAACGTGCACTTTAAGAAGGAGGAGCACCTTAGGAGCTTTTATTTTCATGCTTTTTTTTTTTTTTTTTTTTTTTTTAGGCAATAGCTTCGCTATATCACGATTAATTTAATATAACCTATCATGCATCAAGCCTTCCTGCCTTTCGGGGTGACAACAAGATTTCATGCAACATAAGACAATTCTAAGCCTATAAAACCAATAATAGGATGCTACGTGCTCGATAGATGCAAGGGAGCAACATAATTGTTTTTGAAAAATGCTCAACATCCACATACAATCTCATGCTTTTCTAGATATGCAAATACGAAGAATTTAAAAGCATTTCATAGATTGTCCTCATCGAACAACATGCAACAGCAGACCAAAGCACTTCTAATTCAGAATTTCCAAAACTCAACAACTTCAGAAATCCAACAAACTTCTCCACCCCCAACCTTCAAAGGATACATAGTCCACTATGTATCACACATCAGACTAAGCGGTTAAAATTACAAAATTGAAGGGAACAGAAAACCTCCCCTGAATTTTATTAGGTTGGTGGTTGGAGCAACGCAGTCCTTGCCCAAATATCTCGTTCCCTAGGCCACAAACCCCTACAAAAAGAAAAACAAATAAACTAAGCTAGGAAAAATAAAAACTGAAAGTAAAGACAAGAATTTAAGAACACATGGGTTGCCTCCCAAAAAGCGCAATTTTTTAACGTCGTTATGCTCGACGTGTTCTTCACTCTGTCAAGGTACATAAAAATTCTCGTATTTCTCTGGCCTCTTCTTCCTCGAATCAACAAAACCTGCTAAGATAAGCAAGCTCTTCGACTTTTGCAGGCAGTCGGAGAGAGTTATTTTTTTTATTTTTTTAATATATGGAAAAAATAAAGACTCAACAGACTGAAATAAAACAAAGTAAGACTCAACAGACTCGACAGAAAGTAAAGACTCAACAGACTTAGGCGAGTAAGGAAGAAAGCATGCATCAATAGAGGAAATTTCAGGAAATAAAACAGAAAGAGACTCGTCAGCCTCAATCTCTATCACCTGGACCTCCTCCAAGGGACTAGGCTCGACCTCTTCCTTAATCCCGCCGATCTCATCTTCGTATGGCGGAGCAATCGTGATTTCTACTTTGCGGCGGGGGTGTAGTTCCTCGAGCATAAAATCAATCTTCTCCTTCATTTCTTCACACACTAGATCACTAGACAGGGAGGATTGATTCTTTAACTCAGGATACTCTTGTGCGGGGTAGGCATCGAGAAGACCGGTTTGTGGTGACTCGGGACATGTGTAGGAAGTATGACCCCCTATTGAGCAAGTACAACATTTTGCTCTCGCATGTGTTTCTCTAACAAACGTCCACCAAACCTCGGAGTGCAGCTTACCCATTTGCCTCTTAGGAGCCGTTTGGTTGGCGTCTTTGAGGGTGGGCATCAGGATGAAAATGGCTTTCTGATGGCCATTCCCACGTTTGGTTGGCGTCTTGGCATTTATGCCCGGGCATAGTTGTAGCCCAGGCAACAAAAGTATTGCTTTCTGATGCCCTCCATTTTAGGCGACTTTCTCCGAAAGTCATGGTGATGCCTTGTCCAGGTATGTCTTCTTCTTCCCATTTTTTTTTTTAAATATTTTTCTTCATTCTTTTTTTAACAACGTTCCTTCTCCCCAAATATTTATTTATTTATTTATTTTTGGTTAAATTCATTCCAATCTCTGAGAGCTCTATGTAATTATTATTAATTTTTTTTTTGTTAAATCGATTTCAGTAGCTTCTTGATTTAAGATGTGCGATAGCTATGCGATCACATATGTTGGTGTGCGGTAGCTATGCGATCGAACAACAACATATGCGATAGCTATGCGATCACACAACAACCTATGTTACCTATGGCCCAACTTATCCATGTTACTTGACGATTAAGAGAGACACGACATCATAATCTTTAACTAATGAATCATGCTTGAAATCAAAGTCGTCTACTCCTATCAATCAAACATGCTCATATGATATGCTTAGAAGAAAAAGATTGCCCAATCAGTCATGCTAAGTTACGAAATTCAGAACAAACCCTCATAAATCGCATCAAAGACACCCTAAACTCAAATTAGAGCACTTACCTTAGCCAAACGTGATGAAAATTGATCCAAAATTGCCCGAAAACTATGAAATTTAGTGAAAAACTCACCAAACCCGAGGCCAAATATCCCAAATCGATTTTTCTCTCTCCCAAGTGAATAGTGCGGCCAAAAAATTTGGTCTAAATGCTTAAAAAGCTGAAAAAAAATGAATTCTGGGCCTTATATGAAAGTAAAAGAAAAGAAAAGAAGATGGAGAGAAAAAAAAAATACTCATGAGACCGACATTTTCATTTGATGGCCAAGGTAACTCGATCTTAATCCTGAGCTTACTATGAACTCCTGCTTATTAGACATTATCCTTAGACTTGTATGGGTGAGAGTGGATCATTAGCGCCGACTCAAGAACTTATCATCTCAGGGATAAAGTTCAATAGGTAGCTGGGGACATAGTGTAGCAAGATTGGAGTTCACTCCTAACCCGCTCTTCAGGGTTAGTAGATAGGTTGTTCCCTTAATAGCTGACTCTGGGGCTTGAACAATGAGCGCTCACACTCTCATGTGATGAAAGTGTTAATTGATTTGTTGGTTGGACCACATAACTATTGTTCATTAGAGATGTCAATGGTACTTAAGGAACAAGACGTAATGTAGGGGTTAAACGGTTTAAATGACCCAACTGTGATTACGAACAACCTGTGAAGGGTCGACTTGCCCGTGACAGTTATATCAGAGGACATAATATATCTACAGTGAGGAGAGTGCAACCCTCGGACTATAGTGGAGTCTTCGGGGGTTAACGAATGTTGATTAGTTCGGTTAAAAGGGTTTTGACCGGATAATCTCGTATCGTTGGAGCTCATGATCTGTGGGTCCTTTAAGTTCTTCTAGCTAGCTCAGATTACGCCGTGCAACAGTTAAAAAGGAAAAGAAAAAGAAAAGAATTTGAATTGTTCAAATTCGGCTTGTGGAAGAATGATGAACATATTTAAATATGATTTAAATATGAGAATGGCCTAAAACATGAAATAGATTCATGTGGTAAAAAAGTCGATTTTCGAAAAATCGGGTTTACTCATATTATTTAATTAATATTTGATATTGAATTAAATAATAATTATTAATTAAAAAGTTTAATTAATAACTATATATATATATATATTGTTGGGATTTATGTCCTAAAACTCGTAGTTTGTAAACAGTTTGAATGTAATTATTCTATTTTGCAATAAATTATTATTGAGATTTATATTCAGTAAAGTTGTTATTGAATAAAGTGAAATTGTGTTTGTATTAACCTATGACAATAACAAACACCCATGGCGACAGTGTGAGTACTTGAGCTTCATGTATGACATGAATGTAGATCAAGTTCAAGTAGACAACCAAAATGGTCTATAGTATATGGATAAGGCTGGGTACCTTATCCTGGTAACACTATTGGATGCGGCTCACTTTGTATTGTACAAAACGATGTGATCCGATATCGTTTCATATGGAGACATGTGAATGAAGGCGTCCTGTGCAATGAGTTTGCATAAGACTGAACCGAAAAATCAAGTCGCTCTTTCTTTATAACACCGTTTACTGTAAAGACCGATTTTTTTTCATATGATGACCTAGGTAACTCGATCTCAATCTTGAGCTCGTTATGAACTCCTATTTATTCGATCTTATCTTTTGACTTGCACAAGTGAGAGTGGCCAGATCGCCGACTCAATAAGCCTATCATCTTGGGGATAAGAACGAATAGGTAGCTGGGGACATACTTTTGCAAGATGGAATTCACTCCTACTCGTTTTTAGGGATAGTAGAGAGGTTGTTCCCTTAATAGCTGACTTCGGTTCTTGAACAAGGGTACCCACTCTCTCCTGGCCCAAGATGGATCTGATTTGTTGGTTGGACCACAAATCAATTGTTCATTAGAGGTGTCAGTGGTACTTAAGGAACAAGATGTAATGCAGGGGTTAAACGGTATTTATAACCCACTGTGATTACGAACGACTTGTGAAGGATTAACTCACTAATGATGGTTATATCAAGAGGACACAATATATCTATAGTGAGGAGAGTTCAACCCTCGAACTATAGTGGAGTCTTCGGGGGTTAACAAATGCTGATTAGTTTGGTTAAAAGAGTTTAACCGGATAATCTCGTATCGTTGAAGTTCATGATCTGTAGGTCCTTTAAGTTCTCCTGGCTAGCTCGGATAACGTCATGCAACAATTTAAGAGAAAAGGAAAAGGAATTTGAATTTGTTCAAATTCGGGTTTTGGAAGGATGTTGGACATATTTAAATATGATTTAAATATGGTAATGGTCTAAAACATGAATAAGATTCGTGTGCAAAAAGTCAATTTTCTGAAAATCCGATTTGGTCATATTATTTAATTAATATTTAATATTGAATTAAATAATATTATTTTATTAATTAAAAAGTTTAATTACTATTTATTATTATTTAAAATTAATTTTGAATTATTTTTAAATAATAATAAAACTTTTTGCATGTTAGACATCTGTTTTTATAAAAACTTAAAAAACTTAATGATTAAGTTTTTTTTAAAAACTTCTTATCTCAAAACTATTTATATATATAAGTTTTTTTTTGATAAGACAGGAGAGGTTGAGAGATTTGAGTTTGTTATTAAAAAAAAAAATTCTGAACTTTGTGAGTTTTTTTTAAGTTCTGTGTATGAACTTTTGAAGTTCATACTTAATTTTTTTTTTTTTTATAACTTTCGCTGAAGTTTTTTTTTCTCTCCTTCTTTTCTTTTCTTTTACTTTCGGAGTCCCACAACTCCGTTGTTTGACGCCGAAGATAGCGGGACTACCGGAGGTGGTTCTTGAAGTGTTCGTGGGTAGATTCCAACGACGTAGTTGAAATATTATTAGAACTACAAAGGTATATGTTCTAATATCTTTTATTTTGTTGTTTTCAACATGTTTCTGTTCTGTTAAATTGATGAAATTAGAGTATCAATGATCCAAATCGCTTCTGCAGCGTTATGCGCTCCATCATATATATATATATATATAAGTTTGCCAAGAAGAGAGAAATATAGAAGTTTTTTTTTCTTTTTCAATTGAATGTTTCTTTGAAGGGGTACACGTTTATATAGAGAAAGAAAAAAAAATTCAAGTGTTGAAATTTTGTTCTCTGAACCCCTTTCTCTCTTCAGTTCTTCTTCATCATTCTTCATTTCTTTTTGGTTTTCTCTTCTTTCGAAGTCCCACAACTCGGTTCCTCGGCGCCGAGGATAGCGAGACTACCTGGGGTGGTACTCGGGGCGTTCGTGAGAAGAGGCAGAAAGAGTTCGTGACGAGGATAGAGCGGAGGAGCTTGAAGAAATTGGAACTACAAGGGTATGTATTATAAATTTCTTAATTCCGTCGTTTTGAGCATGTTTTCTATTTGTTAAATTGATGAAATTTGAGTATCATCGGTCCAAAATCGCTTTCCGCTGCGCATACCGCTCCATGACTTATCCTTTGAGTTGTATGGGTGAGAGTGACCCGAGATCGCCGACTCAATAAGTCTACCATCTTTGGGATAAGACCGGGTAGGTAGCTGGGAACATAGTCCTGCGAGATGGAATTCACTCCTACCCGCCTTGAGGGATTAGTAGAGAGGTTGTTCCCTTAAGTGCTGACTCCGAGTCTTGAACTAGGGATCCCACCCTCTCATTGGCCCGAGAGGGACTTGGTATAGTGATGAGATCACTTACCAATCGGTTTGGTGGTTGGACAACAAACCAATAGTTCATTAGAGGATCAGTGGGACTTAAGGAAGAAGATGTAATTACGGGGGTAAAACGGTTATTTTGACCAAACTGTAATTACGAACGACCTATGAAGGATCGACTTACTGATGATGGTTATATCAAGAGGACAAAAATATATCTACGGTGAGGAGAGTGCAAACCTTGGACTTTAGTGGAGTCTCCGGGGGTTAACGAATGTTGGTTAGCTTGGCTAAAGAGTTTTGTCGGTTAATCTCATATCGTTGGTGCTCATGATCTGTAGATTCTTTAGGTTGTCCTGTCTAGCTCGGATTAAGCCGTGTAACAATATGAGAGAAAAAGAATTTGAATTTATTCAAATTCGTTTTTGGAAAAATGATTGACATATTTAAATATGGGATCGGTATAAAACGTAAATAGGGATTCATGTGTGATGATTCGGTTTAAGAAAACGGGATTAGTCTTATTATTTAATTAATATTTGATATTGAATTAAATAATAATATTAATTAATTAAAAAGTTTAATTAATTAAAATTTATTTGGTTTATTAAAATTAATTATGAATTAATTTTAAAATGACAAAATATTACAAGTTCAATTTGAATAATAAAATATTTAAATATGTCCATCATTCTTCCAAAAATGAATTTGAATAAATTCAAATTCTTTTTCTCTCATATTGTTACACGACTTAATCCGAGCTAGCCAGGAGAACCTAAAAGACCTATAGATCATGAGCTCTAACGATACGAGATTAACCGGCCAAACTCTGTAGCCAAGCTAACCAACATTCGTTAACCCCCGAAGACTCCACTAAAGTCCAAGGGTTGCACTCTCCTCGCCGTAGATATATTTCTGTCCTCTTGATATAACCATCATCAGTAAGTCGATCTTTCACAGGTCGTTCATAATTACAGCTGGGTTAAAATAACCGTTTTACCCCCGTAATTACATCTTGTTCCTTAAGTCCCACTGATCCTCTAATGAACTATTGGTTTGTGGTCCAACCACCAAACCGATTGGTATGTGACCTCATCACTATACCAAGTCCCTCTCGGGCCAATGAGAGGGTGGGATCTCTAGTTCAAGACCTGGAGTCAGCACTTAAGGGAACAACCTCTCTACTTATCCCTCAAGTCGGGTATGAGTGAATTCCATCTCGCAGGACTATGTTCCCAACTACCTACCCGGTTTTATCCCCAAGATGGTAGGCTTATTGAGTCGGCGATATCGGGCCATTCTCACCCATACAAGTCAAAGGATAAGCCCAAATAAACAGGAGTTCATAGCGTGCTTATGATTCAGATCGAGTTACCTAGGTCATCATATGAAAAAGTCGGTCTTTACAGTAAGCGGAGTTATAAAGAAAATGCGACTTGTTTCGCGGTTCAGTCTTATGCAAACTCATTGCACAGGACGCCCCCACTCGCATGTCTCCACATGAACGATTTCGGATCACATCGTTTGTACTATGTAAGGCGGGCCGCGTCCAATAGTGTCCCCAAGATAAGGTACCCAGTCTTATCCCTATACTATAGACCGTTCTGGCTATTACTTGAGCTTGATCCACAATCATGTCAAACATGAAGTTAAAGTATACAACCTATAGCCATGGGTTCTTTGTTTATTGGAGTTAGGTTAAAAGTAAACAGAATTCACTTTATTCAATAACAACTTTACTGAATAAATCTCAATAACAACTTTATTGCAAAATACAATATACATTCAGTTTACAAACCACGAGTTTTAGGACATAAAACCCAACAAACTCCCAGTTGGACTAAAACATCATTGGAGTATTACATGATGGATGAGAAAAACTGGAATATCAAATACATCCATGGCTTTTCTCCCACCGTGCTACTATACAACTCACAGTCGTAGACTCACTAGGTGCCCCTCGAACACTTTAGCCGTGAGGGACTTTGTAAACGGAGCAACAATATTGTGCTCCAAGGCGATCTGCATGACAATCACGTCTCCTCGTTGCACTATCTCCCTGATGAGATGATATTTCCGCTCAATATGCTTTCCACGCTTATGGCTTCTTGGTTCTCTGAAATTTGTCACAGTCCAAGTATTATCACAATAAAGTGTGATAGGGAAATTCATATTTGGAACAATTTCCAAATCCGTCAAGAACTTCCTAAGCCATACAACCTCTTTCGCAGCTTCGCAAGATGCAACATACTCAGCTTCCATGGTATAGTCAGCAATACAACCTTGCTTTATACTCCTCCATACTATTGCCCATTCGTTAAGAGTGAACACTGATCCCGATGTGGATTTCCTCGAATCCTTATCGGTTTGAAAATCAGAGTCAGTGTATCCTGTAAGGATCAAATCCTTCGCGCCATACACGAGCACATAGTCCCTCGTTCTCCGAAGATACTTGAGGATGTGTTTAACGACAGTCCAATGATCATATCCTCGATTGGACTGATACCTACTGACAATTCCCACTGCATAGCATATGTCGGGTCGTGTACATAACATGGCGTACATCAGACTACCGACTGCTGATGCATAAGGAATTCGTCTCATATCCTCAACTTCTTGAGGTGTCTTAGGACACTCTTCCTTCGACAGTTGAATTCCATGCCTGAAAGGTAACAAACCTTTCTTTGAATTCTGCATCGAATATCGTATCAACACCTTGTCGATATAAGATGCTTGAGACAGCGGTAGCGTTTTGTTCTTACGATTCCTTACGATTTGAATCTCTTGAACAAACTGAGCCTCTCCCAAATCTTTCATTTGGAATTGGGTCACTAGCCATTGCTTAATGTCAGTCAGAAACTGTTACGTCTCCAAAAGTGCATATTTTAGGGACTTATTGACCATAGAATTGTGTGAACTTTTAAGTGTTTTTGTTAGAATTTAGTCTAAACATGTGCTTATATATAAGAATTTATAGAATGAAGCTAAATCAAGAGTTATTTGTAAAACAAAGAAAAAAGAATAGAAAACAAAGCTAAAGAGTTGAAAATGATGTATTGCAAAAACATTGCGAAAACATTGCTGTCTCCGCAATGTTTTAAGTGGAATTTGTTAAGTTGTTCTAACCGTCCGCCGTTTTGTTGCGATCTTTCAGCCGCCCAATTTCTCCCCTGCTGCCACGTGGTGGGACGTCGTTCAGAATGGATGGTTCTTCTTGACTGAAGAGTACCTGCAAAGAGCTATAAAAGGAGGTCACGGGGGAAGGAGAACAACAAGCTGGAAGCGTAGAAATCTCATCTCAACACAGTCTTTTCTCCCTGTTTTCTCTTCCGTTTGTTGGTTTGAAGGTCTCAGCTGTTGGAGTCGATAATCTGAGAGGAAGAAGAGAAGATCTTTCTTCTCTTCTGATTGGATTCATCCAAGCAAAGCTTTCCTTCTTCCTTCATCCGAGGCGTTGGCAACGACGGGCTTCGCGCACACGATTTACTTGCTTTCTGTTACCTTCTGTCATTCCTTTGTTTCTGTTGTTGCTTGTTGTTTTAGCTTACTCCATTAGTTCATTTCGACGCTCTCTGTTTAGTCCTTTTCAGTTTACGAGTTATTTCTTTGTAAGTTTGAACCTTGTTTAAATCAAAGAAGTGTCTGACTGGTTTACGCATTCCTCGTTGCCTTTACTGCTACTGTTTCCTTTCATTTCCATTCCATTACTGTTAAGCATGCCTACATCATCTACTCTTTCCATTCCATCTTCATCCATGAGTAACTAAACCACATAAGGGTCTGCTAATGACGAATCTATAGGTAGAAGTACGTAAAACAAGCATGTAGGTTAGCTTCAAATGCATTGAATGTATGTGTGCTTCATCCCATGGGCAATTTCGATTGGCCATCCATTTTGTCCAAAGAACTCCTAACCTCTGGAAGGAGTAAGAGTTCAGAGTCGTACATTCATGCTAGCCTTTCATGGTAGCCAGAAAACGACCTAGGAATAGGCGTTTTCCTAGTACAAATCTTTAACTTGCTTTGATAAATAGATGCCTAAGCCTTACTTGGATATGAGTGAACTAAAGGATTTAATGCATGTAATCGAGAGATGCATGAGTATGATTTAAATTGATGCATGTTAAGTTGATCTACTGCAGAAGAATCGTATGAAACTATAGAGGAGTCGTTAGTTGACCTCGTTTCCACCATTCACCCTTAAAACATTGTTAGTACAATTGCTAGAAAATTGTTGTCTGCGCAATTTTCTTAGTTTAATTTTTGCCTTAGCCATTTTTTCTCAGTTTTCTGTTTTGCGATTTTATTGCTAGATAATTGCTTTCTCCACAATTCTTTTCTATCTACATTCAAGTTATTCTCTTTACTTGCCTTTGTTTATGCTTGCATATCTCGCACGTTCTTTATTAGTTAGGCACATTAATCCAAATTCTACCCCATTTAAACCATCCTTTCTAAATTAACATCTCACTTCGCTAGTAACTAAGAATAAATCTCTGTGGAAAATCGAATGAAAAAATACTTATTACTTGCTACAAGACCATGTATGCTTGCATGTTCTGAGTGCTCTCACATTGCATTTTTATTTACACATTGAGCACGCAACAAGTTTTTGGCGCCGCTGCCGGGGATTTTGTTTAGTGAACACGAGGTTTGTTAATTTAGAAAAAAAAAAACTTAATATCTATTGGAGCTAATCTTCTTTCATTTCTCTTACAGGGACTATCAAGCTAGTTTATGAATGAGTTTCCAAACCTCAACTCGCACAGAGAGAAACTCTGCAGGTGGAAAACGTATGTGTACGACAAAGTAAATGAATACGCTGCAGAACTTAATTGGAGGACGAGTTTGCCCACAACAGTTTGAAGAATTTTATCAGCCATGTGCTTATTGTGGGGATAATCATAACTTGGAGAATTGCCCAACATTGAATTATCAAGAGAGGCAATATCAACAAAGCTATGACAACCATTATTCGTACATGTGTGAACATGATCAGTGGCAACTCTCAAATAATTCTTGGAAAGAGCATGTGCAAATTGTTCATTATGAAGAGTTCCCCCAACATGAAGACTATCAACATTATGCCCCAACTCCAAATGAAGAATTATCACCCACTTTGGAGGCGCTATGGATAGAATTCATGGAAAGGAATGATGCATCCATGAGGAGAATGGATGTGCAATTAGCCCAGCTCACAAATAGCTTACAAGATCTACTTGCTATAGCAAAATCACCACCACCATGCCCTCAGATGTTCGATTTTTATGATGATGAACCCTTTGTTACCTTCGAATCTGAGAAGAGTGATCCAATGGAATCTCCATATGAAATGGTGGAGTTGGTGAAAGTTGAGGAAAAGGAAATTGTGTTGGATGAAGCCAAAGAGCCTAATGCGCTGCTTGAGGAACAAGAATTTGAAATGTCTGATGTTGCAGCAAGCTTCTCCACCAATGAAAGAGTTGAGCCACCACCACCACAAATGCTCCAGCTGAAGGAGTTAGAAAGAGATGTGCCAGAAAAAGAAGTCCCATCGCATCAAAGCTATGTTGTAGCAAATGTTGTAGAAACAAAACCAACGCACAGAAAGTACAAACCTTGGGATTTTATAACATGCAGTCTCTTTGAAAGAATCAACAATTTCAAGGTGTGGCAGAATGTCCGACCCCGTAAATCAAGACTTAAGTATCTTAAAGGAGCAGAAGTGATGCCTCGAAACATTGAAGAATATCCATATGAGGCAGATTGACAAGGGAGATTTCTGATCCCTAAACTCTTAAATTAGGATTTTATCATGCTTTGCTTAGATTTCGTATGTTAGGAGTAGTTTATTTTGGGAATGAAATATTTATTATGTGCCAACAATCATAGTCGTTTAGCATGAATTGATGATGCACTGTGGGCCTATAGAACTGCATATAAAACACCCTTAGGTATGTCTCCTTATAGGCTAGTGTATGAAAAAGCATGTCATCTTCCCTTCGAATTGGAAATCAAAGCCTTTTGGGCCTTAATGGAACTGAATTATTGCGTGACCGATGCGGGAACATTGCGGTCTCTGCAATTACATGAGTTAGATGAGCTAAGACATATGTCCTATGAAAATGCTAAAATGTATAAAGAAAAAACTAAGATTTGGCATGATAGTAGACTTAGGATCAAGGACTTTAAAAAAGGACAACATGTCTTACTATTCAACTCACGATTAAGATTATTTCCAAGCAAACTTAAGTCAAGATGGTCAGGTCCTTTTGTCATTACTAACGTTTTTGTTCATGGTGCTATTGAGATTCGAAACCTACACCAAAGGCAGCCTTTTATGGTAAATGGTGCAAGGTTGAAGCATTACTACGATGAAGGAGATGTGAAGACACTTTCGGTCTTCCTCCTATCTGAAGCTTGAAAACGAATCGAGAGGGGATGAGTGACCACTGTGCTCATCCGTCAGAAGGCTATGCCTTAGAGTTTTTCTTTAAGTATTTTTAGATTGTGTTTTGTTTGTTTATTTTTTGTTTTAATTACGGATTTTTGTTTTAATTAGGAGGATATTAATGGGAGATCTTTAAGAGGCAATGAAGGAGATGAATCGAGGGGAGAAGAAACACGAAGAAGATCTGGCAAAATCATAGATTTGGTTGCTAAATCAAGCAACTCAAATCAAAGTAAATACTAACGGCTAAGCGGATTAATTGCGGAGGATTTGCAGAGACCGCAACAGAAAATAGTCGTTGGAGAGTACTTGAGTACAAATAGCCGTCGTTGGGGGATCCCTGCCCTCTACGTTTTCTCAAACCGTTGGAACTTCAAACACTCAGCCTTTTTCTTCCTCTGCATTCCCCACATTCAGATCTCAAAGAAACATCAATGGTGTCAACACGAGCAGATCGATCCACGCCCAAGAAAGCGTCGCCTGACGCAGAGGAAGCTGTGAGGGAGGAGTTGCTTTCTTTAGCAGACGCTGATACTACGCAACCCTCACGGCCTCCGAAGCTACCTGAGCGAAGAAAGAAATGGAAGGTGGCGACTGAGGAAGCTGCTGGTCCTTCTGATCCAGTCGGAACACCCAAGAAAAGGAAGTGGAAGATTGCGGTGGCTGATCACCGGTCAGAAAGACTCCCAGCGTGGAAAGCTGTGGGAGTGGCCGCCCATCCTATGAGACGGCCCAGCAAAGCCCTGATCCTTCTCCACAGACGCCGGCGCCTGAAGCCCCATCTGAAGAGCACCAAGATTTGGTGCCAAGTGACGAGCCGGCGGAGGAAGATGAGGTATTTTCCCCCTTGCGGGATGTCAGTCCTGACAGCCCTGTGGAGAGGGGAAGCAAGGATTCCATGGACGAAACGTTGGGGGATTGTCTCCAACAAATAACCACTAAGGCACGCCTCAAGAAGAGGGCCCCTGTGATCGTGAAGGGAGAGCGACCGAAGGCCTCCAAACGAGCCAAGAAGAAGAAGAAGGTTGGAGCTGAACCTTCTTTCAAGAAGATGAAAATGGAAGACTCCGGGTCAGCCAAACCGAAGGACAAGGGGAAGAAGAAAATGTACCCCGAAGACGAGCCTCAAACTGTGAGGTACGTCTCTCAGGAAGCAGAGGCCAAGGGCCTCGAATTGAGGAAAAGAGACCTCCTCCATGAGCGAGGATTTCTTGATGCGTTGGCGCACCTGCCGCAATTCTTGCGCGCAGGGATCATCAACTATGGCTGGGAGGAGCTGTGCAGACCACCCATTCCCGCTTATCCTGACATGGTGTATGACTTCTACGCCAACTCGACGCACCCTGAAGATGGTCTGTCCATGGTGAGGGGAATCGAAGTCGACTTCTCGGCCAAGGCCATCAACGAAGCTTATGCTCTCAAAGGGCATAAGTACACTGATTATGCAAGAATCACCGAGTCACCCTCTGCGGCTGTCCTAGAAGAAGCCCTGCAAATCATAGGCAAACCTGAGGCGGCCTGGACAATTTCAAGGAATGGGAAGCACACGATGATGAGTGCGACCCTCAAGGACAAGGCAGCCGTCTGGTTCTCTTTTGTGCGCAGACGCATCTCCCCTGTGACCCACGAAACAACTATCAACCAAGGGCGATCACTGCTGCTGTATGCCATCATGAGGGGCCTCACCATAGATATTGGTAAAGTCATTGTCGCCTCCATCACCGACTGTTCAAAGAAAGCTAAGGGTCCTCTCTTTTTCCCAAACACCATTACTAAACTTTGCTTACGTGCAGGTGTGCCTATGGAGAGGAAAGAGAGGCAACTGGCTTACATCGGTCATCTGGAGCTGCCCACAGTGTTGAGGATGCGAAGGAGGGGCAACATGGAATTTGAGATGGACGGCTTGGCTGCTGCACAATCGCTGAACATGGCTTGTTTGATGGACCTGCAGCGCAAAATGGCTCAATGGGCCGAATATGCACAAGCTAGGGACAAAGATGTAGCTGACCAGCTGGGGTGCATATTCCCTGCCTTCCCCACTGACCTGTTGAAGCCATGGGCACCTCCTAGAGACAGGAGAAATGAGGATGAGGATGATTGAATGCCAGCATGAACGGCATTCGAGGGAGTTTTCTGATCCCTCTTGAAAAAAAAAAAAAAAACCCTGCTTTTCTGTGACTTGTGACCCTTGTTATCAATCAAATGCATAATCTGTTTTAATTGTTCTTTTGTGTGTTTAGAGTAGTTTAGTTAGTTTGTTGGTTTCTGAGTAGTTCGCTTAATTAGTTTCCCTGTTTTCAGTAGTGAATGATGCCTGATAATAGCATGCTAGGAGCCTTGATCACTCATAAAATTGCTCTGTATGTTTAATTGCGGATTCCTTGCGGCGTCCGCAATATTTGTTAGTTTTTTTCGCATGCTATTGGCTGAATTTTTGATGGGCTGTTTCTGTTTAAATTTCGATATTTGGCTGCTTTATGGACTTCACTATGTTATCTATCTGCTAAGCATGCTGGATGAGTCTTTTAGTACACCTTTGATAGTTTAAATTAGCTTCCTTTAGTGCTCAGCATGAACATCTATAAGCCCTTAAACATGTTTTTTACAAAAATTCTGCTGCTGTGTTATCTGCTTTGAGAAGGTCATTCTATGCCTAGGAGTTTTAAATCTTACTTTTTTTGCCTTAGACTAGATGCTTCTAGGACAAGTTTGGGGGGTGCCACCTCAGACTCTCATTGGGGACAATGAGGAATTTAAGTTTGGGGGAGGCAACCTCTAGGCCTAGGAACATTCCTCTCTCCCTAAGCATAAGCATTCTTCTTCTTTGAAAATATGATGAAAAGGAAAAAAATTTGAAAGACAAAAGAATAAAGAGTAGTGTCTCAATTGAGGTTGCTGCGTAATCAGGGCCATTTGTGTAACCCACAAGTGGCACTGCATCAAAAGGCAAACCAAAAGAGAGACTCTACTAGAAAAAAGAAAACAAAACAAAACAAGGAAAAAGGAAAAACCAAGGAAGAAGAATGTATGCCTATGAGTTATAGCTTATGTGCTTAGGTGTCCTCTATGAATGTGTTGGGATTTATGCTCTAAAGCCTCGTAATTAATTAATAATTATTTGATATAATTATTTTATTATTAATATTTGCAATTTATAATATTCATTATATAAATAAAATCCAAGGTTATTAGTGTAATCTTGAACTGTATGTAGTAGACATACGGGAGGATCATGTTCAAGTAATAACCTAAAGGGTCTATAGTATATGGATAAGGTTGGGTGCCTTATCCTGGTAACACTAATGATACGACCCACTTTGTAATTGTTACAAATGATTTGATCCAAATCATTCATGTAGAGACATGTGAGTGGGGGTATCCTATACAATGAGTTTGTATAAGACTGGACCACGAAATATATAATCTCTCTTTATAAATCCGTTATTTGAGAAGATTAGTATTTCACAGGATGATCATATGTGACTCGATCTTAATCCTGAGTGAGTTATGAACTCCTGCCTGTGAGGGCTCGTCCTTTGATTTGTATGGGTGAGAATGGCCTTTATAGCCGATTCAATAAGCCTACCATTTTGGGGACTTGACCAAATAGGGAGTTCGGAACATAGGTTTCACAAGATGGAATTCACTTCTTCCCATATAGAGAAAGTAGATGAGTAGTTCCCTTAAGTGCTGATTTCGGGACTTGAACAATGGGGCCTCACCCTCTCACTGGCCCGAGAGGGACTTGGTTTATGGTTGGATCATAAACAAGTTGTTCATTAGAGAATCAGTGGTACTTAAGGTGTAAGATGTAATTACAGGGGTAAAACGGACTTTTGACCCAGCTGTAATTACGAACAACTCGTGAAGGATCGACTTGCATGTAATGGTTATATCCATGGACACAACTTGTCTTACAGTGCATAAGAGTGCAACTGTAGGCCTATAGTGGAGTGACCTAGAGTTAATGAATGAAAGTCAATTAATTAATGAGTTTAATTAATTAATTTTGTATCATTGGAGCTTATAAATCTGTAGGTCCATAAGATCCCCTTGCTAGCTCATAGTAACACTAAAAGGATCAATTTGGTTGAAAGAAAATTTGAAATATTCAAATTAATATTTAATATATTTGATATATTAAATGTAGAAGAGTAAAATATATTTATTGTATTTGATACATTAAATATTAGAGAAAATAGTTTATGTATATGATACATTAATATTAAAAACTATATACTTATGTTATTTGAATGTGATTCAAATTGGTTTAAAGTATATTATAAAAGATTAATTTTATAATATTTGAATAAGATTCAAATAAATATAAAATACATATTTTAATATATTAGATATTAAAATGTATTTTATAAAATAAAATTAATTCCTAAAATCCTTATTATAAATAAGACATTTAGGTTTAGCCAAAAGGTTGGCAAAACACACCACTCACCCTCTGCAGAGAGAATTGTTCCCTCATTCTTTCAAAGAACTCCCACAAGCCTTGATCCCGTGTTTGTGTTCGAGTCATAGCGAGGAAGATCTCGTGGAAAAAGGAACACAAGAAGATGATTCATCAAAGGTAAAACATAATATGCTTAAACTTGTTTTAGTTTAATTCTAAATAAACCAAAGTAACGATTCCAAACGCTTCCGCTGCGGGGAATGAAGAGTTCATTCCCTTCAATTGGTATCAGAGCTACTTTATTTTTGTTCAGAATTAAAAATTCATGGTGGGTATTTGAATTTATTTTTCATATATGTGATATATGTAGTTTGCAAATTGATTGTTTAGGCATATTTTGGCATTAGTTTTATTGCTTTGATTAGATCAAATGTGAAACTCGAAAGAGATAGAAATTCTCTGTATTTTTTTCTGTATCATTTTTTGAAGCCATTACGGAATTGAAGATAGTGTAAAACGATTGTGGAATTGAAGCCATGAAGCCATTACGAAATTGAAGATTCATATTGTGTGAATCCTACCGAATTTCAGATTTGGAATGTTTGAAATGTCCAAAATAAAATCTAGAAATTTAAATTTAGATTTGGAATGTCTATAGATTTGATTTGGAATGTCCAAAATCAATTCTGTAGATTTAGATTCAGATTTAGAATGTTTGGAATGTCCAACATAAAATCTGGAAATTTAGATTCAAATTTGGAATTTGTATAGATTTGATTTGGAATGTCCAAAATCAATTCTGGAGATTTAGATTCCTATTTGGAATTTGGAATGTCCAAAATAAAATATGGAAATTTAAATTTAGATTTGGAATGTCTATTGATTTGATTTGGAATGTCCAAATTGAGTTATGGAAATTGGATTCAAATTTGGAAGGCTCAAGGAAAATTTTGAAGACCAAGATATGTCTTGGATTTAAATTAATGTAATTCAAAATTGCTTTCAATTTCTTAGGATATGCCAAATATGTCGGTCAATTTTGCTGTGTTTTTAATTTAATCATGCATGTTGTTTTAAATTTAATTATGCATGTTGATGTATGTTTTAAATTTTAATTGATTGCATAAAGTATGCCATCTAGATTAAAATCCCACCATAGGTTAAGCATGATCATGCATTTTAATTATTTTTAATATAAGTGTTATATTTGGAATATTATGATTAAAATGCTTTCTAATTTGATTAGATGATTTCCTAATATGTTTATATTTCCATATTTACAATATAATTGTTATATTTGGAAATTTTAAATTAGGATACTTCCTTTTATAATAGGAATCCATATTTTTCTAATATTGATTAGGATATCTTTTCCTAGATATAGTGATATCAGGGAAATCTTTTCCTAATAAGATTGAGAAATCTTTCCTAATTTTATTGGGAAATCTTTTCCTAATAAGATTGGGAAATCTTTCCTAATTTTATTGGGAAATCTTTTCCTAGATTGGAAAATCTTTATTCAGATATTTTATTGGGAAATCTTTTCCTAATAAGATTGGGAAATCTTTATTGAGATATCTTTTCCCAATAAGTATTAGGATATTTTCCCAATGAGCTTAGGATATTTTCCTGAGATTAGATTTTTTCTTTCCTTATTTAAAAGATAATTTAATTCTTTCTTTAAATAGTTTAAATATTTTAATTTAGTTTATCTTTTATTCTAATAAGATTAGAATATATGATAATCTTTAATTTTGTTTTAAAAGGTTTAAAATTGTTAAAAATTCAAGATTATCCATAAGGTGAATTAGTTTTTAATAGGATTAAAAACATTGCTTAAAATAAACTTAAGTTCATTAATCTAGTAATTAATAGTTAATTAAAGATTAATGAATTTGAAATAAAAATTGACTATAAGGGAACCCTGTCTAAGAAAGGTTACTCAGGTGAGGTACTTAAGTTGACTGAAAAGGAACACCTCTACCTAAGAACTGGCCTGGGGGTTGAATTAGTCAAATTTTATTTTATTTCATTAAGCAGGCTCATAATGTGATTAGTTTTAAATAGTTTAATATACTTGATAGTTCACATTAAAATCAATCCAACCAACATAAGGGTTATGAAAGGGTAGATTGAAAAACTTAGATAAATGAGATTAGCCTAATTTGTCTAAGTAATAGAAAACCCTATTTCATAATACTTAGTGGGAGAAAGACATATGACAAAATCACCCTACGGTCTCTACCATAGATTCACAACGTGAGATTCATGTGAGGCCTCGAGGCGGCTTTGGACCGTCCCCCTACGGAAGGTGTTTACATGGGTCAATATCAGGGTGAATCTCTTGAGAAAGTATTTTTAAATAGTAAGTGGGAAAGAAAATGTGTCAACATATCCTACGGTCTCTATCATTGGTTCACAACGTGAGATTCATGTGGGGCCTCGCGGCGGCTTTTGGACCGTCCCCCTACGGAAGGTGTTTACATGGGTCAATATCAGGGTGAATCTCCTGAGAAGGATAGGATTGTAATTTTATTTCCAATACTTGACCTACCCTACGGCGGCACTTGTTGGGATAAAATTATAGAATCTAAAATGATGGGTTACACTTACAAAGATATCATTGAGATTGTTAATGATTTTCTTGACCAAACTAATGGTAACTAAATGTTATAGAAATAAGAGTTATTTTGGGATAACACTTGGTTGAGATTGTCTCGGTTTAGTGAAGGAGCATTTGACCTACCCTACGGCGGCACTTGTTCTAACTCACTAAAGTATCATAACATTAGAAATTAATGTTTTAGGGTTCATTTATCAAATTGTTTGTTTTCTATGCTGAAATTGAATGAATATTGATGGCATGTTGTTAAATAATATTTTTTATATATATATTTCAATATTATGTCTATTTCTCTCAATTTTATTTTTCGTTGCTAATTTGTCAAATTGAGAAAATAATATCACTTGGAAAAATAATGTTAACACTATATAATGACAGTGTAAATTTTTTCTTTAATTTGTCTTTATTGAGAAACGTTCTCAAAAACCTGTTGCCAATGCTAATCGAATTGTTCGTGAAGCACATGATTAATAAATCAATATAACGAGATGGCTTATACAAATTTTATATTTGACATATTAGATGTCAAGCTAAGAAGATAAAGAAGATGACAACAACATATGAGATATTGTTGAAGTCAATAAAAGCTAGATTTAGATATTTATCTAAATAATCTAAAAAATTAAGTATTACCAAAATCCAAGAAAAGAAACCATATGACTGTAGCTAAAAGAAAATAGTTTCTAAATTAGCAAAGTAGTCATAATGAGAGGAATTTATGAAATACCTCTATGAGAAGAACATGGATAAAAGTAAATTTGATTTACTAGATTTTTTGTGGAAAATAATCATTACCACCTATATAGTAGATTCAGATCCACTATTTAGATTTGTTCTTCATTACACTTTATATAGTTCTTGGAAAATACTTAATGATGTAGAATGATCTCTACTTGTTGGCACCAGAAAACCCATCTCAATTAATGTAGTGGGAGACATTAAGATGTCCATAAAAAATAATTGTTATTTAATGCTGAATATGGTGTTTAGTACCATAGCAGAAATTCAATTTCTCTAACTTTATTACTAATAAAATGTTCATATAGTATGAATATTTTAGTACTAAATTTTTATTTTCAAAATTGTTTGAAAAGTTCAGCTGAAAAATAAGAATAATTTGTATGTGTTAAATTGTTAACATATAAAATACTACACAGTGAGATATTTAGGATTATAGAATCCAGAATATAAAGACAATTTATATTCTCCTAAAATATGATACTTGTCTTTGGCATTCAAGATTGATTCTGATCAATTTGAATAAAAAGACTACTATGAAGGGATTCTCTAAATGTTAGAGTTAATTACTTTATATGTCTTAAGATCTTGTCTTTCATGCAAGATAATCAATAGGTTTTTGTTGGAAAAGCCTACAGGCCAAAGAACACTGAAGAATATTTCATCACTCTAGCTGATGATTATTCAAGAAATAAGTATCGTAACCTAATGCAACATATGTCTGAATATTTTGAAAAGTTGAAGGAATATAAGACTCAAGTTGAAGGTCAATTAGGTAAATCTATCAAGACACTATGATCAGATCACAGTGAAAAGTATAGGAACCTTATGTACTAAGACTAATTGATAGAAAGTGAGATTTTATCTCAACTCTAGCACAAAATACAATTGTGTGAAATTGTGCTGTAAGAGGAGAAACAAGACCTTGTTAGACATGGTCAGAACAATAAAGAATTACACGTCATTATCAGACTCTTGTTACGATATACAAAATAGATTGTATAGTGAACATGATTCTATCTAAAAGGTGTCCATGAGACAACTTTGAGATTATAGAAGAGTAGTAAAGTTAGTTTACAACTCTTCGAGTTTTGAGAGTTTTAAGCATACATGTTGAAACTTGAATATGTTCAATAGTGTTGAAAAGTTGGTTCCAAGTGAAGCCACTAAATAGTTAACAAAAGTTGTTAATAATTTAATTACATTTGATAGTCAAATGGATCCTAGTCATGAATTGGATAAGCCTCATCGTAGTGGGAGAGTTATGAGATGACCCGACCGTTACAAGAGCTTATATGAAGCCTAAGTTGTCGTATTAGATAACAAAATGTAGGGCTTCTTGACCTCAAAGTTGAAATGAGGGTCAATGACAAAGACTAGTAGACCAAAGTCATAAATCTCGAGATAGAGTAGATGTACTCATCTTTATCTAGAACTTGTAGATATTCGTGATGGGGTAAAACCCATATGTTTTGAATATATCTACAAAAGTAAAAGATTTGTAAATAAGAAGGTACAGACCTTCAAAATAAGACTAATGGAAAATATAGTGGGAGAAAGTAAACTATGGATAAACTTTCTCATTTGTTGTCATATTAGAGTATATAAGCATTTCCTAATTCATAGTTGCATATGAGATATGTCAAGTGAAGGTTTAAGAAATCTTTTTTTTGAAAAGAAGTCTTAAAGAATGCATTTACAAATCAATTACATGAGTTCAATTTCAAAAATCAAAAGCAAAAGGTTTGCAAGCAGTAAAGGTTCATTTATGAAATGAATTTGATCACTAGATTTTTGAATGTAAGGTTTGATAAAAGTATAAAAAACTATGACTTTGAATAAATATTAATGATATTGTATAGGCAAGAAAATCATTAATTACTTAGTGGAATTTTCTCATATTTTATGTGGATGACTTATTACCCATTGTGAATGCTGTAAGATTTGAATCCAACATAAAATGTTGACTACCTAACCAATTCCAAATGAATGATTTAAATTACTGGGTATGTCCTAAAATAGAGTTTTCGAGGACAAAATGTTATTTATGTCTCACACATCTTATATTGACAAATTTGTTGTCAAGTATATGATGTAGTACTTCAAAAATGATAATGTATCATTCTTACATGAAGTTTAGATTGTCTAAGGAATAGTGTCTTAAGACATTTCAAAATGTTGAGAACATAAGATTGACTATCTACGTTTGAGTGGGAGAAAATCTAATCTACACTTGAGACATGACATTTGACAGTAAAATTGGTTAGCATTTATTAGTTAACCCAATGGTATGACCATTGCGCGGAAAAATAAAAACTTTTCTCAAAATATCTATGGAAAAAATGAGAAATTATATTTTTGTGTATGAGGTTAAAGATTTGATCTTTACGAGATGCACTGGTTTTAACAAAGATTTATGGAAATCTATGTTAACCCTAGATGGTGGAGCATGGTATGCAAGTTAAATGTTCTTGCTTATGAAGTAAAGAACTTGCATAACTCAAATAATTTCTTATTGGTCTGAAAGATGTTTCAGATATAGTTAAGCCTAAAACGTTTTATGTAATGGCTAACCTTAAGAAACTTAGATAACATCAATAAATAGGGTATCCTGAGAGAGAAAGAATCGTGGTAGGACCAAGATGACTTTTAATTGACAGTCGTTTTGATCTATATAAAAAGACTTTCCAGGCTAAAGTGTTTGAAAGCCACCTAGAATGTCTAGGATTATGAGCCATGTCTCATCTTCACTAGGGCAAGTGGGAGAACATGTTGGGTGTAGAGTATGCCCTAGGATACATGTCTCACCGGCTTAAGTGCAAGTGGGAGATTGTTGGGATTTATGCTCTAAAGCCTCGTAATTAATTAATAATTATTTGATATAATTATTTTATTATTAATATTTGCAATTTATAATATTCATTATATAAATAAAATCCAAGGTTATTAGTGTAATCTTGAACTGTATGTAGTAGACATACGGGAGGATCATGTTCAAGTAATAACCTAAAGGGTCTATAGTATATGGATAAGGTTGGGTGCCTTATCCTGGTAACACTAATGATACGGCCCACTTTGTAATTGTTACAAATGATTTGATCCAAATCATTCATGTAGAGACATGTGAGTGGGGGTATCCTATACAATGAGTTTGTATAAGACTGGACCACGAAATATATAATATCTCTTTATAAATCCGTTATTTGAGAAGATTAGTATTTCACAGGATGATCATATGTGACTCGATCTTAATCTTGGGTGAGTTATGAACTCCTGCCTGTGAGGGCTCGTCCTTTGATTTGTATGGGTGAGAATGGCCTTTATGAGTCAATCCAATTCTAATTCTTAAGTTAGTGGAAAAATCCAATTCTTGAGTTAGTGAGAAAAACCATTTGTTGGTGGTTTTATGAGTCAAACTTTTTTGCTAAGTGTTCATCCCACATGAAGCCACTAATCCCACTAAATTGAGTGGATTCTACATGGCATCCTATTGTTAACTCAATTTTGCATGTTTTTGCATGTAGTCTTCTATATATACAAAGGGTTAATTAGATTGACTTCTTCTTAAAATTTTTGATGAATTTTGAGAAATTGTAAAGACAATTTCTCTACCATTCTCTCCAATTCCATCTTCAATTCTCTTTTAAATTAGTCACTCAAAGGATCCCACAATCCCGTTCTAAGGCCGGAGAATAGTCGGGAAGACTCTCGTGGTGGTTCGTGACCGTTACGTTCGAAGATCGAGTTTGGAATCAAGAAGAATTTGAACTTCAAAGGTAACTTCTAAATTATTGTCTTTGATTTTCAAATTACATGCTGTTTCTTTTTAAATTAACAAAATAAGAGTACTTAGATCCAACGTTGCTTCCGCTATGCATGCCGAAAGTCTTTCAAATGGTATCAGAGCGTTAAAAAGCAAGAGTGACTTATTTCGCGGTTCGGTCTAATGCAAACTCTTTGCATAGGACGCCCCCATTCACATGTCTCCACATGAACGATTCAGGATCACATCGTTTGTACTAAATACAAAATGGGCCGCATCCAATAGTGTCCCCAGGATAAGGTATCCAGCCTTATCCGTATACTATAGACCGTTTTTACTATTTACTCGAACTTGATCCACTTTTATGTCTCCACATAAATTTCAAGTACTCATGTTATAGCCATGGATCTTAGTTTATTGGATTTAGGGTTTTCTAAAATGAAATAAGCAATTCACATATTCAATAATAACTTTATTGAATAAACCTCAATAACACTTTATTGGTAATAAAATATGTTTATCGTTTACAAACCACGAGTTTTAGGACATAAAACCCAACACGAACCACCACGAATCAGCTTGAATTGCTTGAACCGTCCAAAAAAAAAAAACAGCAACAAAAGTTTCAACAAAAACTGAACCGGTTCAAAACAACAAACTCGTCTTCAACAGCTCGAAACCGGACCAAAACCAACCCGAACTAGACCAAACGAGCGCTGAAATGAACCGTCAGAGGGTGAAGAACCCGGAACCGGTCTAACTTTCATTGAAATGGACCACCCGAGGACCGAACCAGACTGTTTCTTCCACCTTGCGCTGAACCGGTTTTGTGCTGGAATTTTGCAGAAAAAAAACAGCAAGCTGTTTTTTCCGACACCCGAGCTTCTGTCTTCGAATTGAAAGCCTATATGGACTCTAATGACTCCAAATGTTTTACAGACTCTTCTGCACACATTAAATCCCATATAAGCTCGGGCATTTACAAAACCAAGTACAAATAAAAGCTCAAAAAAATTGCCAAAACCGGAAAAACACTTTAGACGCCCAGAAAAATAATTTCTAAAACAAATACCCACCGAGCTCAAATTGATGCAAATTGAGTGACCAAAAAACGCTCTGATACCAATTGATGGAGTGCATGCAGCGCAGCGGAAGCGAGTCGGATCATTGGCACTCTAATTTCATCAATTTAGCTAAACTAGAAACATGCTCAAAACTTTGAAATAAAAGAAATTAGAACACTTACCTCTTGTAGTTCTAAAAACTTCTATTCCAATGCTCGAATCTCGTCATGAACCCTTGAAGCTTCCCTCGAACTCCTCGAGAACCACCTTCGGTAGTCCCTCTATCCTCGGGCCGAGCAACGGAGTGGTGGGACTTCTTTATGAAAGAAAAAGACAGGAAGAAGAAGATGGGAAGATGAAAGTGATGAGGATTTTTGTGAGAAATATCTAACACTTAACTTTCTAATTTCTCAAGTAACATGAACTCTTCATGCTCATCCAAATATTCAAACTCTTTGAAAATTCATCAACCTCAAACCATTTGAACTTCATCCAATTTATAGGCAATTTACATGCAAGAAACTCTTTGCTTAGCATGACACCTCAAATTGAATGGATTAGTCTTCAACCAAGTGTTCCAAAATTGATGAGTTTATGCATGTTGTTGGTGATTCACAATCCACTTCACAACTTGGATAAATCCACTCAACTTGTGATATTTTGTCATTGTAAAATTAATTCATAATTAATTTTAATAAACAAAATAAATTTTAATTAATTAAACTTTTTAATTAATTAATATTATTATTTAATTCAATATCAAATATTAATTAAATAATAAGACTAATCCCGATTTCTTAAACCGAATCATCACACATGAATCCCTATTCATGTTTTAGACCGATCCCATATTTAAATCATATTTAAATATGTTCATCATTCTTCCAAAAATGAATTTGAATAAATTCAAATTCTTTTTCTCTCATATTGTTACACGACTTAATCCGAGCTATAGTCTTGTAAGATGGAGTTCATTCCTACCCGCTTTTAGGGATAGTAGAGAGGTTGTTCCCTTAATAGATGACTCTGAGTCTTAAACAATGGGCTCACCCTCTCCTGACCCAAGAGGGATCTGATTTGTTGGTTGGACCACAAATCAATTGTTCATAAGTGGTGTCCGTGGTACTTAAGTAACAAGATGTAATTCAAACGGTATAAATAACCCGTTTTGATTACGAACGACCTGTGAAGGATCGACTTACTGATGATGGTTATATCAAGAGGACACAATATATCTACAGTGATGAGAGTGCAACCCTTGGACTTTAGTGGAGCCTCCGGAGGTTAATGAATGTTGATTAGTTAAGTTAAAAGAGTTTAGCAGGATTGATAAGCGTCAGATAAGCTAGATTTACAAAGCTATAGGTCCTTTTAGGATCCTTGTAAATGTTCACAAATATGACTAACTTAACCTTCGATCTCAACCCCTAAGAAAGGCTAGACGACAGATTACTTAGACGATCAAGCAAATCAAGGACGGACAAACCTTGTAGCTCCCTTCAACCCTTGATCTTCAAAGCACTCCACAAGCAAGATAGATCAATCCTCACTTGAATGCTCCAAATATACATACATTCTATCACAAGAACACACAAGAAAACAAAGCTTAAAAGCTTTCAAGGTTTAAAACTCAAAATACTACATTTCATGTCTTCATGTCTTCATTACAATGTGGATGACATTTTTATAGCCTATTAGGAATATTCTAAAATTCCTAATTACAAAGCATATTAAATACAATAATCAGAATATTAAAGTCTAATACATGTATTTAACTAATACATTAGCCTATTTAATGCTTACATGTATTTGAACATAAAATAAACTAAATACATCTCTTATATATTAAATGTCATGCATGAATGACCTTTCCAACTATTCACCAAATGATTGCAACTCTTCAAATTTCGTGCATGTCCTTGCAACTCTTCATAAACTCGTGCAACTCTTCAAAAATGCATATTTCAGCTTCAATTCTTCTACCGATCAAAGTCATCATCCATTGGACATGATAAGTTAATTCTTCTTGAGGTGATCAGACGAGGACAAATCATATTCGTATCATTCTCCATTTCTTTAAGAAGATTCGTCCTCGAATCTAAAGCTTCGCAATGGCTTGAGAAGAAGTTCAAGAGTCACCATTGGCTAAGGAGAAAAAATTTAATAACGTTTTTTTTTTTTTTTTTTTTTTTTTAAGAGAGAGCAAAGATAAAAGATTTACAAAGCTAGAGGTCCTTCTAAGTGATGGAGCGTTATACGCAGCGGAAGCGATTTTGGATCGATGAAACTCTAATTTCATCAATTTAACGATATAGAAAACATGCTCGAACGAAGGAAATAAATGAAAAATTAGAATTACATACCCTTGTAGTTCTAAATATTTCTTCGCGTTCCGTCGACCGTTCCGTCGACCGTTCGTCGTCAAGAACTCTTCGAGCCTCTTATCACGAACGCGCCGAGGACCACCTCAGGTAGTCCCGCTATCCTCGGCGCCGTGCAACGGTGTTGTGGAACACCGTTCGAAAGAGAAAAGGAAAAGAAATAAAATGAAAAAGAAGGATTAAGGAATGAAGATCTGTTACAGAACTTCTAAGGTTCAAGATGAAAACAGCAACCAAAAACTCATGAAAATAAGTTCTTGCAAATCTTCACCAAATTGAATCCCGAAGAAGCATTTTTGAAAACCATATATATATAATTTATATACATTAATATATACTTAACATATGTGTTTTACATGCACAATGCATGTAAGACACACACACACACATATATATATATATATATATATATATATATATATATATTATTTTATAAAATTAATTCTTAATTAATTTTAAATAATAATAATTATTTTATTAGTTAAACTTTTTAATTAATAAAATATATATAGATATATATATATATATTAATTAAATTTTTTAATTAATTAATATTATTTAATTCAATATCAAATATTAATTAAATAATATGGCTAAACTCAATTTTCCGAAAACCGACTTTTTAGACATGAATCCTATTCATGTTTTAGACCATTTTCATATTTAAATCATATTTAAATATGTTCATCATTCTTCCAGAAACCGAATTTGAACAATTCAAATTCTTTTTCTTTTTCTTTTTCTTTTCTCCTTCATTGTTGCACGGTGTTATCCGAGCTAGCTAGTAGAACCTAGTGGACCTACAGATCATGAGCTTCAACGATACAAGATTATTCGGTCAAAACTCTTTTAAACCGAATCAATCAAATTTCGTTAACCCCCGGAGACTCCACTATAGTTTGAGGGCTACACTCTCCTCACAGTAGATATATTATATCCTCTTGATATAACCGTCATGGGCAAGTCGACCCTTCACAGGTTGTTCGTAACCACAACTAGGTCGTTTAAACTGTTTAACCCCTGCGTTACGTCTTTGTTCCTTAAGTACGACTGACACCTCTAATGAACAATTGATTAGTGGTCCAACCAACAGATCAGAAACCCTCTCTAACGAGAAGAGGGTAGACGCCTATTGTTCAAGCCCCAGAGTCAGCTATTAAGGGAACAACCTATCTACTAACCCTGAAGAGCGGGTTAGAAGTGAACTCCATCTTACTATATTATGTCCCCAGCTACCTATTGGACTTTATCCCTGAGATGGTAGGCTTATTGAGCGAACATTCTGCCACTCTCACCCATACAAGTCTAAGGATACTGTCTAATAAGTAGGAGTTCATAGTAAGCTCGAGATTGAGATCGAGTTACCTAGGCCATCAAGTGGAATAGTCGGTCTCTTCATTAAACGGCGTTATAAGGAGAGAGCGACTTTTCGTGGTTCAGTCCTACGCAAACTCATCGCGTAGGACGCCCCCTCGCACATCTCGATGTGAAACGACTCGGATCACATCGTTTTGTGCAATACAAAACGGGTCGCATCCAATAGTGTTACTAGGATAAGGTACCCAGCCTTATCCATATACTATAGACCATTTTGACTGTCTACTTGAGCTTGACTCACATTCATGTCATACATGAAACTCAAGTACTCATGATCGTCAAGGGTGTTGGTCATTGGTATAGATTAATGCAAACACGTTTCACTTTATTCCAGCAAACACCATTACTAAATAAAACTTAATAACTCATTATTACTAAATAGAAAATTTACAAACATAACTGTTTACAAACCACGAGTTTTAGGACATTAAACCCAACAAACTCCCACTTGGACTTAAACGTCCGTGGTGTACATGTTGGCGAGGAGAACTATAATATCATATATCTATAGTCTTCCCCCACTATCTTATTTAGCAACCAGGAGCCCTAAACTCTTTAGGTATCTCTCAAAGACTTTAGCCGTGAGAGACTTAGTAAACATATCAGCATGAACTACTATGAGGCTTTTTATGTGACCATCACATCTCCTCATCCACACTACTTAAGAGCTCAAACCCACTTTTTTGATGTTCCTATACAAGCTGCAACAAATTTTAGCTTTTATAGAGGAATGAACAATACAAACACTTGTATTCAATTCCTTTATACTGTGACAAATTATTAACCGATATAACTGACAACTCCCACTGCATAAAACATATCGGGTCATATATCTCAAAAGAGATAGACCTTAACCGAAGATGTGTTCATGCGTAGGGACAACACCTCAAAACATCAATTATTAACAACTCTTGTCAATATCATATGTTAGGAGACTACACTAGCGATTTGTTCTTGTGACTCAGATTAATCTGAATCCTTAGAATAAACTAAGCCTCTCCCAGATCACATATTTGGAAATTGGTCGCTAGTTTATGCTTAAGTGCCAGAAACTACATCCTATAACATTCTCAATGAATAGGACATTAATTACGGAGACATATTAGGAAAGGTATAGTATTGATAAAACACTTGCTCAGCAAAGTTTATCAATAAGAAGTTTAAGCCATAAGATTTTGTTGGGTTTTATGTCCTAAAACTCGTGGTTTGTAAACTATATTCTATTTTGCAATAAAGTTGTTATTGAGATTTATTCAATAAACTTGCTATTGAATAAAGTGAATTGTGTTTACTTTTAACCTAACTCCAATAAACAAAGAACCCATGGATATAGGTTGTATACTTGAACTTCATGTGTGACATGATTGTGGATCAAGTTCAAGTAATAGCCAGAACGGTCTATAGTATAGGGATAAGATTGGGTACCTTATCTTGGGGACACTATTGGATGCGGCCCGCTTTACATAGTACAAACGATGTGATCCGAAATCGTTCAAGTGGAGACATGCGAGTGGGGGCGTCCTGTGCAATGAGTGTGCATAAGCCTGAACCGCGAAACAAGTCGCTCTTTCTTTATAACTCCGTTTACTGTAAAGACCAACTTTTTCATATGATGACCTAGGTAACTCGATCTGAATAATGAGCACGCTATGAACTCCTGTTTATTCGAGCTTATCCTTTGACTTGTATGGTTGAGATTGACCCGAGATCGCCACTCATTGAGCATACCATCTTGGGGATAAGACCGGGTAGGTAGCTGGAAACATAGTCCTGCGAGATGAAATTCACTCCTACCCGCCTTGAGGGATTAGTAGAGAGGTTGTTCCCTTAAGTGCTGACTCCGGGTCTTGAACTAGGGATCCACCCCTCTCATTGGCCCGAGAGGGACTTGGTATAGTGATGAGATCACATACTAATCGGTTTGGTGGTTGGACCACAAACCAATAGTTCATTAGAGGATCAGTGGGACTTAAGGAACAAAATGTAATTACGGGGGTAAAACGGTTATTTTGACCCAGCTGTGATTACGAATGACCTGTGAAGGATCGACTTACTGATGATGGTTATATCAAGAGGACAAAAATATATCTACGGTGAGGAGAGTGCAACCCTTGGACTTTAGCGGAGTCTCCGAGGGTTCACGAATGTTGGTTAGCTTGGCTAAAGAGTTTGACCGGTTAATCTCGTATCGTTGGAGCTCATGATCTGTAGTTTCTTTAGGTTAGTGTTATTGAGTCGGCGATCTAGCCACTCTCACCCGTACAAGTCAAAGGATAAGCTCGAATAAACAGGAGTTCATAACGAGCTCAGGATTGACATCGAGTTACCTAAGTCATCATATGAAAAAGTCGGTCTTTACAGCAAACGATGTTATAAAGAAAGAGCGACTTGATTTCTCGGTTCAGTCTTATGCAAACTCAGTGCACAAGACACCCTCACTCACATGTCTCCACATGAAACGATTCCGATCACATCGTTTTGTACTATACAAAGTGAGCCGCCTCCAATAGTGTCCCCAACCTTATCCCTATACTATAGACCGTTTTGGCTATCTACTTGAACTTGATCCACATTCATGTCACACATGAAGTTCAAGTACTCATACTATCGCTAACGGTGTTTGTTATTGGTATAGGTTAATGCAAATACAATTTCACTTTATTCAATAACAACTTTACCGAATAAATCTCAATAACACTTTATTGCAAAATAGAATAATTACATTCAAACAGTTTACAAACTACAAGTTTTAGGACATAAAATCCAACAGTGTCAGTGGGACTTAATGAACAAAATGTAATTACGGGGTTTAAACGGTATATATGACCCAACTGTAATTACGAACGACTTGTGAATGATCGACTTACGGATGATGGTTATATCAAGAGGACATAAATATATCTACGGTGAGGAGAATAGCAACCCTTGGGTTTAGTTGAGTCCCCGGGGGGTTAACAGATGTTGGTTAGTTAGGCTAAAGCGTTTTGTCGGTTAATCTCATATCGTTGAAGCTCATGATCAGTAGGTCCTTTAGGTTCTCCTGGCTAGCTCGTATTAAGCCGTGTAACAATATGAAAGAAAATAATTTGAATTTATTCGAATTTGGTTTTGGAAGAATGATAGACATATTTAAATATTATTTAAATATGGGATCGGTCTAAAACATGAATAAGAATTCATGTGCGAAAAATCGGTTTTATGAAAATTGGGATTAGTCTTATTATTTAATTAATATTTGATATTGAATTAAATAATATAAATTAATTGAAAATGTTAATTAATTAAAATATATCTTATATTTATTTAAAAAAATAATCATGAATTAATTTTTTAAATAAATAATAAAATAATATATATTATATTTAAATGTGTTTTGATGAAGGACTTAGCATATGACTAATCCAAATTGAAGCTTAGTCTTTAAGCTTTTGAAGCCTATAAATAGGTTTCTCAAATGTTGAGTTTAGGTTTACTAATTTTAGAAAAAAACTAATTGTTGGTTTTTCTCTTTCAAAGCTTCCATCACACAAGACTTTTTTCCCATCTCCCTCCCAAAGTTTCTCCCGTAAAGAGGTCTCACCATCTCGTTGCTCGGCCTGAGGATAGCGGGACTACCAGAGGTGGTCCTCGAAGAGTTCGAGAGAAGAATCGAAGAGTTCGTGCGGAGAAACGAGCAACGAAATTGAAGAAATTTGAACTACAAGAGGTATTTGTTCTTATCTTTTTTTTCCCCAAGTTCTGAGCATGTTTCTTGTTTAGCTAAATTGATGAAATTAGAGTGTCAATTGATCCAGTTCGCTTCTGCTGCGTTATATGCGCTCCATCACAAACCCAACTTTTCTTCCATGGTTTCGAGAAGACAAGTTTCAGTTTGGTGCCCTTGTCGGTTCCATCTTCCATCCCCTTGTACCCATTATACAACAAGCTGGCACCTCCTGTGAAGCATAGAAAATTCTCGCCAATACCTATGCTTGCCCACTCCTGGTCACATTAAGCAAATAAAGGATCAGCTCAAACGGTCCACCAAGGGCTCCAAGAGAATTTTTGAATACATGTAATTCATTAAATGTCGATCTGATTAACTCGATGCTCTAGGAAAATCTCTAGATCATGCAATTTCTTGAGGGTCTCGATGATGACTATCGTCATATTGTTGATATTAATGAAGGTCAGGAAACATCCATCTCATTGGATGAACTCCATGAGAAACTCATCAATCGAGAATTGTTTCTTCAACAGTCAAAACTGAGATCCTCTCTACATCCAATCACAACAAATATTACCTCAACACGACTCGGTGGTCAACGTCGCCCTTCGACACCTCGATTGGAGTCACCCTCTCAATCTCCTTAGTCGAAGTCAACCCCTCGCCAACAACACCCATATATCAGTAAGTGTCAAGGTTGTCGGAATGTGGGTCATATTATCACAAATTGTTCGATCTAACAACTGTTTTCTTCCTCCACCCCTGGAAGAACACCCCCACCCAACAATAAGGCAACAACCTCTCGATGGCAACAAAAGACACATACAACCATCACCACTACCTTTACAACACATAATTGACCCATCACTGACCTCAACAATGTAACCATAGTGGTGCATCTCACCATGTAACCACTGACCTCAACAATCGCTCTCTCCACGCTTCTTATGATGGTCCCAACAACATTGCCATCGGTGATGGTACTGGATTACATATCTCACACACTAGCTCTACTTCTCTCTCAACCACTACAAGAAAATTTCAATTGCGTGATGTCTTATGTGTTGATAACATGAAAATGAATATTATTTCCATATCTCAATTTTGCATGTCTAATAACACTTCTGTTGAGTTCTTAGCCTCTTTATTTC
Source organism: Herpetospermum pedunculosum (assembly GCA_028017165.1). Lineage (NCBI taxonomy): Eukaryota > Viridiplantae > Streptophyta > Magnoliopsida > Cucurbitales > Cucurbitaceae > Herpetospermum > Herpetospermum pedunculosum. The sequence continues at coordinate 37,085,050 of CM051529.1, forward strand.
GTGTGAAGGATCTATTGATGGGGGTAATGATGCTTCTGTTGAGTTCTTACCCTCTTTGTTTCGTGTGAAATATCTATTGATGGGGGTAATGGTGCTGGAAGGACAAATTAAAGGTGGTGTGTATGAACAACCTACCTATCTCTCTCCTCACCTCGTCTATCTATCTTCACCAGTGTCAAAGTGTCTCACCGTAATTGGCATCATTGCTTGGCTTATCCATCCAAGTCAATCTTACGCCACATTATTTCTACATTCCAACTAGAGGGTACATTCCTTTAGTCAAAAGACCTCTCATTGTAATGATTGTCTTAGCAATAGAAGTCATAAATTATCTTTCTCTCAGTTCTCTCTTGTGTCTTACTCTCCACTCCAAATAATATTCTCTGATGTGTGAACTTCTCCTATCTATTTCATTGTTGGGTTCAGATACTATGTCATTTTTGTGGATCACTTACCTCTCACTTTCTTGTCATACACATTTCTCACACTACCACTAACCTCATTAATCATCTTCTCACTCTCACATTCGAGTCAGTCTCTCCTTATCATAAACTCTTTGACTCTTCCCCAAATTACTCAAAACTATGTGCATTTGGATGTCTCTACCATCCTTGGCTCCACCCTTACCCACCGCACAAACTTGCTAGTATATTCATTATGTGTGTCTTTTTAGGTTACTCTTCCAAACAAAGCGCTTACTTATGTTACGATCTCCACATTCAGAAACTCTACTCTGATGGAGCGTTTTACCGCAACGGAACGCGATTTCGGACCGATGATACTCTAATTTCATGAATTTAACAAATAGAAAACATGTTCAAACGACGGAAATAAAGAAATTAGAATACATACCCTTGTAGATCCAATTTCTTCAAGCTCCGCCGCACGTTCCTCGTCACGAACTCTTCTGGCCTCTTCTCACGAACGCCCTGAGGACCACCCCAGGTAGTCCCGCTATCCTCCGCGCCGCGCAACGAAGTTGTGAGACACCGATTAGAAGAGAAAAGGGAAAAGAAAGGAGAAGAAGAAGAAGGAGAGAGGGTGGGTGGGTTTAGAGCATGAAATTTCAACAATTGAAATTCATACTCTGAAAAACAAACGTGAAAACAGAAGCTATCAAAAATGAAATCATATCTCATTTCAACAACCCAACATCCCACTCTCTCCAATACATATATATATTAACATATGTTTACATATGTGTCTTACATGCAATATATTTTTTTAAAATATTATTATTATTATTTATAATAATTATAAATATTTTATTTATTAAACTTTTTAATAAATAAATAAATATATATATATATATATTAATTAATTAATTAAACATTTTAATTAATTAATATTATTTAATATAATATCAAGTATTATTTAAATAATAAGGCTAAACCCAGTTTTCCGAAAACCGACGTTTTTTACACATGAATCCTATTCATGTTTTAGGCCATTTTCATATTTAAATCATATTTAAATATGTCTATCCTCCTTCCAAAAACCAAATTTGAACAATTCAAATTCTTTTTCTTTTTCTTTTCTTTTATACAGTTGTACGACGTTATCCGAGCTAGCCAAGAGAACCTAAAGGACCTACAGATCATGAGCTCCAACGATACGAGATTATTCGGTCAAAACTCTTTTAACCCGAATCAATCAACTTTCGTTAACCCCCGGAGACTCCACTATAGTCCGAGGGTTGCACTCTCCTCACTATAGATATATTATGTCCTCTGATATAACCGTCACGGGCAAGTCGACCCTTCACAGGTTGTTCGTAATCACAGCTGGGTCATTTAAACCGTTTAACCCCTGCATTACGTCTTGTTCCTTAAGTACCACTGACACCTCTAATGAACAATAGATCTGTGGTCCAACCAACAGATCAATTAACCCTCTCGTCTTATGAGAGTGCACGCGCTAATTGTTCAAGCCCCGGAGTCAGCTATTAAGGGAACAACCTATCTACTAACCCTGAAGAGCGGGTTAGGAGTGAACTCCACTCTTGCCGTAATATGTCCCCAGCTACCTATTCGACTTTATCCCAAGATGGTAGGCTTATTGAGTCGACGCTTATGGGCCACTCTCACCCGTGCAAGTCAAAGGATACAATCGAATAAGCAGGAGTTCATAGCGAGCTCAGGATTAAGATCGAGTTACCTAGGCCATCAATATGTATAAGTCGATCTCATCAGTAAACGGAGTTATAAAGAGAGAGCGACTTAGTACGCGGTTCGGTCTTATGCAAACTCTTTTCACAGGACGCCCTCACTCGCACATCTCCATGTGAAACGATTCGGATCACATCGTTTTGTACAATACAAAGTGAGCCGCATCCAATAGTGTTACCAGGATAAGGTACCAAGCCTTATCCGTATACTATAGACCGTTTTGACTGACTACTTGAGCCTGATCCACAATCATGTCATACATGAGGCTCAAGTACTCATATTCAGCCAAGGATGTTGGTCATTGGTATAGGTTAACCTAAACACATTTCACTTTATTCCAGTAAACTCTTTTACTGAATAAAACTAATAACTCTTTATTCTAAATAGAATATTTACAAACATAACAGTTTACAAACCACGAGTTTTAGGACATAAAACCCAACAAACTCCCACTTGGACTTAAACGTCCGTTGTGTACATGTTAGGTGGAGAAAACTAATATATCATATATTAAAAGCTTTCTCCCACTGTCCTCTCCAGCAACTCGGAGCCCTAGACTCTTCTAGGTGTCTCTCAAACACTTTAGCCATGAGAGACTTAGTAAACTAATCAGCATGAAGTACTACAAGGCTTTCCATGTGACCATCACATTTCCTCAAAGTACTAACTGCGAGCTCAACATATAAACTTATTGCTGCTTCACAAGCTGCAAATAGACTTAGCTACTACCGAGGAATCAACAATACAACTCTTCTATTTTACTCCTCTAATTACAAGGACAAAACTTTTACCGGAATCCAATCCAATTGGACTAATATAACTGACAGCTGCCACTGCATAACACATATCGGGTCATGTATCTCAAAAGATACATGTAACCTCCAATATGTAAATGCACTTGGGTGCATCTCGTATCCTCAACACTTGAGGTGTCTCAGGAAACCATTTCCATTGACCATCGAATATTGACAACAACTTGTCAATAAAAGATTTTAGAGACAACACTAGTGATTTGTTCTTACGACTCAGATCAACCTGAATCCATAGAACAAACTAAGCCTACCTCCAAATCAACTATTTGGGAATGGGTCGCTAGTTAATGCTTGATGTCAGAAAAGAATCCTACATCATTCTCAATGATTAGGACATTAATTAAGGAAACGAACTATAAAAGCTACAACATTGGCTAAACCCTTGTCAAACAAAGTTTATCAAATTATTGTTCAAACTTTTGTTCAAAGCCATAAGATTTGATCACTGTATCAAACCTTACAGTTCAGAACGAAGATGCTTTCTCCAATTCATAAATGAATCGAATAAACCAGCAAACCATTTGCTCTTTGTCCCAAACTATGAATCTTTCTGGTAGAGACTCATAGATACTCAATCAAGATAACAATTCAGCAGAAAAGCTATCTTGACATCCACTTGCCAAATTCTATAAAGATAGAACATGGTAGTGGATAAGAGTCATCTATTTAACTTACGTCTGGCAACAAGAGAAAGAGAGTATACACAATAAACCCTTTCTCTTCGGGACAATCCCATTACCAGAAAGTCAAGCCATAAAGGTTTTCACCTTAGTGGCTTGGTCTCAATACCATTCATAGATTTGTGGCTTTGAGTCATTTGGCCTTGTCTAATGTGATCCATTTCCTAATTAAAGACATCGAATCCTCAATGTTATCATCAAGTATGAGAACTTTGAGTTAAAGACAAGCCAGTGCAACGGATCGGGTTGTCCTACAACCCTCCCACTGCATTGAGGCTTTCTCAACGGTTGAGAAACTCTAGTTTGATCAACAACCTTTGTTGATATCTACAATAGCTTTCGTTACACTGTGAGTCTTAACATGCTAGTTGTTTTCGAGTTTAATAGAACACATCAATATATATCTTTTGCTAAATGAACTGTTCCTTTATAAAACAAAAAGATATAATATACAAGTGTTCTGTTAAAACAAGAAATATAGACAATAATTACATATAACAAATGTTATTATCTCTATACAACAACTACAAAGACTCCCACTAGTTCAGCTGCAACAATATCTCCATATCTCACAGCGAGAAAACGACTGTCAGGAACTAGTTTCCTGTAGAAAAACAAACACGAATAGTGGTTCCTGAAGACATCCAGGTATGACATTCATATCCACTAAACTTGGTTTGACAAATAAATCACATTTATCTTGTCGTTCTTTCTCAGCCTGTTTCTCAACAAGGTATTTGGAGCAGTTACGCTTCCAATACCCATCTTCAGTACAACAGAAACATTTTCCTATGTTTGAAGACATACCTTGCGAACAGTAGGGGCTTTGTCATTTCTCCTGTTACTCTTCTTCTTCTGAATAATCTCATTACTCAGAGAAGCAGACTTAGGCTTACTCCTTAATGCTGACCTCTTAAGAAACTTCGTCGAAGTGACAACATTTGCCTCCTTCTCTATTCCTTTGGAAGTGTACAGCAACTGATAAGTCTGAAATGACGATGGTAGCAACGTTTACTTCTGCCGCATTCAAGTGGACCATTATTTTAAGGACAAGCTCCCTAACAAAGGTATCCTCCACTATGCGAGAGTTATAAACGAACTTGAGGACTTCATTACGAAGTGATGAGGACGAGTGTCCACCATTGCTTGTAATGAAGACATGATTTCCTTTACGGAAATCATAACCTCATTCTACTTGCACAAGGCATCAAATATGCTTGCCAAGATATAGATTTGGGCTTTATCAATAGCCATAATCCATCCATCGTCTGCATCTCAAACACTTCGAGATGCACCCGAGACAGAAGCTGAAGGACATTCCTCCGTTAAGACAAACCTCAGGTCGTCCAGAACCAGAATCGTATTCAGGTTCGACTTCCAGGTTCCGTAATACTCTCCGGTTAATTTGCCGTGAGCTAACAACTTTATAAACGAGCTAGACATGCCGAAAAAGAATGTAAAACTATTAGTGAAACAGTTTTAACCTATTTAAACCAATTAAGAAAAATTTAGAAGTAAATAAAGTACCCAAACTCTTTATTTACTAACTACGATACTTTAGTAAGTCAGAATGGTCCCTACCGTAGGGTAGGTGAGCACTCATTTACTAAATCAAGACATTCTTGACTAAATGCTATCACCAGAATAACTCATATTCCTATAGCATCTTAGTTATCGTTTTTGGTCTGAATTTACTAACTCCTTAGCAAATCACGTAAGTGTGACCCTCCGTTTTTAGAACGCACAGAACGGCCTCAACATAGCAACCGTATGGAATGTCAGTGTTGGGAATGGCCCTATGTTTCTTTATCCATAAATGGTGACTGAGGTGTTCGATCTCACATGCCCAGCCCTCCGTTTGGATGGTGCCCCTAGGGCAACCTGCAGGCGGAACATGGGAATCTCACGGTTCAATCCAACGGAGAAGACCACAGGAAGCACCGACGCACTTCCTTCTCCCACTTACTATAGACACTTACTCCATTCACCTTGCTATTGAAAGTTGCAAACACCACCCGTCTGGAGATGCCCCATATGGCATCATGAGGCCAAGCAAAATTCTCACGTTGTGAACTTTTAGGGAGTGCGTAGCAGGAGAGGGATATATCATATATTCCTTCTCAACACATCTACTAAGCATCGTGGACGGTTTTTAGGGTAAACTACTCAGGTTTTATCCGGCTAAGAAAATAAAACCTTAAGTCTAGCCAAACTTTTTACCTGAGATGTCTAGGTTATTAACAGATTTAAATAACCTCACACCTCTCCCGCACGCTCATAAAGCCTGGTTAACTTTACTCAAGTACCGGATCGTCCCCAAGTAGGAGGTGTTCCGTAAACCGTCAGCTTAAATACCTCTAACCTCGAACAGGATTTCACCGGGTGAGTTTCTCATAACCTTAACATTTACGAGATAACGACCTATTCATCTAATGAACCAGATCGACTCATTTAACCCTAAATGAACATGCTTTTCTTTGTTATAGATTTTAAAAGTCTAAGTCATTTTTACGACGCTTGCAAAAGCAGACTTTCTATAACAACTATCTATATGCTTCTCAACATACAGTCGCTAAGGCATGACAAGTTGAATATTTAAATTCATAATCAATATAACACTTTTATCGATTATGCTCTTAAACATACAACTCCTAATTCATAAATTAATATAACACTTATATCAATTTTTATGACCTAAGCATGCATCCTATACATTATAACATTTATAACATACAATATGCATAAAACTAATGCTGAATGTTTTAATATCATAATTAATATAACACTTATATTAATTATTCTATTAAGTAAACAACATCAAATTCATGAATTAATATAACTCTTATATTAATACTCATGAATTAAACATGCATATACATTACAACACTTATAATATTCAATACGCATAAAACTAGGATAATCAATGTTGTAAGTTCAACTTCATAATTAATATAACGCTTATATCAATTTTTCTATTAAACTAACAACATCAAATTCACGAATTAATATAACTTTTACATCAATTCTCATGAATTCCTAAATATGCATAGTATATATTATAACACTTATAACATATTTACTATGCATGGAGCATGCTTCCTACGGTGGGATTTTAAATCTATATGTCATACGTTATGCACATACAAACATGAATTTCAATTAAAACATACATTCACAATGCATAATTAATTAAACACACTAAAGTGGATCGATTTTGGCATTTAGCAAACAATAACTAATTTATTACAAGCTTGAACAACAAGCTACGTCTTGAGCGGACTTCAAACTCTTCGCACCGCCTTTGACCAACTTGCTTCCTCCGAACGCTTCGGCCAAATTCTCTTCGAATTTCTCCTCGTATTGCCTAGAACGAGTTTGAACTTATACCGAACATTTCGGCGAGTTCCAAACTCAAACTTCTTTCACAAAGAAACCTATATGGACTCTAATGACTCTAAAAATACAGACGCTTCAGCACACATTAAAGCCCATACATTCTCGGGCAATTACGAATTGGGAAATTCAAAAAGAAACTATGCCAAAATCGATATTCACTTTAGATGCCAATTCAGAAACAATTTTTAAATTAAAATACCCACCAACTTAAATTGATGCAAATTGAGTTAATCACAAAATCGCTCTGATACAAATTGATGGAGCGTTTTACCGCAGCGGAACGCGATTTCGGACCGATGATACTCTAATTTCATCAATTTAACAAATAGAAAACATGCTCAAACGACAGAAATAAAGAAATTAGAATACATACCCTTGTAGTTCCAATTTCTTCAAGCTCCGCCGCACGTTCCTCTTCACGAACTCTTCCGGCCTCTTCTCACGAACGCCCTGAGGACCACCCCAGGTAGTCCCGCTATCCTCGGCGCCGCGCAACGGAGTTGTGGGACTCCGATTAGAAGAGAAAAGAAAAAAGAAAGGAGAAGAAGAAGAAGGAGAGAGGGTGGGTTTAGAGCATGAAATTTCAACAATTGAAATTCATACTCTAAAAAACAAACGTGAAAACATAAGCTATCAAAAATGAAATCATATCTCATTTCAACAACCCAACATCCCACTCTCTCCAATATATATATATATATATATATATATATATTAACATATGTTAACATATGTGTCTTACATGCAAATATATATATTTTTTAAAAATATTATTATTATTATTTATAATAATAATAAATATTTTATTTATTAAACTTTTTAATAAATAAATAAATAAATATATATATATATATATATATATTAATTAATTAATTAAACATTTTAATTAAGTAATATTATTTAATTCAATATCAAATATTAATTAAATAATAAAGCTAAACCCGGTTTTCCGAAAACCGACGTTTTTTACACATGAATCATATTCATGTTTTAGGCCATTTTCATATTTAAATCATATTTAAATATGTCTATCCTCCTTCCATAAACCGAATTTGAACAATTCAAATTATTTTTCTTTTTCTTTTCTTTTATACTGTTGTACGACGTTATCCGAGCTAGCCAGAAGAACTTAAAAGACCTACAGATCATGAGCTCCAACGATACGAGATTATTCGGTCAAAACTCTTTTAACCCGAATCAATCAACTTTCGTTAACCCCCGGAGACTCCACTATAGTCCGAGGGTTGCACTCTCCTCACTATAGATATATTACGTCCTCTGATATAACCGTCACGGGCAAGTCGACCCTTCACAGGTTTTTCGTAATCACAGTTGGATCATTTAAACCGTTTAACCCCTGCATTACGTCTTGTTCCTTAAGTACCATTGACACCTCTAATGAACAATAGATCTGTGGTCCAACCAACAGATCAATTAACCCTCTCGTCTTATGAGAGTGCACGCGCTAATTGTTCAAGCCCCGGAGTCACCTATTAAGGGAACAACCTATCTACTAACCCTGAAGAGCGGGTTAGGAGTGAACTCCAATCTTGTCGTACTATGTCCCCAGCTACCTATTCGACTTTATCCCCAAGATGGTAGGCTTATTGAGTCGGCGCTTATGGGCCACTCTCACCTGTGCAAGTCAAAGGATACTATCGAATAAGCTGGAGTTCATAGCGAGCTCAGGATTGAGATCGAGTTACCTAGGCCATCAATATGTATAAGTCGGTCTCATCAGTAAACAGAGTTATAAAGAGAGAGCGACTTAATACGCGGTTCGGTCTTATGCAAACTCTTTGCACAGGACGCCCTCACTCGCACATCTCCATGTGAAACGATTCAGATCACATCGTTTTGTACAATACAAAGTGAGCCGCATCCAATAGTGTTACCAGGATAAGGTACCCAGCCTTATCCGTATACTATAGACCGTTTTTACTGACTACTTGAGCCTGATCCACAATCATGTCATACATGAGGCTCAAGTACTCATATTCAGCCAAGGATGTTGGTCATTGGTATAGGTTAACCTAAACACATTTCACTTTATTCCAGTAAACTCTTTTACTGAATAAAACTAATAACTCTTTATTCTAAATAGAATATTTACAAATATAACAGTTTACAAACCACGAGTTTTAGGACATAAAACCCAACATACTCATCTCACCATGTTCGCTTTATTGAGTATGAGTTTCCCATGTCAACCTTCGAATCAAGTCTCGCACAACCAACTAAGTTCACCAGCAACACTTTTGTGTATGGACATGTGGTGGTGAATGTGATAGTGCATTCAATGGATAATGAAATGGTTAAAATAAACACAAGAGTGAGTCATATACCGCAATGACACAAGTATATACCAAAGCGCTAGCATGTAGTATCTGAAAATATTTTAAAGTTGATCCATAGGGAATACAAATTTGCTCAGACTTAGTGAATTCTTTTGTGCATGGACATGCGATGGTGAAAGTGATAAAGCATGCAATGAGTGGTGAAATGGGTTAAAATAGGCACAAAAGTGAGTCTCCTACCCCAATGACACAAGTATATACTAAAACACTAGCATGTAGTATCTGAAAATATTCAGAGGCTCTGACGATTAAGTTAGTATTTGAGAGGATTTATCGAATACGGGAATGATTATTTGGATTAGAATAGCTTACCATTTTCCCTCCCTTCATTCTCCTTTTATAGCCCTTATGTATATGTTGTAATGGTCCGTTTTGTCATTAATGGTGCTCATTCATGATAGCGTAACGCTTGAGCACTAATGATCGCATAACTACCCCAAGCTTAACCGACCCTCGGGGCGGTTTTCCTTCAGCTTAGTAGACCCCTTGGAGTCGGCCTCTCTCTTTTGCAACTGACCGCATAAGGGATTTGTCATCTTGAGTCGATCCCTTTATCAGACCGGTCTTCCTCTTCTAGGTCGAAAAAAAAGATCTTATCAATATGGATCAACCGTATATTCATCTAATACACTTTTATGATCTTAGGTAATAAATTGTAAAGATTATTAGTTGTTTCAAAAAAGAAAAAAAATTGTAAAGATTATTACTTATAAGCAATAGAGATTGATGTCTAGAAAGTTATTGATGTGTTAATGGTTGAACTATATAAAAAAAAAAGTTGATTATTTAAGGGCCCGTTTGATAACGTTTCCGTTTCCTGTTTCCTGTTTCTGTTTTTCATTTTTTAAGAAACAGACTTGTTTGATAACTATTCTCGTTTCTTGTTTCTAAATTTTGAGAAACGTTTCTAAAAAAATGACAAAAATTGAGAAACACTAAAAAGTTGTTTCTTATGTTTCGTTCCCATTTATACACTTCAGTTCCTATTTAAGCCAAAAACATATGGTTGGTTTGTTGGCAAGAGTTATGCTTACTTAAGCCCTTATAATACAGGTCTTGATTTCAAATCTTAAAAATAGTAATTTGTTTTCTTATCTTTTGTTCCTCTTAAATTTGCAGTATTTTTTTTTTATATTATTTGAATTTTGAATTTTGCCACTTTTTATTTTTGTTTTGTTTGAGAATATATTAATAGTAATGTGAACCTAATATTAATAATACTTCTTTTGTCCTATCTAGCTACGTTAAAATGTTTAGTTATTAATTTAAGTATATATTTTTAAAAAATATATATGTTTTTCATAAATATCTATTGTTCACACGAGATTTCGAACGACGGATGAAAATTCGAACAATTATAAATGAAATTTGAATTGTATTTATGTATTTGTATGTATCAGTGCGTAGTGTATTACAATCTCTAATGTTTGATCATCTGATTCTCTCTCTTAAATGTAAATGTATCTCGAGGGCTTCACAACTTGTTCTCGATGTTGGATTTGTTTCGAGGGCTTCGCAGCTTGTTCTCGATGTTGGATGATCGTTCAGTCTTCCAAGGAGTCAGGGAGTCTTCGTTGCTGGAGAATTCTCTTTGAGATCTTAGGAGTAGAAATTTTCTCAACCTTCAAAATGAAGAATGAGTTCTCTATTTATAGAATTCTCATGGGCCTGGTGGGCTTGGGCCTGGACCCAATGGGCTAGGTTCAATGGGCTTTTGAATTTTGAGCCCAATGGGCTTGGCCTTTGGGCCAAATTATCTTTTGAATAACTTTTCTGGACCGATCCGATTTCGAGCCCAATTGCGGTGTGACCGAATTTGCTCGATCAAGTCTATCTGATCCACCGACCGTGATGAAGACGCGACCACTGATTAGCCGAAATTTCTCGATCAACAAATGCCCCCTTTTTCGAGAGCTATGCACAAGTATGTGTGGGTGAGTCTCGGAAAAGTTAAATAGATAAATCGAAACGTAGGACACCCCTAATTTCGACTCCGCCTTGACATATCAATTTTATCGCAATATGAAATTTGATCCATAAATCAATTATTTTGATTGATACACCCTTTTATGCCAATTGACCAAAAATATGAATTTAGCTCACAATTTTGATCTTTCTTATTTGGCAGAAACTTGATTTGAACTAGATTTTTTTTTTTGTTCTACCTTAGTTCTATTTTGGGATGTAGAGTAGAGTCTTGCGTCTCCTCAATTGAATTTTGAATAGGGTTTGACTTGGAATTTTACTCCAATTTCGAGGTGGGATAAAATTTGGAGTATACCCAAACCATCAATTTCGATTTAAGACTTGGATTTAGATAATTTAGGAATCTAAATCTTGCTCGGAAAAAAAATTAGGAATATGCCCAAATTTTAATTCTCTGAAAATTTATGATATTTTCTCAACTCGGCAACTTTGGGACAATTGTAATGAAATATTAAAATTTGAAGACAAATAATAGTATTGAATCGTGTTTGGCAACGTGGAATGTGGCCAATCTTTGTTTCTCTTTGTTTTTTAGTTCAAATCCAATTTTATACATAGTTTTGCACTTTTTTTTTTCTTTTTTAACTCTTAAATGAAGGGTATATCAGTAACTCCACCTGGTCATGACAAACCTAGGGTTTCATATAAAAAGAATGAGAAGCCTAATTATTTTTGTTTGGAGAAGTTGAAGAGGCAGAAGAAGAGGAGAGTTTCGCCGCCAGCCGCTCCGTCACCTCACGCACGCCGCACGCCCAACCGTCGTCCACTTCCCAGACTCCGCCGTGCCCCGCTTCCGCCGCCGTCCGCTGCCCAGCCTCAGCTTCGCGCCGCTGCCAAACGCTTCGTGAGGGATGGTCTTGTTTTAGCCTTCAGTTTCGCGAAGGGGTAAATCATCTTCTCTTCTTCTTTTAGCATTTTTATTTTATCTTGTTTTTTTTATTTTGTTTTAAACTTATAAGTATTTAGTTTTATTTTTTATTTTTTATGTTTTGTTTCCAATTTGTTACAGGATCAAATGTTTTTTTTTATTTTGTTCTAAACTTCTTCTGTATAAAAAAAAAAAAAAAAAAAAATTGTTTTGTTTTAAAATTAATACAGTATAAAAAAAAAATTAATTTTGTTTTAAACAAGTTTTTTTTGTTTTGTTTTAAACTTGATATAGCATAAAAATTAGTTTTGTTTTAAACTTATTAAGTACCAAGTTTTTTTTTGGTTTTGTTTTAAACTTGATACCGTATCAAAAAAAAAATTTGTTTTTGTTTTAAACGGTTCCTCCTTCCCTTTTTTTATTTTGAATTTTTTTGTTTGGTTTTTTTTTATAACTTTTTTTTTTTCAAACTGCTTTTTTTCTTTCTAAATTTGAGTTTTCTTTCCCTTCATTTTGATGATTTTTTTTTCATAGCTGAAATTTTGGACGGTTGTGTTCACACGAGAATTCGAAGAAAGATAGAGATTCGAACACGTGTAAATGAAATTTGAATTTGTATTGATGTATTGTATCAGTGCGTAGGATTACAATCTCTAATGTTTGATCCTTTGATTCTCTCTCTTAAATGTAAATGTATCTCGAGGGCTTCGCAGCTTGTTCTCGATGTTGGATTTGTTTCGAGGGCTTCGCAGCTTGTTCTCGATGTTGGATGATCGTTCAGTCTTCCAAGGATTCAGGGAGTCTTCGTTGCTTGGGAATTCTCTCTGAGCTCTTAGGAGTAAAAATTTTCTGAACCTTAGAAATGAAAATGAACTCTCTATTTATAGAGTTTTCATGGGCCTGGATCCAATGGGCTTGGGTTTGGATCCAATGGGCTTTTGGGCTTTGGGCCAAATTGTCATTTAATCTTTCTGGTCCGATTCGATTTCGAGCCCAATTGCAGTTTGACCGAATTTGCTCGGTCAAGTCTATCTGATCCCCGGTCGTGATGGAGACACGTGGCGACCACTGATTGGCCGAAATTTCTCGGTCAACAAATGCCCCCTTTTTCGAGAGTTATGCACAAGTATGTGTGGGTGAGTCTCGGAAAAGTTACATAGATAAATTGAAACGTAGGACACTCCTAATTTCGACTCCGCTTTGACGTATCAATTTTATTGAAATATGAAGTTCGATTCATAAATCAATTATTTTAATTGACGTCTCTTTCCATGTCAATCGATCAAAAATATGAATTTGGCTCGTAGTTTTGATCTTTCTTATCTGACAGAAATTTGATTTAAACTTCGGTAGAGATTTTTTTTTTTTTTTCTACCTTAGTTTATCTTGAGATGTAGAGTAAGGACTTGTGTATGCCCAATTGTATTTTGAATAGGGTTTGACTTTGAACTTTACTCTCATTTCGACGTGGATAAAATATACTCAAACCGCCAATTTTGATTTGAGACTTGGATTTAGATAACTTTTGACTCTAAATTATGTCTGAAAATAAAATTTGGAATATGCCCAAAAATTTTAATTTTCTCGGTAAAAAAAAAATGGTAAGCTTCTAAACTTTGGCTTGAATTCGGAATAACAGTGTTGAAATTGTTTTTATTTTGGCTTAAATAATTGGCCAAATGCAACAGTAGAATGTGAAGACAAATGATAACCAAGAAGCTTGTTGGTAGAGCGGAACTTGGATGGCTTTAGTTGTCTTTGGTCCTGAGTTCGAGTTTGACTTTGTACATTATTTTTGCAACTTTTTTAACTTAAATGAAGGACATTTAAGTAATTTTACTCTCCAAACCCTAACTCCTTTAGGTTTTCTAATTCATATAAATAGAATGAGATGGAAGTTGAAGAGTTAGAATAGGGTTTGTTTGGAGAGGAAGGGAGAGAATTTGTTTGGAGAAGAAGAAGAGGGAGAGTTTGTTTGGAGAAGAAGAAGAGGGAGAGCTCCACGCCGCCAGCCGCGCCTCAGCCCGCCGCCACACGCTCCACCGCGCCGCCACACGCCGCACGCCGCAGCCGCAGATCCCGCGCCCTGGCCCGTGCCGCACCGCCGCTCCGCCAGCAGCGTCGTCGCCTCGCCGTCTCGCCAGCCCGCGCAACGTCTCGCGACCGCCTCAGCCCCGGGCGCCGCCGCATCCGCCTCGGCCGCCTCCGCCTCAGCCGTCTCGCCCGCCCGCAGATCTGCAGCCGCAACCCGTCTGTACGAGGTGAAGCTTTTTTTTTTTTTTTTTTTTTTTATTTGATTTTATTTAGTTTTTTTTTTATTTTTCTTTTATCAATTCTTTACTGTATATTTTAATATGTATATATATTTTTTTTTTACATACAGGTGCTTATTTTCATTCTCCCGGTGTTCTTCGTACCGACCTTAATTTGGTAAATAAACATCTTTTAATATCATTGATACTGTATGTAATTTAATTTATTGTATGCAATTTATGGGTATGTAATTTAATTTATTGTATGTAAATGTAATTTATTGTATGTAAATGTGGACTGTAATTTAATGTATGTAATTTATGGACTGTGGGTTTTCATTTTAGGATTTTAATTTTTGTATTATGGACTGTGATTGACTTTTAATTTTGTGGTTGCAATTATGGACTGTGAGTTTTAATTTTATGTTTGTAATTTTAATTTTGTGTTTGTAATTTTGTGGTTGTGGTTGCATTATATTTTAATTTGTGGCCTATGGGAATATGAGAAGTTTAATATGTTATTCTAGACCGTTTTATGTAATTGTTATTGTTGTATTATGTAATTGGGAGTTGACATTTAGAACATTTGTAATTGAGATAAATTAGCAAATTGTAAATTTAGATTTAAAATCTAGACTTTTTGAAAATCCCATGTAAATATTTTTAATTATTTTTATTTGGAAATTTAAAATTGCGAATTTAAAACTCAAATTTAGACTTAGAAATTTGAAACCTGACATCTCATCGCCATATATTTTCTTATTTTCTTCAAAATAAACTCAATTTGAGCTTGTGGATATATATATATATTTTTTTTTTAAAAAAAAAACAAAACAAAAGCTTCCTAAACCAAAATATTTTATTTTGTTTTGTTTTTTTTCTTTGTTTATTTTTTTTTTAATTTTTTTTCAGTCTAAAGGAGTTAATGATGTGACACTGGGTTGTGGGACGCCCACTCACGCCTACGTGTTGCCCCTGTTAAGGATGTCCACTTGTCGGATGCGACTTGTAGGTCTATCTAGAAGCAGACATCCTTAAACCTTTCAGACTTAAAATCTTTTCCTTTTGCAAAGAAGTTAGAGATGTGACGCTGGGTTGTGGGATGCCCACTCACGCCTAAGCGTTGCCCCTGTTACGGGTGTCCACTTGTCGGATGCGACTTGTAGGTCTATCTAGAACCAGACATCTTTAACCTCTTTGGGATTGGAAATATATTTTTTTTTTCTTTTTATGTGTATTTGAGTTTGTGAAAATTTTAAAGATCAAAACTTTCGTTTTTTTAAATACAAAACAAAAGCTTCGTTTTTTTTTTGTTTTCAGTCGAAAGGAGTTAAGGATGTGACACTGGGTTGTGGGATGCCCACTCACGCCTACGTGTTGCCCCTGTTAAGGATGTCCACTTGTCGGATGCGACTTGTAGGTCTATCTAGAAGCAGACATCCTTAAACCTTTCAGACTTAAAATATTTTTCTTTTGCAAAGAAGTTAGAGATGTGACGCTGGGTTGTGGGATGTCCACTCACGCCTAAGCGTTGCCCCTGTTACGGGTGTCCACTTGTCGGATGCGACTTGTAGGTCTATCTAGAAGCAGACATCTTTATCCTCTTTGGGATTGGAAATATTTTTTTTGTTAAAAGATCTTTTTTTTTGCTTTTCAGTTTGAAAGAGTTAAGGATGTGGCACTGGGTTGTGGGACGCCCACTCACGCCTACGTGCTGCCCCTGTTACGGGTGTCCACTTGTCGGATGCGACTTGTAGGTCTATCTAGAAGCAGACATCCTTAGACCTTTCAGACTTAAAATCTTTTTCTTTTGCAAAGAAGTTAGAGATGTGACGCTGGGTTGTGGGATGTCCACTCATGCCTAAGCGTTGCCCCTGTTACGGGTGTCCACTTGTCGGATGCGACTTGTAGGTCTATCTAGAAGCAGACATCTTTATCCTCTTTGGGATTGGAAATATTTTTTTTGTTAAAAGACCTTCTTTTTTTTTTTGCTTTTCAGTTTGAAAGAGTTAATGATGTGGCACTGAGTTGTGGGACGCTCACTCACGCCTACGTGCTGCCCCTGTTACGGGTGTCCACTTGTCGGATCCGACTTGTAGGTCTATCTAGAAGCAGACATCCTTAAACCTTTCAGACTTAAAATCTTTTCCTTTTGCAAAGGAGTTAGAGATGTGACGTTGGGTTGTGGGGTGCCCACTCACGCCTAAGCGTTGCCCCTGTTACGGGTGTCCACTTGTCGGATGCGACTTGTAGGTCTATCTAGAAGCAGACATCTTTAAACTCTTTGGGATTGGAAATATTTTTTTCAAAATCTTGGTCAACGGTCATGATAAAAACCTTTCGTACAACTACCATTTTCACCAACATTGGATCATCGTCACCGCTGTTATCCCTTTTTTTTTTAATAATTTTACATATATTGGTGTTGAATTTCGTTTTTTTTTTTAAGTTTGCTCGGAGTCACGATTGTAAAAAGTCAAAATTAATTATTCATCTTTTTTTTTGTAGGTCAAGTCATGGTGTTTTTTACCGAGTTTTCAGACGATGCAGGAGTAAATTTGGTTGTTTTAGACAACGAAGATCAACCACTAAAAAGTGGCATCCTTTTCCCCATGGAAGATCTGCCTAAAGAATCAGAATTGGACAAAAACTATTTTTTGGCCGAATGGTCTACGGAGCGACCCC
Source organism: Herpetospermum pedunculosum (assembly GCA_028017165.1). Classification (NCBI taxonomy): domain Eukaryota; kingdom Viridiplantae; phylum Streptophyta; class Magnoliopsida; order Cucurbitales; family Cucurbitaceae; genus Herpetospermum; species Herpetospermum pedunculosum. The sequence continues at coordinate 37,102,254 of CM051529.1, forward strand.
GCGACCAACACTCCCCCGCGTGGATTTTACAATCCTCTTTACATAGAGGGAAAGCCAAATCCCATCCGAGTCCCACCCTTGGGCGTCGTATTATTTCGAGCGGAATTCGTTGGGGTTCTACCTTTAAACTTAATGGTGAATTCCTTTACACTCCACTTTATTGGGAGTGGCTTGAATTCACCGTTGCTCGAAACAAGGACTCATTGCAAGGCTCAGGTATGCTATCACCCATGCTGGCCTCTCTGTATACCTATGATCGCAACTTAGACGTGATGCGGGCTTTCTGCGAAGCCTGGTGTCCTTCAACCAATACCATTCACACCTCATCTGGAGAAGCATCCATTTCTTTGATGGACATGTGGAAACTCGGAGGTCTTTCAATCAAAGGCAAATTCTATAATAAAATCATTCCAAGCTGTGAGGAATTGATGGGTCCGCGCGTGGGGCCGCGTGTCCGGGGTGAGCATCTTCCCAAGAGCTGTACTTATCTTTTTGATGCTTACTACCGGATTGCTTCTCAGCAAGTAGAGAAAACACGAATTTTCACCCAATCGTGGATCAAGTTTTGGTTTAAAGGTGACATAAAATATACCAAACCCCCTAGTCGGAGAACCAAAAAATCTTCCCGACCTCGCCTAACTCATAACCCGTCGGGCTCTATTCCTGCTCCCCGTGGCTGGTCTAACGAAGAGCAAGAACTATTCCACGAACTGGGGGTAGAGGAAGACTTGAAGGACCAAACATATCTGGCTGCATTTATCTCATGCTGGCTGTGTGTTTTCGTGTTTCCCTATAAGAGTGGGAACTTTCTTTGTCCTAGTGTGTTTAAGGTAGCATCCCTCATGGCTGAAGGTAGCCTTTTCAACCTTGCAGTCCCGGTTTTATCCAATATTTATCATGGACTTAGCCAACTTTACAACACCTCTCATTCTTCCGGGCGCTCCGACATTTTCTTCCCAGTACATTATGTTTATGGTTGGCTTGCCCTTTACTTTGGTACACACTTTAGAATATCCTCAACAACTGGCCCATTAATGGTTGACTACTCAGGAGAAGGTGGCACGAAATACTATGATGCGTTCGCAGCCCGCAAAGTAATCCATGAAGGCACGTCCATAGCGTGGCATGCAAACCCCCAACCCAAGAGTCAGGGCGGCATTTTACATGATGTTAAAGGTTTATCATTCTCATCATCTTCATACTTTATAAGCATTCGCTCGTGTTACTTATCCTCTCATCACGGAACACAAATGACTATCGAGGCCTACCACCCTTGTCGGTTTAGTCGACAACTTGGCTTTTATCAAGATATACCGAACGAGTTACGTGAAGATCCGCCTACGATCAACTTGGAGAATGTATTCCACCATTGGAGGATTTGCACTGAGACACTAACCTCGTCCCGGGTGCTGTTGGGTTTTATGTCCTAAAACTCGTGGTTTGTAAACGATAAACATATTTGATTACCAATAAAGTGTTATTGAGGTTTATTCAATAAAGTTATTATTGAATATGTGAATTGCTTATTTCATTTTAGAAAACCCTAAATCCAATAAACTAAGATCCATGGCTATAACATGAATACTTGAACTTTATGTGGAGACATAAAAGTGGATCAAGTTCGAGTAAATAGCCAAAACGGTCTATAGTATACGGATAAGGCTGGATACCTTATCTTGGGGACACTATTGGATGCGGCCCATTTTGTATTTAGTACAAACGATGTGATCCTGAATCGTTCATGTGGAGACATGTGAATGGGGGCGTCCTATGCAAAGAGTTTGCATTAGACCGGACCGCGAAATAAGTCACTCTTACTTTATAACGTTGTTTACTGTTTTAAAGACTGACTATTTGAAAACGATGACCTAGGTAACTTGACCTTAATCCTGAGCTAACTATGAACTCCTGTTTATTCGGGATTATCCTTAGATCTGCATGGGTGAGAGTGGCTCAACAGCGCCGACTCAATATGCCTCCCATTTCAGGGGTAAGACCGGATAGATAGCTGGGGACATAGGGTGCAAGATGGAATTCACTCCTACCCGTCTCTAGGGATAGTAGATAGGTTGTTCCCTTAAGTGCTGACTCCAGGTCTTGAACAAGGGGCCCCACCTTCTCATTGGCCCGAGAGGGACTCGGTATAGTGATTAGATCACATACCAATTGGTTTAGTGATTGGATCACAAACCAATTGTTCATTAGAGGATCAGTGGGACTTAAGGAGCAAGATGTAATTACGGGGGTAAAACAGATATTTGACCCGACCGTAAATTACGAACAACCTGTGAAGGGTCAACTTACTAATCATGGTTATATCGAGTGGACATAAATATATCTACAGTGAGGAGAATGCAACTACTAGGCTATAGTGGAATGTCCTGATAGTTAACGAATGTTGATTAACTAGGTTAAAGAGTTTAATCAGTTAATCTCGGATCGTTGGAGCTCATGATCTGTAGGTCCATGAGGTCCCCCTGCTAGCTCATATCGGACTAAACCTTAGAACAGTGTGACGAGTGAATTCGAAGTGTTCGAATTCGAATTAGGGAATTAACGTTAAATATATGTGATATATTTAACGACATAACGTTCAATTGCGAATTGAACAATAGAGAGAGATGGTGATATTTAAATAAGATTTAATTATCGAAAATATGAATATGGATTCATAATCATGTATATCGGGAATGATCGGGATTAGTGTTGGATTTATTGGATATTAAATTTGAATTAATTAAATTGTTTAATTAATTATTTAATATTAATTTAATTTGATTTAAAATTAATTATTTGAATTAATTTTTAAATTGAATTTGATCAAAGTTAGTCAAAAGTCAAATTTAAGACAATTGACTACAACTTTGAAAGTCAAAAGTCAAATGTTGACTCCACTAAACCTTGAAAGTCAAGAGTCATTTTGATGACTAAAGTGAGTGGAAAAATCCAATTCTTAAGTTAGTGGAAAAATCCAATTCTTGAGTTAGTGGGAAAAACCATTTGTTGGTGGTTTTATGAGTCAAACTTTTTTGCTAAGTGTTCATCCCACATCAAGCCACTAATCCCACTAAATTGAGTGGATTCTACATGGCATCCTATTGTTAACTCAATTTTGCATGTTTTTGCATGTAGTCTTCTATATATACAAAGGGTTAATGAGATTGACTTCTTCTTGGAATTTTGATGAACTTTGAGAAATTGTAAAGACAATTTCTCTACCATTCTCTCCAATTCCATCTTCAATTCTCTTTTAAATTAGTCACTCAAAGGATCCCACAATCCCGTTCTAAGGCCGGAGAATAGTCGGGAAGACTCTCGTGGTGGTTCGTGACTGTTACGTTCGAAGATCGAGTTTGGAATCAAGAAGAATTTGAACTTCAAAGGTAACTTCTAAATTATTGTCTTTGATTTTCAAATTACATGCTTTTTTCTTTTTAAATTAACAAAATAAGAGTACTTAGATCCAACGATGCTTCCGCTATGCATGCCGAAATTCTTTCAAATGGTATCAGAGCATGCTTTAAGTACTCTTTTTTGAGTAATTTAGAGTTGGTGGGTAGTAATTCATGTGATGAATGTATGTGTGCTAAAATGGAAATTTTTGGTCTTTGGCATCCATTTCTTTTCCAATTTGTAATAATTATTGTAATTGCCTTGTAATGGGCTTTAATGTGTTACAAAGAGTATGTAATTTTTGTAGAGTCATTAGAGTCCATTTTAGGATGTAATTTATCAAAATTGGAAGAGGCGTCAAGTGGCGGTTCGGTTCGGTTCGGCGGCGGTTCGTGCAATTCCACAACTTACAAGCGGTTCGAGCCGATTTGAAGTGTTCGGGGGCGGTTCAAGACTTTTTCCTATTTTATTATTGTAATAATTTAGGTAAATGCTTGTTTAGGATGCCAAAACCAATCCATTTTTAGTGTGGTTTATTTATTTATGCATTGTGAATGTATAGTTTAAATAAGCATAATCTTGTGTGCATATTGTATGCCATGTAGATTTAAAATCCCACCATAGGATAAGCATGAAACATGCATTGAAAGTATGTTATAAGTGTTATAATATAAGTATGCATGTTTAGGATTCCATGAGATTTCATATAAGTTGTTATATTTTTGCATGGAATGATTTTATATAATTGTTATATAAAAGCATGTTAGATGTATGTTATAAGTTTTTTTTATAAGTGTTATAAAATGAATTAGACATTAAAACTTATAACAAAGATAAATGCATGCTCATTTAGGGTTAACTACCAAGCAATCTCCTATTTTAATAGTTAAAATAGGTCGATATCTTGTAAAACTTCGGTTACAAGAAAAACTCACCCGGTAAGATGCTGTCTCAGCTTGGGGGTATTTAAGTTGACGGTTTACGGAACACCTCCTACCTGGGCATCGAACTGGCGTTTGAGTTTAGCTAACCCGGTTTTATGAGCATGCGTGAGTGATGTGAGGTTTTAAAAAGTTTTATCACCTAGACATCATAGGTTAAAATCCAGTATAAACGTTATACTCGGAAAGATTACCTAGACTTAGGATATGTTTTAGTTAGCCAAAATATATGCCTAAGTAAAATCATACCCAACCGTCTAGAACACTTCAGTGGGAGGAAAAATGTTTTCAGCTCCTACGTCCCTAAGAGTTCACACCGTGAGATTCATGCTCGGCTTCGAGTCGCCCTGGGAGCGACCTCCAGTAGGAAAGTATTTGCATGAGTCAATAACAAGGTGAATAGGGGAAGTCGTTCATAGTAAGTGGGCGAAGGTTGTGTGTCAACACATCCTACGGTCTCCTCCATTAGGTTGCACCGTGAGATTCCCATGATGCGCCTGCGAGTCTGCCCTGGGAGCGACCACCCCTTAGGAGGGCTGTATCATGGGATTCGGAACACCGCGAACTCCAGAAATGGATAGGGTCTCATAGGTCCGTTTTCAGCATTGTCTTTCCAACTTCGGGAGCTTGTTGATTCCGATCTCTGAGGTCTGAAAATGGAGGGTCACACTTACAAGAATTACTAAGTGTTAGTAACTTCTTGACCAAAGTAAACGATAGCTAAAAGATCTATTGGAATATGAGTTATTCTGGTAATAGTGATTAGCTGAGATTGTCTCAATTCAAAGGAGGAGTGATAGACTGCCCCTAGGTGGATGTTGCTTTAAACCTTTGTAGTATCGTTGCAATAAAGAATAAATGATGGGTACATTATTACTTTTGCTAAAACTTGATTGGATAATATAAAAGGGTAATAGCAATTTCACTAAATACGATATGTTTATATTTTTCAGCATGTCCAACTCAATAGTACAGTTACTAGCTTCTGAGAAACTTAACGGGGATAATTATGCAACGTGGAAATCAAATTTAAACACAATACTGGTAATTGATGATCTAAGGTTCGTTTTAACTGAGGAGTGTCCTCAAAACCCCGGCACAAATGCAAACCGAAATGTTCGGGATGCATATGACAGATGGACAAGGGCAAATGATAAAGCCCGCGTCTACATTCTCGCCAGCATATCTGATGTATTGGCTAAGAAACACGATGGTATGGGTGCTGCCAAAGAGATTATGGAATCTCTGAAGGGGATGTTTGGACAACCGTCCTTCTCCCTTAGGCATGATGCCATCAAGTACGTTTATAACTGTCGCATGAGAGAAGGGACCTCTGTTAGAGAACATGTCCTGGACATGATGGTCCATTTCAATGTGGCAGAAGTAAATGGAGCTGTCATAGATGAGAAGAGTCAGGTCAGTTTTATTCTGGAGTCTCTTCCGAAGAGCTTCCTACAGTTCCGCACAAATGCGATGATGAACAAAATTGAATATAACTTGACTACTCTTCTGAATGAGCTTCAGACTTATCAGTCCCTCCTGAAAACTAAGGGACATGAAGTGGAGGCAAATGTTGCTACCACTAAAAAGTTCTATAGAGGATCGTCCTCTGGAACGAAGTCTGGCCCTTCTTCTTCTAAAAATAAGAGTATTTCGATGAAAAAGAAAGGGAAGGGGAAAAGTAAAACTCCTAATGACCGCAAAAGCAAGGCTCAAGTTGCAGATTAAGGAAAATGTTTCCACTGCAACGAGAATGGGCATTGGAAAAGAAACTGCCCAAAGTACCTTGCTGAGAAGAAAGCTGAAAAGGCAAAACAAGGTAAATATGATTTACTAGTTGTTGAAACATGTTTAGTGGAGAGTGATGACTCTTCCTGGATACTGGATTCAGGGGCCACTAATCATATTTGCTCTTCTTTTCAGGAAACTAGTTCCTGGAGAACGCTTGCGGAAGGCGAGATAACTCTCAGGGTTGGAACAGGAGAGGTTGTCTCAGCAAAATCAGTGGGAGATTTAAAGTTGTTTTTTGGAGATAGATTCATTATATTAGATAATGTGTATCTTGTTCCTGGAATGAAAAGGAATCTTGTATCTATCTCTTGTTTGTTAGAACAATTGTATAAAGTATCTTTTGAAATTAATGAAGTGTTCATTACCAAAAGAGGTATTCCTATTTGTTCTGCAAAACTAGAAAACAACTTATATAAGTTAAAACCGACCAGAGCGAAAGCTATTTTAAATATCGAGATGTTTAAAACGGCTGAGACGCGAAACAAAAGGCAAAAAGTTTCTTCAAGTACATATCTTTGGCACTTAAGACTTGGCCACATTAATCTCAATAGGATTGAGAGATTGGTTAAGAATGGTCATCTAAGCCAGTTAGAAGACAACTCTTTACCAGCATGTGAGTCTTGTCTTGAGGGGAAAATGACGAAAAGATCTTTTACTGGAAAAGGTCTTAGAGCCAAAGAATCCTTAGAACTCGTGCATTCGGACCTTTGTGGACCAATGAATGTCAAAGCACGAGGAGGATATGAATATTTCATCAGTTTCATAGATGACTATTCAAGGTACGGTTATGTTTACCTAATACATCATAAGTCCGAAGCTCTTGAAAAGTTCAAGGAGTATAAGGCAGAAGTTGAAAACTTATTAGGTAAAACAATTAAGACACTTCGATCAGATCGAGGTGGAGAGTACATGGACCTAAGATTCCAGGACTATTTGATAGAACATGGAATCCAGTCACAACTCTCTGCACCTAGTACGCCACAGCAAAACGGTGTATCGGAGAGAAGAAACAGAACCTTGTTAGACATGGTTCGATCGATGATGAGCTATGCTCATTTGCCTGATTCGTTTTGGGGATATGCAGTAGAGACTGCTGCCTACATTTTGAACAATGTTCCCTCTAAAAGTGTTACTGGAACACCTTATGAGTTATGGAGAGGGCGTAAAACTAGTTTACGTCACTTCAGGATCTGGGGATGCCCGACACATGTGTTGGTGCAAAACCCTAAGAAATTGGAACGTCGTTCAAAAGTATGTTTATTCATAGGCTACCCAAAAGAATCGAAAGCTGGATACTTCTTTGATCCAGAAGAAAATAAAGTATTTGTATCGACAAATGCTACTTTTCTCGAAGAAGATCACATGAGAGATCATCAACCTCGCAGTAAACTAGTATTGCGTGAAATTTCTAAAGAAGCTACAGATAGATCAACAAGAGTTGTTGATGAGATTGGACCCTCAACAAGAGTTGTTGATGGAGCTAATACTTCTGATTACTCACATCCATCTCAAGAGTTGAGAGTGCCTCGACGTAGTGGGAGAGTTGTGCAACAACCTGACCGTTACATGGGTTTAGTAGAAACTCAAATCATCATACCAGATGATGGAATAGAGGATCCATTGACCTATAAACAGGCAATGAATGATGTTGACAAAGATCAATGGATCAAAGCCATGGACCTCGAAATGGAGTCGATGTACTTCAATTCCGTCTGGGAACTTGTAGATCAACCAGATGGGGTAAAACCTATTGGTTGTAAATGGATCTACAAAAGGAAACGAGACCAAGCTGGTAAGGTACAGACCTTTAAAGCTCGATTAGTGACAAAGGGTTATACCCAGAGAGAGGGGGTAGACTATGATGAAACCTTCTCTCCTGTTGTCATGTTAAAATCAATTAGAATACTCTTGTCCATTGCCACATATTATGACTATGAGATTTGGCAAATGGATGTCAAGACAGCCTTTCTGAATGGCAATCTTGAAGAGAGTATCTATATGTCTCAACCAGAGGGGTTTATAATACAACATCAAGAACAAAAAGTTTGTAAGCTTAAACGATCCATTTATGGGTTGAAACAAGCATCTAGATGCTGGAATATAAGGTTTGATACTGCGATCAAATCTTATGGTTTTGAACAAAACATTGACGAACCTTGTGTTTACAAGAAGATTGTCAAAACATCTGTAGCATTCCTCGTATTATATGTCGATGATATCTTACTCATTGGGAATGATGTAAGATGCCTGACTGACGTCAAGAAATGGCTAGCAACTCAATTCCAAATGAAAGATTTGGGAGAAGCTCAATATATTCTTGGGATCCAAATAGTTCGGAACCGCAAAAATAGAACATTAGCCATGTCTCAAGCATCCTATATTGACAAGATGTTGTCAAGATATAAAATGCAGAATTCCAAGAGGGGTTTGCTACCCTTCAGGCATGGAATTCACTTGTCGAAGGAACAATGTCCTAAGACACCTCAAGAAGTTGAGGATATGAGACGCATTCCCTATGCATCGGCAGTTGGAAGTCTGATGTATGCTATGTTGTGTACACGACCCGACATATGCTATGCAGTAGGTGTTGTCAACAGGTTTCAGTCCAATCCTGGACTTATACATTGGACAGCCGTTAAGAATATCCTCAAGTATCTTAGGAGAACGAGGGATTACATGCTCGTGTATAAAGGTAAGGATCTGATTCTTACAGGATACACTGATTCTGATTTCCAGTCCGATAAAGATTCGAGAAAATCAACATCGGGATCAGTGTTCACTCTGAATGGAGGAGCTGTAGTATGGCGGAGTATCAAGCAAAGTTGTGTTGCTGACTCCACTATGGAAGCAGAATACGTAGCTGCCTGTGAAGCAGCAAAAGAAGCTGTGTGGCTTAGAAAGTTTTTGAACGATTTGGAAGTTGTTCCAAATATGCATCTGCCTATCACTCTCTTTTGTGATAACAGTGGAGCAGTTGCAAATTCAAAAGAGCCAAGGAGCCATAAACGCGGGAAACATATTGAGCGAAAATATCATCTCATTCGAGAGATCGTCCAACGAGGAGACGTTATTGTGAAACAAATAGCCTCTGAGGACAACATTGCTGATCCATTTACAAAGGCTCTCACGGCTAAAGTGTTTGAGGGTCATCTAGTGAGACTAGGACTACAGGATGTATAATCTAGGGCAAGTGGGAGAAAACTATGGGTATGTGATGCCCTAGTTTATTGTATTTATTTCTCATTTTGAAAAACTCAACATTATGTATATATATGGATATATATTTATTACCACTGGAGTTTTAGTCCAAGTGGGAGTTTGTTGGGTTTTATGTCCTAAAACTCGTGGTTTGTAAACGATAAACATATTTGATTACCAATAAAGTGTTATTGAGGTTTATTCAATAAAGTTATTATTGAATATGTGAATTGCTTATTTCATTTTAGAAAACCCTAAATCCAATAAACTAAGATCCATGGCTATAACATGAATACTTGAACTTTATGTGGAGACATAAAAGTGGATCAAGTTCGAGTAAATAGCCAAAACGGTCTATAGTATACGGATAAGGCTGGATACCTTATCTTGGGGACACTATTGGATGCGGCCCATTTTGTATTTAGTACAAACGATGTGATCCTGAATCGTTCATGTGGAGACATGTGAATGGGGGCGTCCTATGCAAAGAGTTTGCATTAGACCGGACCGCGAAATAAGTCACTCTTACTTTATAACGTTGTTTACTGTTTTAAAGACTGACTATTTGAAAACGATGACCTAGGTAACTTGACCTTAATCCTGAGCTAACTATGAACTCCTGTTTATTCGGGATTATCCTTAGATCTGCATGGGTGAGAGTGGCTCAACAGCGCCGACTCAATATGCCTCCCATTTCAGGGGTAAGACCGGATAGATAGCTGGGGACATAGGGTGCAAGATGGAATTCACTCCTACCCGTCTCTAGGGATAGTAGATAGGTTGTTCCCTTAAGTGCTGACTCCAGGTCTTGAACAAGGGGCCCCACCTTCTCATTGGCCCGAGAGGGACTCGGTATAGTGATTAGATCACATACCAATTGGTTTAGTGATTGGATCACAAACCAATTGTTCATTAGAGGATCAGTGGGACTTAAGGAGCAAGATGTAATTACGGGGGTAAAACAGATATTTGACCCGACCGTAAATTACGAACAACCTGTGAAGGGTCAACTTACTAATCATGGTTATATCGAGTGGACATAAATATATCTACAGTGAGGAGAATGCAACTACTAGGCTATAGTGGAATGTCCTGATAGTTAACGAATGTTGATTAACTAGGTTAAAGAGTTTAATCAGTTAATCTCGGATCGTTGGAGCTCATGATCTGTAGGTCCATGAGGTCCCCCTGCTAGCTCATATCGGACTAAACCTTAGAACAGTGTGACGAGTGAATTCGAAGTGTTCGAATTCGAATTAGGGAATTAACGTTAAATATATGTGATATATTTAACGACATAACGTTCAATTGCGAATTGAACAATAGAGAGAGATGGTGATATTTAAATAAGATTTAATTATCGAAAATATGAATATGGATTCATAATCATGTATATCGGGAATGATCGGGATTAGTGTTGGATTTATTGGATATTAAATTTGAATTAATTAAATTGTTTAATTAATTATTTAATATTAATTTAATTTGATTTAAAATTAATTATTTGAATTAATTTTTAAATTGAATTTGATCAAAGTTAGTCAAAAGTCAAATTTAAGACAATTGACTACAACTTTGAAAGTCAAAAGTCAAATGTTGACTCCACTAAACCTTGAAAGTCAAGAGTCATTTTGATGACTAAAGTGAGTGGAAAAATCCAATTCTTAAGTTAGTGGAAAAATCCAATTCTTGAGTTAGTGGGAAAAACCATTTGTTGGTGGTTTTATGAGTCAAACTTTTTTGCTAAGTGTTCATCCCACATCAAGCCACTAATCCCACTAAATTGAGTGGATTCTACATGGCATCCTATTGTTAACTCAATTTTGCATGTTTTTGCATGTAGTCTTCTATATATACAAAGGGTTAATGAGATTGACTTCTTCTTGGAATTTTGATGAACTTTGAGAAATTGTAAAGACAATTTCTCTACCATTCTCTCCAATTCCATCTTCAATTCTCTTTTAAATTAGTCACTCAAAGGATCCCACAATCCCGTTCTAAGGCCGGAGAATAGTCGGGAAGACTCTCGTGGTGGTTCGTGACTGTTACGTTCGAAGATCGAGTTTGGAATCAAGAAGAATTTGAACTTCAAAGGTAACTTCTAAATTATTGTCTTTGATTTTCAAATTACATGCTTTTTTCTTTTTAAATTAACAAAATAAGAGTACTTAGATCCAACGATGCTTCCGCTATGCATGCCGAAATTCTTTCAGGTGCATCTTCCTCAGTGTATGCCAAACCCTGTTGATCATGTCACCGCATCCTACAAGAAGTGGTGGAACAAAAAACATGGGAGCTATTTCGGGGTGAACATACAATTGTTAATTAACAGTTTCACTCCTCCTCCCGTGACTAAGACAAAATCTCCCAAAGACACCGGTAAAAAAGTTTGCACCCCGAGGAAAGAGGTGCCAACTCACGAAGTGAGCAGTTCTGACGAAGACGCTGCCAGTCAAAGCAGCAACAGCGAATGCAACAACGACCGCTGCTGGAAGTAGACTAAATCTCGGAAGAGATCGAAAAAGATTGTTGATGCCCCAAAGTCTCCTGAAGTTGTTGCACCTTTGGTTAGTGACTCATTCATCCTTTCTTCTTTGTATATATGTATCCCTTTTTTTGTTCGAGCATTTTTATACGCTTATTCATCGTTATTTACTCATTTCCCTATTGTAATTTTTTTTTATTTTGTAGGCGTCTTCGAGCAAGCGGTCATTGACGACCGTGGCTCCTAGCCCTCCTAAACAAGCGGTTGTGGCTTTCACGAGTCCCTCTATTTCAGATTTTACCGCGCCAGTCTCTTGGTGTTTTAAGACACCCGTCAATAAAGAGATTCGCCGTGCTCCTGCGGCCCCTGGTGGTTCGAGCTCTCAGCCGAAGTATGCAAATCTGGATTTGGATATTGCAACTTCAGAGACTTCCAATTTTGTTGCCGACGACATAATTTCCAAAGCACGTCGCTATTTTGCCTTGGCCATGTGGAAGGTTGTACAACAAAAACTTGGTCGTACTCCTTTTGAGAAGGCTTCCTCCCTTGAACCCGAGATTCAGAAAATATTTGATGCCGCCTCTGAGGTCGATGTGACGAGCTTGGCATCTCTGAAGAGTCTTGTGGTTGAGTACTTTCGAAATGTGGACAAGTACAACGAGCTGCAATCTCGCTACTCTTTGTGCTTAACCTCATCTTGCAAGAATCGGGACCTGACGAAGTTGAGATGCAGCTTGAAGGGTGTCTCATCTGGTAAAAACTTTATGCTCGAAGAAACGAATGTACTCCAGGACCGGTCTGAGCAGATGCTCTCGGAGATTTAAAGTCTCAAGGCCAAACTGAAGACTTTGGAGGCTGATCACGAATCACTTTCTGCACTTATTTTGGAGAAAGAAAGGCATTTTAATGAAAAGCAACTTGAAGAAAACAGGATATGCGCGGAAATTAGGAACATTGAAGATACTCCCGCTATTGGTGACGAAGCTATAGCTTCTCTAGACTTACTACGTGGCTTTCTAGAAACTGCGCAAAGAATTGAGGGACTTCAGATGGCTACTTTGACTTTTTTTTTAATTTTATTTTATTTTATTAGTCGTTCATTTATTTTGTTCATATTGTGATTGAATTTACAATTCCTTTTTTTTTTATGACTGTATAGAATTGAATGAAATTTAGTTTGTGACTGTACTCAAAGTATATATATTTTTTTCCTTAAGTTGCCTACGTACCCTTAGATGGAAGGGATCAAGTCATAACGTAGTTCAGATGAATGATTTTTTTTCTTTGGAGTCGTTCACCTTTTAAGGTCATGCGGGCCAAGAGCAACATGTAGTTTATACTCTTACGTTAAGGAGTATTACATTTTATGCATAAAATTTCTTAAGAAATTTGTCGTTGATTGGGCCAATCCTTAATCCGTCTTGATCCACAATTTTGTATGCCCCATTTGTATAGACTTCCTTAACAACATAGGGTCCATCCCACTTAGGGGTGAACTTGCTCCCCGTGTGTCTCGTCGTGATAATGGGTCTTCGAACCGCGAGTACTAGATCGCCAACTTGAAATGATCGAGGGTTCAAATTTTTGTTGAAGGCCTTGGTCATTCGCGCTTGTTAACATTCCAATGCTTGGTGGGCATCTAATCTTATTTCATCGAGTGCTTCCAATTCTTCGAGACGCAATCTTGCATTGTCTTCGGTAGTTAACCCATCTTGCACTGCCATTCTTAAGGAAGAGATTTCTCTTTCTAATGGGAGTACAACCTTGACCCCATAGACCAGGGAATAAGGTGTGACTCCCGTAGGGGTGCGGTGGGTAGTTCGGTAAGCCCATAATGCTTCACAAACCTTTTCTTGCCAGTCTCTTTTTGACTTGGAGACTACTTTCTTCAACAAGTTGCACAATGTCTTGTTGAATGCCTCTGCCAATCTGTTTGCTGGAGCGTTGTACATGGACGACTTGCACTGTTTAAACTTGAATTTTTCACATAGTTTGTCCATAAGACTGTTCGCAAATTGTCTTCCATTATCGGTCACGATGCGGTGAGGGATGCCGTAGCGATAAATGATGTGGGTACGGATGAAGTCCACGACAGTTTCCTTTTTGGCTTCTTTTAAAGCAAGTGCCCTAGCCCACCTTGAAAAGTAATTTGTCCCAGTGAGGATATACGAGTGTCCTGCTGAGGACTTAGGCGTTATTAGACCAACGAGATCGAGCCCCCAAGCTTCAAAAGGCCATGAAGCTATGGTTGGGTGAAGGGGTTCTGGCGGTTGATGTATGAAGTTTGCATGAAACTGACAAGCCTCGCATTTTTTCGCATACTCCATTGAATCTTGAACCATCATCGGCCAGTAATAACCCATTCTCTTTAATTGGAAGTGAAGTTTTGGTCCAGACTGGTGAGCACCACAAACACCCGAGTGTGCTTCCGCTAGTGCTTTTACTGATTCCTCTTTACTTAGGCATCGAAGAAAAAGTCCATCATAAGAGCGCCGATAAAGGGTCTCTTTGTAGTAGATGAATCGTGCACCCCTTCTTCGTATTTCAGCTTTACGTCGAGCATCTTTAGGAAGTCTTCCATGTTGTAGATAGTCTACAGTTGGTTGTCGCCAATCCTTCTCTTCAATTACACAGACCGATATCACATTCGCTTCTTGCCTTTCTTCTTCAGTTTGTTGTATAGTCCATCTTTGACAGATCGAGACGTTCATTACTTCACTTTCTAAGACAGTTAGAGCTGTGGCCAAGTTTGCTAATGCATCTGCCTTTGTATTTTCGGCTCTTGGAATGTGCTCCATTGTCATACTGTCGAAGCTTTCCAGTAGTCGTCTTGCATAATTGAAGTAAGGTATTAAATCTTGGTGTTTCACCTCGTATTGGAGCAACAATTGATTAATATCAACTTTGAATCACCGTAGATCTCAATGCAAGTTACTCCAATCTCTATGGCTATTTGGAGACCCATAATGAGCGCTTGATACTCAGCAACATTATTCGAACATACCTCTCCGAATGTGAAACTATACGGCAACATGTGCTTTTCAGGGGTAATGAATATTATACCTGCCCCTGCGCCGTATCTTCGAGCTGCACCGTCAAAATACATGGTCCAAGGTTCAAAGATTTCCACATAGAAGATTTCTTCGTCAGGCAGGTCATCGGATAATTTCCAGTCTGACGGCACTGGATGATCTGCCAAGAAATCAGCCAAGGCTTGCCCCTTCACTGCCTTTTGCGAAACGTAAACGATGTCGTACTGTTAGAGCAAGATTGCCCATTTAGCCAACCGCCCTGAGATAATCGGTCTTGGCAGAACGTACTTGATTGGGTCGGCCTTAGCCACCAAATGCACTGTGAATGCCTGCATATAATGCCTCAATTTGTCGATGGCAAAGAAGAGCGAAAGACACATATTTTCAATGGGTGAATAATTCAATTCTGCCCCATTGAGAGTTCTACTTAAGTAGTAGAGGGCACATTCTTTACCCTTCTCACTTTCTTGTGCAAGCAATGCCCCAAGTGACCTTTCCTGCGCGGTGATGTAGAGTATTAGTGGTTTTCCTGCTATGGGGGCACCCAGAACAGGTGGATTAAGCAAATATTCCTTTATACTGTTAAAAGAAGTTCGACATGCTTCGTCTCATTCGAAGGTCGTGTCTTTCCTCATCAATCTCTGAAATGGTCGGTGTTGCGTGCTTAGTGTGTGTGTAAATTAGATGCGAAGAGCCCTCAGATCATGCAAGTATACATGGTCTGCAGCAAGTGATAAGTATATTTTATATCGTTTTCCCACAGAGATTTGATTAAGTTTATGCTAAGTACATATTGATTTAAGGAAATTGTAACCGGTGACAAAATGTTGTTGGTTGGGTTGCTGAAATAACGACAGAACATACAAAATAGAAAATAGTATTGCGGGTCTCGCAATACTTTCGCAATAAACTAGCAATAGATTAAAAGACTAGTAAAATCTAAGGTAAAGACAACAAGGTTGGCTAAGAATCCTCCATAGGTATAAACCATGATCATTCAGCAGCAAATTAACATTCCATGCATCATCTTAGCTAGATCTCATACATCTTCCGATTATATGCATTAGATTCTTAAATTACTCATATCCAAGTAAGGCTAAAAACCTATTTATAAGTGCATGCTAACAAACGTGCTAGGAGAATGCCTATTCCTAGGCCACTCTCTGTTTACCATGAAAGGCTCACATGAATGAATGACTCTGAATTCTTACTCCTTCCAGAGGTTAGGAACTCTTTAGAACAAAATGGATGGTCGGTCGAAAATGTCCATGGGATGAAGTTCACATTCATTCAATGCCCTCATGCTCATTTACATGCCGAATTCACATTGTTATGCCCTATAGATTCATCTCAGCAACCTTTCTAATTCTAGCTACGCATGATCATAGAAGAACTTAACAAAACTAATTGATTACTCATGAATAGAACTCAACAAAACTAATTGATTAATTATGAATAAGAGAAGAACTCAACAAAACTAATTGATTACTTATAAAATCAAATCCAATAATAATTCAAAATAGCAAAACAGGAGTCGTTCTGAAAACAATAATTAAAGCGAAGCAGTAGATGAACTGGAAACAGAAAATAAAGAAAAACAGAATTCAATTCGAAGACAGAAACTAAAGAAAAGTAGTAGATGAGTGAAGGTCCGATCGTCCACGATCCGCCTCAGTTGAAGGAGAAGAACGTCTTGTCAGGAATTTTTCCTTCTTCCTCTAAATTCCAGAACGCCAAGGAGGTTTCTTCTCGGATCTGATGATCGAGAAGATCTCTCTTGGGGTTTTCGAGTTTTCGAATCTCTTCACCGTCGAATGATTTACTTTTCCTTCTTCATCTAGCTCTTTATATAGCCTCCAGAGGTTCCATCAGCTGCGGATCTCCATCCAATTTGAGGTAACAACCTCACACGTGGCAGCTGCAGGAAGGGTTGGCGGCTAGAAAAACGCAGCAGCAAAGACCAGTATTGCGATTGCGTTGCGATCACAATGCTCTGCTTCCAGCTGCCCTTCTTCTGATCCCATTGCGTTCCTCGCAGAACTTCAGCAATATATCTGCAAGGCAGTAATTTAGACATTTTTTTACCAATTTTCACACTTATTCGTAGCTTTTTCACATAAGCCTTAAATTAACTTCAATTCCCAAAATGTCACTTTTAAACACATATTATGCTCACTTCTAACTAAAATGCTTAAGAGATTCCATGAATATGATGTAATTATAGCCGTAAATAACTCTCATTTGGAGAGGTAACACACCCCCAAACTTGAGTTATTGCTAGTCCTCGAGCAAGACAAAGACTCATTTTCCCTCTCTTTCTAGTTGTCTAGCTGCTAACTCCTGTCATCATCTCTAACTAACTAAATTGCTTATTCTCTTGGCTTACTGTCGAAGGTACTGCTGTCATGTGACATACTTCAAGCTAAAACCAACTTCATGTTTTGACATTCTGAATTCCTTTGCCTTTAAACCCTTCAGTTTTCAATAACTCATACCTTCTTGTTTATCTGTCTATATCATCAAGCACATTGTGCAGTCATCTTTTAGCTTTAAAATCTTACCTAACTTTAACTCAAACTCAGTACATGCTTCTAACTTTTATTCTCTTATTTCCTAGGAATCCTTAAAGTCATGCCATGCTTAGAACCAAAACAAAGTGACAGAGTACAGAATCCATAGAACAATCTAAGCCATGGCATCACTCTTGTTAGAACAGACACTCATTTCCCTAGATAAGCCTTCTAGTTACAGCCCCTTGCTTAGCTAACTTAGGATCAGAGTTCATTACATAAGACATCTAAGCACCTAAGGCTGCAACCTTCTGGCATACATCATTCTTCTTTGTTTTTATTTTTATTTATTTTTTCCTTTCTTTTGCAATGCTTCCTTTCTCTTTAAGTTTGTCTTTTGATGCAGTGCCCCTTGTGGGTTACACAAGTGGCCCTGATTACTCAGCATTCCTAGAGAAAGACAATGTCGGTTTTGTATTCTTTTTTTTTTTTTTTATTACATTAGGGGGTGGGGGGATTCGAACCACAGACCTCGTGGTCGTCAACTGATACATATGCCAGCTGAGCTAGGCTCGCTTTGGCAAGAACAATGTATATCTACTAAGGGAGAGAGGAGTGTTCCTAGGACTAGAAGGTTGCCTCCCCCAAACTTGGACTTCTCATTGTCCTCAATGAGAGTATTGGGTGGCACACCCCCAAAATTTTTAGAAGCATCTAGTATAAGTTAAAAACAGACAGATTTTAAACATCTAAGGGATGGAATGGCTCTCTTAGTTTAGACAACACATCAACAGAGGGTCATTCAAAACAAAGGTAAGGTCTTACAGGGCCACATGCTTTCCAACTTATGATGTTAATTCAATCTTAAAGAGTGTACTCGACACTCATCCAGCAAACTTCAAAAAATAGTAAACAGCGCACAGAGAATCACATTCAGCTAAGTATGAAGAGATAGAAACATGACAAAGAGCAGAAGTTACATTGCACAGCAACAACATGCTTGGATTTTTTCTAATGAAAACATGCTGGTTTAGATACAAACATGCTTGAAATGGCTATGCGGAGAGTGCAATGAAAACACAATTAATTCAACAGAGCAGATATGACATTGATCAAAGCTCCTAACTACTCTAATCTATTGTGGCCCATGGGGCTTGTGGAAAAGTAAAGACAACAGAAAAGAGCTATCTAAGCTAACAGTGTTATACTAAATTAAACTAATTTAAGTTACCCTATAGGCTCTGAACTTCTCACATGCAAATACTACAGATAACATCTCCTTTTCTGTGGTAGTGTACTTGCATTGAGCCTCATTTAATGTTTTACTTGCATAATAAATAGGATGTGTTAATTTTTCTCTTTTCTGGCCAAGCATGGCTCCAATTGCATAATCACTTGAATCGCACATCAATTCAAAAGACATATCCCAATTTGGTCCGATTATGATTGGAGCCTTGACTAAAGAAGTCTTGAGCTTATTCCAAGCTATCAAACACTCATTTGAAAAGATAAAAGTTCTATTTAGCTCTAGCAGCTCACAGAGGGTCACATTTTAGCCATTTGCAAAAGATATAGACATAAACTATCAGTAGAGAAAATAGTCCAAGCTAGCTAAACATTATAAATCTAACAGCATCATCACAAGACAAATTCGGAAGGCAGAAATCCACACTTTGCTCCATGCTTAAGTATAATATTGTAATGGCACAAGCATGCAAAATAATCATTTCAAAATGAAGGCATTATCAATTCATGCTAAACGACTATGGTAAACACATTAACAAAGATATTAAGCATGATAGCAGAAGCATCAAACTATTTTCAGAATTGTCTCCCAGTACACTATGATTGTTGGCACATGATAAATATTTCATTCCTAAAATAAACCACTCCAAACATACAAAATCTATGCAAAGCATGATAAAAGCCTAATTTAAGAGTTTAGGGATCAGAAATCTCCCTTGTTAATCTGCCTCATATGGATATTCTTCAATGTTTCGAGGCATCACTTCTGCTCCTTTAAGATCCTTAAGTCTTGATTTATAGGGTCATACATTCTGCCACACCTTGAAATTATTGATTCTTTCAAAGAGACTGCATGTTATAACATCCCAAGGTTTGTACTTTCTGTGCGTTGGTACATTATAGGTTTGATGCGATGAGACTTCTTTTTCTGGCCCATCTCTTTCTAACTCCTTCAGCTGGAGCATTTGTGGTGGTGGTGGCTCAGCTCTTTCATTGGTGGAAAAGCTTGCTGCAACATCAAACATTTCAAATTCTTGTTCCTCAAGCAGTGCATTAGTCTCTTTGGCCTCATCCAGCACAATTTCATTTTTCTCAACTTTCACCAACTCCACCATTTCATATGGAGATTCCATTGGATCACTCTTCTCAGAATCGAAGGTAACCAAGGAGTCATCATAAAAAAAATCAAACATCTGAGGGCATGGTGATGGTGATTTTACTATAGCAAGTAGATTTTGTAAGTCATTTGTGAGCTGGGCTAATTGCACATCCATTCTCCTCATGCATGCATCATTCCTTTCCATGAATTCTATCCATAGTGCCTCCAAAGCGGGTGATAATTCTTCATTTTGAGTTGGCGCATAATGTTGATAGTCTTCATGTTGGTGGAACTCTTCATAATGAGCAACTTGCCCATGCTCTTCCCAAGAATTATTTGAGAGTTGCCACTGATCATGTCCACACAGGTACGAATAAGGGTTGTCATAGCTTTGTTGATATTGCCTCTCATGATAATTCAATGTTGGGCAATTCTCCAAGTTATGATTATCCCCACAATAAGCACATGACTGATAAAATTCTTCAAACTATTGTGGGCAAACTCTTCCTTCAATTAAGTTCTGCAGCGTATTCATTTACTTTGTCGTACACATACGTTTTTCACCTGCATAGTTTCTCTCTCTGTGCCTGAAAATGATAGTAAACAAATTAAGCTCACGTATTCAGCACGGATCTTACAATCAATCAACTTAACACAAAAGTAATGCAAATCCCCAGCAGCGGCGCCAAAAACTTGCTGCGTGCTCAGTGTGTGTGTAAATTAGATGCACCTCCTAATATAAGCTAGTCGTCCTTCAAGACTTCTTAGCTCATGTAAGTTTCGCGGATCTGGCATTTTTTGAATGGCGTCGATCTTAGATTGATCAATCTCGATCCCTCGATGCTTTACGACGAAACCAAGGAACTTCCCTGAAGTTACGCCGAATGCACATTTGAGAGGGTTCATCTTCAACTGATATTTCCTCAAACGCTAAAAAACCACCTTAAGATCTTTCAAGTGATCCTGTCGCTTTTTAGTCTTGACTACGAGATCGTCGACGTAGCACTCGACATGTTTATGCAGCATATCATCGAAGATCTTTTGCATGGCATGTTGATAAGTTGCGCCGGCGTTCTTTAATCCGAAGGGCATTACCTTTTAACAGTATATCCCTTTTGGAGTCCAGAACGTTGTCATTTCCTCATCATTGAGGTCCACTCGAATCTTGTTGTACCCCGATGATCCATCCATGAAAGACAAAGCTTCATGCCCGGTGTAGCATCAACCATAAGTTCAGTGATGGGCAATGGGAAGTCATCCTTCGGACCTGCGTTATTCAAATCGCGAAAGTCAACGCATACCCGGAGTTGCCCGTTCTTCTTTCTAACGGGGACAATGTTTGAAATCCACGTCGGGTACTTCACTTCGTGAATGAAGTCTGCTTCAATTAACTTATTGACTTCATTTTCAATTTGAGGAATGAGTTCTGGCCTGAAATGTCGTTGAGCCTGTTTGATTGGTCGATACCCATATTCAATAGCGAGATGATGTACGGGATCAAGTCCCGACATTTCCTTATACGACCAAGCAAAGACATCCTTGTATGCGATGAGCAAACTCAAGTACTCGCATTCCTCTTCATCGGAAAGTGATGCACTTATAAACATTGGACGCGGTTCCTCTGTCGTACCAAGGTTAACTTCTTTAAGTTCATCCACAGTCGGTTGACTTCCATCTTCGAGTGGAAGTGGTGCCTCTTCAATATCCTCTTCAGATATTTTGACCTCTGTTTCTTCCTCGACAGTAATGTGGTAGGAAGAGGTTTCACCCTCATCCTCCTCTGCACATTCACTTGCACGGTTGGTGATGATGATATTACGTCGTTTAACCTTTAATGAGCCTTTTGTACTTACAGTAACAAAAGTTTTTCTTTCCATTCGCGAGGGAACGATACTGCGGATCTCTACATCATGACTTATCTTGCTGGGCTCTGCATCATTCAAAGTCTTTCGAGCCTCCTCGTGCTGGAGGCGGTCAAAGATGGAGGTAGACGGCCGTTTTTTATCTATCTTGGTGGTCACGCTCAACCTTTGAAGTGTTGACTGCCGTGAAAGAGATTTGGTGGGCAGCGTGTTTTCTTTCTCCTCTGTCGGCTTACTCAACCTCTGAAATGCTGACCGTCGTGGGAGAGGTTCAGTGGGCAGCGTGTTTTCTTTCTCCTCTGTCGGCTTACTCAACCTCTGAAATGATGACCGTCGTGGGAGAGGTTCAGTGGGCAGTGTGGTTTCTTCTTTAACTGCCAACTTACTTAATCTTTGAAAGATGGAAGGCCTGATGGGGCTGGATTTCGAGTGCAGTCTGTCTTTTTCTGTCGCAACTGCTTCCAATCGCTGGAAGACCCATGTACGCGTAGCCGACGACTTGATGCGTTTATTGATGGGGACTCTTGGCTTAACACCTTTCCTTTCCTTTTGAGTTGTCTACCTCCTTGGTCGTTATGTTATTACTGTTGACCACTATCTCCTTCCCTTTTCGGGTTATACGGACTAGTTCGGGCGACTTATATCTAAACCCCATTTCCATGAATCCAATGGCGACCCAACAATATTTTATAGGTAGTCTTGGAGTCTATGACATGAAATAGAGTATGTGCTTTTAAGTCTCCGATGATGAGCTCTAGGCGAATCATGCCGATCGCTCGTTGTCCTCCCTGATTGAAACCCTGGATTACCAGCTTGCTACTTGATAGCTCTTCCATCAGGATGCCAATCTCCTTCATGACCGATTTCGGCATTATGTTGACGGCCGATCCATCATCAATGAGGATTCGACCGACCCTTTGTTCTCGATTGTATCCTGAGACAAACAAAGGTCTATTGGGAGGTTTTGACCTCAACATCAAATCATCATCGGTGAAGCTTATGGACATGCAATCGGACGCGCATGCATGTGTTGTATGTTGGGATTTATGCCCTAAAGCCTCGTAATTAATTAATAATTATTTGATAATTATTTTATTATTAATATTTGCAATTTATAATATTCATTATATAAATAAAATCCAAGGTTATTAGTGTAATCTTGAACTGTATGTAGTTGACATACGGGAGGATCATGTTCAAGTAATAACCTAAAGGGTCTATAGTATATGGATAAGGTTGGGTGCCTTATCCTGGTAACACTATTGATACGGCCCACTTTGTAATTGTTACAAATGATTTGATCCAAATCATTCATGTAGAGACATGTGAGTGGGGGTATCCTATACAATGAGTTTGTATAAGACTGGACCATGAAATCTATAATCTCTCTTTATAAATCCGTTATTTGAGAAGATTAGTATTTCACAGGATGATCATATGTGACTCGATCTTAATCCTGAGTGAGTTATGAACTCCTGCCTGTGAGGGCTCGTCCTTTGATTTGTATGGGTGAGAATGGCCTTTATAGTCGATTCAATAAGCCTACCATTTTGGGGACTTGACCAAATAGGGAGTTGGGAACATAAGTTTCACAAGATGGAATTCACTTCTCCACATATAGGGAAAGTAGATGAGTAGTTCCCTTAAGTGCTGATTTCGGGACTTGAACAATGGGGCCCCACCCTCTGACTGGCCCGAGAGGGACTTGGTTTATGGTTGGATCATAAACAAGTTGTTCATTAGAGAATCAGTGGTACTTAAGGTGTAAGATGTAATTACAGGGGTAAAACGGACTTTTGACCCAGCTGTAATTACGAACAACTCGTGAAGGATCGACTTGCATGTAATGGTTATATCCATGGACACAACTTGTCTTACAGTGCATAAGAGTGCAACTCTAGGCCTATAGTGGAGTGACCTAGAGTTAATGAATGAAAGTCAATTAATTAATGAGTTTAATTAATTAATTTTGTATCATTGGAGCTTATAAATCTGTAGGTCCATAAGGTCCCCTTGCTAGCTCATAGTAACACTAAAAGGATCAATTTAGTTGAAAGAAAATTTGAAATATTCAAATTAATATTTAATATATTTGATATATTAAATGTAGAAGAGTAAAATATATTTATTGTATTTGATACATTAAATATTAGAGGAAATAGTTTATGTATATGATACATTAATATTAAAAACTATATACTTATGTTATTTGAATGTGATTCAAATTGGTTTAAAGTATATTATAAAAGATTAATTTTATAATATTTGAATAAGATTCAAATAAATATAAAATACATATTTTAATATATTAGATATTAAAATGTATTTTATAAAATAAAATTAATTCCTAAAAGCCTTATTATAAATAAGACATTTAGGTTTAGCCAAAGGGTTGGCCAAGCACACCACTCACCCTCTGCAGAGAGAATTGTTCTCTCATTCTTTCAAAGAGCTCCCACAAGCCTTGATCTCGTGTTCGAGTCATAGCGAGGAAGATCTCGTGGAAAAAGGAACACAAGAAGATGATTCATCAAAGGTAAAACATAATATGCTTAAACTTGTTTTAGTTTAATTCTAAATAAACCAAAGTAACGATTCCAAACGCTTCCGCTGCGGGGAATGAAGAGTTCATTCCCTTCAATTGGTATCAGAGCTTTCTTTGAGTTTTGTTTAGAATTAAAATTGTGTATGGTGGGTATTTTAAGTTGTTCATATATGTGATATATGTGGTTTGCAAAATTGATTGTTTAGGCATATTTGATTGGCATTAGATTTATCGCTTTTGATTAGATCAATTGTAAAACCTTAAAAGGTTTAGGGTCGTATGTAATTTGGAGAAATTTCATGCGGCGGTTGTTCTTTGCAATTTTCATTTGTTTATTTTATGAATCCAACATTTGTGGCTGTTGGTTAAACTAAATTTCCTCAAATCATTAAGCACTCTTGAAGTGGTTGAACCAAGATCAATTCAATTGTTGAATTGAATCTGGTGGAATTGAATTTAGTGGCGTGAGGATGTGTCAGGCTTCTTCAACTTGTGGTTGATGCGGGTAAACAAAAGATCAATTGAATTGATAAACTGGATTCAAATTTGGAAGGCTCAAAAAAGAAGATTTTGAAGACCAAGATATGTCTTGGATTTAAATTAATGTAATTCAACATTGCTTTCAATTTCTTAGGATATGCCAAATATGCCGGTCAATTTTGCTTTGTTATTAATTTTAATTATGCATGTTGATGTATGATTTAAATTTATTGATTGCATAAAGTATGTCATCTAGATTAAAATCCCACCATAGGTTAAGCATGACCATGCATTTTAATTATTTTTAATATAATTGTTATATTTGGAATAGTATGATTAAAATGCTTTCTAA
The DNA here is from genome assembly GCA_028017165.1 of Herpetospermum pedunculosum. Classification (NCBI taxonomy): domain Eukaryota; kingdom Viridiplantae; phylum Streptophyta; class Magnoliopsida; order Cucurbitales; family Cucurbitaceae; genus Herpetospermum; species Herpetospermum pedunculosum. The sequence goes on from CM051529.1 coordinate 37,127,187, forward strand.
TTTGATTAGATGATTTCCTAATATGTTTATATTTCAATATCTTTCAATATAATTGTTATATTTGGAAATTTTAAACTAGGGATATATTTTACTAGATATAGTGATATCTTTTAATATGATTGAGAAATCTTATCTTTTAATATGATTGAGAAATCTTGAGAAATCTTAGAAAATCTTTGCCTAATAAGATTGAGAAATCTTTTCCTAATAAGATTGGGAAATCTTTTATTGGGAAATCTTTTATTGGAAAAATGAGATTAGATTTTTTCTTTCGTTATTTAAAAGATAATTAATTCATTCTTTAAATAGTTTAAATATTTGAATTTAGTTTATCTTTTATTCTAATAAGGTTAGAATATATGATAATCTTTAAATTTTGTTTTAAAGGGTTTAAAATTGTTAAAAATTCAAGATTATCCATAAGGTGAATTAATTTTTAATAGCATTAAAAAGATTGCTTAAAATCAACTAAAATTCATTGATCTAGTAATTAATAGTTAATTAAAGATTAATGAATTTGAAATAAAAATTGACTATAAGGGAACCCTGTCTAAGAAAGGTTACTCGGGTGAGGTACTTAACTTGACTGAAAAGGAACACCTCTACCCAAGAACTGGCTTGGGGGTTGAATTAGTCAAATTTTATTTTATTTCATTAAGCAGGCTCATAATGTGATTAGTTTTAAATAGTTTAATATACTTGATAATTCACATTAAAATCAATCCAACCAACATAAGGGTTATGAAAGGGTAGATTGAAAAACTTAGATAAATGAGATTAGCCTAAATTGTCTAAGTAATAGAAAACCCTATTTCATAATACTTAGTGGGAGAAAGACATATGTCAAAATCACCCTACGGTCTCTACCATAGATTCACAACGTGAGATTCATGTGAGGCCTCGAGGCGGCTTTGGACCGTCCCCCTACGGAAGGTGTTTACATGGGTCAATATCAGGGTGAATCTCTTGAGAAAGTATTTTTAAATAGTAAGTGGGAAAGGAAATGTGTCAACATATCCTACGGTCTCTTTCATTGGTTCACAACGTGAGATTCATGTGGGGCCTCGCGGCGGCTTTTGGATCGTCCCCCTACGGAAGGTGTTTACATGGGTCAATATCAGGGTGAATCTCCTGAGAAGGATAAGATTGTAATTTTATTTCCAATACTTGACCTACCCTACGGCGACACTTGTTGGGATAAAATTATAGAATCTAAAATGATGGGTTACACTTACAAAGATATCATTAAGGTTGTTAATGACTTTCTTGACCAAACTAATGGTAACTAAATGTTATAGAAATAAGAGTTATTTTGGGATAACACTTGGTTGAGATTGTCTCGGTTTAGTGAAGGGGCATTTGACCTACCCTACGGCGGCACTTGTTCTAACTCACTAAAGTATCATAGCATTAAAAAATAATGTTTCAGGGTTCATTTATCAAATTGTTTGTTTTCTATGCTGAAATTGAATCAATATTGATTGCATGTTATTAGATAAATATATATATTTTTTATATATTTCAATATTATGTCTATTTCTCTCAATTTTAATTTTCGTTACTAATTTGTCAAATTGAGAAAATAATATCACTTGGAAAAATAATGTTAACACTATATAATGACCGTGTAAATTTTTTCTTTAATTTGTCTTTATTGAGAAATGTTCTCAAAAACCTGTTGTCAATGCTAATCGAATTGTTCGTAAAGCACATGATTAATAAATCAATATAACGAGATGGCTTATACAAATTTTCTATTTGACATATTAGATGTCAAGCTAAGAAGATAAAGAAGATGACAACAACATATGAGATATTGTTGAAGTCAATAAAAGCTAGATTTAGATATTTATCTAAATAATCTAAAAAAATTAGTATTACCAAAATCCAAGGAAAGAAACCATATGACTGTAGCTAAAAGAAAATAGTTTCTAAATTAGCAAAGTAGTCATAATAAGAGGAATTTATGAAATACCTCTATAAGAAGAACATGGATAAAAGTAAATTTGATTTACTAGATATTTTCATTACCACCTATATAGTAGATTCAGATCCACTATTAAGATTTGTTCTTCATTACATTTTATATAATTCTTGGAAAATACTTAATTATGTAGAATGATCTCTACTTGTTGGCACCAGAAAATCCATCTCAATTAATGTAGTGGGGGACATTAAGATGTCCATTAGAAATAATTGTTATTTAATGCTGAATATGGTGTTTTTAGTACCATAGGAGAAATTCAATTTCTCTAACTTTATTACTAATAAAATGTTCATATAGTATGGATATTTTAGTACTAAATTTTTATTTTCAAAATTGTTTGAAAAGTTCAGCCGAAAAATAAGAATAATTTGTATGTGTTAAATTGTTAACATATAAAATACTACACAGTGAGATATTCAGGATTATAGAATCCAGAATATAAAGACAATTTATATTCTCCTAAAATATGATACCAGTCTTTGGCATTCAAGATTGATTCTGATCAATTTGAATAAAAAGACTACTACGAAGTGATTCTCTAAATGTTAGAGTTAATTACTTTATATGTCTTAAGTTCTTGTCTTTCATGCAAGATAATTAATAGGTTTTTGTTGGAAAAGCCTACAGTCCAAAGAACACTACACTGATAAATATTTCATCACTCTAGCTGATGATTATTCAATAAATAAGTATCGTAACTTAATGCAACATAAGTCTGAATATTTTGAAAAGTTCAAGGAATATAAGACTCAAGTTGAAGGTCAATTAGGTAAATCTATCAAAACACTATGATCAGATCACAGTGAAAAGTACAGGAACGTTATGTACTAAGACTAATTGATAGAAAGTGAGATTTTATCTCAACTCTAGCACAAAGTACAATTGTGTGAAATTGTGCTATAAGAGGAGAAACAAGACCTTGTTAGACATGGTCAGAACAATAAAGAATTACACGCCATTATAAGACTCTTGTTAGGATATACAATATAGATTGTATAGCGAACATGATCCTATCTAAAAGGTGTCCATGAGACAACTTTGAGATTATAGAAGAGTAGTAAAGTTAGTTTACAACCCTTCGAGTTTTGAGAGTTTTAAGCATACATGCTGAAACTTGAATATGTTCAATAGTGTTGAAAAGTTGGTTCCAAGTGAAGCCACTAAATAGTTAACAAAAGTTGTTAACAATTTAATTACATTTGATAGTCAAATGGATCCTAGTCATGAATTGGATAAGCCTCATCGTAGTGGGAGAGTTATGAGATGACCCAACCGTTACAAGAGCTTAAATGAAGCCTAAGTTGTCGTATTAGATGACAAAATGTAGGGCTTCTTGACCTCAAAGTTGAAATGAGGGTCAATGACAAAGACTAGTAGACCAAAGTCATAAATCTCGAGATAGAGTAGATATACTCATCTTTATCTAGAACTTGTAGATATTCGTGATGGGGTAAAACCCATAGGTTTTGAATATATCTACAAAAGTAAAAGATTTGTAAATAAGAAGGTACAGACCTTCAAAATAAGACTAATGACAAATATAGATGGAGAAAGTAAACTATGGATAAACTTTCTCATTTGTTGTCATATTAGAGTATATAAGCATTTCCTAATTCATAGTTGCATATTAGATATGTCAAGTGAAGGTTTAAGAAATCTTTTTTTGAAAAGAAGTCTTAAAGAATGCATTTACAAATCAATTACATGAGTTCAATTTCAAAAATCAAAAGCAAAAGGTTTGCAAGCAGTAAAGGTTCATTTATGAAATGAATTTGATCACTAGATTTTTGAATGTAAGGTTCGATAAAAGTATAAAAAACTATGACTTTGAATAAATATTAATGATATTGTATAGACAAGAAAATCATTAATTACTTAGTGGAATTTTCTCATATTTTATGTGGATGACTTATTACCCATTGTGAATGCTGTAAGATTTGAATCCAACATATAAAATGTTGACTACCTAACCAATTCCAAATGAATGATTTAAATTACTGGGTATGTCCTAAAATAGAGTTTTCGAGGACAAAATGTTATTTATGTCTCACACATCTTATGTTGACAAATTTGTTGTCAAGTATATGATGTAGTACTTCAAAAAATGATAATGTATCATTCTTACATGAAGTTTAGATTGTCTAAGGAATAGTGTCCTAAGACATTTCAAAATGTTGAGAACATAAGATTGACTATCTATGTTTGAGTGGGAGAAAATCTAATGTACACTTGAGACATGACATTTGACAGTAAAATTGGTTAGCATTTATTAGTTAACCCAATGGTATGACCATTGCGCGGAAAAATAAAAACTTTTCTCAAAATATCTATGGATAAAATGAGAAATTATATTTTTGTGTATGAGGTTAAAGATTTGATCTTTACGAGATGCACTGGTTTTAACAAAGATTTATGGAAATCTATGTTTACCCTAGATGGTGGAGCATGGTATGCAAGTTAAATGTTCTTGCTTATGAAGTAAAGAACTTGCATAACTCAAATAATTTCTTATTGGTCTGAAAGATGTTTCAGATATAGTTAAGCCTAAAACGTTTTATGTAATGGCTAAACTTAAGGAACTTAGATAACATCAATATATAGGGTATCCTGAGAGAGAAAGAATCGTGGTAGGACCAAGATGACTTTTAATTGACAGTCGTTTTGATCTATATAAAAAGACTTTCCAGGCTAAAGTGTTTGAAAGCCACCTAGAATGTCTAGGATTATGAGACATGTCTCATCTTCACTAGGGCAAGTGGGAGAACATGTTGGGTGTAGAGTATGCCCTAGGATACATGTCTCACCGGCTTTAGTGCAAGTGGGAGATTGTTGGGATTTATGCCCTAAAGCCTCGTAATTAATTAATAATTATTTGATAATTATTTTATTATTAATATTTGCAATTTATAATATTCATTATATAAATAAAATCCAAGGTTATTAGTGTAATCTTGAACTGTATGTAGTTGACATACGGGAGGATCATGTTCAAGTAATAACCTAAAGGGTCTATAGTATATGGATAAGGTTGGGTGCCTTATCTTGGTAACACTATTGATACGGCCCACTTTGTAATTGTTACAAATGATTTGATCCAAATCATTCATGTAGAGACATGTGAGTGGGGGTATCCTATACAATGAGTTTGTATAAGACTGGACCATGAAATCTATAATCTCTCTTTATAAATCCGTTATTTGAGAAGATTAGTATTTCACAGGATGATCATATGTGACTCGATCTTAATCCTGAGTGAGTTATGAACTCCTGCCTGTGAGGGCTCGTCCTTTGATTTGTATGGGTGAGAATGGCCTTTATAGCCGATTCAATAAGCCTACCATTTTGGGGACTTGACCAAATAGGGAGTTGGGAACATAAGTTTCACAAGATGGAATTCACTTCTTCCCATATAGGGAAAGTAGATGAGTAGTTCCCTTAAGTGCTGATTTCGGGACTTGAACAATGGGGCCCCACCCTCTCACTGGCCCGAGAGGGACTTGGTTTATGGTTGGATCATAAACAAGTTGTTCATTAGAGAATCAGTGGTACTTAAGGTGTAAGATGTAATTACAGGGGTAAAACGGACTTTTGACCCAGCTGTAATTACGAACAACTCGTGAAGGATCGACTTGCATGTAATGGTTATATCCATGGACACAACTTGTCTTACAGTGCATAAGAGTGCAACTCTAGGCCTATAGTGGAGTGACCTAGAGTTAATAAATGAAAGTCAATTAATTAATGAGTTTAATTAATTAATTTTGTATCATTGGAGCTTATAAATCTGTAGGTCCATAAGGTCCCCTTGCTAGCTCATAGTAACACTAAAAAGATCAATTTAGTTGAAAGAAAATTTGAAATATTCAAATTAATATTTAATATATTTGATATATTAAATGTAGAAGAGTAAAATATATTTATTGTATTTGATACATTAAATATTAGAGGAAATAGTTTATGTATATGATACATTAATATTAAAAACTATATACTTATGTTATTTGAATGTGATTCAAATTGGTTTAAAGTATATTATAAAAGATTAATTTTATAATATTTGAATAAGATTCAAATAAATATAAAATACATATTTTAATATATTAGATATTAAAATGTATTTTATAAAATAAAATTAATTCCTAAAAGCCTTATTATAAATAAGACATTTAGGTTTAGCCAAAGGGTTGGCCAAACACACCACTCACCCTCTGCAGAGAGAATTGTTCTCTCATTCTTTCAAAGAGCTCCCACAAGCCTTGATCCCGTGTTCGAGTCATAGCGAGGAAGATCTCGTGGAAAAAGGAACACAAGAAGATGATTCATCAAAGGTAAAACATAATATGCCTAAACTTGTTTTAGTTTAATTCTAAATAAACCAAAGTAACGATTCCAAACGCTTCCGCTGCGGGGAATGAAGAGTTCATTCCCTTCATTGTAGAGGTTGAAGGCTCTGAAACATCAGAGTCCTTCAACGTGTCGACGTGAGCAGTTTTTTCCATTTGAGGCGAATCTACTACATTGAGGGAAGGTGTATCCTCCAGCTTTGTTACCAACTCCGTTGAACTTAGAGTGGCGCTATCATCCTCGATTGCACCAACGACGTGGCACGTAGCAACTTCAAATGTTTCTTCCTACTTTTCATTAAAGAATCCCTTGGAGAAAAATTTCCGTTGGGTCATAGGCTGCTGGGGTCGAGGAAGGTCTTTGTTTTCCTCCATGATAAGCTTAGGCCTTCTCATACTCTTTCTTCCTTTTCTCTTTGGAAGTTTGCTTTTTCGCCTATACTCTCGAAGTAGGCGGGCTTCTTTCTTGACAGGTCTCTATCGCCGCATTTTCCGACGAGTTACGACGGTCCATCCTTCATCTTCATCCCCAACGGGTTCGGGCTTCACCCGCGAAGTCTTCTGTAGGATTTCATGTTCGAATCGAACAATTATAGGTTCGCAAGTCCCAAACTGGATCAAACTCTCCTCTTGCTTCTTAGGTGAAACATGAGATAATTGAACGTCGGAGTTCAATGTTACGGCGGCGTGATTTGCTTGATCTACTTCGTCGAGATCCAGCTCAATCCTCTTTTCACTAGCTAACTTCATGATTAGCTCTTTTAAGACAAAACATTTGCCTACAGGATGACAGACGACCCGGTGGTATTTGCAGTAGTTAGGATCATTTACCTTTCCTAACTCCTCCGGTCGTTTGCATTCTGGCAGTTGGATGAGTTGCGTTTCCAGCAATTGCTCTAATATATCGGGGATGTCAGAGTCTGGAAACGGGTAGACTTTTTCTTGTCTTTCTTTCAAAGTAAGGTGGCGTCTTTCGCCTTTGTCATTTCTTGCTTCTGTTTTGTTTTCCTTTGCTTTGGAGGAAAACCTTAAAGGGGCTGTGTTGACGACCATAGATTCTTTCACGACATTATTCGTGATCTTCCCAACGCCTTTCATTTCCGTCTTTATTTTCTTTACGTCGGGGATTAAGAGGTCTTTGTTTCCGCTATTGGCAATACTCAGCTTCATATCATTGGCGCGAGTTGCTAACTCCTAGAATGTTTGGGGCTTTATCCCTTGTAGGATGTAGTGAACTTCCCAATGCATGTCGCCGATGCACATCTCGATAGCAGACACTTCTGTGAGTCGGTCCTTGCAGTCAAGACTCAACGATCTCCAACGGTTAATGAAATCGACGACTGGCTCGCCCATTCTTTGGCTAGCGTGCGAGAGTTCAGACATGTTGACTGTCCGCCTCGTGCTGTAGAAGCGATTCAAGAAGTCTCTCTCAAACTGTTCCCAACTGTCAATCGTCTCGGGTTCCAAGTCGGTGTACCAGTCAAAGGCGTTTCCTTTCAAAGTTCGGACGAATTTCCTAACCAGCAAGTCTCTGTGAGTTCCAGCGTTCTCGCACGTTTCGACGAAGTGGGCAATGTGCTGTTTAGGATTGCCCTTCCCATCGAACTGTTGAAATTTCGGGGGCTGGTACTCGGTGGGCATCCTCAAGTTGTCGATCCTCTTGGAATACGGTTTGGTATACAAGAGGGTGCTCTGGGCTGGTCCACCGTACTCGGCTCGGATGGTGTTGGTAATCATGTCCAGCAGTTGTTGGACAGATAAGGAAGCGACTGACGTTGAGTGTTGCGCTTGGTCTTCCTGGATGACAATTTTTTCTTTATCACTCTTTCTGGCCGCAGGAGTTAGACTTGACTTCGCGACCTCACGACTTTGCATCTGATTCCTCAATTGGGAAATCTCGAAGTCTTTGTCCTCGACTGCTTTCATCAGAAAGTTAATTTTATTTTCCATTTCAACCATTGCTTCGTCGTTAGTGCGCGCATCTGCCATCATTACAGATACGTTGGAGTCATACACCTTCTCCGACTAATCAGAAGAGGGAGCAGCTTCATCGAACAAGGGATTGTCCTTGATGATTATCCCAACTTGCGCGGACTCCGTCATTCGTTTGTATATTTTGCGCACGATGGCATGAGTGTACTCCGTCAGACTTCTTTGATGAAGCGGCTGCGGGTGGCAGGTCCCCTGTAAGGGCTGTTGGAACTGACAGCCTTTGATGTTGTTTTCTTTGATGTCATTGTTAATTTTTGTTGAGAGAGAGAGATGAAAGGTAGAGATTGTCCCACTAGGCGTGCCAATCTGTTCACACGAGATTTCGAACGACGGATGGAAATTCGAACAATTATAAATGAAATTTGAATTGTATTTATGTATTTGTATGTATCAGTGCGTAGTGGATTACAATCTCTAATGTTTGATCCTATGATTCTCTCTCTTAAATGTACATGTATCTCGAGGGCTTCGCAACTTGTTCTCGATGTTGGATTTTTATGTAAATGTATCTCGAGGGCTTCGCAACTTGTTCTCGATGTTGGATTTTTTTCGAGGGCTTCGCAGCTTGTTCTCGATGTTGGATGATTGTTCAGTCTTCCAAGGATTCAGGGACTCTTCGTTGCTTGGGAATTCTCTCTAAGCTCTTAGGAGTAGAAATTTTCTGAACCTTCAAAATGAAGAATGAGTTCTCTATTTATAGAGTTCTCATGAGACTGGTGGGCTTGGGCCTGGATCCAATGGGCTAGGTCTAATGGGCTTTTGAATTTTGAGCCAAATGGGCTTGGCCTTTGGGCCAAATTGTCTTTTGAATAGCTTTTCTAGACCGATCCGATTTCGAGCCCAATTGCGGTGTGACCGAATTTGCTCGGTTAAGTCTATCTAATCCACCGACCGTGATGAAGACACGTGCGACCACTGATTGGCCGAAATTTCTCGGTCAACATTTATCTTTATCGATATTTTTTTATCAACATTTCCATAAAATATTTATTTATTAATTTATATACTGAATATATTAATAGTAATGTGAACCTAATATTAATAATAACTCCTTTATCCTATCTAGCTACATTAAAATGTTTATTTATTAATTTAAGTATATATTTTAAATTTTTTTTCTTCATAAATATCTATCCACATCGACATCTTATCGATATTTTTTTATCAACATTTCCATAAAATTGAGACATTGAAAATAAAAAACAAGTATAGATATAACTCTATAACAAAAAGTTTAGGGCCCGTTTGATAAAATTTATCGATATTTCCATCAACATCCACATTTTAAACTTTGCAAATAAGCATTTCACGGTTTTTAAATAAGTTTAATTTTCTTACTATTAAATATTAGATTCACAATAATTATATTTTAGTTATATAACGTCAATTTATCTAAAATATAATTGAAATATTGATTCACCTCTCATGTCGATATTAAGTTCATTGACACATGAAAATGTCGATGAAGATGTATACACGTCGACGGAAATTTAAAACACGGTTCATAACAAATAAAGACAAATTGGCAACGACTTCGAGATTTTAGAGAAAAGAGATATCATCCATAAATGTTTAACTACCTACATTTATCACTTCAAAATGTTATTGAATGTTGTTTTGGTTTGTAGAAGGCTCAATTCCTTATTCTTAAACAAACGTCTCCTTACCCGGTTAACAGACAAAAACATATACCAAATCAAATTTGGGTAACATCTGAAGTATAAATACAATTTTATGGTTGTTTTTAATTTTGCATCGAGACTTATTTATATTCGATTATGTAAACTTTGGATAGTTTTTTGTATATATATATATTTTAATGCATGTTATATCTTTTTTATATTATGTATACTAAATTATATTTAAACTATAAAAAAGAAAAAAACATAAAGAAAAGAAACAATTAACAAAAAAAAAAAAAAAAATTATCAATCTTTTTAGTTTATTTTCTTTCGAGAAACAAGAAACAAGAAACGTTATCAAAAAAAATTTGTTTCTGTTTCTTTTTTTCAAGAAACAAGAAACAGGAGTAGTTATCAAACATGTTCTTATTTCTAGTTCTCAAAAAACAGGGAACAAGAAACAGGGAACAAAAAACAAGAAACAGGGAACAAAAAACAAGAACGTTATCAAACGGGCCCTAATTGTTTATTTATATATCAAAATACCAGACTTCATTCATTAATTAGATTAGAGTGTTGGACCCACCCAAAATTTGCATAGGAAAGGTCCTCATTTTTTAGATATGTTTTTCTAAAAATATTTGAGTTGACAGAATGGAAAATTCAAATTTGAATTTTGAGAAACCAAATTAAGAACAGTCCAAAAGAAGATGCATATGTTGATTTGCCTCTTGTGTCTCTATCTCCCTCCCACGGATATTTTGGAAAAATTGTGTGCTTTTTTCTCGTTAGCAAATTTTCCATTTTTTTTATTTCTAAATTAGGATAATTTCAATTAAATAGTTGTATATTGGATAAATAAATACTTTTCTTTGATCAGTGTAATTTAAGATAGGTTGTCATTTGATTATTATAATTTCAAAATTGACATTTTAACTCTATTTTTACATAATCTTTTATCTTTAACCATTAAAAGAGTTTAAATATTAGTTCACTGTTATTAATAATTTAAAAATTAAGTTAAATCAAACATAGTTTCAATTGACAGTGTCTTTGACTAAGAATAATATAAAAATTAGGTTAAATCAAACATAATTTCAATTGACTGTCTTTGACTAAGAGTTCATAAGTTCAATCTTTGTATTGAAATACTTTTGCAAAAAATAATAATACGAGGAGAGGATTTTCTGATTTTTCTTAAATTTTTGTGTATTACAAATGTTAGTTCAAGTTTGAAACGGTTACTATTTAAATTTAAAATTAACTAATGAATATAAATATGTATATATTATTGTGATTTGAAATTGGGAAATTGTAGTAAATGACAATTTAAGACTTATTGTTTGCAAATATAGCATGTTTTTAAAAAAAATTGCAGATATAGCAATTTCTATCGCTGATATCTTATGACTGATAGAAGTCTATTGCTGATCACCTCAGTTTTTTATAGATTTTTGTCAGTGATAATAGTCTATCACTGATAGAAGTCTATCAGTGATATGATAAAGTCTATCAGTGATAGAAACGGGTTTTTTTGCAATATTTGCAAAACATTTTAAAATTTGCTAAATTTGCAATTAGTTTGGGCCTGATTGCTATTTGTGCAACCAGCCCTTTGAAATTATCTTTTTTTTAACCATTGAAATTGTCTTCTTCAATAAAAAAAAAAATAAAAAGTACAGCATAGGCCGGTCTTTCAACTAGACTAGATCCCCATCTAAAAACCGTGCATATACAAAGGAGCAAAATGAATTTTATTTTTTTGAAATGTAGCAAAATAAAATATTATTAATATATTGCAAATATTAAATGATTAATATTGTTATCTTATAATTAAAATCAACTCCATAAAGCAAATTATTAAAGTTCATTTTGTTTACAATGGATCAATTTTTTTTTTTTTGGAATTTTTCAAAAAAACAAAATTAAATTAAATTATAGAAAATATCTTTCAACTATAAACCTTGTTTCAATAAACTTTAAAATGTTTCAAAAATATCTTTGAGCTTCCAAAAACAATTAAGAATACCTTTAATGTTAAGTTTTGAATGAAGAATGTTTAAGTTTCATCACTGCCTTTAACATTTCTAAAACAAAAAAAAAAAATATTCTTACTGGAAAATGTTTATTTTTTTTCTTCGTCTCATTGTAAATCCTCTCACCATGAAAATTAATAAGAAATTTTGCATATGAAAGTTGTGTGCAATAGAACACTAGATGAAAACAAAATTTGAAATTGAGTTTTCTTTTAGACGGAAGGGTAAAAACTCAGGTTTTATCTGGCTAAGAAAACAAAACCTTAAGTCTGTTGGGTTTCATGTCCTAAAACTCGTGGTTTGTAAACTGAATGTATATTTTATTTTGCAATAAAGTTGTTATTGAGTTTTATTTAGTAAAGTTGTTATTGAATAAAGTGAATTGTGTTTACTTTTAACTTAACTCCAATAAATAAAGAACCCATGGCTATAGGTTATATACTTGAACTTCATGTGTGACATGATTGTGGATCAAGTTCAAGTAATAGCCAGAACGGTCTATAGTATAGGGATAAGGCTAGGTACCTTATCCTGGGGACACTATTGGACGCGGCCCACTTTGTATAGTACAAACGATGTGATCCGAAATCGTTCATGTGAAGACATGTGAGTGGGGGCGTCCTATGCAATGAGTTTGAATAAGACTGAACCGCGAAACAAATCACTCTTTCTTTATAACTCCGTTTACTGTAAAGACCGACTTTTTCATATGATGACCTAGGTAACTCGATCTAAATCCTGAGCACGCTATGAACTCCTGTTTATTCGGTCTTATCCTTTCACTTGTATGGGTGAGAGTTGTCCGAGATTGCCAACTCAATAAGCATACCATCTTGGGGATAAGACAGGGTAGGTAGCTTGGAACATAGTCTTGTGAGATGGAATTCACTCCTACCCGCCTTGAGGGATTAGTAGAGAGGTTGTTCCCTTAAGTGCTAACTCTGGGTCTTACACTAGGGATCCCACCCTCTCATTGGCCCGAGAGGGACTTGGTATAGTGATGAGATCACATACCAATCGATTTGGTGGTTGGACCACAAACCAATAGTTCATCAGAGAATCATTGGGACTTAAGGAACAAGATGTAATTACGGGAGTAAAACGATTATTTTGACCCAACTATAATTACGAACAACCTGTGAAGGATCGACTTACTAATGAAGGTTATATCAAGACGACAGAAATATATCTACGGTGAGGAGAGTGCAACCCTTGGACTTTAGTGGAGTCTCTGGGGGTTAACGAATGTTGGTTAGCTTGGCTAAAGAGTTTGGCCGGTTAATCTCATGATTTGTAGGTCCTTTAGGTTCTCCTGGCTAGCTCGGATTAAGCCGTGTAACAATATGAGAGAAAAAGATTTTGAATTTATTCAAATTCGTTTTTGGAAGAATGATGGACATATTTAAATATGATTTAAATATGGGATCGGTCTAAAACATGAATAGGGATTCATGTGCGATGATTCGGTTTAAGAAACCGAGATTAGTCTTATTATTTAATTAATATTTGATATTGAATTAATTAAATTTTTAATTAATTATAATTTATTTTTTTTATTAAAATTAATTATGAATTAATTTTAAAATGACAAAATATTACAAGTGAGATTATCCAAGTTTAGTGGATTTATCCAAGTTGAGTGGGTTTATCCAAGTTGTGAAGTGGATTGTGAATCACCAACCACATGCATAAACTCATAAATTTTGGAACACTTGGTTGAAGACTAATCCATCCAATTTGAGGTGTCATGCTAAGCAAAGAGTTTGTTGCATGTGAATTGCCTATAAATTCGATGAAGTTCAAATGGTTTGAAGTTGATGAATTTTCAAAGAGTTTGAATATTTGGATGATTATGAAGAGTTCATGTTACTTGAGAAATTAGAAAGCTAAGTGTTAGATATTTCTCACAAAATCTCATCTCTTTCACTTTCCCTTCTTATCTTCCAAAGTTTTACTCTAGTAAAGGAGTCCCACCACTCCGTTGCTCAGCCCGAGGATAGCGGGACTACCAGAGGTGGTTCTAGAAGAGTTCGACGGAAGCTTCGAAGGGTTCGTGAGGAGATTTGAGCATTGGAATAGAAGAATTTTGAAATACAAGAGGTTTGTTTTATTTTTCTTTTATTTAAATGCTTTGAGCATGTTTCTTATTTAGCTAAATTGATGAAATTAGAGTGTCAATTAATCCGACTCGCTTCTGTTGTGCTACATGCGCTCCATCAATTGGTATCAGAGCATTTTTTTGGTCACTCAATTTGCATCAATTTGAGCTCGGTGGGTATTTGTTTTAGAAATTATTTTTATGGGCGTCTAAAGTGTTTTTTCCGTTTTTGGCATATTTGTTTGAGCATTTATTTGTACTTCGTTTTGTAAATTCCCGAGCGTGTATGGGCTTTAATGTGTGCAGAAGAGACTGTAAAAAATGTGGAGTGATTAGAGTCCATATAGGCTTTCAATTCGAAGACAGAAGCTCGAGTGTCGGAAAAAACAGCTTGCTGTTTTTTTTTCTTCAAAATTCCAGCACAAAACCGGTTCAGCACAAGGTGGAAGAAATGGTCTGGTTCGGTCCTCAGGCGGTCTGGTTCACTGAAAGTCAGACTGGTTCCGAGTTCTTCACCCTCTGACGGTTCAGTTCAGCGCTTGTTTGGTCCAGTTCGGGTTGATTTTGAGCTATTGAAGACGGATTTGTTGTTTTGAACCGGTTCAGTTTTTGTTGAAGCTTTTGTTGCTTTTTTTTGGCCGGTTCAAGCAATTCAAGCTGGTTCGTGGCGGTTTGAAGTGTTCGGAAGCGTCTCAACCTAGTCAGGATTTCACCGGGTGAATTTCTCATAACCTTAGTATTTACGAGATATCGACCTATTCATCTAATGAAAGAGATCAAATCATTTAACCCTAAATGAACATGCTGTTTGTTTTGTTATAGATTTTAAAACTCTATGTCAATTTTACAACACTTTGCAAAACTTAGACTTACTACAACAAACACCTGCATGCTTCTCAAACATGCATCACTAAGGCATGGTAAGTTGGATGTTTAACTTTATAATCAATATAACACTTATATCAATTATACTCTTAAACATACAACTCCTAATTCATAAATCAATATAACATTTATATCAATTCTCATGAATTAAGCATGCATCCTATACATTATAACAATTATAACATACTTAATGCATGAAACATGATACCTAACGTGGGATTTGAAATCTAAAACAACCAAAGGTAAAAACGACCGGTAAATATTGACCGAAGAGCGAGCGCCAAACGCTAGCTCATAACGTTGGTCAACCCACCGGTAAGCTTCACCGGTAAATTTACCAGAAAGCCTGAAGAACCAAAAAATGTACCTTTTTTGGATTTGTCTTCTTGTCTCCGCTGCAACCTGGTGGGGGGATATTTTGAATATATTCCTAATTTCTCAAGTTGTCGAAGCTTGCCCAAAATGAGTTTATAAACCTGTAGCTTATAGCTTTGCAGCTAGCGGTAACTGTTGGGTTTTATGTCCTAAAACTCGTGGTATGTAAACTGAATGTATATTCTATTTTGCAATAAAGTTGTTATTGAGATTTATTCAGTAAAGTTGTTATTGAATAAAGTGAATTGTTTTTACTTTTAACCTAACTCCGATAAACAAAGAACCCATGGCTATAGGTTGTATACTTGAACTTCATGTATGACATGATTGTGTATCAAGTTCAAGTAATAGCCAAAACGGTCTATAGTATAGGGATAAGGCTGGGTACCTTATCCTGGGGACACTATTGGACGCGACCCACTTTGTATAGTACAAACGATGTGATCCGAAATCGTTCATGTGGAGACATGTGAGTGGGGGCGTCCTATGCAATGAGTTTGCATAAGACTGAACCGCGAAATAAAGTCACTCTTTCTTTACAACTCCGTTTACTGTAAAGACTGACTTTTTCATATGATGACCTAGGTAACTCGATCTGAATCCTGAGCACGCTATGAACTCCTGTTTATCCGGGCTTATCCTTTGACTTGTATGGGTGAGAGTGGCCCGAGATCACCGACTCAATAAGCCTACCATCTTGGGGATAAGACCGGGTAGGTATCTGGGAACATAGTCCTGCGAGATGGAATTCACTCCTACACGCCTTTAGGGATTAGTAGAGAGATTGTTCCCTTAAGTGCTGACTCCGGGTCTTGAACTAGGGATCCCACCCTCTCATTGGTCCGAGAGGGACTTGGTATAGTGATGAGATCACTTACCAATCGGTTTGGTGGTTGGACCACAAACCAATAGTTCATTAGAGGATCGGTGGGACTTAAGTAAAAAGATGTAATTACGGGGGTAAAACGGTTATTTTGACCCAACTGTAATTACGAAGGACTTGTGAAGGATCGACTTACTGATGATGGTTATATCAAGAGGACATAAATATATCTACGGTGAGGAGAGTGCAACCCTTGGACTTTAGTGGAGTCTCCGGGGGTTAACGAATGTTGGTTAGCTTAGTTAAAGAGTTTGATCGGTTAATCTCGTATCGTTGAAGCTCATGATCTGTAGGTCCTTTAGGTTCTCCTAGCTAGCTCGGATTAAGCCGTGTAACAATATGAGAGAAAAAGAATTTGAATTTATTCAAATTCGGTTTTGGAAGAATGATGGACATATTTAAATATGATTTAAATATGAGATCGGTCTAAAACATGAATAGGGATTCATGTGTGATGAATCGGTTTAAGAAATCGGGATTAGTCTTATTATTTAATTAATATTTGGTATTGAATTAAATATTAATATTAATTAATTAAAAAGTTTAATTAATTATAATTTATTTTGCTTATTAAAATTAATTATGAATTAATTTTAAAATGACAAAATATTACAAGTGTGATTATCCAAGTCAAAGTGGAATTATCCATGTTGAGTGGATTTATATCCAAGTTCAGTGGGTTTATCCAAGTTGTGAAGTGGATTGTGAATCACCAACAACATGCATATAAACTCATCAATTTTGGATCACTTGGTTGAAGACTAATTCATCCAATTTGAGGTGTCATGCTAAGCAAAGACTTTGTTGCATGTGAATTGCCTATAAATTGGATGAAGTTCAAATGGTTTGAAGTTGATGAATTTTCAAAGAGTTTGAATATTTGGATGAGCATGAAGAGTTCATGTTACTTGAGAAATTAGAAAGCTACGTGTTAGATATTTCTCACAAAATCCTCATCACTTTCATCTTCTCGTCTTCTTCTTCCAAACTTTTTCTTTCATAAAGGAGTCCCACCACTCCGTTGCTCGGCCCGAGGATAGCGGGACTACCGGAGGTGGTTCTCGAGGAGTTGGAGGGAAGCTTCGAAGGGTTCGTGAGGAGATTCGAGCACTGGAAGAGAAGTCTTTAGAACTACAAGAGGTATATGTTCTAATTCCTTTTATTTCAAAGCTTTGTGCATGTTTCTTATTTAGCTAAATTGATGAAATTAGAGTGCCATTGATCCGTCTCGCTTCCGCTGCGTTACATGCGCTCCATCAATTGGTATCAGAGCGTTTTTTGGTCACTCAACTTGCATCAATTTGAGCTCGGTGGGTATTTGTTTTTGAAATTTATTTTTCTGGGCGTCTAAAGTGTTTCTCGGTTTTGGCATAATTTTTTTTAGCTTTTATTTGTACTTCGTTTTGTAATTTCCAGGTGTGTATGGGCTTTAATGTGTGCAGAAGAGTCTGTAAAAAATTTGTAGTCATTAGAACCTATATAGGCTTTCAATTCGAAGACAGGAGCTTGGGTGTCGAAAAAAACAGCATGCTGTTTTTTTTTTCTGCAAAATTCCAGCACAAAACTGGTTCAGCGCAAGGTGGAAGAAATGGTCCGGTTCGATCCTCGGACGGTCCGGTTCACTGAAAGTCAGACCGGTTCCTTGTTCTTCACCCTCTGGAGGTTCTGTTCAGCGTTCGTTTGGTCCGGTTCGGGTCATTATTGGTCCAGTTACGGGCTGTTGAAGTCGGGACAGCTGTTATGGACCGATTCAGTTTTTTTGAAGTTTTGTAGTTGCTGTTTTTTTTTTTGGCCGCTTCAAGCAAATTCAAGCTGGTTCGTGGCGGTTCGAAGGGTTCTGAAGCGTCTCAACTTAGTTGATGAATTATTATTGTAATCATTTAGTTGCTTGCTTGTCCGTGATGCCAAAACCGGTCCACTTTAGTGTGTTTAATTAATTATGCATTGTGAATGTATGTTTTAATTAAAGTATCTTGTATGTGCATAAAGTATGTCATATAGATTTCAAATCCTACCATAGAAAGCATGTTGCATGCATTGAAAGTATAATATAAGTGTTATGTTGTATAGTATGCATGCTTAATTCATGAGAATTAATATAAGTGTTATATTAATTTATGAATTGGATGTTGCTTGTTTAAAAGTAAAATTAATATAAGTGTTATATTAATTGTGAAATTAAACATACAACATAGTTGCCTTAGTTGAATATAATTGTTATATTCTTTTTTGGGAAGCATGTTATAAAATGAATGTAATTGTTATATTCTAGCTTAGGAAGCATGTTATAGAATGTCTTTGTTTTATAAAGTGTTGTAAAATGAAATAGACATTTAAAATCTATAACAAAGATAAATGCATGCTCACTAAGGGTTAAAGAATTCAATGCGATTAGGAATTTAGTATCGATTCGTTTTAATAGTTAAAATAGGTCGATATCTTGTAAAGCTAAGGTTACAAGAGAACTCACCCGGTGAGATCCTGTACTAAGGTTGGAGGTATTTAAGATGACGGTTTACGGAACACCTCCTACTTGGAGATCGATCTGATACTTGAGTTAAGTTAACCCGACTTTATGAGCATGCACGTGAGAGGTGTAAGGTTATAAAGCGTTTATCACCTAGACATCTTAGGTAAAAGTATGTTCTACCTAGACTTAGGTTTTATTGTCTTAGCCGGATAATGCCTAAGTAAAAGTATACCCAAACCATTCTAAAATACTTAGTAGTGGTGTTGAAAAGGTATATATGAAATATCAATCTCCTCCTACGTTCTCCGCAAAGTTCACACCGTGAGATTTATGCTCGGCATCGTGATGTCAATAGGGCATCCCCATTCGGATGGTGTTTGCATAAATCAAGAGCAAGGTGAATGGAGAAAGTATTTATAGTAAGTGGGAGAAGGAAGTATGTCAATACATCCTGCGATCTCCTCCATTAGGTTGAACCGTGAGATTCCCATGTTCCGCCTGCTGGCTGCCCATAGTAGCACCGTCCATTCGGAGGGCCGTTTCATGGGAGCCGGAACAACTCAATCTCCAGAAATGGATAGGGTCTCTTAGGCCCATTCCCAACTCTGACTTTTCCATTCGGTTGCACTGTTGGGGCCGACCTCTGAGTTCTGAAAATTGCGGGTCACACTTACAAAGGATTACTAAGTTGTTAGTAGATTCTTGACCGAAGTAGCGATAACTAAGGTGCTATAGGAATATGAGTTATTCTGGTATTAGCATTTAGTCAAGAATGTCTTGGTTCAGTGAAGGAGTGATTGACTGCCCTTCGGTAGCGGTTGCTCTGACTCACTGAAGTATCGTTGCAAATTAATAATGATTTTTTTGGGTACATTATTACTTTTGCTAAAATTCTTGATTGGTTGTTAAAAATAGGTTAAGTTCAATTCACTAATAGAATTCATTATTTTCAGCATGTCTAGCTCGTTTATCCAATTACTAGCTTCTGATAAACTAAACGGCGATAACTACACGACCTGGAAATCGAACTTGAATACGATTTTTGTTATCGATGATCTTAGGTTTGTCTTAACAGAGGAATGTCCTCCCCCTCCTAGCTCGTCTGCAACTCGAACTGTTGGAGATGCATTTGACAGGTGGACTAGGGCTAATGATAAAACCCGAGTCTACATCTTGGCCAGCACATCCGATGTGTTAGCTAAGAAGCATGAGGTAATGGTCTCCGCTAAGGAGATCATGAATTCATTACAGATGATGTTTGGACAACCGTCCTCATCGGTCTATCATAATACCCTCATGGCGAGGAAAGCTGAGAAGAAACAACTAAATAAATATGATTTACTCGTTGTTGAAACATGTTTAGTGGAACATGATAGTTTTGCCTGGATACTGGATTCAGGAGCCACTAACCATGTTTGTTCTTCTTTCCAGGAAACTAGTTCCTGGCAGCTGCTTGCTGAAGGTGAGATAACTCTCAGGGTTGGAACAGGAGAGGTTGTCTCAACCAAGGCAGTGGGAGCTGTCAAGTTGTTATATAGAGATAGTTTTGATAGCACTCTAAAAGTGCTAATATTTAGCTCCTAAGTCTTGTAAATTAGAATAATTATTTGGGCTTAATTGATATATTTTGTATAATTTAATTGTTAAGGGGTAAATCGGGCATTTGCGTAAATTAAGAACTTAAATGAATATTTTAGAGCATTTTATTAATTAACGGTTTTGAGTGGTTATAGTACATTAATTAAATAATCTAATTATAACCCAAAATAGATTAATGGCTTAATGGTGCAGTGCTCCCCAAGATATCGGGGTGCCCAGATTCAAATCTTGGTGAATGCAAGATTTATCCTCATTTTGTAAAAGTCAAAAACCCCAGTCAATGGTCAACGGTCGGTCAAAGCCCCGCTCGCGTCCGCCCGCGCGCCCTATCCTTGACTGTAAATGCCCGTCATTAAAGATCACAAATGCCCGTCATTAAAAGTCATAAAAAATGCCCGATTTTGTTAATTTTCCAGGGAGCTCAGCGCCTAGGCGCTAGGCTGACTTATGGCGCCTAGGCGCTAGTCTGACGCAGAAATCAGTATTTAAGTCCGTTTTTGCTGATTTTAGGTCATTCTCTCCCAATTTCTTCCGCCCCCATCTTTTGTAGAGCTCATTTCTTGAGCCAAAACTTATTTCTTGAGCCAAAACTTATTTCTTACCTATTCTAATACATTGGAGTTGATTTCTTGTTGATTTCTCTTGATTTTCACAACGGGAAACTAAGGTAAGTGCTCTAATTTGAGATTTAGGGGTAATCTTGATGCTTAGGGAGGGTTTGTATGAATTTTCAGCTTGTAATTGTTCGATTTCTTGCATCTTCTTCCTTAAACTTCATCTCAATAGCTTGTGTAACTGATTAGGAGTGACGCGTGAGTCCTTATGCATGTTTTACCGTTAGAGATTAGGACGTATAATTGCCTCAATCGCTAGGTAACACGAATCTTAATATGGGTATTTAGTTTGATCCCAAGTGACAGTTGAGGGTAGAAATTAATTAACCTTCATGTTGGATTTTGGGTAAAGAGGAAAAATTGATTTAGTCTCCGGGTTAATTCGTCGCGATACTACCCGTTACTGTTCTTTAATCAATTTAGGCTTGATCAACTTAGATTAATTAATGAGCATGTTTAATTAGAAACCTCTAATTAATTCATGGGGATGTTTGCTTCGGAAACGAGCAAACATTTCGCGTGCATGAGATTAAATTGCTAAGCATTATTAGAATCCCTATGATCTAAGCCCATCAAGAAAATCCCTTTCCCTCGAATTAGGAGCACGTGTTACATTTATTTTTCCGTTCTTTACTTTTCGCTATTTAATTTCCCGTTAGTTTAATTTTTACTTAGTTTAGTTTTAATTAACTTCCCCTTTATTTTATTTTCAGTTTTAGTTTAAAAGACAAATAGAAATTAAATAAGAGAGATTGATTTAGGTTCCCTGCGGATCGACCCGTTACCACTAGCTACAAGTTAGCTTAGTAGTTTCGGTATTATAAATTTTATTTTGGCGGGCTTCGACAACCCGAAATTTATGAACGTACAAAAGTTCACTACCAAAATTTGCGCCGTTGCCGGGGAACCATTTAATTTCTCTTAGTTAAATTTTATTTGTTAGAAAATCAAAAAAAAAAAATGTATGGTTCTGAGGGATCTCTCTCTGATAAAATCAGTGGATTGAAAGTTCAAATGTCTGAATTAACTGCTTTACTTAAATCAACTGTTGAGGATTATCAGGCATACAACAGAGCTCAAGTGGAAAGTCAAGCTCGCTCAGGTATGTTATTGGAACAAATGGTTGCGCGAATGGCCACTACTAATTTTGAATTGCAGAAGCCAACAACCATATTCCATCAAGAACACGTTCAGCCTCAAGAAGAGCCCCGGGAAGACTCGTGCCTCGAGTACTTGCCTTTGATGTCTGACGACGAAAAGGAGGTTGAGCTTAGCCCCGAGGAATATCCTGAGGAGACTGACGATGCGAAGGAGCTGAGTGGAGTGGAGACTTCTTTAGGACTGAAATTCTGGGCAAAATTTCTCGCCTGTGATGAAGAAGATCTCAGAGAGTTCTTAGAGGTAAGTATTCCTCCACCTGTTGATTTTGATTCAGAGCATGAATTTTGTATTGAATATTTATTTGAAGAATCATGCATGGATGAGCTTGAGCATATTTCTGATGTTGAAGATGTTTTTGGAAATCTTTTCATTGATGAGTTAGAACCAACTTGTGCTGAAAATAATGTTTTGATGAATGAGGAAGTGGCAATTGTGCCTTTTGAAAATTTATCTCCTCTTTCTTTGCCTTGTGATGATTCATGTATTATAAGAGATTCATCTAGCATGCCCCTTTCCATCTGTGCATTTGAGAATGTTGGTCTTTTGGAGAATTTTTATCTAATCCCTTCCCATATCGAGTCTTTATTTTCTTGTTGAGTCAGTTGAGTCTGCTTTTATTTTGTTTTAGTTTGTTGAGTCTTTCTTTCCATATAACAAAAAAATCAAAAAAATAACAACTCTGTCCGGCTGCCTCCAAAAGTCGAAGAGTTTGCTTCTCTTAGCAGGTTTTGTTGATTCAAGGAAGAAGGGGCCGAAGAAGTACGAGAATTTCTATGTACCCTGACAGAGAGGAGGACACGTCGAGCATAACGACGTTAAAAATTTGCGCTTCTTGGGAGGCAACCCATGAATATTTCAATTTTTGTCTTTACTTTTAGTTTTTATTTCCCTAGCTTAGCTTTTTCTTGCTTTCTTAGGTAATAAGCGAGAGATGACTTGCATTTCGGAGCTATTTTGAAGACGAGGATGCGCATCCCTACTCACCGATCCCGCAAAAATTCAGGGGAGGTTTCTGTTCCCTTTAATTTTTGTAATTTTATTTGTTTATCTGTGGGATTAGATGCATTGAGGACAATGCAGTTATTTAGGTGGGGGGTAGAATTTATTGTTGGACTTCGTTTTAGTTTTTGTGCATGGATGCTCTGATTTTGAGATGTATGAGAATCTGAATGCATGTTGTCCGATGAGGACTGTCTGTCATTTACTCGTGAATACTCCATATTTGTGCATTTCGAATAAACCATGAGTTGTATGCATATTTTGAGCTTATTTTAAAAATTTTCCGAATACTCTCTACATTCATCGAGCACATAACCCTCTTACTCTTGGTTCTGATAGGCTTAGAGTTATTTTATTTGATCTGAAAATTTGTTGTCACCTCGAAAGGCATATTTAGGGAGGCTTGATGTGTTATAATTTGTAATAACTCATTTGATTTAAGCAAAGCTTTATGCCTAAATGTTTTTCAATTTTCTGTGAGTAAAAAGCATGAAAAATGTTCTTTCTTGAGGTGTTCCAACTTCTTGTGTTTCCCGTGTAATCAGGGGCGATCGGGTTACCCACGGTTGCCACTGCATGAAAGGGTGACTAATGGAAGTGAACACTTGTCCTTAAAAACGTGAAGTGAATTAAGATTGACGTGTTAGGCTCTCTCGAAAGAAAAAAAAATAAAAAGAAAAGGGTACAAAGTACCAAGGAAAAGAAGAAAAGAATTGGGCCAATTGTTTTGTTGCTCTTTCCGACCCGTTAAGCCATTAGACTGTTCTCAACGCTACAAGTAGGGGGAAAACGAGTCTTAGGATCGATTAAAGGAATTTCAGGTCTATAAGAGCTAGAGTAGGAGAATCTAAGCACACACACACGTGAGAGAGTAAGATTTAAAATTTTGAAATGTTCTTAACTTATGCATACACTTGTTTGTTTTTCCATTAGCATTAATATCTTGTGTTCTCGAGTTTTGAGATTTGAGTCGCCAGCATGCAAGTGGTTTCTTATAAGATAAATCAAAGTACACCTTGCTTGAGGACTAGCAAGATTTACGTTGGGGGTATTTTGATAGCACTCTAAAACTGCTAATATTTAGCTCCTAAGTCTTTTAAATTAGAATAATTATTTGGGCTTAATTGATATATTTTGTATAATTTAATTGTTAAGGGGTAAATTGGGCATTTGCGTAAATTAAGAGCTTAAATGAATATTTTAGAGCATTTTATTAATTAACGGTTTTGAGTGGTTATACTACATTAATTAAATAATCTAATTATATTTCAAAACCAATTAATGGCTTAATGGTGCAGAGCTCCCAAAATAATGGTGGTGTCCAGGTTCAATTCCTGGTGAATGCAAGATTTTCCTTTATTTTGTAAAAGTCAACAGCACCAGTCAACGGTCAACAGTTAATGGTCAACGGTCGGTCAAAGCCCCGCTCGCGTCCGCCCTCGCGCCCTATCCTTGACTGTAAATGCCTGTCATTAAGAGTCATAAAAAATGCCCGATTTTGTTAATTTTCCAGAGAGCTCAGCGTCCAGGCGCTAGTCTGACGCAGAAATGGGTATTTAAGTCCGTTTTTGCTGATTTTAGGTCATTCTCTCCCAATTTCTTCCGCCCCCATCTTTTGTAGAGCTCATTTCTTGAGCCAAAACTTATTTCTTACCTATTCTAATACATTGGAGTTGATTTCTTATTGATTTCTCTTGATTTTCACAACGGGCAACTAAGCTAAGTGCTCTAATTTGATATTTAGGGGTAATCTTGATGCTTAAGGAGGGTTTGTATGAATTTTCAGCTTGTAATTGTTAGATTTCTTGCATCTTATGCATGCTTTACCGTTAGAGATTATGACATATAATTGCCTCAATCGCTAGGTAACACGAATCTGAATATGGGTATTTAGTTTGATCCCAAGTAACAGTTGGGGGTAGAAATTAATTAACCTTCATGTTGGATTTTGGGTAAAGAGGAAAAAATGATTTAGTCTCCGGGTTAATTCGTCGCGATACTACCCGTTACTGCTCTTTAATCAATTTAGGCTTGATCAACTTAGATTAATTAATGAGCATGTTTAATTAGAAGCCTCTAATTAATTCATTGGGATGTTTGCTTCGGAAACGAGCAAACATTTCGCGTGCATGAGATTAAATTCTAAGCATTATTAGAATCCCTATGATCTATTTTTCCGTTTATTTTTCCGTCGAATTAGGAGCACGTGTTACATTTATTTTTCCGTTCTTTACTTTTCGCTATTTAATTTTCCGTTAGTTTAATTTTTACTTAGTTTAGTTTTAATTAACTTCCCCTTTATTTTATTTTGAGTTTTAGTTTAAAAGACAAATAGAAATTAAATAAGAGAGATTGATTTAGGTTCCCTGCGAATCGACCCGTTACCACTAGCTACAAGTTAGCTTACTAGTTTCGATATTATAAATTTTATTTTGGCGGGCTTCGACAACCCGAAATTTGTGAACGTACAAAAGTTCACTACCAAGTTTCATTTTACTTGAAAATGTACTGTTGGTTCCTAGCTTTAAAAGGAACCTTGTATCTATCTCTTGTTTACTTGAACATTTGTATAAAGTATCTTTTGGTTTTAATGAAGCGTTCATTAGCAAAAGAGGTGTACATATATGTTCTGCGAAACTTGAAAACAACTTGTATGTGTTAAGACCAACAGAGGCAAAAGCTTTTTTGAACACCGAGATGTTTAAAACAGCTAAGACTCAAACAAAAAGGCAGAAACTTTCTCCAAGTACCTATATTTGGCACTTGAGACTAGGCCACATTAATCTCAATAGAATTGGGAGATTGATTAAGAGTGGTCTCCTAAATCAGTTAGAGGACAACTCTTTACCACCATGTGAGTCTTGTCTTGAGGGCAAGATGACGAAACGATCTTTTTCTGAAAAAGGTCATAGGTCCAAAGAAACTCTAGAGCTTGTACATTCAGATCTTTGTGGTCCGATGAATGTTCAAGCACGGGGAGAGTATGAATATTTCATCAGCTTCATTGATGATTATTTTAGGTACGACTATCTTTACCTAATGCATCATAAGTCCGAAGCTCTTGAAAAGTTCAAGGAGTATAAGACAGAGGTTGAGAACACATTAGGTAAAACGATTAAAACACTCTGATCAGATCGAGGTGGAGAGTATATGGATTTAAGATTCCAGGACTATATGATAGAACATGGAATAGTATCCCAACTCTCAGCGCCTGGAACACCGCAGCAGAACGGTGTGTCCGAAAGGAGAAATAGAACCCTGTTAGACATGGTTCGATCTATGATGAGCTAGGCTCAACTGCCTAGTTCGTTTTGGGGATATGCAGTAGAGGCTGCTGTATATATTTTGAACATGGTTCCCTCTAAGAGTGTTTCAGAAACACCTTATGAGTTATGGAGAGGGCGTAAAGGTAGTTTACGTCACTTCAGAATTTGGGGGTGTCCGGCACATGTGTTGGTGTCAAATCCAAAGAAGTTGGAACATCGTTCAAAACTATGCCTATTCGTAGGCTACCCCAAGGAAACGAATGGTGGTCTATTTTACGATCCTCAACAAGATAAGGTGCTTGTATCGACAAACACCACGTTCTTAGAGGAAGACCACATGAGAGATCATCAACCTTCGAGCAAAATTGCTTTGACCGAACTTTCCAGGAAAGCTACAGATGGGTCAATAAGAGTTGTTGATCAGGCTGGTCCTTCTCAAGAGTTGAGAATACCTCGACGTAGTGTCAGGGATGTGAGACAACCCGACCGCTACATGGGTTTAACGGAAACCCAGGTCGTCATACCTGATGACGGCGTTAAGGATCCATTGACCTTTAAACAGGCAATGAATGACATAGACAAGGACCAGTTGCTTAAAGCCATGGACCTCGAAATGGAGTCGATGTACTTCAATTCGGTCTGGGATCTTGTAGAGAAACCTGATGGTGAAATACCTATCGGTTGCAAGTGGATCTACAAGAGGAAACGAGACCAAGCCGGTAAGGTGCAAACCTTTAAGGCTCGACTTGTGGCAAAGGGTTATTCCCAGAGGGAAGGGGTGGACTATGAAGAAACTTTTTTCCCTGTTGCCATGTTAAAGTCGATTAGAATACTCTTGTCCATTGCCACATTTTATGATTATGAAATTTGGCAAATGGATGTCAAGACAGACTTTCTGAATGGCAATCTTGAAGAGAGTATTTATATGGCTCAACTAGAGGGGTTCATAATTCAGGGTCAAGAGCAAAAGGTTTGCAAGCTTAATCGATCCATTTATGGGTTGAAGCAAGCGTCTAGATCCTGGAATATAAGGTTTGATACTACGATCAAATCTTATGGCTTTGAACAGAATGTTGACGAACCTTGTGTCTACAAGAAAATAGTAAATTTTGTTGTAGCTTTCTTAGTCTTATATGTAGATGATATCCTACTCATTGGGAATGATGTAGGGTTCCTGGCTGACGTTAAGCAATGGCTAGCGACCCAATTCCAAATGAAAGATTTGGGAGAGGCTCAGTTTGTTCTAGGGATTCAAATCGTAAGGAATCGTAAGAACAAAACGCTAGCGCTGTCTCAAGCATCTTATATCGACAAGGTGTTGATACAATATTCGATGTAAAATTCCAAGAAGGGTTCTTTACCTTTCAGGCATGGAATTCAAATTTCAAAGGAAGAGTGTCCTAAGACACCTCAAGAAGGTTGAGGATATGAGACGAATTCCCTATGCATCAGCAGTCGGTAGTCTGATGTACGCCATGTTATGTACACGACCCGACATATGCTATGCAGTGGGAATTGTCAGTAGGTATCAGTCCAATCCAGGATATGATCATTGGACTGCCGTGAAACACATCCTCAAGTATCTTCGGAGAACGAGGGACTATGTGCTCGTGTATGGCACGAAGGATTTGATCTTTACAGGATACACTGACTCTGATTTTCAAACCGATAAGGATTCGAGGAAATCCACATCGAGATTAGTGTTCACTCTTAACGGAGGGGCAATAGTATGGAGGACTATAAAGCAAGGTTGTATTGTTGACTCCACCATGGAAGCTGAGTATGTCGCTGCTTGCGAAGCTGCGAAAGAGGCTGTATGGCTTAGAAAGTTCTTGACGGATTTGGAAGTTGTTCCAAATATGAATTTGCCTATCACACTTTATTGTGATAATACTGGTGCTGTGGCAAATTCGAGAGAACCAAGAATCCATAAGCGTGGAAAGCACATTGAGCGGAAATATCATCTCATCAGGGAGATAGTGCATCGAGGAGAAGTGATCGTCATGCAGATCGCCTCAGAGCACAATATTGCTGATCCGTTACAAAGTCCCTCACGGCTAAAGTGTTCGAGGGGCACCTAGTGAGTCTAGGACTTCGAGTTGTACAGTAGGATAGTGGGAAAAAAGCCATGGAAATATTTGATATTCCAGTTTTTCTCATCCATCATGTAATACTCCACTGACGTTTTAGTCCAAGTGGGAGTTTGTTGGGTTTTATGTCCACTCGTGGTTTGTAAACTGAATGTATATTCTATTTTGCAATAAAGTTGTTATTGAGATTTATTCAGTAAAGTTGTTATTGAATAAAGTGAATTATTTTTACTTTTAACCTAACTCCGATAAACAAAGAACCCATGGCTATAGGTTGTATACTTGAACTTCATGTATGACATGATTGAGGATCAAGTTCAAGTAATAGCCAGAACGGTCTATAGTATAGGGATAAGGCTGGGTACCTTATCCTGGGGACACTATTGGACGTGACCCACTTTGTATAGTACAAATGATGTGATCCGAAATCGTTCATGTAAAGACATGTGAGTAGGGGCGTCCTATGCAATGAGTTTGCATAAGACTGAACCGCGAAATAAAGTCACTCTTTCTTTACAACTTCGTTTACTGTAAAGACCGACTTTTTCATATGATGACCTAGGTAACTCGATCTGAATCCTAAGCACGCTATGAACTCCTGTTTATTCGGGGTTATCCTTTGACTTGTATGGGTGAGAGTGACCCGGGATCGCCGACTCAATAAGCCTACCATCTTGGGGATAAGACCGGGTAGGTAGATGGGAACATAGTCCTGCGAGATGAAATTCACTCATACCCGCCTTTAGGGATTAGTAGAGAGGTTGTTCCCTTAAGTGCTGACTCCGGGTCTTGAACTAGGGATCCCACCATCTCATTGGCCCGAGAGGGACTTGGTATAGTGATGAGATCACTTACCAATCGGTTTGGTGGTTGGACCACAAACCAATAGTTCATTAGAGGATCAGTGGGATTTAAAGAAAAAGATGTAATTACGGGGGTAAAACGATTATTTTGACCCAACTGTAATTACGAACGACCTGTGAAGGATCGACTTACTGATGATGGTTATATCAAGAGGACAGAAATATATCTACGGTGAGGAGAGTGCAACCCTTGAACTTTAGTGGAGTCTTCGGGGGTTAACGAATGTTGGTTAGCTTGGTTAAAGATTTTGATCGGTTAATTTCGTATCGTTGGAGCTCATGATCTGTAGGTTCTTTAGGTTCTCCAGGCTAGCTCGGTTGAAGCCGTGTAACAATATGAGAGAAAAAGAATTTGAATTTATTCAAATTCGATTTTGGAAGAATGATGGACATATTTAAATATGATTTAACTATGAGATCGGTCTAAAACATGAATAGGGATTCATGTGTGATGATTCGGTTTAAGAAACCGGGATTAGTCTTATTATTTAATTAATATTTGGTATTGAATTAAATATTAATATTAATTAATTAAAAAGTTTAATTAATTATAATTCATTTTGCTTATTAAAATTAATTTTAAAATGACAAAATATTACAAGTGTGATTATCCAAGTCAAAGTGGAATTATCCATGTTGAGTGGATTTATCAAAGTTGAGTGGGTTTATCCAAGTTGTGAAGTGGATTGTGAATCACCAACAATATGCAGATAAACTTTCATCAATTTTGGAACACTTGGTTGAAGACTAATCCATCCAATTTGAGGTGTCTTGCTAAGCAAAGACTTTGTTGCATGTGAATTGCCTATAAATTGGATAAAGTTCAAATGGTTTGAAGTTGATGAATTTTCAAAGAGTTTGAATATTTGGATGAGCATGAAGAGTTCATGTTACTTGAGAAATTAGAAAGCTAAGTGTTAGATATTTCTCACAAACTCCTCATCACTTTCATCTTCTCATCTTCTTCTTCCAAACTTTTTCTTTCATAAAGGAGTCCCACCACTCCGTTGCTCGGCCCGAGGATAGCGGGACTACCGGAGGTGGTTGATAGCTCCATTTTGGAGCTATATTTATGTCCCTAATTTGTGATTATTACATGCTTAATCTTTCTTATCTGT
This sequence comes from Herpetospermum pedunculosum, assembly GCA_028017165.1. Classification (NCBI taxonomy): domain Eukaryota; kingdom Viridiplantae; phylum Streptophyta; class Magnoliopsida; order Cucurbitales; family Cucurbitaceae; genus Herpetospermum; species Herpetospermum pedunculosum. The sequence goes on from CM051529.1 coordinate 37,157,588, forward strand.
GTCTATTATAGGTGTTCTCGATAATTCGTTCTTGGGCACGTTTGACGTCGTTCGAGGCTTAATATCGCATTTTAAGGACCTAGGAACACCTCCGGAGAAGGACCATGCAAAAACATGAAGATTTGGCGTTTTGGGAAGTTTCAAGGCAAAATACCATGCAAAAAACCCGAGAGCTAGCGTTGAGCAGACAGCGTCTCGATGCTAGCTCGACGCTGCCAGAGCGTCTCGACGCTCCGAAGCCTGAAGCGTCATTTGGAATTTCCACCTGAGAGCAAGCGTCGAGTGGACAGCGTCTCGACGCTCGCTCAACGCTGCGCAAGCGTCTCGACGCCACCCCAACTCAGCGCGCTGGAGCTTTAGGGCGCAGCGTCGAGACGCTGCCCTAACGTCTCGACGCTCCGACGGAATATATAAGCATTTTGACCGATTTTCAGTCGTCTTCTTCATCTTCTACCTCGGGGTCCGCACTAGATTGGACTTTTTTCAAGACATTTCCACCATGGGAGAGGCTAAGGAGCTTGGATTAGAGCCATTCCACATTACATCCGTCATGAGTGAGTAGTTCATAGCGTTTTTGACTCGGGATTGTAAAGGATTAATGTAGTTTGAATTTTTGGTGAGGTTGTTGAACTAAATTCTGATTTGGCTAGCATATTTGATTGGATTAGTTTCTTTCTCCTTGCTTATCTCATGAGTATGTTTCATTGATAGGACTAGACAACTTTGACTTCAAGCATGTTTCATTAGTTAAAGATTTTGATGTCGGGCCTCTCTTAATCGCCAAGTAACAAGGATAAACGATGCCATTGAGCGCATAGGCTTCCTTGCGTTTTTGGTGTTCGTTCTTCTGGAAAAGAAACTAAAATCGATACACTAATTTGGCTTCCATGTTAGATAATCGTCGTAGTTAGCCCGTTTTTATCAATTGGTCTTGGGAGAGCGTTGGCCGCCAATGTCCAATCGATATGCTTGATTAGTGTAATTCATTATGTCTAATTATTATCCATGGGGCATGTCTGAATTGATTTATTGATTTGAGACGAGCTGCGTATTCATCAAAATGTTTAGCTAATATTTTCGTCAACCTGTGATCCAAAAGCTAGCTAGTTTTTAGTCTCGATCGTCCCGAGTCGAACGCTCCGTTAGTTAAGTTTTTCCTACCTTGCGTTATTCTCCGTTAGCTAATTTTAGACCAAAATCCCCACAATTTGTTTATTTTCACAGTTTGCAAATTAAATTAGAATTAAGTCAAATTTCCATAATTCCCTGTGGATCGACCCCGTTACCACGAGGCTGCTAATAGCTCAGTGACTTCGGGTAATTAAAAATTCATTTTGGCGGGTCTCGACAACCCGAATTTTTTGTGATAATTCCAAAATAGCGCTACCAAAATTGGCGCCGCTGCCGGGGAGTTAAGGTTAATTCGGCTTAATTTAGATTTAATTTGTAGACTTTTGAATTTTACCTTAAATTCACTTATTCTTTTATTGTTTGCAAGATTTGATTTGTTTGTTTAAGTGTGCTATAGCGCCTGATTCTAATTGAGAAAATGGAAGTTCTTATGGAAGACGATGAGACTTGAATCCCAAAAACTCTCAGGCAGTGGGCGTCGGTTGATTTGGACCGCCAACCTTCCTGCATTTCCTACCCGGAAACTCAGGTGAGTTTGAGCTTAAATCTGGTTTTATTGACCATCTGCTTTCTTTTTGTGGTGGAACAGAGGAAGATCCCATTAAGCATCTCAAGGTTTCCCAAATGGTAAGTTCTGCGATGAAACCGAGCGACATAACTGAAGATCAGCTCAGCCTGAGAGCTTTTCCATTCACCTTGAGAGGAGAAGCTCGGGAATGGCTGCATTACTTACCATCGGGAACCATCTCCACTTGGGGCAAGTTAAAGAGCATGTTCTTGGAAAGATATTTTCCAGCTTCAAGAACCAGAGCTCTGAAAAAGTACATAAATTAGGGACTTATTTACCATAGAATTGTGTAATCTCTTAAGCGTTTTTGTAAGAATTTAGTTTAATACGTGCTTAAATGTGAGAATTCAAGGAATGAAGCTAAATTAGGACTTATTTATAAAAGGAACAAAAAAAGAATAAAAAACGAAGTTAAAAGAGTGAAACTTGCATTGCAGGAGAATTGCTGAAACATTGCTGTCTCCGCAATGGATATTGCGGTCACAACGAGGAATCTGCAATGCTAGAGTTGCTGCTGCTAAGTTTTTTCAACCGTCCGCCGCCACAGTTGCGATCTTTCAGCCGCCTTAGCCCTCCCCTGCTGCCACGTGGAGGGTTGTTGTTTGGAATGGATGGTTCTCCTTGACTGAAAAGTACCTGCAGAATGCTATAAAAGGAGGTCAAGGGGGAAGGAGAACAATAAGCTCGGAAGCGTAGAATTCCCGTCTCAACGCAGTTTCTCTCCGTTTTCTTATCCCGTTTGTTGGAGTGAAGGAATCAGCTCTTGGCACCGATAATTCGAGAGGAAGAAGAGAAGATCCTTCTTCTCTTCTGATTGGATTCATCCCCAAGAAACACTAACCTTCCTCTTCATCCGAGGCGCTTGCGGCGAGGAGTTTCACGCACACTTTTACATCGCTTTCTACTGCTTTATGTCTTCCATTTCTCTACTGTTTACTGTCATCCATTTCTGTTTGTTCGTTTGTTTTCATTTCGTCTTAATCTGTTCAAGTTCTGTATTGGTTTACATGCGGTCGCACACTCAGTTTTGAACCTTAATTGATATAGTAGTCGGTTAAATATTTGCTAATCTCCATTTCGCCTTCTGTCTTTCATTTACTTTCAGTTTGCTTTAAATCATGCTTAATCAATCTAATCTTTCAATTCCACCATCAACCATGAGTAACTAATCACGCAAGGGTCTGCTAATGATGAATCTATAGGTAGAAATACGTGAATTCAGCATGTAGGATAGCTTCGAATGCATTGAATGTATGTGTACTTCATCTCATGGGCAATTTCAACCGGCCATCCAATTTGCCTAAAGAACTCCTAACCTCCGGAAGGAGTAAGAGTTCAGAGTTGTCCATTCATGCTAGCCTTTCATGGTAGCCAGAAAACGACCTAGGAATAGGCGTTTTCCTAGCACGATTCATTAACTTGCTTATATAAATAGATGTTTAAGTCTTACTTGGATATGAGTGAACTAAAAGATCTAATGCATGTATTCGAGAGATGCATGAGAATGAGTTAAATTGATGCATGATAAGTTGAGCTACTGCTGAATAATCGTATGAAAAAGCCTATAGAGGAGTCGTTAGTTGACCTTGTTTCCTCATCTCACCCTTAAATCGTTGTTAAGTTAATTGCTAGAAAATTGTTGTCTCCGCAATTCTATAATTCTGTTTTTGCCTTAGCCATTTTTTTCAGTCTTCTACTTTTGCGATTTTATTGCTAGGAAATTGCTTTCTCCGTAATTCTTTTTCCTCTACATTCACGTTAATCTCTTTACTTGCTTTTGTTTATGCTTGCATATACCGTACATTCTTCATTAGTTTGGCACATCACCCTCAATTCTATCCCATTTAACTCACCCTGACTAATTTAACATCTCACTTCGTTAGTAACTAAGAATAAATCTATGTGGGAAATCGAATGAAAAAATACTTATCACTTGCTGCAAGACCATGTATGCTTGCATGATCTAAGTGCTCTCGCATCACATTTTATTTACACACTGAGCACGCAACAAGTTTTTGCCGCCGCTGCCGGGGATTTTGTTTAGTAAACACGAAGTTTGTTAATTTAGAAAAAAAAACATAATATCTATTGGAGCTAATCTTCTTTCATTTCTTTTACAGGTACCATCGAGCTAGTTTATGAATGAGCATTCAAATAGCAACCTAGAGTTCAATCCTGAGCCTGAAAGACTTCTTAGGGCCAGAAACAAAGCTAAGAAACGCCTCTTTAAACAGCCACCTGTAACTCAAAACATTGCTGACTCCGCAGAGTCGTCGCAATTCCAACAAACCGAAATGGAGAGAGATGCCCCAAACCGAGCACCTGTCATTCGCAACCCCATTGAAATCGCGAATGATAAGGATAGTGCCATCCTTTCATACTTAGTACCCATGGCTGAGGAACTTAATTTGAGCATCATACGCCCTGAGATTGCAGCTCTCTCATTTGAGTTAAAACCCGTTATGTTCGAAATGCTGTCCACCGTGGGACAATTCTTTGGAGTGGAAAACGAAGATCCCCACAATCATCTGAGAAATTTCCTAGGAGTCAGTGATACTTTCATCATCCCTGGAGTTTCCCAAGAAGCCTTAAGACTTTACCTCTTTCCCTACTCATTAAGAGATAAAGCCAAAACGTGATTAAATTCCTTACCCTCTGGATCAATTGTCAATTGGACAGATCTAGCTGAAAAATTCCTAGTCAAATACTTCCCACCTGATAGGAATTCCAACTTCCGTGATGATATCATTAAATTCAAGCAAGCCGAAAACGAATCATTACACGAAGCTTGGACAAGATTCAAAGATCTATTGCTTAAATGTCCACACCATGGCATTCCATGGTGTATCCAAATAGAAGTGTTCTTTAAAGGATGCAACCCCAGCACAAGGCAAGTGCTGAATTCTTCAGCTGGTGGTTCTATGCTTTCTAAGAGCTACAATGAAGCCTACGGGATTTTGGAGAAAATCTCAACTTCCCATTGTAGATGGTCAGACGATCCTGTAGAGCCAAGAAAAGCTCAAGACAAGGACGCACTTAGTGCAATGAGTAGCCAAATCAATGCCTTGACTAATCTAGTAAAACAAATGGCTCAAACCAATCTCCAACAAAGTGTCAACACCGCAGCAGTCGTTTCAATGGGCGCATCAACTAGTCAAGGTGAGACACTAATCTGTGGATTCTTTGGGGAAGGGCACTTGTATGATTTTTGCCCTGGGAATCCAGCCTCAGTATGCTATGTTGGGAGTCAACAGCATCCTAGGAACAACCCCTACTCTAACACCTATAACCCTGGTTGAAGGAACCACCCAAATCTTTCTTGGGGTGGACAACAAAATACTAACCAGGCACAAAACCAACCAAGTGGAACACCTGGTTTCACTCAACAAACTAACCAACCCATGTACCAAAAACAATATAACCAACCAATAGGATCATCAGTAGAGAATTTGCTCAAGGAGTACATTGCAAAAAATGATGCAACCCTGCAAAGTCAACAAGCCACCCTTAGGAGCTTAGAAAACCAAATAGGGCAGTTAGCGAATGAACTGAAAAATAGGCCCCAAGGTAGATTGCCTGCAGACACTGAAGTACCAAGAAGGGATGGAAAAGAACAAGTTCAAGCAATTGAACTTCGTAGTGGACGACCCTTGGTGATCAACAACAGAGAAGCCCCAAAGCGAGTAGAGAATGAAGAGTCTAGTGCTCCACTGGATTCTCTGCCTAACCATGATCAATCACCACCAAGCACAACAAGGGTGAGGCTGGAACCTATTGTTCACACGAGATTTCGATATAGGAGAAATTTGACACGTGGAAATGAACTTGAATTTTATTGATTTTTATATAAGTGTTACAGTCTCTAATCTTTATCCTCTGATGCTTTCTCTCCAATGTAGACGTCTGCTTTTGGCTGGTTGATTTCCTGGATCGGCCTGTCGGCTTATTGATCTTTGGAGCGGCTTGTTGACTTGTTTGGAGCGGCCTGTTGACTTGTTGATCTTTGGAGCGGTCTGTTGACTTGTTGATCTTTGGAGCGGCCTGTTGATTTGTTGTTGAAGTCTGTAGTCTTCGAATCTTCTGAACTCTGAGTCTTTGATGCCTCTGAATTCTCTAGACTCTGATTGCTGGAGCTTCTGACTTCTCTGGATTCTGGCTCAATGCTGAATGTCTAGAATGAATGGTGGCCTCCTCTATTTATACAGTTTGATGGACCTAGTATGAGCTTGGGCCTGATTGACTTTTGGCCCAACTTTTGCGCTTTTATTTATTTGGGCTTAATCCATTTATTTTCATTAACTTGGATTATTTAAATTTAGCCCAAAATTATTTTTAGCGATCTCGGGCTAAATAACTTTGGGTCCAACCGCCATGTGGCAATGTTTGATTGGACTAGCTCGGGTCGCGGGTGACATGTGACATAATTTGATTTGTCAATTTTATATGTCTCTTAATTTAAATTGAGGACGTGTGTAACTTTGTAATTGGTCCCAAATTTATAAATATATATTTTTATCATTAACTTGAATTAACTCAAATTAATGATGTGTTAATTTTTGATTGGCCGAAATTTATTATTCAACAAATGCCCCCTTTTCGAAATTTATGCACCTATATGCGTGCCTAAATTTCGGAAAGAAAGAAATAATGTCATTTGAAATATATGATATGATATATAAACAAAATTTTAATTTATTGATTTTGATGGGCAACATGAATTTGATACACGACTCCGAAATATTTTATTTTCAAAGTCAACACTAAATGTTTTGACGTTTCAACTATTGACAATTTTTTTTTTTTTTAAATGTCAAATATATTGAAACAAAGTATCCAAAATTTAGCTTTCATCAATATTTAGTAATCAAAATAATGAATCAAACAAATTTAATTGGCCAAAGTTTTGACATTTGCATTTAGGAAAAAATTTCCTCCTAATTGAAATATAGATTAAGAATTAGATTTTTCCTTAATGAAAAAGTAAGAATTTTTTTTTAGACCAAAATTTTGACTTTTGCATTTAAGAAAATTTTCCTCCTAATTGAAACATGGATTAGGAATTAGATATTTCCTTAATAATTTTTTTTTATGTCAAATTTTATTATTTTGGACACATGAATGGGGTAGGATATTTTTCTTAATCAAAAAGTAGGAAACCTCCTTATATGATTAACCCAAAATTTTGACTTTTTGCATTTAAGAAAAATTCTCTCCTAATTGAAATATGGATTAAGAATTCTATTTTTCCTTAATGAAAAAGTAGATTTTTTTTTTTTATGTCAAATTTTATTATTTTGGACACATGAATGAGGTAAAATATTTTACCTTAATAAAAAAGTAGGAAACCTTTTGATTAACCCAAAATTTTGACTTTTTGCATTTAAGAAAAATTCTCTCCTATTTGAAATATGGATTAGGAATTAGATTTTTCCTTAATGAAAAAGTAGAGATTGTTTTTTTTATGTCAAATTTTATTATTTTGGACAATGAATGAGAGTAAGATATTTTACCTTAATCAAAGAGTAGGAAACATCCTTATTTGATTAGGCCAAAATTTTCACCGAAAATAAAGAAATTCCTTGTTGCGACCTAAATCTCCTCTTATAAATTGAAGGCAATTGAATGAACTCATACACAATTCAGTCAATAGAAAGAGCTTTTGGTATGCCCCAAAACCTTTTATTTTTCCAACACCTTTTTGTAGGTCTTGGATTCATCTTTTGCTCGTAGCAATAAGCGTTCTTCAAGCCATTTTATTTGCGTTATCGGTAAGCGAAAAGAATTGTTTGAAACTCTATTTCTTACCTTTAACTGTTGCAATTTTCAACCCATTTGTTTTGATTTTTTGTATTTTTTTTAATGTTTTTGGTATTTTTTTGTTTTTGTTTTTGTTTTTTTTTTTTTTAAATCTGTTTCTTTTTCTTTTTCTGTTTTAAAATAAACTTCTTTTTTTTTTATGTTGTTTTTCTTTTTTAAATTTGTTTTTTTTTTCTTTCTTTTATAAAACTGTTTTTTTTTTTTTTTTTTTTTTTTTTTTTTTTTTAACTGTTTTTTTTCTGTTTTAAAACAAACTGTTTTTCTTTAAGCAGTTTAAATTTTTTTTTTTCTTTTTTAAAACTGTTTTTTTTTTCTTTTCTAAAACTGTTTTTTTTTTATTATTATTTTTTTAAAGCTGTTTTTAAATTTTTTTTTTTTTTTTTCCTTTCTAAAACTGTTTTTATTTTTTTAAAAGCTGTTATTAAATTTTTTTTATTCTTTTTATAAAACTGTTTTTTTTTTTTTAAAAGCTGTTATTAAATATTTTTTTTTTCTTTTTTTAAAACAGTTTTTTTTTTCTTTTCTAAAACTGTTTTTTTTATTATTTTTTTTAAAGCTGTTTTTAAATCTTTTTTTCTTTTTTTTTTAAAACTATTTTTTTTTTTTTTTTTCAACTGTTTCACAACTGTACTAGTGACATGTGCTCTCCATCTGAAAAGGTACTGTTGACCGAGAAATTTCGGCCAATCAGCGGTCGCCACATGTCTTCATCTTGGCCGGCGGATCGAATAAACTTAACCGAGCAAATTCGGTCATGGCTCAATTGGGCTCGAAATCGAATCGGGCTAAAAGTTATTTAAATGACAATTTGGCCCAAGCCCAAATAACCATTGGGCCCAGAACCCAAAAGTCCACTGGACCCAAGCCCATTGGATCCAAGCCCAAGCCCATTGGATCCAGGCCCATGAGAACTCTATAAATAGAGAGCTCATTTTTCATTTTTAAGGTTCAGAAAATTTTTACTCCTAAGAGCTCAGAGAGAATTCTCAAGCAACGAAGACTCCCTGAATCCTTGGAAGACTGAACGATCATCCAACATCGAGAACAAGCTGCGAAGCCCTCGAAACAAATCCAACATCGAGAACAAGCTGCGAAGCCCTCGAGATACATTTACATTTAAGAGAGAGAATCAGAGGATCAAACATTAGAGATTGTAATCCTGCGCACTGATAAATACAATACATCAATACAAATTCAAATTCATTTACACGTGTTCGAATTTCTATCCTTCGTCGAAATCTCGTGTGAACAGATTATAAGAGCTCAGAGAGAATTCTCAAGCAACGAAGACTCCCTGAATCCTTGGAAGACTGAACGATCATCCAACATCGAGAACAAGCTGCGAAGCCCTCGAAACAAATCCAACATCGAGAACAAGCTGCGAAGCCCTCGAGATACATTTACATTTAAGAGAGAGAATCAGAGGATCAAACATTAGAGATTGTAATCCTGCGCACTGATAAATACAATACATCAATACAAATTCAAATTCATTTACACGTGTTCGAATTTCTATCCTTCGTCGAAATCTCGTGTGAACAGATTGGCACGCCCAGTGGGACCTCTCTACCTTTCATCTCTCTCTCTCAACAAAAATTAACAATGGCATCAAAGAAGACAACGTTCCAGGCTGTCAGTTCCAACAGCCCTTACAGGGGACCTACCACCCGCAGCCGCGTCATCAAAGAAGTCTCGCAGACGGGCGAACACACTCCTGCCATCGTGCGCAAAATATACAAACGACTGACGGAGTCCGAGCGGGTTGGGATAATCATCAAGGACAATCCTTTGTTCGATGAGGTTGTTCCCTCCTCTGATCAGCCGGAGAAGGTGTCTGACTCTAGCGTATCTGTAATGATGGCGGATGCGCGTACTAACGACGAAGCGATGGCTGAAATGGAAAAGAAAATCAGCTTCCTGATGAAAGCAGTTGAGGACAAAGACTTCGAGATTGCCCAACTGAGGAGTCAGATGCAGAGCCGTGAGGTCGCGGAGTCAAGCCTAACTCCTGCGGCCAGAAAGAATGACAAAGAAAAAATGGTCATCCAGGAAGACCAAGCGCAACACTCGACGTCAGTCGCTTCCTTATCTGTCCAACAACTGCAGGACATGATTACCAACACCATCCGAGTCCAGTATGGTGGACCAGCCCAAAGCACCCTCTTGTATTCCAAACCGTATTCCAAGAGGATTGACAATTTGAGAATGCCCATTGGGTATCAGCCGCCAAAGTTTCAACAATTCGATGGGAAGGGCAATCCTAAACAACACATTGCCCACTTCGTCAAAACATGCGAGAATGCTGGAACTCGCGGAGACTTGCTGGTTAGGCAATTCGTCCGAACTTTGAAAGGAAACGCCTTTGACTGGTACACGGACTTGGAACCCGAGACGATCGACAGTTGGGAGCAGTTTGAAAGAGACTTCCTGAATCGCTTCTACAACACGAGGCGAACAGTCAGCATGTCTGAACTCTCGCATGCTAGCCAAAGAATGGGCGAGCCTGTCGTCGACTTCATTAACCGCTGGAGATCGTTGAGTCTTGATTGCAAGGACCGACTCACGGAAGTGTCTGCTGTCGAGATGTGCATCGGCGGCATGCATTGGGGACTTCACTACATCCTGCAAGGGATAAAGCCCCAAACATTCGAGGAATTGGCAACTCGCGCCCATGATATGGAGTTGAGTATTGCCAATAGAGGAAACAAAGACCTCTTAATCCCCGACGTAAAGAAAACAAAGACAGAAATGAAGAGCGTTGGGAAGATCACGAAGAATGTCGTGAAAGAATCCATGGTCGTCAACACGGCCCCTTTAAGGTTTTCCTCCAAAACAAAGGAAAACAAAACGGAAGCAAGAAATGACAAAGGCGAAAGACGTCGCCTTACGTTGAAAGAAAGACAAGAAAAGATCTACCCGTTTCCAGACTCTGACATCCCTGATATGTTAGAGCAATTGCTGGAAACGCAACTCATCCAACTGCCAGAGTGCAAACGACCGGAGGAGTTAGGAAAGGTAAATGATCCTAACTACTGCAAATACCACCGGGTCGTCAGTCATTCTGTAGGCAAATGCTTCGTCTTGAAAGAGCTAATCATGAAGTTAGCTAGTGAAAATAAGATTGAGCTGGATCTCGACGAAATAGCTCAAGCAAATCACGCCGCTGTAACATTGAACTCCGGCGTTCAATTATCTCCTGTCTCTCCTAAGAAGTGTTAAGTCTCTGAAAGTGACTTATTTAGGACCCATTTAGCTTAGGAAGATGCACACTTTTAGGTGTTTTTGATAGCATTTAGCCTAAACCTATGCTTAAATATGAGAATAAGAAGAAGGTAGCTAAATTAGGACTTATGCACAATAGGAAAGAAAAGGGTTGAAAACCGAAGGAAAAGAATGAAAAAACTGCACTGCGACAGCATTGCGAAAACATTGCTGAAGCCGCAATTATTCAAGTGAAAACCGTAAGTTGACTGATCTTTTTCTGTTAAATTCCGTGATTTCAGGGATTCGTTCTTTCTCCTCCATCCATTCTGATATACGACGTTGAAGATTGATGGTTCTCCTTGGCCCAAACGCACCTGCAAACTACTATAAAAGGGGGTCAAAGTCGGAGGTTCAGTCATCATCCGAAAGCGTAGAAGTCTTCTCGCAGTCCATCTTTTCTCCCTGTTTTCCTTTGCCGTCTGTTGGAGTGAGAGTCTCAGCTGTTGGAATCGATAATCTGATAGGAAGGAGAGGAGATTCTTCTTCTCTCTCGATTGGATTCATCCAAGCAAGGCTGACCTTTCATCCCCTTCATTCGAGGCGACTGCAACGAAGCTTTCAAGCTCCATTTACTGCTTTTTGTCTTTCCTTTCTCATTTCCAGCATTGTTTAGTTATCGCTTCTGGTTTAGTGATTAGTCTACTTCATTTCGTTGCTTTCTGTCTTTGGATTATTTACTTTAAGTTTCCCTTTGTTCGTTCAAACATTCAAAGTAATCAAATTACAAGTCTTCATTTCACAGTTTCCATCTTCTGCTGCTACGGTTTTGTCTTACTATTTTAAGCACATTTCCCTTCTAAGCATGTCTGTTTTATCTTATACTTCTGTTCTCTATATATCCATGAGTAGCTAAGTCACTTAGGGGCATGCTAATGACAGAACTATAGGCTAAAAAACGTGAACCAAGCATGTAGGATAGCTTTCGAAGCATTGATTGTATGTAAGCTTCATTCCACGGGCAATTTCGATTGGCCATCCATTTTGTCCAAAGAACTCCTAACCTCTGGAAGGAGTAAGAGTTCAGAGTCGTATAATCATGCTAGCCTTTCATGGTAACCAGGAAACGGCCTAGGAATAGGCGTTTCCCTAGTACAACCTAAACACTTCTGCTTTAACAAGATGCTTAAGACCTTACTTTGAGTTGAGTAAACTAAAGAATCTAATGCATGGAATCGGACGATACATGAGATAGAGTGAGTTTGATGCATAGAGAGTTGATCTAATGCTTGGGAATCGTATTAAAATGCCTATAGGATAGTCATTAGTAGCCCTTAATTCTCCATTTTACACACGTTTACTGTTTTTACAATTGCGATAACATTGCGGTGTCCGCAATTCTGCTAAGTTACCATTCTGTTAGCTGTTTTCTTCTTCGTTTATTAATTCCATCTCTTGTCCTTTGAGTCTAATTTCAACTTGCATTTGTTTATGTGCATTCCTTTACACATTCAGCAAAAATTAGATAATTAAAAACTAATTTTACCCCATCAAATCCACCCCTTCTTTCTTAACAAATACACTTCGTGAATAGCTAAAAATAAGTCTCTGTGGAAAAAACGAATGAAATATACTTACTACTTGCTGTGAGACCATGTATGCTTGTATGTCCTGAGTGCTCTCTCTACCTTCTTGCTTATTCTTATTAACACATTGAGCACGCAACAAGTTTTTGGCGCCGCTGCCGGGGACTTATTTTAAGTGAAAACGAAGTTTGTTAAGTTTGAAACCCCAAGATTATTATCTATTGGAACTAATCTACTTTTCATTTCTTTTGCAGGTACTATTGGGTTAGTTTATGAGTGAGCCTTCAAGTAGTGATCTAGAGTTCAATCCTGAGCCTGAGAGACTACTTAGAGCTAGAAACAAAGCAAAGAAACGACTCTTTAAACAACCTCCTATACCTCAAATCATACCTGAAATCGAAGAAATGGACGATATAGTTCCAAATCCGGTACCTGTCATTCGCAACCCCATCGAAATAGCGAATGACAAGAATAGTGCCATTCTTTCATATTTAGTCCCTATGCCTGGGGAGCTGAACCCCAGCATAATCCGTCTTGAGATCACTGCCAACTCATTCGAGTTAAAGCCAGTGATGTTCCAAATGTTGTCCACTGTGGGACAATTCTTTGGAATAGAAAATGAGGACCCACACAACCATCTTAGGAACTTCTTAGGAGTCAGTGATACCTTTATCATCCCTGGAGTGTCCCAAGAAGCTTTAAGGCTATACTTGTTTCCTTACTCGTTGAGGGACAAAGCCAAAACATGGTTGAACTCATTACCCTCTGGATCTGTCCTTAATTGGACAGACTTAGCAGAGAAATTCCTAGTCAAATACTTCCCACCTGATAGGAATTCTACCTTTCGTGATGACATAGTTAAGTTTAAACAAGCTGATAATGAGTCTCTTCACGAAGCTTGGACTAGATTCAAAGATCTTCTTCTTAAATGTCCACATCATGGCATCCCATGGTGTATCCAAATAGAGGTCTTTTTCAAAGGATGCAACCCCAGCACTAGGCAAGTCTTAAATTCATCTGCTGGTGGTTCCATGTTGTCCAAGAGTTACAACGAGGCCTATGAGATCTTGGAGAAGATCTCAGCATCTCACTGTAGGTGGTCAGATGATCCAGTTGAGCCAACTAGGGCTCAAGACAAGGATGCTCTAAGTGCAATGAGCACCCAAATAAATGCCCTGACCAACCTAGTTAAGCAAATGGCTCAAGCCAATCTCCAAACAAGTGCCAACACCGCTACTGCCATGTCAATGGGCACCCAACCAAGTCAAGGTGAGGCACTCATATGTGGATTCTGTGGGGAAGGGCACCTGTATGAATACTGCCCTGGGAATCCAGCCTCAGTCTGCTACATTGGAAGTCAGCAGCAGCCTAGGAACAACCCCTATTCCAACACTTACAACCCTGGTTGGAGGAACCACCCAAACCTGTCATGGGGTGGCCAACAAAATGCTAACCAAAATCCTAACCAGCCTAGACCGAGTGGAACACCTGGTTTCACTTCCCAACATAACCAATCAATGTATCAAAAACCTTACAACCAACCTGTAGGATCTTCTGTAGAAAGCTTACTCAAGGAATACATAGCTAAGAATGATGCTACTCTTCAAAGCCAACAAGCTACTCTTAGGAGCCTAGAGAACCAAATAGGCCAATTAGCCAATGAACTCAAGAGTAGGCCCCAAGGTAGACTCCCTGCTGACACCGAGGTGCCAAGGAGAGATGGTAAAGAGCAAGTTCAAGCAATTGAACTTAGAAGTGGTAGACCCTTGGTAAGCAACACAAAGGACACACCAAAGAGAGTAGAGAACACTGAGTCTAGTGCTCCACTGGAGTCTCTGCCAACCCAAGGTCCCCCACCAACTAGCACATCAGGAGCCAGGCTAGAGCCAATTATTGAGGAGATAGAAGAAATTCCAAGGCCTCCACCTATCCTAAGGCGCCCTGACGTGCCTGCATATGTGCCACCACCTCCATACCCTCGAAGGCTTAAGAAGAAGCAGGAACAGGAAGTTCATTTTAATAAATTCTTAGAAATTCTTAAGCAAGTGCATGTCAACATTCCTTTTGTAGAAGTTTTACAGTCTATGCCTTCATATGTAAAGTTTTTGAAGGACATTATTACTAACAAAAAAATAATTGGTGAGTTTGAAACAGTAAACCTCACTGAGGAGTGCAGTGCCATACTCCAAAACAAGTTGCCCAAGAAGGAGAAGGATCCTGGTTCCTTCACCTTACCTGTAGAACTTGGAGGCAAGCACGTGGGCAGAGCGCTTTGTGACCTGGGCGCCAGCATAAACCTCATGCCCCTATCACTATTCCGCCAGTTGGGAATAGGAGAAGCACGTCCAACCACTGTCACCTTACAATTAGCAGACAGATCCATTGCATATCCAGAAGGTAAAATTGAGGATATTTTAGTAAAGGTTGACAAATTTATTTTCCTTGCAGATTTCATTATCCTGGATTATGAAGCAGACAAGGAGGTCCCCATCCTGCTAGGCAGACCATTTCTAGCCACAGGTAGGGCACTTATAGACGTCCAAAAAGGTGAGCTCACTATGAGGGTTCATGATGAGGAGGTGAAGTTTAGTGTATATAAAGCTTTGAGGTACCCCTCTGACCTTGAATCCTGTGCTAGTATGGACGTTGTTGATTCTTTAATGGAAGAACAATTGGAGCATGTATTATTAACCAAGCATGCTAATGATTATGTACAATTAGACGTAGCTGACTTGAATGTATCTGACATAATGGATATGCCTGTAGATAAACCACAACATGTATGTATGAATATAGACGTAACTGATAGACCTGTGAATCCTTTAAAGCCATCTATTGAGCATCCACCTGTTTTAGAACTGAAACCATTACCCACTCACCTCAAGTATGCATATTTAGGGAGTAATGAAACTCTGCCTGTTATCATTTCTTCTAAATTAAGTGAAAAGCATGAGGTTGAACTGATTTTACTGCTTAAGCAACATAGGAAGGCTATTGCATGGACTATTGCTGATATTAGAGGCATTAGCCCTTCTTATTGTATGCATAAGATTATACTAGAGGAAGAGCACACACCTAGAGTAGATCATCAACGTAGGCTGAATCCCTCTATGAAAGAGGTAGTTAAGAAAGAAATAATAAAATGGTTAGATGCTGGTGTGATCTTTCCCATAGGTAGTAGTCAGTGGGTGAGCCCTATACAGTGTGTACCTAAGAAGGGGGGGATGACTGTGGTAGTCAATGAGAACAATGAACTGATTCCAACTAGGACTGTCACAGGGTGGAGAGTGTGCATGGATTACAGGAAATTAAATAAAGAAACTAAAAAAGACCACTTCCCTCTACCATTCATTGACCAGATGTTAGACAGAATAGCTGGTAGAGCCTACTATTGTTTCTTAGATGGTTATTCTGGCTATAATCAGATTACTATAGACCCTAAGGACCAAGAGAAGACTACCTTCACTTGCCCTTTTGGAACTTTTGCCTTTCGCAGAATGCCTTTTGGCTTATGCAATGCACCGGCAACTTTCCAAAGGTGCATGATGGCAATCTTCTCTGAGTTGGATGAGTCCATGATAGAAATATTCATGGATGACTTCTCAGTCTTTGGGGATTCATTCACCAACTGTCTAGATAATTTAAGACAAGTCTTGGCTAGATGTGAAGAGACTAACTTAGTCCTTAATTGGGAAAAGTGTCACTTCATGGTAGATGAGGGGATTGTCTTAGGTCATAGAGTGTCGAGGGCAGGTGTCGAAGTTGACCGGGCCAAAATAGAGATCATAGAGAAGTTGGTAGAGCCTCAGAATGTCAAGGCCATTAGGAGTTTCTTAGGGCATGCTGGCTTCTACAGAAGGTTCATCAAGGACTTTTCTAAGATAGCCAAGCCTCTATGTGAGCTTCTAGAGCTAAATAGGCCATTCATCTTCTCTAAGGAATGTGTAGTAGCTTGGACCACCCTTAAGAAAGCACTAGTTACAGCACCTGTTATAGTAGGGCCAGATTGGGATCTCCCATTCGAGATGTTATGTGATGCTAGTGACTATGCTGTAGGGGTCATGTTAGGACAGAAAATTGACAAGCTAACACACCCTGTCTATTATGCTAGTAAGACCTTGAATGAGGCTCAATGTAATTATACAACTACTGAGAAAGAGATGCTTGCTGTAGTGTTTGCTTGTGAGAAATTCAGGAACTATATTGTAGGCACTAGGACAATTGTATACACTGACCATTCTGCCTTGAAATATCTTATGAGGAAGGCTGATGCTAAGCCTAGGTTGATTAGGTGGGTGTTATTGCTGCAGGAGTTTGATTTGGACATTCGAGACAAGAAGGGATGTGAAAATGTGGTAGCAGATCACCTTTCTCGATTGCAGCACAATTGCGAAAAAATTGCGGATCCCGCAATTTCTGATGCTTTTATTGATGAACATGTCTTTGTTTTGACTCATCGTGATAACGATGAGGAACCTTGGTTTGCTGACATTGCTAACTTCCGTGCATCACAGGTATTACCAGTTTTCAAGGGAGGACAAGAGAAGAAGAGGTTCCTTCATGAAGCAAGGAAATTCATCTGGGATGACCCCACACTTTACAGAACCTGTGCTGACGGCTTGCTAAGGAAGTGTGTTTCAGCTGCTGAAGCGAAGTCTGTGCTGCAGCACTGTCACGCAGCTCCTTATGGTGGACACTTTGGTGGCCAAAGAACAGCTGCGAAGGTATTTCAGAGTGGCTACTATTGGCCAACAATCTTCAAGGATGCCCACAACTATGCCCACAGCTGTGATGAATGCCAAAGAACAGGTAACCTCAGTCGAAAGGATGAGATGCCCCTCACCTACATCTTAGAGTTGGAGCTCTTTGATGTGTGGGGCATTGACTTCATGGGGCCATTCCCTTCATCATCAGGTAACCTTTACATATTAGTAGCAGTGGACTATGTGTCCAAGTGGGTAGAAGCCAAAGCATGTCCTAATAATGATGCTAAAACAGTCACCAACTTCTTGCATAGGCACATTTTTACTAGGTTTGGGACACCTCGTGCCATCATTAGTGATGAGGGGTCACATTTCATTAACAAGGCTATGGAGAGAGTGTTGGCTAAATATAACATTAGACATAGAGTAGCCACTCCCTATCACCCACACTCGAATGAACAGGCTGAAATTTCAAATAGGGAATGTAGACACCGTATTTCGTCCGGCCTTGTTTATCATTATTTTTAAATTTCGCTCATTCTTGTTTATTTTCTTGTGGTTTTCTAAATAAATTCTTGAAATCATTTAATCTCGTCTTTTCGCGTTAATTTCGAAAATGTAAAAGAAAAGAACAAATAGGTTTTTTTAGAATTTTAAATTAAGAAGGTTTGGGGTTTTGGTTTAGAATTACAGTTTTGGAGTTTCAGATTGTTGGGTTTAAAATTAAGTCTTTCAAATTCAAATTCAAATTTTTCAAGAAAAAGTTTCTAAAGACATTCGATTTTAATTTTTAATTTGGCCTTGAGAAATTTAAATTGATTTTAGAAATTAAAGCTTTGAAATATATTTTTTTCAAAATGAATTTCCAAAATATTTAATTCTAGAATTCAATTTCAAAGTTTGATTTCAAACTAATAAATCAATTTCTAAAAAAATGGTTGGGTCAAGTTTGGAGTAATTTCTATTATTTAATTTTTTGTTTTAAAACAAAAGTGTTTTGAGTCAATGTTTTGTTAGATTTTTTAGGAATTTCAAAGTGGTTGAGGGAAATCGTTAAAATTTGGTGAAAAGTTACGGGAATAATATTTTTGGAGTTTGTTGAGATTTTTTTTTAGAATCCCATCAACCCTATAAATAGAGATGATGAGATGGGTTGAAAGGGAGAGGAGTTTGAGCAAAAATGTAGAGGCTTTGAGAGGGAAAAAGTGAAGGAAAATGGGAGGAGAATAAGACAAATTGGTGGGGATCCCAAGAATTCCAAGAAAAGATTATTTTCTCTCTCCAAGCACTATTCACCATCTTCTCCAAAGTTCTCTTTCATCCATCTCCACCACCTTCTACCTAAATCCGGCCACCACCCCCTTCACCACGCGCGGCGGCGGCGCGACGGAGCTCCGGCAAGAGCACGGCGGAGAGCCACCGCACGCGGCGGCGATCTTCAACTTCCCCAAATCTCCCGGCGGACTTCACTTCGCAGCAAACCCAAGCTGAACGGTGACATTCAAGTTCCCCCAGACGCACGGCGGAGCTCCAAGATCCGGCAGCAACCTCGAACCCGAGGCGAACGGCGGCGCACGGTGGCGCGATTCATCCCCTTCATCTCCTCAACCTCCAGACGGCGGAGCTTCACCTTCAAGCTACGAGCGAGGACGGCGGCACACCTCATCTCTCCGGCGATTCGAGCTTCCCCTCACGAACCAACCGACGGCGCATCAACAGCCAGATCTTCATCTCTTTCGCGGCGTGCGGCGACTTCGAAGCTCAAAAACTCAGACGACGACGGCGCAACCTCAGATCTTGAACGTCAGCAGACCTCGCCTTCTCCAGCAACCCAAACCCGAACCCAGGCGGCTGCGGCTTCTCGAATCGGCGGCGGCGCAACGGCGGCGACCTTGCGATATCGTCTTCTTCTTCTCCGGCGCAATCTTGAACCAGACGACCCCGACGGTGGAACTTCATCCTCAGCTATATCACGAACCAGCGGCGGAGCTCCCAGCTGTAGAACTTCGCCATTTTTGAACCCCATAACCAGACGACGGCGAACTAGGCGGCGTGCGGCATCTCCTCAGCTCTCCGGCGATGAATGGCAGCGGAGCTCCGATGACAGGAACGGCGTGGAAGAAGAAGACCAGCGGCTGAGCAATTCGTGAAGAAGAAGGTCCAGTTTCCATTTTTAGTTATTTACGAAAATGCCCTTAATTTTTGTGTTATTTTTAATTCTGCCCCTATTGTTGTGTGTTCATATATATCCCTGCCTATATGGTATATACCCCTTGTTTTGAGCATGACATATACCCCTGCTTATTTCATATATACCCCTCACTGGATATTCCTGCTTTGCTTTTTAATTTCGATGCATGTCGTTTAATTTTAAAGCGCACTTTCATTATTTTCTAGTTTATTTAATTAATTTTAAATTGCAACCCCGAGAGATGAAGGACTGTTCCTCTCATCTCGAGGGTATTTTAAGTTTAATTTGCTACCCCGGGAGAGCTGAAGGACTGTTCCTTTCATCTCGAGGGTATTCTAAATTTAAGTTGTAACCCCGGGAGAGATGAAGGACTGTTCCTTTCATCTCGAGAGTATTTTAAATTTAAGTTGCAACCCCGGGAGAGATGAAAATTGAAATCCCGGGATAAATAGGGTTTCCCTGTTTTTGAGGATTTTTTTATTACCGCCATTATGCGCTAATTACAAGAACGCAAAAATGGGTTTTCATTTGATTTTGAAATTGAGCTTTTGAATTGATTTTTGATTTACCATTTAAAAATAAAAGATTGTTATTTCAAATCATGTTTTAAATTAAATTTCAAAAATTGTTTGTTTTTCAAAGCAAAAATTGTTTTAATTTTAATTCAAATTTTAAAAGAAAGAGGTTTTCCATTGATTTTAAAATTAAGTTTCAAAATTGAATTTTCGATTTATTTCAAAACAAAGGATTTTTATTTCAAATCAAGTTTAAATTAAATTTCGAAATTGTTTATTTTCAAAGCAAAAATGTTTTAATTTTAATTTGAGTTTTAATCAGATTTTAAATTGAATTTGAAACAAAACGATTTTATTAAATTATTTTAAAAGTTCTTGTTTGTCGTATGATCACGGTATTGGGATCAAAGCGATTAATGGCGAAATTAACAATCTCACTCACAAAATCGAAACCCTACTTTATTTTAAAGATAGGGTATGGTTAGTTGAGACACTGCATTAATTTTAATAGTTTACTTTGTTTATGTTTTTAGGACCATTTGAAATTAGATAAGTAATTAGGATAAAATGTTTTGGCTACCGTTTTAAACGGGATGTTGTAGGGTGCTAGCACCTTCCCTACACTCAACCGACCTCCGAACCTCGTTTTTACTTCGTAGACCGGATTTTTAAGGTGACCAATCACACCCTAAATGATTGGTGGCGACTCCATTTTTTGTGAAAACCCCTGTTTAACAAAAGGACGTCGGCCGCTCCGCGTCGCAAAAACGTTGCGACAGCATGGCGACTCCACTGGGGACTTTTTAGTGGGTCTAGGTCATTGCATTTTTATCTTGATTTATCTGGTTTTCATTTCGGTCCTTATTTGTTCTATTTATTTATTGATTTATATTGTCTTAATTAGTTTGCTTTATCGTAGTTAATTTTGCATGATCATACATTTCACACACATTCACGAGCCTCCTACCCGGGCTCTACCCTTTAGGACTAGATTCGGAGATTGAGTAGTGTGACCTTCGTGGAACTTCGGTTCTCGTGCAGGCGCATGAAATTCTCCACTCGAGCTATCCACGCTGTTTAATTAGTTGGAAAGCTCGGGGACCGTTTCTTCTAGGACTGTTTAAAACCTAAACTACACTCATGTGCATCCTAGAGCCGATCGTCGTTTATTTATCTTTATGTTTTTTGTTGCTTCTCTCATGCATACTAATTTTGTCGGGTTTTTATTTCTGTTGTTCTCGATTTCCTTCTTATCGCATAATCATGCTTCCGTCGCACACATTCACGAGCCTCCTACCCGGGCTCTACCCTTTAGGACTAGATTCGGAGATTGAGTAGTGTGACCTTCGTGGAACTTCGGTTCTCGTGCAGGCGCATGAAATTCTCCACTCGAGCTATCCACGCTGTTTAATTAGTTGGAAAGCTCGGGGACCGTTTCTTCTAGGACTGTTTAAAACCTAAACCACACTCATGTGCATCCTAGAGCCGATCGTCGTTTATTTATCTTTATGTTTTTTGTTGCTTCTCTCATGCATACTAATTTTGTCGGGTTTTTATTTCTATTGTTCTCGATTTCCTTCTTATCGCATAATCATGCTTCCCTCGCACACATTCACGAGCCTTCTACCCGGGCTCTACCTTTTAGGATTAGATTTGAGAATCGAGTAATGTTGACCTTCAAGGGGATATAATTGCCCCTGTATAGGCGCACGAAAAGATTCTCGCTCAGATTAATTGGTTGGCTAATCTTTAACTTTCAGTTAATTAGGGGGCCTTTATCCTTATGTTTAGAGTCTTACCCTCACATCATGTTTATTATTTAATTCATTTCGTTGTTATGCATTGTTTTATTTAATTTATTTCATTTATCGTAATTTAAATTGTTTGCATTATCATGCATTTCACACACTCGTTCATGAGCCTCCTACCCGGGCTCTACCCTTTAGGATTAGATTCGGAGATTGAGTAATGTGACCTTCGTGGAACTTCGGTTCTCGTGCAGGCACATGAAATTCTCCACTCGAGCTATTCGCGCTGTTTAATCAGTTGGAAAGCTGGGGGGCCGTTTTAACTAGGATTGTTTAGAACCTAAATTACACTCATATACATCCTAGGGCTAACCGTTATTTATCTAAACTCTGAACTGTAGGATACACCTACTTTGTCGCATGTTTTATTCTCGTGCTTATATCATATGTTGTGTGTTTCATTCATGTTCTCGAGTGACGTGTTTATTAATTTCATTATATGTGTTTTCAAAAAAAAATATACAAATAAAAACAAAAAAACAAAATCAATTTTATTTTACATCGGAGTTGTACCCCAGTTTAGAACTAATAATCGAGTAATGCTGACCTTCAAAGGGACATTATCGCCCTTGTATGGCGCACAAAAGATTCACGTTCAAATTAATTCGGTTGCTAATTTTTAGCATTCAATTATTGGGGACCTCTTTGTTTAGGTTTTGAATGGAGAGTCGAGTAATGTCGACCTGCGGAAGGATGAACCTGCCACGTAAAGTCTTCGTTCATTTGTCATTTTTTTTCGTTTTCAGAAAATTTTCTTCTAGTGATATTCGTTCTACACGTCGATTTTTCAAAAAAACAACAAAAAAAATATTTGTATTTCTACACCTTAGAATTTAAAGAATCATGCATTTTTTCACGAGTCATCGGGTTCTCATCAAATAAAGTTCTTCGTTAAAAAAAAAGTGTTTCCTTCCTAAGAGCATTTAAGGTTAGACATGCATAAAAAATAAAAAAATCATTTCGTTAATTTCATCTCATCTATGCATCGTAAAGGAAAAATCAAATTTCATTTCATTATTCATGCATAAATAAAAATTCATAAATTGCGTCATTTTGCGTGACATACAAAATCTAAAAAAATCATTTGCATTCATTAATAAAATAAAATAAAATAAAATAAAAAGCTTCGTGCGTCATTTTACATGACATACAAAAATTTAAAAAAAAAAAAAGAACAAATCATTTACATGCATGCAAATGTTCATTCCAAAAATATTTATCATTTTTAATGCATCATTTGCACAATATCATGCGTACATAGAAAAATTCATACATAACATGCATTGTCTTATGTTTGTATGGTGTTATTTCACACGTGCACATCTAGTAAAAACATCAATTCATGCATTTTGCATGTAAAAATCATTTCATCAATTGCATAATGTCATCGCACTCATGCATAATAAAATCTACATTCATACATGTTAAAAATCTTTTTGCATAGGGAAAAATATTCGTGCATCTTCTCATGCATAAAATCATAGAAGATCATTTCATCAATTGCATGATGTCATCTCACGCACGCATAAAATCATTTTGCATAGAAAACAATGCTCATGCATCTTCTCATGCGTAAAATCATAGAGAAATCATTCAATTCTTACATTTTGCATTTCAAAAATCATTTCATATTGCATGGTGTCATTTCACACGTGCACCTGTAATAAAAATCATTCATAAATTGCATTTTGCATGTCAGAATCATCATTTGCATGATGTCATGTCACACGTGCACTTGTAATAAAAACATCAATTCATGCATTTTGTATGTAAAAAAAAAAAAAAAAAAAAAAAAAAAAAAAAAATCTCATATTGCATGGTGTCATGTCATACGTGTACACATAATAAAAGCATTGATTCTTGCAGTTTGCATGTCAAAAATCATTTCATATTGCATGGTGTCATTTCACACGTGCACGTTTAATAAAAACATAAATTCTTTTGCATGTCAAAACTCATTTCATATCGCATAGTGTCTTTTCACACGTGCACGTGTAATAAAATATTGATTCTTGCATTTTGCATATCAGAAAAATAATCTCATATTGCATTATGTCATTTCACACGTAGACGCGTAATAAAACATTTATTCATGCATTATCTTATTCTGCGCAAGTCATAAAACATAAAAATCTCAAAACAATGTTCATTCTTTATAAACTCATTTTGCATGTCGAATAATGATTCATTGGCATATCATTATGCATTAAAAAAATGTTCATCTCACACATGCATTCAAAAAAAAATGTTCATTCTTTATAAACTCATTTCGCATGTCAAATAATCATTCATTTGCATATCATCATGCATTAAAAAAATGTTCATGCATCATACACTCATTTCGCATATCGAATAATCATTCAATGACATAACATCATGCATTCATCAAAAGATGTCCATACATCGTTAATTCATTAAGCATGCATCAAAGTTCATCAATCATCACATCATGAAGGATGTTCATGCATTATCATTTCTTCATTTGTTGCATTGTATCATTTTGTACATGCACCAAAATTCATCACATCATAAAAAATGTTTCGGCATTAGCTCATTTGCATACAAGTCTTTAAAAAAACAAAACTCACATGCATCATAGAGAGTGTCCATGCATACATTATTTCATTTTACATGACATACGTAGAATTAAAAAAATGCATACATAAAAATTCACAAAAATTAAAATCATATGTTGTATCATATTTTTCCATCTTGCATGACAAACAAAAAATCAAATACAAAATCAGTTGCATTACATTATATCATGTCGTTCATGCATGCATTATCACATATCAAGTCGTTCAAAGATTTTGTTTGTTCTTAATTGCATAAAATCATGTGGTAATAATTTCATGCATTGTCTCACTTTGGCATATTCAGTCATAGACCCTAAAAAATGTATTTTCCAATAATCACATCATGTGCATATTTCGCAAAAGTAACTTCAAGTTTATTACATCATCCATCTCATCACTCGCATCTTTAAAAAATGAAAAAGGAAAAAATATCGTTCTGTGTTACTTTGATCATCCTTGTGATTTCTTTGATCGTTCTTATTAGTTGGAACTTTAGCAAGAATTAAAGACAAATGAGGGTGAATTATCATTTTTTTTATAAAAAAAAACAAAAATAATAAAAAAAATGAGTGCTTTCACGACTTTCTATGAAAAAAATTTCAAGTCTCAACCATTTTTATAGCCTTTCAAAATACTCTTCTCAAGCTTAATTGTTAAGCCAAACTCCAAATTCAAGAGAAGCTGTATTTTGACATTCATTATCTCCTCATGTGCTAAAATTTATACTACCATCATACCCCATGGAACTTTATACTACCATCATACCCCCATGGAACAGTGTTCTAATTATCACATTGGGGCAAACCCATCTTACAGTGAGAGTCCAAAATTACTTACTGGAAAACCTTGTACCTGCATGCCACACATAATTTTGAGGCAATCTACTGAATTTGTAGATCCACCGTAAAATCTAGGGTTAATCTCATCATCTACATTTTTACGGTGTATCTCTATTTTTTTTACCCACCAAACCTTTTGCAAACCATGTCACACTCAATTATGTGGCGAACCTCTCAAAAATATCCACCCGAAGTTACTGAGAGAGCTTCAAACGTAATGAAATAGTGTCGAACACTTGTGATTTACTGCTTCATAATTAAGACTCGTAATTTCTCATATACAATCATTTCAACTTCATCTTTATAAAATCATTCTCCTTTTTCCTATTCTTTGATATCTCTTCCTTCGGTTAGAATTTGATTCCAGGACTAAGGATAATTGGTTTCGAGAGCTAGAAAGATAGTAACTTTCGAGATTATCTCGAGGTCTTAAAAGAATTTTTGCTCGGGGTTAACATCATCACGATTCCAAGGAGCATGGATAAAGAAATCATATGGAATGTCTTCCAATGTAGCATTAGGGTCTGGTGGCACCATGTTTTTGGAAAAAAAAAAAAAAAAAAAAAAAAACGCGAGGATGATGCAATAAAAGCTACATCTTGAAGATGCTGAAAGGTCACCGCGATAAATCAATAAGCTGGGGCAAAGCATACGTTTTTGCCACATCAGGATAAAACTTATGTCTGAGCCACACATGATCTCATCTTCGCAACACTGGGGCAAAGCCCACGTCTCTGCCAATAGAGTGAAGTCGTCGTCAAAGCTTGAGCATCTTATTGCACTTTTCCTTGCTATAAAAAAAATGGTGCATCAAGAATCTACATCTCACAAAGCGTCAAGTGTCTCATTTGAACATCAACAAAATTGGGGCAAAGCCTCCGTCTTCGCAACACTAAAGCAAAGCCCACGTCTTTGTCACAATAGAGCAAAGCCACCGTCCAAGTTGGAATACTTTATTGCATCATGTCTTTAAAAAAAAAAAAAAAAAAAAAAAAAAAAAAAAAGAAAAAAAAACAACTGGTGCAATAAGTAGATCAAGAAGCTACATTTCACAAAGTTTGGGTATCTCATTTGCACATCTTCAATGTCACGCTGGATCAACATCAACTCAAACTGGGGCAAAGCCTTCGCCTTTGCAACACTGGGGCAAAGCCCACGTCTTTGCCACAATAGAGCAAAGTCACCGTCCAAGTTGGAATACTTTATTGCATCATGTCCTAAAAAAAAAAAAAAAAAAAAAAAAAAAAAAGCTGGTGCAATTAGTAGATCAAGAAGCTACATTTCAAAAAGTTTGGGTATCTCATTTGCACATCTTCAATGTCACACTGGATCAACATCAACTCAAACTGGGGCAAAGCCTTCGTCTTTGCAATACTGGGGCAAAGCCCACCTCTTTGCCACAACAGAGGGAAATCGCCGTCAACAAGTTGGGATATTTTATTGCATCATTTCTTGCGAAAAAAAAAAAAAAAAAAAAAACGAGATTGGTGCAATCAATAGATCAAGAAGTCACAAAGCTCAATGTATCTCATTTCAACATCATCAATACTGGGGCAAAGTCTGCGTCTTTGTCACGCGCTAGTCAAACATCATCAATAATGGGGCAAAGCCTACGTCTTTGCCACGCACCAGTCAAACGACATCAATACTGAGGAAAAGTCTACGCCTTTGCCACGCTGGATCAAATATCATCAAAAAAACAAATCTCGAGCTTACTCACAAGAAGTCGAAGATTTCTTAAGAAGTTACTTCTAACTCTCAAAACTTTTGTCCGAGGAAATGGAGTCATATCAGTCCTCTTTCCATCTAAACTCATTTCCAATTTCTTGCTCAAATGTGAAAAAACATTTTCAATCTCTTATTGGCCAAGAGATTTTCTTAAAACATGCGAGTATTACATCTTCCTTTGTATTCCTTCCTTCATTTATTACAATATTACAAATCTAAATTAATTTTCTTGTAATTCAACATTCTTGTTCATCCAAGGCTAAATTATGAAGCAGTTTAATCAGAAGTTGTGTAAACGTTATCAATTACTTTTCAAGTTCTCTAATCTAGCACATGAGAGTCTACCCAAAAACTTACAATGTCCAATATGGTTGAGAGATCTATGACTGACAGGTTTAATCCCTCTCAGGTGAAGCATTCCGAAAAAAAAAAAAAAAAAAAAAAAAACTGATGATGACACTATCATTTTTCATCTAATTTCTGCTAAAGTTTTGGCTGAAGATCGATAGACTTAAGCAGGAATGATCATTTCACTAACACAAAAGTCGTTTTGATTAAGCATTTGTTTTCACAAATCCTGCATTCAAATCATGCAAGTTGATATCATTTACATCATGGAAAAAATGACATATAAATTGTGCATACATGTTACATTCAATCATTCATTATCATTAACATATTATGCATGCACGTTGCATTCAATCATTTATCTACTCTCAACATGATACATTCAATCATTCATTACCTTTAACACATCATGTACACACGTTGCATTCAATGGTTCTTCTACTCTTGACAACATATGTACACATTTGCATTCATGACATTATTCTATCCTTAGGATGCAGATACATCAGTATCGTACATACATACTGCGTTCATGACATCCGTCATTCTACTCCTAGCATGCTCGTGCATACATGCTACAATTATGACATTTTGTTAATGCACATGCATACGTGTTGCATTCATGGCATTCATTATCTTTAACATATTATGCACACATGTTGCATTCACATTAGCATGCATATGCATCATTGCGTCATGCTTTCAAAAGTCAAGTCCCTTGGTCAAACCAAGCAAATGAGGCATGTCTTCATCAAATTATCAAATTACATTGCCATTTTCCAGGATTAATATACATTGTTTCATCCTTTACATTGCACACTAACGCATACACTCATGTTTTGCGCAACATTCGAGTCAATCATATTTTGCAATTCACATTTGCGTCACATTCTCATTTGAGGGTCGATCAGAAGTTCATAGGTCATACATTTACGACCTCCGCATATTCTTGGGAATTTCTAAAATCTAAAAAAGAAAGTCGTTTTCAAATGTTTTGACAACGAAGTTTTGAAATAAAAACCGTTATCTTTTGCTTTCCAGATAAATTTTGAAACAAAAACCGTTGTCTTATGTTGGTTAAATCGAACCCTAATCTAAGATTGGCAGTTCGAAGCCTGATAATAGCAGGTCCGTTTAAATTTATGTTGGTTAAATCGAACTCTATGTCAGCGGGTAAGTCCCGGTAGCAGTTCGAAGCCTGATAATAGCAGGTCCGTAAATTCTGTTGGTTAAATCGAACCCTAATCTAAGATTGGCAGTTCGAAGCCTGATAATAGCAGGTCCGTTTAAATTTCTGTTGGTTAAATCGAACTCTATGTCAGCGGGTAAGTCCCGGTAGCAGTTCGAAGCCTGATAATAGCAGGTCCGTAAATTCTGTTGGTTAAATCGAACCCTAACCTAAGATTGGCAGTTCGAAGCCTGATAATAGCAGGTCCGTTTAAATTTATGTTGGTTAAATCGAACTCTATGTCAGCGGGTAAGTCCCGGTAGCAGTTCAAAGCCTGATAATAGCAGGTCCGTAAATTCTGTTGGTTAAATCGAACCCTAATCTAAGATTGGCAGTTCGAAGCCTGATAATAGCAGGTCCGTTTAAATTTCTGTTGGTTAAATCGAACTCTATGTCAGCGGGTAAGTCCCGGTAGCAGTTCGAAGCCTGATAATAGCAGGTCCGTAAATTCTGTTGGTTAAATCGAACCCTAATCTAAGATTGGCAGTTCGAAGCCTGATAATAGCAGGTCCGTTTAAATTTATGTTGGTTAAATCGAACTCTATGTCAGCGGGTAAGTCCCGGTAGCAGTTCGAAGCCTGATAATAGCAGGTCCGTAATTTTTGTTGGTTAAATCGAACCCTAATCTAAGATTGGCAGTTCGAAGCCTGATAATAGCAGGTCCATTTAAATTTATGTTGGTTAAATCGAACTCTATGTCAGCGGGTAAGTCCCGGTAGCAGTTCGAAGCCTGATAATAGCAGGTCCGTAAATTCTGTTGGTTAAATCGAACCTTAATCTAAGATTGGCAGTTCGAAGCCTGATAATAGCAGGTCCGTTTAAATTTATGTTGGTTAAATCGAACTCTATGTCAGCGGGTAAGTCCCGGTAGCAGTTCGAAGCCTGATAATAGCAGGTCCGTAATTTTTGTTGGTTAAATCGAACCCTAATCTAAGATTGGCAGTTCGAAGCCTGATAATAGCAGGTCCGTTTAAATTTCTGTTGGTTAAATCGAACTCTATGTCAGCGGGTAAGTCCCGGTAGCAGTTCGAAGCCTGATAATAGCAGGTCCGTAAATTCTGTTGGTTAAATCGAACCCTAATCTAAGATTGGCAGTTCGAAGCCTGATAATAGCAGGTCCGTTTAAATTTATGTTGGTTAAATCGAACTCTATGTCAGCGGGTAAGTCCCGGTAGCAGTTCGAAGCCTGATAATAGCAGGTCCGTAAATTCTGTTGGTTAAATCGAACCCTAATCTAAGATTGGCAGTTCGAAGCCTGATAATAGCAGGTCCGTTTAAATTTATGTTGGTTAAATCGAACTCTATGTCAGCGGGTAAGTCCCGGTAGCAGTTCGAAGCCTGATAATAGCAGGTCCGTAAATTCTGTTGGTTAAATCGAACCCTAATCTAAGATTGGCAGTTCGAAGCCTGATAATAGCAGGTCCGTTTAAATTTCTGTTGGTTAAATCGAACTCTATGTCAGCGGGTAAGTCCCGGTAGCAGTTCGAAGCCTGATAATAGCAGGTCCGTAAATTCTGTTGGTTAAATCGAACCCTAATCTAAGATTGGCAGTTCGAAGCCTGATAATAGCAGGTCCGTTTAAATTTACGTTGGTTAAATCGAACTCTATGTCAGCGGGTAAGTCCCGGTAGCAGTTCGAAGCCTGATAATAGCAGGTCCGTAATTTTTGTTGGTTAAATCGAACCCTAATCTAAGATTGGCAGTTCGAAGCCTGATAATAGCAGGTCCGTTTAAATTTCTGTTGGTTAAATCGAACTCTATGTCAGCGGGTAAGTCCCGGTAGCAGTTCGAAGCCTGATAATAGCAGGTCCGTAAATTCTGTTGGTTAAATCGAACCCTAATCTAAGATTGGCAGTTCGAAGCCTGATAATAGCAGGTCCGTTTAAATTTATGTTGGTTAAATCGAACTCTATGTCAGCGGGTAAGTCCCGGTAGCAGTTCGAAGCCTGATAATAGCAGGTCCGTAATTTTTGTTGGTTAAATCGAACCCTAATCTAAGATTGGCAGTTCGAAGCCTGATAATAGCAGGTCCATTTAAATTTATGTTGGTTAAATCGAACTCTATGTCAGCGGGTAAGTCCCGGTAGCAGTTCGAAGCCTGATAATAGCAGGTCCGTAAATTCTGTTGGTTAAATCGAACCTTAATCTAAGATTGGCAGTTCGAAGCCTGATAATAGCAGGTCCGTTTAAATTTATGTTGGTTAAATCGAACTCTATGTCAGCGGGTAAGTCCCGGTAGCAGTTCGAAGCCTGATAATAGCAGGTCCGTAATTTTTGTTGGTTAAATCGAACCCTAATCTAAGATTGGCAGTTCGAAGCCTGATAATAGCAGGTCCGTTTAAATTTCTGTTGGTTAAATCGAACTCTATGTCAGCGGGTAAGTCCCGGTAGCAGTTCGAAGCCTGATAATAGCAGGTCCGTAAATTCTGTTGGTTAAATCGAACCCTAATCTAAGATTGGCAGTTCGAAGCCTGATAATAGCAGGTCCGTTTAAATTTATGTTGGTTAAATCGAACTCTATGTCAGCGGGTAAGTCCCGGTAGCAGTTCGAAGCCTGATAATAGCAGGTCCGTAAATTCTGTTGGTTAAATCGAACCCTAATCTAAGATTGGCAGTTCGAAGCCTGATAATAGCAGGTCCGTTTAAATTTCTGTTGGTTAAATCGAACTCTATGTCAGCGGGTAAGTCCCGGTAGCAGTTCGAAGCCTGATAATAGCAGGTCCGTAAATTATGTTGGTTAAATCGAACCCTAATCTAAGATTGGCAGTTCGAAGCCTGATAATAGCAGGTCCGTTTAAATTTTTGTTGGTTAAATCGAACTCTACGTCTGCGGGCAAGTCCCGGTAGTAGTTCGAAGCCTGATAATAGCAGGTCCGTTTTATTTATGTAGAGCCCTCATATAAGAATAGTGGTCGTAACTTCACTAGCCTAGGCCCATATTGTTCTTAATGATAAACAAATCTTGGCCTCCCCAAATACTTTGTCTTTTTCATTTGTATACCCTTTCAATTCTTCAAGGATATACAAAGGGGGGCAAGCTGTAGACACCGTATTTCGTCCGGCCTTGTTTATCATTATTTTTAAATTTCGCTCATTCTTGTTTATTTTCTTGTGGTTTTCTAAATAAATTCTTGAAATCATTTAATCTCGTCTTTTCGCGTTAATTTCGAAAATGTAAAAGAAAAGAACAAATAGGTTTTTTTAGAATTTTAAATTAAGAAGGTTTGGGGTTTTGGTTTAGAATTACAGTTTTGGAGTTTCAGATTGTTGGGTTTAAAATTAAGTCTTTCAAATTCAAATTCAAATTTTTCAAGAAAAAGTTTCTAAAGACATTCGATTTTAATTTTTAATTTGGCCTTGAGAAATTTAAATTGATTTTAGAAATTAAAGCTTTGAAATATATTTTTTTCAAAATGAATTTCCAAAATATTTAATTCTAGAATTCAATTTCAAAGTTTGATTTCAAACTAATAAATCAATTTCTAAAAAAATGGTTGGGTCAAGTTTGGAGTAATTTCTATTATTTAATTTTTTGTTTTAAAACAAAAGTGTTTTGAGTCAATGTTTTGTTAGATTTTTTAGGAATTTCAAAGTGGTTGAGGGAAATCGTTAAAATTTGGTGAAAAGTTACGGGAATAATATTTTTGGAGTTTGTTGAGATTTTTTTTTAGAATCCCATCAACCCTATAAATAGAGATGATGAGATGGGTTGAAAGGGAGAGGAGTTTGAGCAAAAATGTAGAGGCTTTGAGAGGGAAAAAGTGAAGGAAAATGGGAGGAGAATAAGACAGATTGGTGGGGATCCCAAGAATTCCAAGAAAAGATTATTTTCTCTCTCCAAGCACTATTCACCATCTTCTCCAAAGTTCTCTTTCATCCATCTCCACCACCTTCTACCTAAATCCGGCCACCACCCCCTTCACCACGCGCGGCGGCGGCGCGACGGAGCTCCGGCAAGAGCACGGCGGAGAGCCACCGCACGCGGCGGCGATCTTCAACTTCCCCAAATCTCCCGGCGGACTTCACTTCGCAGCAAACCCAAGCTGAACGGTGACATTCAAGTTCCCCCAGACGCACGGCGGAGCTCCAAGATCCGGCAGCAACCTCGAACCCGAGGCGAACGGCGGCGCACGGTGGCGCGATTCATCCCCTTCATCTCCTCAACCTCCAGACGGCGGAGCTTCACCTTCAAGCTACGAGCGAGGACGGCGGCACACCTCATCTCTCCGGCGATTCGAGCTTCCCCTCACGAACCAACCGACGGCGCATCAACAGCCAGATCTTCATCTCTTTCGCGGCGTGCGGCGACTTCGAAGCTCAAAAACTCAGACGACGACGGCGCAACCTCAGATCTTGAACGTCAGCAGACCTCGCCTTCTCCAGCAACCCAAACCCGAACCCAGGCGGCTGCGGCTTCTCGAATCGGCGGCGGCGCAACGGCGGCGACCTTGCGATATCGTCTTCTTCTTCTCCGGCGCAATCTTGAACCAGACGACCCCGACGGTGGAACTTCATCCTCAGCTATATCACGAACCAGCGGCGGAGCTCCCAGCTGTAGAACTTCGCCATTTTTGAACCCCATAACCAGACGACGGCGAACTAGGCGGCGTGCGGCATCTCCTCAGCTCTCCGGCGATGAATGGCAGCGGAGCTCCGATGACAGGAACGGCGTGGAAGAAGAAGACCAGCGGCTAAGCAATTCGTGAAGAAGAAGGTCCAGTTTCCATTTTTAGTTATTTACGAAAATGCCCTTAATTTTTGTGTTATTTATAATTCTGCCCCTATTGTTGTGTGTTCATATATATCCCTGCCTATATGGTATATACCCCTTGTTTTGAGCATGACATATACCCCTGCTTATTTCATATATACCCCTCACTGGATATTCCTGCTTTGCTTTTTAATTTCGATGCATGTCGTTTAATTTTAAAGCGCACTTTCATTATTTTCTAGTTTATTTAATTAATTTTAAATTGCAACCCCGAGAGATGAAGGACTGTTCCTCTCATCTCGAGGGTATTTTAAGTTTAATTTGCTACCCCGGGAGAGCTGAAAGACTGTTCCTTTCATCTCGAGGGTATTCTAAATTTAAGTTGTAACCCCGGGAGAGATGAAGGACTGTTCCTTTCATCTCGAGAGTATTTTAAATTTAAGTTGCAACCCCGGGAGAGATGAAAATTGAAATCCCGGGATAAATAGGGTTTCCCTGTTTTTGAGGATTTTTTTATTACCGCCATTATGCGCTAATTACAAGAACGCAAAAATGGGTTTTCATTTGATTTTGAAATTGAGCTTTTGAATTGATTTTTGATTTACCATTTAAAAATAAAAGATTGTTATTTCAAATCATGTTTTAAATTAAATTTCAAAAATTGTTTGTTTTTCAAAGCAAAAATTGTTTTAATTTTAATTCAAATTTTAAAAGAAAGAGGTTTTCCATTGATTTTAAAATTAAGTTTCAAAATTGAATTTTCGATTTATTTCAAAACAAAGGATTTTTATTTCAAATCAAGTTTAAATTAAATTTCGAAATTGTTTATTTTCAAAGCAAAAATGTTTTAATTTTAATTTGAGTTTTAATCAGATTTTAAATTGAATTTGAAACAAAACGATTTTATTAAATTATTTTAAAAGTTCTTGTTTGTCGTATGATCACGGTATTGGGATCAAAGCGATTAATGACGAAATTAACAATCTCACTCACAAAATCGAAACCCTACTTTATTTTAAAGATAGGGTATGGTTAGTTGAGACACTGCATTAATTTTAATAGTTTACTTTGTTTATGTTTTTAGGACCATTTGAAATTAGATAAGTAATTAGGATAAAATGTTTTGGCTACCGTTTTAAACGGGATGTTGTAGGGTGCTAGCACCTTCCCTACACTCAACCGACCTCCGAACCTCGTTTTTACTTCGTAGACCGGATTTTTAAGGTGACCAATCACACCCTAAATGATTGGTGGCGACTCCATTTTTTGTGAAAACCCCTGTTTAACAAAAGGACGTCGGCCGCTCCGCGTCGCAAAAACGTTGCGACAGGGAAATTAAGAACATCCTAGAAAAAGTAGTCAAACCTAATAGGAAAGACTGGTCCTTCAAGCTCGAGGATGCACTTTGGGCTTATAGGACAGCATATAAGACACCTCTAGGAATGTCTCCTTATAGGCTGGTTTATGGCAAGACGTGTCACTTACCACTTGAGTTAGAAAACAAAGCATTTTGGGCCATGAAGGAATTGAATTTTTGTGTAAAGGATGCAGGAACACTGAGGTCTTTACAATTACATGAGCTTGATGAGCTTAGACATATGGCCTATGAGAATGCTAAAATGTATAAGGAAAAGACCAAGATTTGGCACGATAGTAGACTTAGAGTTAAGGATTTTAAGAAGGGTCAACTTGTCTTGTTGTTTAACTCACGGTTGAAACTATTTCCAGGGAAACTTAAGTCTAGATGGTCAGGTCCATTTGTGATTACTAATGTGTTTGTTCATGGTGCCATAGAGATAAAGAACTTGCAGCAAGGCCAACCGTTTATGGTTAATGGTGCAAGGTTGAAGCACTACTATGAGGAAGGAGATGTGAAGACTCTCTCGGCCTTCCTCTTGACTGAAGCATGAAAAAAGAACGAGAGAGGACGAGTGATTGCTGTGCTCGTCAACATAAGGCTCATGCCTTAGCTTATTTTTTGCGATTTTCCGGTTATCGTTTGTGTGTTTTGTTGTGTGATTTTAATTGCGAATTTGATGTTAATTTTATTTCTTTTTGCAGGGAATCAATAGAGGGAATCAAGGAGAGTAAATCCAGCTTTAAAAATCAAGAAACGATCGAGCCAAATAAAAGATACGGACGAGCAAAGTTTGCCATTTAGATGAAAAAAATCCCTACAATTGCGCTGGAATTGCAGGATCCGCAAAATATAGCCGTTGGGATTTAGCCGTTGCCTTTATATCCTTTAGAAGGCGCTCGATCGATACGATTCTCTCACTCTCTGAATTCCAAGAAAGCTGCGATTCTCTTCATCTTTGATCCTTCTTTCCAAACCTCCAAGACTCAACAATGGTGTTCACACGGGCTGAAAGATCTGCAGCCAAGAAGAGGGCTGATGACGCAGCTGAAGCGGCTGCGAGGGAAGCACTTCTTACCCTTGCAGATGCTGGTGCTGTACGCACCGGACCTCTTCCCAAACTTCCGATCCGTAGGAAGAAGTGGAGGGTTGTCACAGAAATCCCTGCTGGACCTTCTGAACCAGCGGGCACACCCAAGAAGCGCCGGTGGAGTGTCGAGACGGCCGCCGAACCAAGCAAAGCAAAGACTCCCTCTGTGGAGAATCAAGAATCGGATCGTGCGTCCCACGAGTCGATCAAGAAGGGTTCGTCGCCATCTGCATCGCCTGCGCACAGCCCTTCACCATCTGAACCAGTGCAGAGCCCAGAGTCGCCTTCATCGCCGCCTGCACAGAGCCCTGAATTGTCTTCTTCACCACTGAATTCTGCACAGACACCTACGGCAGAGCAAACAGCCACGCCGTCGCACACTTCCCCACGACCTGACCCTGAATTCCCATATGGGGAGTACCAAGAATCCACTCAGGGCAGTGGGGAAGTTGGGGAAGACGATGTCTTCTCGCCTGCAAGGGAAGCTAGCCTAGAGAGTCCTGCACAGCAGGATGATTCCATGGAAGAGACGTTGGGGGCATGCCTCCAGCAGATCAACATCAAGGCAAAGCTCAAGAAGAAGAAGAAGGCCAAGATTGTCAAGGCCAAGCGATCCAAGAGGCTGAAAAGGAAGAAGGCTAAAAGGGCACCTTCAGCAGACAAAGAGAGCACTGAGCCTTCGCTCAAACGACTCAAGGTTGAGGCTGCCGAGTCAGCCAAGCCATCAGATAAGGGGAAGGCCAAGCTCTACCCTGAAGATGAGCCTCAGTCAGTGAGGTATGTTTCCTCTGATGCTGAGTCCAGGGGTGCTGAGCTAAGGAAGAGGGAGTTGCTGCACGAGAAAGGCTTCCTCGACCGACCTGCTGACCTGCCGCAGTTCTTGCGCGCAGGAGTGCTAAACCACGGCTGGGAGGAATTTTGCAGACCGCCCAATCCAGCCTACACGAGCATGGTGTATGATTTCTACGCCAATGTGCTCAGCCCTGAGGATGGCCTGTCTGTGGTCAGAGGGGTAGAAGTGGATTTCTCAGCCAAGGCCATCAACGAAGCCTATGGTCTCAAGGGCCAAACACATACAGATTATGCCCGGATTGTTGATGAGCCTACTGAGGCAGTTCTAGAAGAGGCCATTCGGACCATTGGCCAGCCTGAAGCTTCCTGGACCGTGTCACGCAATGGGAGGCACACTCTCATGAGTGCCAACCTCACGGCTAAGGCGGCTGTTTGGTTTTCGTTCGTGAGAAGGAGATTGTCCCCAGTGACTCACGAGACTACAATCAACCAGAGCCGATCGCTGCTGGTGTATGCGATAATGAGAGGTCTCACGATCAACGTGGGAGAAGTCATCACTGCTGCTATTGCTGAGTGCGCCAAGAAAGGTAAGGGACCACTGTTTTTCCCTAACACCATAACCAAACTATGTTTGCTTGCAGGAGTCCCCACTGAGCGCATGGAGCAGCAGATGGCTTACACAGGCCACTTGGAGCTGCCTGCTAGCCTGAGGCTGAGGAGAAAGGGGAATATGGAGTTTGAACTGGATAGGCTGGCTGCTGATCAGTCACTATCCATGGCGTGCATGATGGATATGCAGAGGAGGATGGCTCAATGGGCCACGTATGCGCAGGCACGGGACAAGGAGGTTGCAGACCAGCTAGGCTGCATCTTCCCTGACTTCCCCACCAATCTCCTGACTCCATGGGTGCCTCCACGACCACGACAGCCTGATGAGGATGAGGATATTTGAGTGCTGGTTTGGATTGCTCTGAAGGGAGTATTGCTGTTCCCTTAGAAAAAAAACACAATTTTCTGCTTTCTGATAGACTATTTGAATTATGCTGTTTTTAGTACAATTTTGATCTGTTTTAGATGCTTAGTTTTATGTCTTTAATTATGTTTAGTATAGTCTGATGCTAGATGACTAGGTAGGATAGTTTAGCTTTATTTTTAGAGAGCTTGAATGACTGGAAAAAGCATGCTTGGGGGCCTTAATCACTGTTATATCTGCCCTGACTTAATTGCGAAATAATTGCGGTCCCCACAATTTTTATTACTGAAAGCATGTTTTGGACTATCTGTTTAGCTAGGCTGTGGTCTGTTTAAATTCTTTCTTTTGCGGCTATCATGACTACCTTATATAGCTTATCTAGATGCATGCTGGATGAGTGTCATAGGACACCCTTTGATAGTTTAAATTAACCTCTAAATAGCTCAGCATGCATAGCTGTAAGTCCTTATCTGCCTGTTTTTTTTTTCAGTTTTTTGCTGCTGTGATGTTTTCTTTTCAAATGTTCTGTCTATGCCTAGGGCTTTAGATTCTCTTTGTTTTACCTTAGACTAGATGCTTCTAGGACAAGTTTGGGGGTGTGCCACCTCAAACACTCATTGGGGACAATGAGTAGTTGAAGTTTGGGGGAGGCCACCCTAGGCCTAGGAACATTCCTCTCTCCCTTAGAAACATAAGCATTCTTCTTCTCCTTTACAAAAAATGATGAACTGAAAAAAAAAATATGAAAAAAGAATAAAGGGGAGAGTTTCTCTTAGGTTGCTGAGTAATCAGTGCCAAGTGTGTAACCCACAAGTGGCGTTGCATCAAAAGGCAACCAAAGGAGAGGCTCCACCAAAGTAAGAAAGAAAGAAAAAAAGAAGAAGTAGGGAAGAAGAATGTAAACCTAGGAGTTACAACTTTGTGGCTTAGATGTCCTATTTAAAAAGAACTCTGATCCTCAAAGTAGCTAGGCACAAAGTTGTAACTTGTAGGGTTGTTTAGGGAGATGAGTGTTTATCCAATGTAGTGATGCCAGGGTTTAGGTTGCTCTCTAAAAGTACTACTGTCACCGTTAATACTAAGACTGGCATGACTCTAAGGAATCCTAGACACATTAAAAATAAAGCTAGAAGCATGTACTGAGTCTGAGGTAAAGCTAGGCAGAATTTGAAACCTTAGGGATAGTGGCATGATATGACAAAAGTAAATAGATCAGTTGTAGGAAGTTAATGAAAACAGAAGGAGTGTTAGGCGGGCAAAGTCAGAAGAAGCTAGATAAAAGGGAAGTTTTAAGCTTAGAAGTGTGTCACAGGACAGCAGTGCTATAGATAGGGATATAGGAGAGTTAGTAAGTAGATAAAGAGGAAGAAACAGCAGCCTAGGTAAGTCCTTAGTGTGCTTGAGGACAAGCAAAACCTTAAGTTTGGGGGTGTGTTAAGTCTCTGAAAGTGACTTATTTAGGACCCATTTAGCTTAGGAAGATGCACACTTTTAGGTGTTTTTGATAGCATTTAGCCTAAACCTATGCTTAAATATGAGAATAAGAAGAAGGTAGCTAAATTAGGACTTATGCACAATAGGAAAGAAAAGGGTTGAAAACCGAAGGAAAAGAATGAAAAAACTGCACTGCGACAGCATTGCGAAAACATTGCTGAAGCCGCAATTATTCAAGTGAAAACCGTAAGTTGACTGATCTTTTTCTGTTAAATTCCGTGATTTCAGGGATTCGTTCTTTCTCCTCCATCCATTCTGATATACGACGTTGAAGATTGATGGTTCTCCTTGGCCCAAACGCACCTGCAAACTACTATAAAAGGGGGTCAAAGTCGGAGGTTCAGTCATCATCCGAAAGCGTAGAAGTCTTCTCGCAGTCCATCTTTTCTCCCTGTTTTCCTTTGCCGTCTGTTGGAGTGAGAGTCTCAGCTGTTGGAATCGATAATCTGATAGGAAGGAGAGGAGATTCTTCTTCTCTCTCGATTGGATTCATCCAAGCAAGGCTGACCTTTCATCCCCTTCATTCGAGGCGACTGCAACGAAGCTTTCAAGCTCCATTTACTGCTTTTTGTCTTTCCTTTCTCATTTCCAGCATTGTTTAGTTATCGCTTCTGGTTTAGTGATTAGTCTACTTCATTTCATTGCTTTCTGTCTTTGGATTATTTACTTTAAGTTTCCCTTTGTTCGTTCAAACATTCAAAGTAATCAAATTACAAGTCTTCATTTCACAGTTTCCATCTTCTGCTGCTACGGTTTTGTCTTACTATTTTAAGCACATTTCCCTTCTAAGCATGTCTGTTTTATCTTATACTTCTGTTCTCTATATATCCATGAGTAGCTAAGTCACTTAGGGGCATGCTAATGACAGAACTATAGGCTAAAAAACGTGAACCAAGCATGTAGGATAGCTTTCGAAGCATTGATTGTATGTAAGCTTCATTCCACGGGCAATTTCGATTGGCCATCCATTTTGTCCAAAGAACTCCTAACCTCTGGAAGGAGTAAGAGTTCAGAGTCGTATAATCATGCTAGCCTTTCATGGTAACCAGGAAACGGCCTAGGAATAGGCGTTTCCCTAGTACAACCTAAACACTTCTGCTTTAACAAGATGCTTAAGACCTTACTTTGAGTTGAATAAACTAAAGAATCTAATGCATGGAATCGGACGATACATGAGATAGAGTGAGTTTGATGCATAGAGAGTTGATCTAATGCTTGGGAATCGTATTAAAATGCCTATAGGATAGTCATTAGTAGCCCTTAATTCTCCATTTTACACACGTTTACTGTTTTTACAATTGCGATAACATTGCGGTGTCCGCAATTCTGCTAAGTTACCATTCTGTTAGCTGTTTTCTTCTTCGTTTATTAATTCCATCTCTTGTCCTTTGAGTCTAATTTCAACTTGCATTTGTTTATGTGCATTCCTTTACACATTCAGCAAAAATTAGATAATTAAAAACCAATTTTACCCCATCAAATCCACCCCTTCTTTCTTAACAAATACACTTCGTGAATAGCTAAAAATAAGTCTCTGTGGAAAAAACGAATGAAATATACTTACTACTTGCTGTGAGACCATGTATGCTTGCATGTCCTGAGTGCTCTCTCTACCTTCTTGCTTATTCTTATTAACACATTGAGCACGCAACAAGAAGCAAGAGGAGAGTTTGATCCAGTTCGGGACTTGCGAACCTCTAATCGTTCGATACGAACATGAAATCCTACAGGAGACTTCGCGGGTGAAGCCCGAACCCGTTGGGGATGAGGATGAAGGATGAACCGTCGTAACTCGTCGAAAAATGCGGCGACAGAGACCTGTCCAGAAAGAAGCCCGCCTACTCCGAGAGTATAGGCGAAAAAGCAAACTTCCAAAGAGAAAAGGAAGAAAGAGTATGAGAAGGCCTAAACTTGTCGTGGAGGAAAACAAAGACCTCCCTCGGCCCCAGCAGCCTATGACCCTACGGGAATTTTTCCCCAAGGGATTCATTAATAAGAAGCAGGAAGAAATAGTTGAAGCTGCTACGTGCCATGTCGTTGTGGCAATCGAGGATGACAGCGCCACTCCAAGTTCAACGGAGTTGGTAATAAAGCTGGAGGATACACCTTCCCTCAATGTAGTAGATTTGCCTCAAATGGACAAAGCTACTCACATCAACACGTTGAAGGACTCTAATGATTCAGAACCTTCAACCTCTACAGCACATGCATGCGCGTCTGATTGCATGTCCATAAGCTTCACCGATGATGATTTGATGTTGGGGTCAAAACCTCACAATAGACCTTTGTTTGTCTCAGGATACATTCGAGAACAGAAGGTCGGTCGAATCCTCATTGATGATGGATCGGCCGTCAACATAATGCCGAAATCAGTCATGAAGGAGATTGGCATCCTGATGGAAGAACTATCAAGTAGCAAGCTGGTAATCCAGGGTTTCAATCAGGGAGGACAACGAGCGATCGACATGATTCGCCTACAGCTCATCATCGGGGACTTAGAAGCACATACCTTATTCCATGTCATAGACTCCAGGACTACCTATAAAATATTGTTGGGTCGCCCTTGGATTCATGGAAATGGGGTAATAACTTCCACCTTGCATCAGTGCTTCAAGTTTTACCAGAACGGCGTCAAAAAGGTTGAGGCAGACACTAAGCCATTTTCAGAGGCCGAGTCTCATTTCGCGGATGCAAAATTTTATATAAATAACAGCAACATAGAAGAAATAATGCCAAAAGAAATCCCTTTGATCAGCGGGGAACAAAAGACTTGCACAGGGAAAGAATCAATCAAAGAAGAAAATGTTCCCAAGTTTTGCGAAAGCAAGACATCCGTCAGTCCTACGAAGGCTAAGGCCTTGAAAGACGAGAAAAGTTCAAACCCTTCTGTTCTGCGCTACGTTCCCTTGTCCCGACGTAAGAAAGGTGAATCACCATTCGCAGAATGTACTAAAAGTTTGAAAGTCGGTGACATTAAGATCCTGAAAGAAAACTTTGTCACCCCTCTTACGAAGATAACGAAGCAAGAGGTCACGAAGTCCAAAGAGACTCAGAAAGGGATGGTCCTACCTGAGAAATGAACGAAAGAAGGATACGATCCCAAGGCATATAAACTGCTAGCAAAAGCAGGATATGACTTCACAACTCACACTGAGTTCAAGGGCCTGAAAATCCTCGAGGGCAGGTCAGAGCTTTCTTCGACACAGAAGAAACTCCTAAAGGAGGGATATCCTATACCGGCATCAAGAAAGGGGCTTGGATATAAGTCGCCTGAACCAGTCCGGATAACCTGAAAAGGGAAAGAGAAAGTTGCCAACAGTAATAACATAACGACCAAAGAGGCACACAACTCAAAAGAAGAGGAAACTGTCAAACCAAGGATCTCTATCTTTAAGCGCATCAAGCCGCCGGCTACGCGCGCTTCAGCCTTTCAGCGATTGAAAGCGGCTGTGACGGAAGAAGACAGTTCGCACCCAACACCTAATCCCATCAGATCTTCCGTCTTTCAAAGGTTGAGTAAGTCGGCAGATAAGAAAGAAGACACGCCGTCCACTGAACCTCTTTCACGGCAATCTGCATTTCAAAGACTGAGTAAGGCGGCAGATAAAAAAGAAAACACGCCGTCCACTGAACCTCTCTCACGGCAATCAGCATTTCAAAGGTTGAGTAAGCCAGCAGATGAGAAGGAAAACACACCGTCCGCTAAACCCCTCTCACGGAAGGCAGCATTTCAAAGGTTGAGTAAGCCGACAGAGGAGAAAGAAAATACGTTGCCCGATAAATCTCTCTCACGAACGTCAGCGTTGCAAAGATTAAGCGTGACCACAAAGAGAGATAAGAAACTTTCATCCACTTCCATTTTCGATCGCCTCCTACACGAAGAGGCTCGAGAGACTTTGAACAATAAAGAGTCTAGCAAAACAAAAAGCGATGAAGAGATCCGTAGTATCGTCCCCTCACGGATGAAAAGAAAAACTTTTGTTACCGTGAATACAGATGGTGCATTAAAGGTTAAACGACGCAATGTCATCATCACCAACCCTGCGAGCAAACGTGCAGAGAATGGGGATGAAGCCTCTTGTCATCATATTACTGTCGGGGAAGAAACGGAGGCCGAGATATCTGAAGAGGATGTTGAAGAGGCTCCACAACCACTCGAAGATGGAAGTCAACCAACAGTTGATGAGTTAAAAGAAGTTAATCTGGGTACGACGGAAGAACCACGTCCAACCTTTATAAGCGCATCACTTTCCGATGAAGAGGAGTGTGAGTACTTGAGTTTGCTCATTGCGTATAAAGATGTCTTTGCTTGGTCGTATAAAGATATGCCGGGACTTGATCCAAAAGTCGCAGTACATCATCTCGCTATTGAACATGGGTATCGACCAGTCAAACAAGCTCAACGACGTTTCAGGCCAGAGCTCATCCCCCAAATTGAAAATGAGGTTAACAAGCTAATTGAAGCAGGGTTCATTCGCGAAGTAAACTACCCGACATGGATAGCAAACATTGTCCCCGTCAGAAAGAAAAACGGACAATTACGGGTATGCGTTGACTTTCGCAATCTGAATAGTGCATGTCCGAAAGACGACTTCCCATTGCCCATCACCGAACTAATGGTCGATGCTACCACAGGGCATGAAGCTTTGTCTTTCATGGATGGGTCATCAGGATACAACCAGATTCGAATGGCCCTCAAAGATGAAGAAATGACAGCGTTCCGGACTC
The DNA here is from genome assembly GCA_028017165.1 of Herpetospermum pedunculosum. Lineage (NCBI taxonomy): Eukaryota > Viridiplantae > Streptophyta > Magnoliopsida > Cucurbitales > Cucurbitaceae > Herpetospermum > Herpetospermum pedunculosum. The sequence continues at coordinate 37,200,972 of CM051529.1, forward strand.
CGAAAGGGATATACTGTTACAAGGTAATGCCTTTTGGATTAGAAAACGCCGGCGCAACTTATCAACGTGCCATGCAAAAGATCTTCGATGATATGCTGCATAAGCATGTCGAATGCTACGTCGACGATCTTTTAGTCAAGTCCAAAAAGCGACAGGATCACTTGAAAGATCTAAAGGTGGTTTTCGATCGTTTGAGAAAGTACCAATTGAGGATGAATCCTCTCAAATGTGCATTCGGTGTAACTTCGGGGAAATTCCTTGGTTTCGTCGTAAAACATCGAGGGATCGAGATTGATCAGTCCAAGATCGACGCCATTCAAAAAATGCCAGAGCCGCGAAACTTGCATGAACTAAGAAGTCTCCAAGGACGACTTGCTTATATCAGGAGGTTCATCTCCAATCTAGCAGGCCGATGCCAACCATTTCAAAGATTGATGAGGAAAGACACGACCTTTGAGTGGGATGAAGCATGTCAAAATGCCTTTGACAACATAAAGAAATACTTGCTTAACCCTCCTGTTTTGGGCGCACCCGTAGCAGGAAAGCCATTGATACTCTACGTTACTGCGCAAGAAAGGTCGCTTGGGGCATTGCTTGCACAAGAAAGCGAGAAGGGCAAAGAATGTGCCCTCTACTACTTAAGTAGAACTCTCAATGGGGCAGAGCTGAATTATTCACCCATTGAGAAGATGTGTCTTTCACTCTTCTTCGCCATCGATAAGTTGAGACATTACATGCAGGCATTCACAGTGCATCTGGTGGCTAAGGCTGATCCAATCAAGTATGTTCTGTCTAGACCAATTATCTCAGGTCGGTTGGCAAAGTGGGCAATCTTACTACAACAGTATGACATTGTTTATGTTCCGCAAAAGGCGGTGAAGGGGCAAGCCTTGGCTGATTTCTTGGCAGATCATCCAGTGCCGTCAGACTGGAAATTATCTGACGACCTGCCTGACGAAGAAATCTTCTACGTTGAAATTGTTGACCCATGGATCATGTATTTTGACGGTGCAGCTCGAAGATATGGCGCAGGAGCGGGTATAGTATTCATTACCCCTGAAAAACACATGCTGCCGTATAGCTTCGCATTTGAAGAGGTATGTTCGAATAATGTTGCTGAATATCAAGCACTCATTATGGGTATTCAAATAGCAATAGAAATTGGAGTGACCTACATCGAGATTTATGGAGATTCAAAGCTGATAATTAATCAATTGTCGCTCCAATACGAGGTGAAGCATCCAGATTTAATGCCCTACTTTAATTATGCAAGACGACTCTTAGAGAGCTTTGATAGTATGACGATAGAGCATATTCCAAGAGCTGAAAATGCAAAGGCAGATGCATTAGCAAACTTGGCCACAGCCCTAACTGTATCAGAAAGTGAAATATTGAACGTTCCGATTTGTCAAAAATGGGTTATACCGCCAACTGAAGTTGAAAGTCAAGAAGCAAACGTAATATCGGTCTATGTGATTGAGGAAGAAGATTGGCGACAACCGATTGTAGATTATCTACAACATGGAAGACTTCCCACAGAGTCCCGGCGTAAGGCCGATATACGAAGAAGAAGTGCTCGATTCATCTACTACAAGGAAACCCTTTATCGACGCTCCTATGACGGACTTTTTCTTCGATGCCTAGGAAAAGAAGAATCGATAAAGGCATTAGAGGAAGCGCACTCAGGGGTCTGTGGTGCTCATCAATCGGGACCGAAACTTCATTTTCAGTTAAAGAGAATGGGTTATCACTGGCCAACGATGGTTCAAGACTCGATGGAGTATGCTAAGAAATGTGAGGCCTGTCAGTTTCATGCAAACTTCATACATCAACCGCCAGAACCCCTTCACCCAACCATAGCTTCATGGCCCTTTGAAGCTTGGGGGCTTGATCTCGTTGGTCCAATAACACCTAAGTCCTCAGCAGGACATTCTTATATCCTCGCTGGGACAGATTATTTTTCAAGGTGGGCCGAGGCAATTGCGTTAAAGGAGGCAAAGAAGGAAACTGTTGTGAATTTCATCCGAACCCACATCATTTACCGTTACGGCATCCCTCACCGCATCGTGACCGATAACGGAAGACAATTCTCCAATAGTCTAATGGACAATTTATGCGAGAAGTTCAAGTTCAAGCAATGCAAGTCATCCATGTACAACGCTCCGGCAAATGGATTGGCAGAAGCATTCAACAAAACATTGTGCAACTTGCTAAAAAAAGTAGTCTCCAAGTCAAAAAGAGACTGGCAGGAAAAGATTGGTGAGCCATTATGGGCTTACCGAACTACCCACCGCACTCCTACAGGGGTCACACCTTATTCCCTAGTCTATGGGGTTGAAGCTGTGCTCCCTTTGGAAAGAGAAATCCCTTCCTTAAGAATGGCGGTGCAAGAAGGGTTAACTACCGAAGACAATGCAAGATTGCGCCTCGAAGAATTGGAAGCGCTCGATGAAAGAAGATTGGATGCTCAGCAAGCATTGGAATGTTACCAAGCGCGAATGACCAAGGCTTTCAACAAAAATTTGAAGCCTCGATCATTTCAAGTTGGCGATCTAGTACTCGCGGTTCGAAGACCCATTATCACAACGAGACATACGGGGAGCAAGTTCACCCCTAAGTGGGATGGACCCTATGTTGTTAAGGAAGTCTATACAAATGGGGCATACAAAATTGTGGATCAAGATGGATTAAGAATAGGCCCAATCAACGGCAAATTTCTTAAGAAATTTTATGCATAAAAAAAAATGTAATACTCCTTAACGTAAGAGTATAAACTACATGTTGCTCCTGGCTCGCATGAGCTTAAAAGGTGAACGGCCCAAAGTAAAAAAAAAAAAAAAAAAAAAAAAAAAAAAAAAAAAAAAAAAAAAAAAAAATCGATCATTCATCATGTAACCTGAACTACGTTCTGACTTGATCGCTTCCATCTAAGGGTACGTAGGTGTTAAGTCTCTGAAAGTGACTTATTTAGGACCCATTTAGCTTAAGAAGATGTACACATTTAGGTGTTTTTGTTAGCATTTAGCCTAAACCTATGCTTTAATATGAGAATTAGAAGAAGGTAGCTAATATAGGACTTATGCACAATAGGTAGAAAAAGGGGTGAAAACCGAAGAAAAGAATGAAAAAATAACCCTTGCGAATGCATTGCGGAATAATTGCGGTGGCCGCAATTATTCAAGTTAAAACCGTAAGTTGGCTGACATTTTTCTGTTTAGATCCGACTTTTCAGGGATTCGTTCTTTCTCCTCCACCCATTCTGATATACGACGTTGAAGATTGATGGTTCTCCTTGGCCCAATCGCACCTGCAAACTACTATAAAAGGGGGCCAAAGTCGGAGGTTCAGTCATCACTCGAAGCGTAGAAGTCTTTCTGCAGTCCACCATTTCCACTGTTTTTCCTTTGCCGTCTGTTGGAGTGAGAGTCTAAGCTTTTGGAATCGATAATCTGATAGGAAGGAGAGAAGATTCTTCTTCTCTCTCGATTGGATTCATCCAAGCACGGCTGAATTCTCATCACCATCATTCGAGGCGACTGCCACGAAGATTTCCAGCACACCTTTACTGTTTTCTGCTCTTTCCTTCTCAATTCCATTTCTGTTCAATGTTGTTCTTAGCTTAGTCATTTACTTATTGCATTTCGTTGTTGTCTGCCTTGAATTCATTCTGTTTAAGCTTTCCTTTGTCATTCAAACACTTGAAGTAATCAAAGTACGTTTTTGCATTTCACAGTTCTTCCTTGTTCTGCTACGAGTTTCACTTACTGTTTAAAGCACTTTTTCCTTCTAAGCATGTCTACTTTATCTTATATTTCTGTTCTACATATATCCATGAGTAACTAAATTCATTTAGGGGCATGCTAATGACAGAACTATAGGCTAAAAAACGTAAGTCAAGTAGGTAGATCAACACTCGAACATTGATTATATGTAAGCTTCATCCCACGGGCAATTTCGATTGGCCATCCATTTTGTCCAAAGAACTCCTAACCTCTGGAAGGAGTAAGAGTTCAGAGTCGTATAATCATGCTAGCCTTTCATGGTAATCAGGAAACGGCCTAGGAATAGGCGTTTCCCTAGTATAAACTGAACACTCCTGTTTTAACAAGATGCTTAAGATCTTACTTTGAAGTCGAGTAAACTTGAGTCTCTCATGCATGGAATCGGACGATACTTGAGATAGAGTGAGTTTAATGTGTAGAGAGTTGATCCAGAGCTTGATCATCGTAATAAAATGCCTATAGGACAGTCATTAGTAGCCCTTAATTCACCCATTTAACCAGTGTTTCGCTGCCAATTAATTGCGGATTAATTGCGGTTCTCGCAATTCTGCTAAATTGCTTTCTGTCTAGCTGTTTTCTTCTTCGTTTATTGAGTCCATCTCTTGTCTTTTAAGCCTGATTTTAACTTTAATTTGTTTATGGCATATTCCTCTATACATTCAGCAAAAAGTAGTTAATTAAAAACCAATTTTACCCCATCAAATCCATCCCATCTTTCTTAACAAACACACTTCGCGAATAGCTAAAACTAAGTCTCTGTGGAAAAAACGAATTAAATATACTTACTACTTGCTGTGAGACCATGTATGCTTGCATGTTCTAAGTGCTCTCTCCATCCTTTTGCTTATTTATCTTTACACATTGAGCACGCAACAAGTTTTTGGCGCCGCTGCCGGGGACTTATTTTAAGTGAAAACGAAGTTGTTAAGTTTAAGAAAACCAAGTTTATCATTGAGTGAAACTAATCTGTTTCATTTCTTTTGCAGGTACTGTTAAGGTAGTTTATGAGTGAGCGTTCACATAGTAATTTAGAGTTCGATCCTGAACCTGAAAGATCACTTCGAGCTAGAAATAAAGCAAAGAAACGCCTCTTTAAACAACCTCCTTTACCTCAAATCTTACCTGAAAACAAAGAAATGGGCGATGTAGTTCCAAATCCGGCGCAAGCCATTCGCAACCCCATAGAAATAGCGAATGACAAGAATAGTGCCATTCTTTCATATCTAGTACCTATGCCTGGGGAGCTGAACCCCAGCATAATCCGTCCTGAAATCACTGCCCACTCATTTGAGTTAAAGCCAGTGATGTTCCAAATGTTGTCCACTGTGGGACAATTCTTTGGAATAGAAAACGAGGACCCCCACAACCATCTTAGGAACTTCTTAGGAGTTAGTGACACCTTCCTAATCCCTGGAGTTTCCCAAGAGGCCCTTAGGCTATATCTTTTCCCTTACTCTTTGAGGGACAAGGCCAAAACATGGTTGAACTCGTTACCCTCAGGGTCTGTCCGCAATTGGACAGACCTAGCAGAAAAATTCCTAGTAAAATACTTCCCACCTGATAGGAATTCTACTTTCCGTGATGACATAGTCAAATTCAAACAAGCTCCAAGTGAGTCTCTTCACGAAGCTTGGACTAGATTTAAAGATCTTCTCGTTAAATGTCCACACCATGGCATTCCATGGTGTATTCAAATAGAAGTTTTCTTTAAAGGATGCAACCCCAGCACCAGACAAGTCTTAAATTCATCTGCTGGAGGTTCCATGTTGTCCAAGAGTTACAACGAAGCTTATGAGATCTTGGAGAAGATCTCAACCTCTCACTGTAGATGGTCAGATGATCCTGTAGAGCCAACTAGGGCTCAAGACAAGGATGCTCTAAGCGCCATGAGCACCCAGATAAATGCCCTGACCAACTTAGTTAAGCAAATGGCTCAGGCCAATCTCCAAACCAGTGCCAATACCGCCACAGCTATGTCAATGGGCACCCAACCAAGTCAAGGCGAGGCACCAATCTGTGGATTCTGTGGGGAAGGACACCCTTATGAATACTGTCCTGGGAATCCATCCTCGGTCTGCTATGTAGGAAGTCAGCAGCAGCCAAGGAATAACCCCTACTCACAAACTTACAATCCTGGTTGGAGAAACCACCCTAACCTGTCATGGGGTGGCCAACAAAACATTAACCAAAATCCTAACCAACCAAGGCCGAGTGGAACACCTGGTTTCACTCCCCAACATAACCAGTCAATGTACCAAAAACCGTATAATCAACCTGTAGGATCTTCTGTAGAGAACCTACTCAAGGAGTATATAGCTAAAAATGATGCTACTCTTCAGAGCCAGCAAGCTACCCTTAGGAGCCTGGAAAACCAAATAGGCCAGTTAGCCAATGAACTTAAAAGTAGGCCCCAAGGTAGACTCCCTGCTGACACCGAGATACCAAGGAGAGATGGCAAGGAACAAGTTCAAGCCATTGAACTTAGGAGTGGAAGACCATTGGTGAGCATTACAAAAGACACACCAAAGAGAGTAGAGAACACTGAGTCTAGTGCTCCACTGGAGTCTCTGCCAAGCCAAGGTCCACCACCAACTAGCACATCAGGAGCCAGGTTAGAGCCAATTGTAGAGGACGTAGAAGAAATTCCAAGGCCTCCACCTATCTTAAGGCGTCCTGACGTGCCTGCTTATGTGCCACCACCTCCTTATCCTCGAAGGCTGAAGAAGAAGCAGGAACAGGAAGTTCATTTTAATAAATTCTTAGAAATACTTAAGCAAGTGCATGTGAACATTCCTTTTGTAGAGGTTTTACAGTCTATGCCTTCATATGTAAAGTTTTTGAAGGATATCATTACTAACAAAAAGATAATTGGTGAGTTTGAAACAGTAAACCTCACCGAGGAGTGCAGTGCCATCCTCCAGAACAAGCTGCCCAAGAAGGAGAAGGATCCTGGTTCCTTCACCCTACCTGTAGAACTTGGAGGCAAGCATGTGGGCAGAGCGCTTTGTGACCTGGGCGCCAGCATAAATCTCATGCCCCTGTCCCTATTCCGCCAGTTGGGAATAGGAGAAGCACGCCCAACTACTGTCACTTTACAGCTAGCAGACAGATCCATCGCATATCCAGAAGGTAAGATTGAGGATATTCTAGTTAAAGTTGACAAATTCATTTTCCTTGCAGATTTCATTGTCCTGGACTATGAGGCAGACAAGGAGGTACCCATCCTGCTAGGTAGACCATTTCTAGCCACAGGTAGGGCACTAATAGACGTGCAAAAAGGTGAGTTAACTATGAGAGTTCATGATGAAGAGGTAAAATTTAGTGTTTACAAAGCTTTAAAATACCCCTCTGATTCTGAGTCTTGTGCTAGTATTGACGTTGTTGACTCACTAATGGAAGAACAGTTAGAGCATGTACTGTTAACTAAACATGCTAACGAATATGTACAAATAGATGTAGATGATCTAAATGTAGCTGACATAATAAACATGCCTGTAAATAACCCTCAGCATGTATGTATGAATATAGATTTAACTGATAGAACTATTAACCCTCTGAAGCCCTCCATTGAGCATCCACCTGTTTTAGAACTGAAACCACTACCTACTCACCTCAAATATGCATATCTAGGAGATAATGACACACTGCCTGTAATTATTTCTTCTAAGCTAAGTGAACAGCATGAGGTTGATTTAATTTTACTGCTTAAGCAACATAGGAAGGCTATAGCATGGTCTATTGCTGATATTCGAGGCATTAGCCCTTCTTATTGTATGCACAAAATTATTCTAGAGGAAGAACACACACCTAGGGTAGATCACCAGCGTAGGTTAAACCCCTCTATGAAAGAGGTAGTGAAGAAAGAAATAATAAAGTGGTTAGATGCAGGAGTAATTTTCCCCATAGCTAGTAGCCAGTGGGTGAGCCCCATCCAGTGTGTACCTAAAAAGGGGGGAATAACTGTGGTAGTCAATGAGAATAACGAACTAATTCCAACAAGGACTGTCACAGGGTGGAGGGTATGTATGGATTACAGAAAACTAAATAAAGAGACTAAAAAGGATCACTTCCCCATACCGTTTATTGACCAGATGCTAGACAGAATAGCTGGTAGAGCCTACTACTGTTTCCTAGATGGCTATTCAGGCTACAATCAAATAACTATAGACCCTAAGGATCAAGAGAAGACCACCTTCACTTGCCCTTTTGGAACGTTTGCCTTCCGCAGAATGCCTTTTGGCTTATGCAATGCACCGGCAACTTTCCAGAGGTGCATGATGGCAATCTTCTCTGAGTTGGATGAGTCCATGATAGAAATATTCATGGATGACTTCTCAGTCTTTGGGGACTCATTTAAAACCTGTCTAGAGAACCTAGGACAAGTCCTGGCTAGGTGTGAAGAGACCAACCTAGTCCTAAATTGGGAAAAATGCCATTTCATGGTAGATGAAGGGATTGTCTTAGGACATCGAGTGTCAAGGGCGGGTGTAGAAGTGGATAGAGCAAAAATAGAGGTCATAGAGAAGTTGGTAGAGCCCCAGAACGTCAAAGCCATTAGAAGCTTCTTAGGGCATGCTGGCTTCTATAGAAGGTTCATCAAGGACTTTTCTAAGATAGCCAAGCCTCTGTGCGAGCTTCTAGAGCTAGGTAGACCATTCATCTTTTCTAAAGATTGTGTAGTAGCTTGGAAAGCCCTTAAGGAAGCACTGGTCACAGCACCAATCATAGTAGGACCAAATTGGGATCTCCCATTTGAGATGCTATGTGATGCTAGTGACTATGCTGTAGGAGTCATGTTAGGACAGAAGATTGACAAGCTCACACATCCTGTCTATTATGCTAGTAAGACCTTGAATGAGGCTCAATGTAACTATACAACTACAGAGAAGGAGATGCTTGCTGTAGTATTTGCTTGTGAAAAATTTAGAAATTACATTGTAGGAACTAGGACCATTGTATATACTGACCATTCTGCTTTAAAATATCTTATGAGAAAGGCTGATGCTAAGCCTAGACTGATTAGATGGGTGTTATTGCTGCAGGAATTTGATTTAGACATTCGGGACAAGAAGGGTTGTGAAAATGTGGTTGCAGATCACCTGTCTCGATTGCAGCACAATTGCGAAAAAATTGCGGACCCCGCAATTTCTGATGCTTTTATAGATGAACATATCTTTGCTTTGACTCATCGTGATAACGATGAGGAACCTTGGTACGCTGACATTGCTAACTTCCGTGCATCACAGGTATTACCAGTGTTCAAGGGAGGACAAGAGAAGAAAAGGTTCCTCCATGAAGCAAGGAAATTCATCTGGGATGACCCCATACTTTATAGGACCTGTGCTGATGGGTTGTTGAGGAAATGTGTTTCAGCTGCTGAAGCGAAGTCTGTGCTGCAGCACTGTCATTCATCTCCTTACGGTGGGCACTTTGGTGGTCAAAGAACAGCTGCCAAGGTATTTCAGAGTGGCTACTACTGGCCAACAATCTTTAAGGACGCCCACAACTATGCCCACAACTGTGACGAGTGCCAAAGGACAGGTAACCTCAGTCGTAAGGATGAGATGCCCCTCACCTACATCTTAGAGTTGGAGCTCTTTGATGTATGGGGCATTGATTTCATGGGACCCTTCCCTCCATCATCAGGTAACTTGTATATTCTAGTAGCAGTAGACTACGTGTCAAAGTGGGTAGAAGCTAAGGCATGTCCTAATAATGATGCTAAGACAGTCACTAATTTCTTGCATAGACACATTTTCACTAGATTTGGGACTCCTCGTGCTATCATTAGTGATGAGGGGTCACACTTCATTAATAAAGCTATGGAGAAGATATTGGCTAAATATAACATTAGGCATAGAGTAGCTACTCCCTACCACCCACACTCAAATGGCCAAGCTGAGATTTCCAATAGGGAGATAAAGAACATTCTAGAGAAGGTAGTTAAGCCTAATAGGAAGGACTGGTCTTTCAAGCTTGAGGATGCACTTTGGGCTTATAGAACAGCATATAAGACACCTCTAGGCATGTCTCCCTATAGGTTGGTATATGGCAAGGCTTGCCACTTGCCACTTGAGTTGGAGAACAAGGCATTTTGGGCCATGAAAGAATTAAATTTTTGTGTGAAGGATGCAGGGACATTAAGATCTTTACAGCTGCATGAACTTGATGAGCTTAGGCACATGGCCTATGAGAATGCCAAGATGTACAAAGAAAAGACAAAAATATGGCATGACAGTAGACTCAGGATCAAAGATTTTAAGAAAGGCCAACTTGTATTATTATTTAACTCACGCTTAAAGCTCTTTCCAGGCAAATTAAAGTCTAGATGGTCAGGTCCATTTATTATTACTAATGTCTTTGTTCATGGTGCCATAGAGATTAAAAACTTACAGCAAGGACAGCCATTTATGGTCAATGGTGCTAGGTTGAAGCACTACTATGAGGAGGGGGATGTAAAGACTCTCTCAGCCTTCCTCCTACATGAAGCATGAAGTTAGAAACGAGAGAGAACGAGTGGTTCCTGTGCTCGTTTAGTCAAGGCCAATGCCTTAGTTTATTTTATTTTTTTTTTTTTTTTTGTTTTTATCGATGATCGTTTGTATGTTTTGTGGTGTAATTTTAATTGCGTATTTAATGTTTGTTTTGTTTGTTTTTGTAGGGAATCGAAAGAGGGAATCAAGGGGAGTAAATCGCACTTTAAAAATCAAGAATCGGTTGGGCCAATTGAAAGATACGGGCGATCAAAGTTTGGATTTTGTATGAAATCTTGTCCCTAGAATTGCGAAAATATTGCTGACTCCGCAAAAAGAGCCGTTGGGATTTCATCCGTTGCTTTTATAGCCGTTCGAAGGCGCCCGTTTGATACGATCTTCTCATTCTTTGCTCTCCAAGATTTCTGCGATTCTCTCCACCTTTGATCTCTCTCTCCAAACCTCCAAGATTCGACCATGGTTTCCACTAGGGCTGAGAGATCCGCCGCCAAGAAGAAGGCCGACGACGCAGCTGAAGCGGCCGCGAGGGAAGCGCTTCTCACCCTTGCTGATCAGGGTGCTGTACGCACTGGCCGTCTTGGCAAGCTTCCTATTCGTAGGAAGAAGTGGAGAGTGGTCACTGAGATTCCTGCTGGCCCATCTGAACCAATGGGCACGCCCACGAAGCGCCGGTGGACTGTCAAGACTGCCGCCGGACCAAGCAAATCCAAGACTCCCTCTGTGGCGAGTCAAGAATCTGATCGTGCATCCCACGAGTCAGCTAAAGAAGGTGCGACGCCGTCTGCATCACCTGTGCGCAGCCCTCTGCCGTCTGAATCACCTGTGCGCAGCCCTCTCCCATCTGAACCGGTGCAAAGCACAGAATCAGCACCGCCTGCGCAGAGCGCCGAGTCATCTCCAGCACCTCAGAGTGCTGATCTACCACCTGCGGATGTGCAGAGTCCTGAGCTGCCGTCTTCACCATGGAGTTCTGCGCATACCCCATCAGCAGAGCAAAAGTCTCCACGGCCTGATCCGGAATTCCCTTATGGGGATTACCAAGAATCCACGCAAGGCAGTGGAGAGGCAGAAGAAGAAGAAGTCTTCTCTCCCATGAGAGAAGACAGCCCTAATGAGCCTGCACAGCAGGATGATTCTATGGAGGAGACGTTGGGGGCCTGTTTCCCACACCTCCAGGAAAAGCTGAAAAAGAAAAAGAAGGCCAAGCTTGTCAAGGCCAAGAAATCCAAGAAAATCAAGAAGAAGAAGGCCAAGCGAGTGCCTTCAGCAGACAAAGACAGTGCTGAGCCTTCGCTCAAACGCCTCAAGGTGGAGGCTGCTGAATCTTCCAAGCCAGCCGATAAGGGGAAGGCTAAGCTCTGCCCTGAAGACGAACCTCCATCAGTGAGATATGTCTCGTCTGATGCTGAATCCAGAGGCGTGGAGCTGAGGAAAAGGGACCTGTTGCACGAGAAAGGGTTCCTTGATCGCCTAGCTGACCTGCCGCAGTTCTTGCGCGCAGGGGTGATCAACCATGGCTGGGAGGAATTCTGTCGACCTCCCAATCCAGCATACACAAGCATGGTGTATGACTTCTATGCGAACGTGCTCAGCCCTGAGGATGGCCTGTCTGTGGTCAGAGGGGTAGAAGTGGACTTCTCTGCTAAGGCCATCAATGAAGCATTCGGTCTAAGGGGCCAGCCTCACACAGACTATGCACGGATAGTGGATGAGCCGACCGAGGCTGTGCTGGAAGAAGCCATCCGCACCATTGGCCAGCCTGAGGCCTCCTGGACAGTCTCACGCAATGGGCGGCACACGCTCATGAGTGCCAACCTCACGGCTAAGGCAGCTGTGTGGTTCTCTTTCGTCAGAAGAAGACTCTCCCCAGTGACTCATGAGACTACAATTAACCAGAGCCGTTCGCTGCTGGTTTATGCTATCATGAGAGGTCTCACGATCAACGTGGGAGAAGTCATCAATGCTGCCATAGCCGAGTGTGCTAAAAAGGGTAAGGGGCCATTATTTTTCCCCAACATCATAACGAAGTTATGCTTGCTTGCAGGAGTTCCTACCGAGCGCTTGGAGCAGCAGCTGCCCTACACAGGCCATCTGGAGTTGCCTGCACACCTACGGCTGAGAAGGAAGGGCAATATGGAGTTTGAGTTGGATAGGTTGGCTGCTGAGCAGTCCCTATCCATGGCCTGTTTGATGGACCTGCAGAGAAGAATGGCTCAATGGGCCAACTATGCGCAGGCGAGGGACAGAGAAGTTGCAGACCAATTGGGGTGCATCTTCCCAGACTTCCCCACCAACCTCCTAACTCCATGGGTGCCCCCACGACCAAGGCAACCAGATGAGGATGATGCGAATTGAGTGCTGGTTTGAAGAGCACTAGAGGGAGTATTACTGATCCCTCAAGAAACAAAAGACAATTTTTCTGCTTTTTGATAGATTAATGTATATTATGCTGTTTTTTTTGGTTAAGTTTTGATCTGTTTTGGATGTTTAGTTTTATGTTTTTCCTTTTGCTTAGGATAGTCTGATGTTAGTTGATTAGGTAGGATAGTTTAGTTTTATTTTTAGGATGCATGAGTAACGGGAAAAAGCATGCTAGGGGCTTGAGTTAATGTTAAATCTGCCCAGATTGTATTGCGAAATAATTGCGGTTCCCGCAATTTTTGTGACTGATTGCATGTTTTTGACTGCCCGTTTAGTTAGGCTGTGATCTGTTAAATTCCATCTTTTGCTGCTAGCATGACTACCTTATATAGCTGATCTTGAAGCATGCTGGATGAGTGTCATAGGACACCTTTTGATAGTTTAAATTTGCCTCTGAATAGTGCTCAGCATGCATAAACCATAAGTCCTTAAACCTGTCTGTTATGTTCAAATTTTCTGCTGCTGGGATAGTTGCTTCTAGAATGTTTTGCCTATGCCTAGGATGTTTAGATTCTCTTTGTTTTACTTTAGACTAGATGCTTCTAGGACAAGTTTGGGGGTGTGCCACCTCAAACACTCATTGGGGACAATGAGTAGTTGAAGTTTGGGGGAGGCCACCCTAGGCCTAGGAACATTCCTCTCTTCCTTAAGACATAAGCATTCTTCTTCTCCTAAAAAATTTTTTGTGATAAATAGAAAAAGTGAAAAATAGAATAAAGAGGGGAGTCTTTCTCAAGTTGCTGAGTAATCAGTGCCAAGTGTGTAAACCACAAGTGGCATTGCATCAAAAGGCAAACCAAGGGGAGACTCCACCTAAGTAAAAAAAGAAAGAAAAAAGAGAAATAGGGGAAGAAGAATGTGTGCTTGGGAGTTATAATCTTGTGGCTTAGATGTCCTATGAAAAAAGAACTCTGATCCTTAATGAGCTAAGCACAAGGTTGTAGCTTTTAGGTTTGTCTAGGGAGATGAATGTTTATCCAATGTAGTGATGCCAGGGTTTAGGTTGTTCTCTATAAAGTACCACTGTCACTGTTAATACTAAGACTGGCATGACTCTAAGGAATCCTAGACACATTAAAAATAAGCTGGAAGCATGTACTGAGTCTGGAGTAAAGCTTGGTAGAATTTGAAACCTTAGGGATAGTAGCATGATATCATAGAAGTAGTTAGATCAGTAGTAGGGGGTCAACAAAAGCAGTGGGTATAGTAGGCAGGTGAAGTCAGAAGAGGCTAGACAAGAGGTTAGTTCTAAACTTAGAAGTGTGTCACAGGACAGCACTGCTAGAGGCAAGAATATAAGGGAGTTAGTGAGTAGTTAAAAGAAGAAGAAACAGCAGCCTAAGTAAGTCCTTAGTATGCTTGAGGACAAGCAAAGCCTTAAGTTTGGGGGTGTGTTAAGTCTCTGAAAGTGACTTATTTAGGACCCATTTAGCTTAAGAAGATGTACACATTTAGGTGTTTTTGTTAGCATTTAGCCTAAACCTATGCTTTAATATGAGAATTAGAAGAAGGTAGCTAATATAGGACTTATGCACAATAGGTAGAAAAAGGGGTGAAAACCGAAGAAAAGAATGAAAAAATAACCCTTGCGAATGCATTGCGGAATAATTGCGGTGGCCGCAATTATTCAAGTTAAAACCGTAAGTTGGCTGACATTTTTCTGTTTAGATCCGACTTTTCAGGGATTCGTTCTTTCTCCTCCACCCATTCTGATATACGACGTTGAAGATTGATGGTTCTCCTTGGCCCAATCGCACCTGCAAACTACTATAAAAGGGGGCCAAAGTCGGAGGTTCAGTCATCACTCGAAGCGTAGAAGTCTTTCTGCAGTCCACCATTTCCACTGTTTTTCCTTTGCCGTCTGTTGGAGTGAGAGTCTAAGCTTTTGGAATCGATAATCTGATAGGAAGGAGAGAAGATTCTTCTTCTCTCTCGATTGGATTCATCCAAGCACGGCTGAATTCTCATCACCATCATTCGAGGCGACTGCCACGAAGATTTCCAGCACACCTTTACTGTTTTCTGCTCTTTCCTTCTCAATTCCATTTCTGTTCAATGTTGTTCTTAGCTTAGTCATTTACTTATTGCATTTCGTTGTTGTCTGCCTTGAATTCATTCTGTTTAAGCTTTCCTTTGTCATTCAAACACTTGAAGTAATCAAAGTACGTTTTTGCATTTCACAGTTCTTCCTTGTTCTGCTACGAGTTTCACTTACTGTTTAAAGCACTTTTTCCTTCTAAGCATGTCTACTTTATCTTATATTTCTGTTCTACATATATCCATGAGTAACTAAATTCATTTAGGGGCATGCTAATGACAGAACTATAGGCTAAAAAACGTAAGTCAAGTAGGTAGATCAACACTCGAACATTGATTATATGTAAGCTTCATCCCACGGGCAATTTCGATTGGCCATCCATTTTGTCCAAAGAACTCCTAACCTCTGGAAGGAGTAAGAGTTCAGAGTCGTATAATCATGCTAGCCTTTCATGGTAATCAGGAAACGGCCTAGGAATAGGCGTTTCCCTAGTATAAACTGAACACTCCTGTTTTAACAAGATGCTTAAGATCTTACTTTGAAGTCGAGTAAACTTGAGTCTCTCATGCATGGAATCGGACGATACTTGAGATAGAGTGAGTTTAATGTGTAGAGAGTTGATCCAGAGCTTGATCATCGTAATAAAATGCCTATAGGACAGTCATTAGTAGCCCTTAATTCACCCATTTAACCAGTGTTTCGCTGCCAATTAATTGCGGATTAATTGCGGTTCTCGCAATTCTGCTAAATTGCTTTCTGTCTAGCTGTTTTCTTCTTCGTTTATTGAGTCCATCTCTTGTCTTTTAAGCCTGATTTTAACTTTAATTTGTTTATGGCATATTCCTCTATACATTCAGCAAAAAGTAGTTAATTAAAAACCAATTTTACCCCATCAAATCCATCCCATCTTTCTTAACAAACACACTTCGCGAATAGCTAAAACTAAGTCTCTGTGGAAAAAACGAATTAAATATACTTACTACTTGCTGTGAGACCATGTATGCTTGCATGTTCTAAGTGCTCTCTCCATCCTTTTGCTTATTTATCTTTACACATTGAGCACGCAACAGTAGGCAACTTAAAGAAAAAAATATATATATACTTTAAGTTCAGTCACAACAATAAAAAAAAAGGGATTACATTCCATTTGAACTACGATATGACTTGATCCCTTCCATTCAAGGGTACGTAATCGATGTTCGAACTCAAGAGCAAAAGAAGCAATGATAGTACCAATTCCACTACGCCAAACAAGCTTCATTATTACTATTTGACTTCAGATTGTAATATTTCATTCAGCTTGTTATTAGGCCAAATCAAATTTCCATTACTGCGCTACTCATATCCAAGTTCAGTTGCAAGTTTGCGCATCACCAAGTTCAGTTGCAAGTTTGCGCATCACCAAGTTCAGTTGCAAGTTTGCGCATCTCCAAGTTTTGCTGCGTTGCGCATCACCAAGTTCTGCTGCAAGTTTGCGCATCTCCAAGTTCAGCTGCAAGTTTGCGCATCTCCAAGTTCAGCTGCAAGTTTGCGCATCTCCAAGTTCTGCTGCAAGTTTGCGCATCTCCAAGTTCAGCTGCAAGTTTGCGCATCTCCAAGTTCTGCTGCAAGTTTGCATCATCTCCAAGTTCGATGATGCAGTCATCTCAAAGTTTGTTGTTGCTCCAAGTTTGTTGTTACTGCATCATCTCCAAGTTCGCCGTTGCTGCATCATCTTGCATCATCTCCAAGTTCGCTGCTGCTGCATCATCTTGCATCATCTCGCTGTTGCTGCATCATCTTGCATCATCTCCAAGTTCGCTGCTGCATCATCTTGCATCATCTCGCATCATCTTGCATCATCTCCAAGTTCGCTGCCGCTGTTGCATCATCTCCAAGTTCGTTGCTGCTGCTGCATCATCTCCAAGTTTGCTGCTGCTGCATCATCTCCAAGTTCGATGATGCAGTCATCTCAAAGTTTGTTGTTGCTCCAAGTTCGCTGCTGCTGCATCATCTCCAAGTTCGCTGCTGCTGCATCATCTCCAAGTTCGCTGCTGCTGCATCATCTCCAAGTTCGCTGCTGCTGCATCATCTCCTCATCAGCATCTCTAAGTTCGCTGATGATGCAGTCATTGTAGCTGCATCATCTCATCATCTCCAAGTTCGCTGTTGCTTCATCATCTCATCTTGCATCATCTCCAAGTTCGCTGTTGCTGCATCATCTCGCTGTTGCTGCATCATCTTCATCTCGCTGTTGCTGCATCATCTTGCATCATCTCCAAGTTCGCTGCTGCTGCATCATCTTGCATCATCTCCAAGTTCGCTGCATCATCTCCAAGTTCGCTGCATCATCTCCAAGTTCGCTGCATCATCTCCAAGTTCGCGCACCTGCATCATCGCGCGCGCCTCCAAGTTCGCGCGCCTGCATCATCGCGCGCGCCTCCAAGTTCGCGCGCCTGCATCATCGCGCCCGCCTCCAAGTTCGCGCGCCTCCAAGTTCGCTGCTGCTGCATCATCTTGCATCATCTCCAAGTTCGCTGCATCATGTCCAAGTTCGCGCGCCTGCATCATCGCGCGCGCCTCCAAGTTCGCGCGCCTGCATCATCGCGCGCCTGCATCATCGCGCGCCTCCAAGTTCGCGCGCCTCCAAGTTCGCGCGCCTCCAAGTTCGCGCGCCTCCAAGTTCGCGCGCCTCCATGTTCGCGCTCATCTTCAAGTTCGCGCGCCTGCATCATCGCGCGCGCCTCCAAGTTCGCGCGCCTGCATCATCGCGCGCGCCTCCATCATCGCGCGCGCCTCCAAGTTCGCGCGCGCCTCCAAGTTCGCGCGCGCCTCCAAGTTCGCGCGCCTGCATCATCGCGCGCCTGCATCATCGCGCGCCTGCATCATCGCGCGCCTGCATCATCGCGCGCCTCCAAGTTCGCGCGCCTGCATCATCGCGCGCCTGCATCATCGCGCGCCTGCATCATCGCGCGCCTCCAAGTTCGCGCGCCTCCAAGTTCGCGCGCCTCCAAGTTCGCTGCTGCTGCATCATCTTGCATCATCTCCAAGTGCGCTGCATCATCTCCAAGTTCGCGCGCCTGCATCATCGCGCGCGCCTCCAAGTTCGCGCGCCTGCATCATCGCGCGCGCCTCCAAGTTCGCGCGCCTGCATCATCGCGCGCGCCTCCAAGTTCGCGCGCCTGCATCATCGCGCGCCTCCAAGTTCGCGCGCCTCCAAGTTCGCGCGCCTCCAAGTTCGCGCGCCTGCATCATCGCGCGCCTCCAAGTTCGCGCGCCTCCATGTTCGCGCGCCTCCATGTTCGCGCTCATCTCCAAGTTCGCGCGCCTGCATCATCGCGCGCGCCTCCAAGTTCGCGCGCCTGCATCATCGCGCGCGCCTCCAAGTTCGCGCGCCTGCATCATCGCGCGCGCCTCCAAGTTCGCGCGCCTGCATCATCGCGCGCGCCTCCAAGTTCGCGCGCCTGCATCATCGCGCGCGCCTCCAAGTTCGCGCGCCTGCATCATCGCGCGCCTCCAAGTTCGCGCGCCTGCATCATCGCGCGCCTGCATCATCGCGCGCCTCCAAGTTCGCGCGCCTGCATCATCGCGCGCGCCTCCAAGTTCGCGCGCCTGCATCATCGCGCGCGCCTCCATCATCGCGCGCGCCTCCAAGTTCGCGCGCGCCTCCAAGTTCGCGCGCCTGCATCATCGCGCGCCTCCAAGTTCGCGCGCCTGCATCATCGCGCGCCTGCATCATCGCGCGCCTGCATCATCGCGCGCCTGCAAGTTCGCGCGCCTCCAAGTTCGCGCGCCTCCAAGTTCGCTGCTGCTGCATCATCTTGCATCATCTCCAAGTTCGCTGCATCATCTCCAAGTTCGCGCGCCTGCATCATCGCGCGCGCCTCCAAGTTCGCGCGCCTCCAAGTTCGCTGCTGCTGCATCATCTTGCATCATCTCCAAGTTCGCTGCATCATCTCCAAGTTCGCGCGCCTGCATCATCGCGCGCGCCTCCAAGTTCGCGCGCCTGCATCATCGCGCGCGCCTCCAAGTTCGCGCGCCTGCATCATCGCGCGCGCCTCCAAGTTCGCGCGCCTGCATCATCGCGCGCGCCTCCAAGTTCGCGCGCCTGCATCATCGCGCGCGCCTCCAAGTTCGCGCTCATCTCCAAGTTCGCGCGCCTGCATCATCGCGCGCCTCCAAGTTCGCGCGCCTCCAAGTTCGCGCTCATCTCCAAGTTCGCGCGCCTGCATCATCGCGCGCGCCTGCATCATCGCGCGCGCCTGCATCATCGCGCGCGCCTCCAAGTTCGCGCGCGCCTGCATCATTCGCGCGCGCCTGCATCATCTCCAAGTTCGCGCGCGCCTCCAAGTTCGCGCTCATCTCCAAGTTCGCGCGCCTCCAAGTTCGCGCGCCTCCAAGTTCGCGCGCGCCTCCAAGTTCGCGCGCCTGCATCATCGCGCGCCTGCATCATCGCGCGCCTGCATCATCGCGCGCCTGCATCATCGCGCGCCTGCAAGTTCGCGCGCCTCCAAGTTCGCGCGCCTCCAAGTTCGCTGCTGCTGCATCATCTTGCATCATCTCCAAGTTCGCTGCATCATCTCCAAGTTCGCGCGCCTGCATCATCGCGCGCGCCTCCAAGTTCGCGCGCCTCCAAGTTCGCTGCTGCTGCATCATCTTGCATCATCTCCAAGTTCGCTGCATCATCTCCAAGTTCGCGCGCCTGCATCATCGCGCGCGCCTCCAAGTTCGCGCGCCTGCATCATCGCGCGCGCCTCCAAGTTCGCGCGCCTGCATCATCGCGCGCGCCTCCAAGTTCGCGCGCCTGCATCATCGCGCGCGCCTCCAAGTTCGCGCGCCTGCATCATCGCGCGCGCCTCCAAGTTCGCGCTCATCTCCAAGTTCGCGCGCCTGCATCATCGCGCGCCTCCAAGTTCGCGCTCATCTCCAAGTTCGCGCGCCTGCATCATCGCGCGCGCCTGCATCATCGCGCGCGCCTGCATCATCGCGCGCGCCTCCAAGTTCGCGCGCGCCTGCATCATTCGCGCGCGCCTCCAAGTTCGCGCGCCTGCATCATCG
Source organism: Herpetospermum pedunculosum (assembly GCA_028017165.1). Classification (NCBI taxonomy): domain Eukaryota; kingdom Viridiplantae; phylum Streptophyta; class Magnoliopsida; order Cucurbitales; family Cucurbitaceae; genus Herpetospermum; species Herpetospermum pedunculosum. The sequence goes on from CM051529.1 coordinate 37,220,744, forward strand.
CGCGCCTCCAAGTTCGCCAAGTTCGCGCGCCTCCATCATCGCGCGCGCCTGTTTAAGAAAATTATCTAAAAATATGTATAAAGGTGGACTTGAACCCAAGACCAAAGGAAACAAAGGTTCTACATGTTCCACTTTGCCAAACAAGATTTATTGTTACCATTTATCTTTAGATTGTAATACTTTATTCAACTTGAAATTTAGGTGGGTTCTAAATTTCCTTCCATAATCATGACCTTAAGTTCAAATTTTCGAACTTCATGTCAAAATTGATTGGAATCTCAAAATTATACCAAGTCAAATTTTCATTCAAGCTAAATTTCCAGCAAAACCCAAAATTTTCCTAAAATTAAAATTTTGGACATATTCCAAATTTTATTTCCAAGCGTGATTTAGAGTCAAAAGTTATCTAAATTCGAGTCTCAAATCAAATATGCCAAAATAAAATTTTCAACACTTCTACTCCAAATTCAAGCCAAACTTCAAGAAAATATCATAGTTTTTCCTAGAATTAAAATTTTGGGCATATTCCAAATTTTATTTCCAAGCATGATTTAGAGTCAAAATTTATCTAAATCCAAGTCTCGAATCGAAATTGGCGGTTTGGGTATACTCCAAATTTTATCCCACTTCGAAATTGGAGTAAAGTTCAAAGTCAAATCCAATTCAAAATTCAATTGGGCAACTCCAAAACTCTACTCTACATCCAAAATGGAATTAAAGTAGAACACAAGAATCTACTAAAGTTCAAGTCAAGCTTCTGCCAAATAAGAAAGATCAAAATTGTAAATCCAATTCATATTTTTTGGTCAATTGGCATAGAAAGATGTATCAATCAAAAGAATTGATTTATGGACCAAATTTCATATTTCGATAAGATTGATATGTCGAGGCAGATTCAAAATTAGGGGTGTCCTACATTTCAATTTCAAAATTTAACTTTTCCGAGACTCACCCACACGTACATGTGCATAACTCTCGAAAAAGGGGACATTTGTTGACCGAGAAATTTCGGCCAATCAGCGGTCGCCACATGTCTTCATCTTGGCCGGGGGATCGAATAAACTTAACCGAGCAAATTCGGCCATGGCTCAATTGGGCTCGAAATCGAATCGGGCTAAAAGTTATTTAAATGACAATTTGGCCCAAGGCCAAAACACCATTGGGCCCAGAACCCAAAAGTCCATTGGACCCAAGCCCATTGGATCCAAGCCCAAGCCCATTGGATCCAGGCCCATGAGAACTCTATAAATAGAGAGCTCATTCTTCATTTTTAAGGTTCAGAAAATTTTTACTCCTAAGAGCTCAGAGAGAATTCTCAAGCAACGAAGACTCCCTGAATCCTTGGAAGACTGAACGATCATCCAACATCGAGAACAAGCTGCGAAGCCCTCAAAACAAATCCAACATCGAGAACAAGCTGCCCTCGAGATACATTTACATTTAAGAGAGAGAATCAGAGGATCAAACATTAGAGATTGTAATCCTGCGCACTGATAAATACAATACATCAATACAAATTCAAATTCATTTACACGTGTTCGAATTTCTATCCTTCGTCGAAATCTCGTGTGAACAGGTACCAATTTAATACTCAACTTGTTTTTTTTTTTTTAACAAGTTAAAGTATGCACTTTTGTTTGATGATGCTCCTATTGAATATGCATTTGCAAATTGTTTTGATTTCTCCGTAGAACTTTTGTCCATTGCTATGGTAAACTGTTTAGACCTTTGTGTGCATCACTTTGTCTTGTCATTATTGATCTTGATTTGCTAGTAAAATGTCTTCTACTTAGTGCTCACCAACTTCAACAGTGATGCCACTTATGTCTAGACACTTCACCTTTGGTGATTGTTGTAGCCTGACAAGAGTGTTCACCAGCTCCGCCTACAAGGATATCACTTCTGTCTAGACACTTCATCTTTGGTGATTGTTGTAACCTGACAGGAGTGCTCGCCAGCTCCACCTACATTGATGTGACTTCTGTCTAGACACTTCACCTTTGGTGATTGTTGTAACCTGACAGGAGTGTTCGCCAGCTCCGCCTGCAGTGATATCACTTCTGTCTAGACACTTCACCTTTGGTGATTGTTGTAACCTGACAGGAGTGCTCGCCAGCTCCACCTACATTGATGTCTCACTTCTGTCTAGACACTTCACCTTTGGTGATTGTTGTAACCTGACAGGAGTGCTCGCCAGCTCCACCTACATTGATGTCTCACTTCTGTCTAGACACTTCACCTTTGGTGATTGTTGTAACCTGACAGGAGTGTTCGCCAGCTCCACCTACATTGATGTCACTTCTGTCTAGACACTTCACCTTTGGTGATTGTTGTAACCTGACAGGAGTGCTCGCCAGCTCCGCCCTCAGTGATATCACTTCTGTCTAGACACTTCACCTTTGGTGATTGTTGTAACCTGACAGGATTGCTCGCCAGCTCCACCTACATTGATGTCTCACTTCTGTCTAGACACTTCACCTTTGGTGATTGTTGTAACCTGACAGGAGTGCTCGCCAGCTCCACCTACATTGATGTCTCACTTCTGTCTAGACACTTCACCTTTGGTGATTGTTGTAACCTGACAGGAGTGTTCGCCAGCTCCACCTACATTGATGTCACTTCTGTCTAGACACTTCACCTTTGGTGATTGTTGTAACCTGACAGGAGTGCTCGCCAGCTCCGCCTGCAGTGATATCACTTCTGTCTAGACACTTCACCTTTGGTGATTGTTGTAACCTGACAGAAGTGCTCGCCAGCTCCACCTACATTGATGTCTCACTTCTGTCTAGACACTTCACCTTTGGTGATTGTTGTAACCTGACAGGAGTGCTCGCCAGCTCCGCCTGCAGTGATATCACTTCTGTCTAGACACTTCACCTTTGGTGATTGTTGTAACCTGACAGGAGTGCTCGCCAGCTCCACCTACATTGATGTCTCACTTCTGTCTAGACACTTCACCTTTGGTGATTGTTGTAACCTGACAGGAGTGCTCGCCAGCTCCGCCTGCAGTGATATCACTTCTGTCTAGACACTTCACCTTTGGTGATTGTTGTAACCTGACAGAAGTGTCCACCAAATCAAACAGTGATGTCGCGCCACACATTTTTTTATTTTGTTCATGATGTGAGATGATGATGATGATTTTTTTTTATTCTGGACTGAGCTTAAAGTTTCCTTCAAGTTGCCTACGTACCCTTTAACAAAAGGGATCAAGTCATAACGTAGTTCATTACACACACATTTTTTTTTTCATTACAATTTTTTTTGGAGGCCGTTCGCAATTTTAACTCATGCGGGCTAGGAGTACCATGCAGTTTAGGCTCTTGCGATAAGGAGCGTTACATTTTACGCATAGTATTTCTTCAGAAACTTTCCGTTGATCGGACCAATTCTGAGCCTGTCTTTGTCAACTATCTTGTATGCTCCATTCATGTAGACTTCTTTCACAACGTAGGGTCCGTCCCATTTAGGAGTGAACTTATTCCCTGTATGTCGAGTTTTTTTAATAGGTCTTCGAACTGCTAGCACGAGCTCCCCAACTTGGAATGAGCGACGTCGTATCTTTTTGTCGAAAGCTTTACACATGTTGGGATTTATGCCCTAAAGCCTCGTAATTAATTAATAATTATTTGATAATTATTTTATTATTAATATTTGCAATTTATAATATTCATTATATAAATAAAATCCAAGGTTATTAGTGTAATCTTGAACTGTATGTAGTTGACATACGGGAGGATCATGTTCAAGTAATAACCTAAAGGGTCTATAGTATATGGATAAGGTTGTGTGCCTTATCCTGGTAACACTATTGATACGGCCCACTTTGTAATTGTTACAAATGATTTGATCCAAATCATTCATGTAGAGACATGTGAGTGGGGGTATCCTATACAATGAGTTTGTATAAGACTGCACCACGAAATATATAATCTCTCTTTATAAATCCGTTATTTGAGAAGATTAGTATTTCACAGGATGATCATATGTGACTCGATCTTAATCCTGAGTGAGTTATGAACTTCTGCCTGTGAGGGCTCGTCCTTTGATTTGTATGGGTGAGAATGGCCTTTATAGCCGATTCAATAAGCCTACCATTTTGGGGACTTCACCAAATAGGGAGTTGGGAACATAAGTTTCACAAGATGGAATTCACTTCTTCCCATATAGGGAAAGTAGATGAGTAGTTCCCTTAAGTGCTGATTTCAGGACTTGAACAATGGGGCCCCACCCTCTCACTGGCCCAAGAGGGACTTGGTTTATGGTTGGATCATAAACAAGTTGTTCATTAGAGAATCAGTGGTACTTAAGGTGTAAGATGTAATTACAGGGGTAAAACGGACTTTTGACCCAGCTATAATTACGAACAACTCGTGAAGGATCGACTTGCATGTAATGGTTATATCCATGGACACAACTTGTCTTACAGTGCATAAGAGTGCAACTCTAGGCCTATAGTGGAGTGACCTAGAGTTATTGAATGAAAGTCAATTAATTAATGAGTTTAATTAATTAAATTTGTATCATTGGAGCTTATAAATCTGTAGGTCCATAAGGTCCCCTTGCTAGCTCATAGTAACACTAAAAGGATCAATTTAGTTGAAAGAAAATTTGAAATATTCAAATTAATATTTAATATATTTGATATATTAAAGGTAGAAGAGTAAAATATATTTATTGTATTTGATGCATTAAATACTAGAGGAAATAGTTTATGTATATGATACATTAATATTAAAAACTATATACTTATGTTATTTGAATGTGATTCAAATTGGTTTAAAGTATATTATAAAAGATTAATTTTATAATATTTGAATAAGATTCAAATAAATATAAAATACATATTTTAATATATTAGATATTAAGATGTATTTTATAAAATAAAATTAATTCCTAAAAGCCTTATTATAAATAAGACATTTAGGTTTAGCCAACTGGTTGGCCAAACACACTACTCACATTCTGCAGAGAATTGTTCTCTCATTCTTTCAAAGAGCTCCCACAAGCTTGATCCTGTGTTCGAGTCATAGCGAGGAAGATCTCGTGGAAAAAGATCTCGTGGAAAAAGGAACACAAGAAGGTTTTTGTTCTTCAAAGGTAATATATGCTTAACTTGTATTTTTGTTTAATTCTAAATAAAACAAAGATCGATTCCAATCGCTTCCGCTGCGGGGAATGAAGAGTTCATTCCCTTCAATTAGTATCAGAGCTATCTTTGATTTTTGTTTAGAATTAGAAGGTTTTGAGTGGTGGGTATTTTAATTTATCATATATGTGATATATGTGGTTTGCGAATTGACTGTTTAGGCAAAGTTGTGGCATTAGATTTATTTGTTTGATTAGATCAAATTGTAAAACCTATAAAGGTTAGGATTGTTGTAATTTGAAAAGTTATTGTCGGTTGGATTATCTCTTGTTGGAGCTTCAAATCTTCAAATTTATTTGAATCTCTAAGTATACTGGCGCATGAATTAAATTTGCAAATTGCAAATTGTGAATCTCACATATGGAGAAGCAAGCACCGATTTAGAGTTTAATGAAATTAATTCATAATTGAATTAAGAATGGTTGTCTGCCTTGCACCTTGGAAATTCAACTGCGAAGTCAACCTTGTGGTTGAATTATGAATTGAATGTAGGGTCTTCAGATTGACTTGGGTGGGTCACATATCAATTTAATTGTTAAATTGAACTTGTGGCTGATGTGGACCGACACGTGAGGAAGTTGTCAAGGTGGGAGATTAATGTAATACAAAACCATTTTTTTTACTTGCGGTTGGAAACGTGAAGATGGCGGCAAGAAGCTTGAGGTCTTACGTTTGTGTAGTTACGGGTTTCTAAAATCACTGAGTTTGGAATTTTTAAATTTGAATTGATCCAAGAAGGAAAGAGATTTGAAGACCAAGATATGTCTTGGATTTAAAATATTGTAATTTAATTTAGCTTTCAATTTCTTAGGATATGCCAAATATGCCGGTCAATTTTGTTGTGCTTTTAATTTAATTATGCATGTTGATGTATGTTTTAAATTATGCTTGATTGCATAGAGTATGTCATCTAGATTAAAATCCCACCATAGGTTAAGCCTGATCATGCATTTTAATTATTTTTAATATAAGTGTTATATTTGGAAAATAGGATTAAAATGCTTTCTAATTTGATTAGATGATATCCTAATATGTTTATATTTCCATATTTTCAATATAATTGTTATATTTGGAAATTTTAAATTAGGATACTTCCTTTTATAATAGGAATCCATATTTTTCTAATATTGATTAGGATATCTTTTCCTAGATATAGTGATATCAGTAAAATCTTTTCCAATGAAATTGGGAAATCTATTGGGAAATCTTTTCCTAATAAGATTGAGAAATCTTTTCCTAATAAGATTGAGAAATCTTTTCCTAATAAGATTGAGAAATCTTTTCCTAATAAGATTGGGAAATCTTCCTAGATTGGGAAATCTTCTGAGATTGGGAAATCTTCTGAGATATATTTTTCCAATAAGATTAAGATATATTTTCCCAATAAGTATTAGAATATTTTCCAAATGAGATTTGATATTTTCTAATAAGATTCATATATTTCAATTAGAATGTTTCTTTCCTTATTTAAAAGATAATTTAATTCATTCTTTAAAGAGTTTAAATATTTGAATTTAGTTTATCTTTTATTCTAATAAGATTAGAATATAGGATAATCTTTAATTTTGTTTTAAACGGTTTAAAATTGTTAAAAATTCAAAATTATCCATAAGGTGAATTAATTTTTAATAGGATTAAAAACATTGCTTAAAATCAAACTGAAGTTATTTGATCTAGTAATTAATAGTTAATTAAAGATTAATGAATTTGAAATAAAAATTGACTATAAGGGAACCCTGTCTAAGAAAGGTTACTCGGGTGAGGTACTTAAGTTGACTGAAAAGGAACACCTCTACCTAAGAACTGGCCTGGGGGTTGAATTAGTCAAATTTTATTTTATTTCATTAAGCAGGCTCATAATGTGATTAGTTTTAAATAGTTTAATATACTTGATAATTCACATTAAAATCAATCTAACCAACATAAGGGTTTTGAAAGCGTAGATTGAAAAACTTAGATAAATGAGATTAGCCTAATTTGTCTAAGTAATAGAAAACCCTATTTCAAAATACTTAGTGGGAGAAAGACATATGTCAAAATAACCCTACGGTCTCTACTATAGATTCACAACGTGAGATTCATGTGAGGCCTCGAGGCGGCTTCGGACCGTCCCCCTACGAAAGGTGTTTACATGGGTCAATATCAGGGTGAATCTCTTGAGAAAGTATTTTTAAATAGTAAGTGGGAGAAGGAAATGTGTCAACATATCCTACGGTCTCTATCATTGGTTCACAACGTGAGATTCATGTGGGGCCTCGCGGCGGCTTTTGGACCGTCCCCCTACGGAAGGTGTTTACATGGGTCAATATCAGGGTGAATCTCCTGAGAAGGATATGATTGTAATTTTATTTCCAATACTTGACCTACCCTACGGCGGCACTTGTTGGGATAAAATTATAGAATCTAAAATGATGGGTTATACTTACAAAGATATCATTAAGGTTGTTAATGATTTTCTTGACCAAACTAATGGTAACTAAATGTTATAGAAATAAGAGTTATTTTGGGATAACACTTGGTTGAGATTGTCTCGGTTTAGTGAAGGGGCATTTGACCTACCCTACGGCGGCACTTGTTCTAACTCACTAAAGTATCATAGCATTAAAACAATAATGTTTCAGGGTTCATTTATCAAATTGTTTGTTTTCTATGCTGAAATTGAATGAATATTGATTGCATGTTATTAGATAAATATATATATTTTTTATATATTTCAATATTATGTCTATTTCTCTCAATTTTATTTTTCGTTGCTAATTTGTCAAATTGAGAAAATAATATCACTTGGAAAAATAATGTTAACACTATATAATGACAGTGTAAATTTTTTCTTTAATTTGTCTTTATTGAGAAACGTTCTCAAAAACCTGTTGCCAATGCTAATCGAATTGTTCGTGAAGCACATGATTAATAAATCAATATAACGAGATGACTTATACAAATTTTCTATTTGACATATTAGATGTCAAGCTAAGAAGATAAAGAAGATGACAACAACATATGAGATATTGTTGAAGTCAATAAAAGCTAGATTTCGATATTTATCTAAATAATCTCAAAAATTAAGTATTACCAAAATCCAAGAAAAGAAACCATATGACTGTAGCTAAAAGAAAATAGTTTCTAAATTAGCAAAGTAGTCATAATAAGAGGAATTTATGAAATACCTCTATAAGAAAAACATGGATAAAAGTAAATTTGATTTACTAGATTTTTTCATTACCACCTATATAGTAGATTCAGATCCACTAGTAAGATTTGTTCTTCATTACATTTTATATAATTCTTGGAAAATACTTAATTATGTAGAATGATCTCTACTTGTTGGCACCAGAAAACCCATCTCAATTAATGTAGTGGGAGACATTAAGATGTCCATAAGAAATAATTGTTATTTAATGCTGAATATGGTGTTTTTAGTACCATATGAGAAATTCAATTTCTCTAACTTTATTACTAATAAAATGTTCATATAGTATGAATATTTTAGTACTGAATTTTTATTTTCAAAATTGTTTGAAAAGTTCAGCTGAAAAATAAGAATAATTTATATATGTTAAATTGTTAACATATAAAATACTACACATTGAGATATTCAGGATTATAGAATCCAGAATATAAAGACAATTTATATTCTCCAAAAATATGATACTTGTGTTTGGCATTCAAGATTGATTCTGATCAATTTGAATAAAAAGACTACTACGAAGTGATTCTCTAAATGTTAGAGTTAATTACTTTATATGTCTTAAGATCTTGCCTTTCATGCAAGATAATCAATAGGTTTTTGTTGGAAAAGCCTACAGGCCAAAGAACACTGATGAATATTTCATCACTCTAGCTGATGATTATTCAAGAAATAAGTATCGTAACCTAAGGCAACATGAGTCTGAATATTTTGAAAAGTTCAAGGAATATAAGACTCAAGTTGAAGGTCAATTAGGTAAATCTATCAAGACACTATGATCAGATCACAGTGAAAAGTACAGGAACCTTATGTACTAAGAATAATTGATAGAAAGTGAGATTTTATCTCAACTCTAGCACAAAGTACAATTGTGTGAAATTGTGCTGTAAGAGGAGAAACAAGACCTTGTTAGACATGGTCAGAACAATAAAGAATTCCACGTCATTATCAGACTCTTGTTAGAATATACAATATAGATTGTATAGTGAACATGATTCTATCTAGAAGGTGTCCATGAGACAACTTTGAGATTATAGAAGAGTAGTAAAGTTAGTTTACAATCCTTCGAGTTTTGAGAGTTTTAAGCATACATGCTGAAACTTGAATATGTTCAATAGTGTTGAAAAGTTGGTTCCAAGTGAAGCCACTAAATAGTTAACAAAAGTTGTACTAGGGAAACGCCTATTCCTAGGTCGTTTCCTGGTGCTGGTTACCTTAAAAGGCTAGCATGATAGTATGACTCTGAACTCTTACTCCTTCCAGAGGTTAGGAGTTCTTTGGACAAAATGGATGGCCAATCGAAATTGCCCGTGGGCTGAAGCTTACATACAATCAATGCTTCGAGAGCTATCCTACATGCTTGGTTTACGTTTTTTAGCCTAAAGTGTTGTCATTAGCATGCCCCTAAGTGATTTAGCTACTCATGGATGTAAACAGAACAGAAGCAAGAGAAGAAGTAGACATGTTTAGAAGGAATTTAAAGACAAAACAGTAAGGGAAATCAGTAGAATGTAAAGGCAAGAAACTGTGAAATGAAGAAGTGAGATTTGATTATTTGATTGTTTGATTGACAAAGAAAAGCTTTAAAGCAAATAACAGGAAGACAGAACACAACGAAATAGTCTAATCTAGCTACTAGAAAAGAAACAACAACAAGACAAAGCTGGAAAACGGAAATGAAGAGCAGAAAGCAGTAAAACAGCTCGAATGTCTCGTTGCAGCCGCCTCGAATGAAGGATGAGAAAGGTCAGCCTTGCTTGGATGAATCCAATCGGGAGAGAAGAAGAATCTCCTCTCCTTCCTATCAGATTATCGATTCCAACAGCTGAGCTTCGCAAACCAGCAGACGGCAAAGGAAAACAGGAGAAAAGATGGACTGCGAGAAGACTTCTACGCTTTCGGATGATGTTTGAACCCTCGACTTTGACCCCTATTTATAGTAATCTGCAGGTGCATTTGGGCCAAGGAGAACCATCAATCTTCAACGTCGTACTTCAAAATGGATGGAGGAGAAAGAACGAATCCCTGAAATAACGGAAATTAACAGCAAAAGATCAGTCAACTTACGGTTTTCACTTGAAACATTGCGGTGTCCGCAATGTTTTCGCAATGCTGCCTCAATGCAGTTTTTTCATTCTTTTCCTTCGGTTTTCAACCCTTTTCTTTCCTATTGTACATAAGTCCTAATTTAGCTACCTTCTTCTAATTCTCATATTTAAGCATAGGTTTAGGCTAAATGCTATCAAAAACACCTAAGAGTGAACATCTTTCTAAGCTAATTAAGTCCTAAAAAGGTCACTTTTGGAGACGTAACACACCCCCAAACTTAAGGTTTTGCTTGTCCTCGAGCAATCTAAGGACTTTCCTAGGCTGCTGTTTCTTCTTCTTTAACCACTTATTGACTCCCCTATATTCTCATCTATAGCCGTGCTGTCCTGTGACACACTTCTAAGCTTAAAACTACCCTTTCATTTAGCTTCTTCTGATTTCGCATGCCTAATACTCCTACTGCTTTTATTAACTCCCTACAACTGATCTACCTGCTTTTATCATATCATGCCACTATCCCTAAGGTTTCAAATTCTACCTAGCTTTACCCCAGACTCAGTACATGCTTCTAGTTTATATTTATGAGCTACCTAGGATTCCTTAGAGTCATGCCACTCTTAGTATTAATGGTAACAGTAGTACTTTTAGAGAACAACCTAAACCCTGGCATCACTACATTGGATATACACTCATCTCCCTAAACAACCCTACAAGCTACAACTTTGTGCTTAGCTAATTGAGGATCAGAGTTCTTTTTAAATAGGACATCTAAGCCACAAAGTTGCAACTCCTAGGTATACATTCTTCCTCCCTACTTTTTCTTTTTTCTTTCTCAGGTGGAGCCTTTCCTTTGATTGCCTTTTGATGCAATGCCACTTGTGGGTTACACACTTGGCACTGATTACTCAGCAACCTAAGAGAGACTCCCCTCCTTATTCTATTTTTCATTTTTTTTTTTTTTTTTTTTCAGTTCATTATTTTTGTCAAGGAGAAGAAGAATGCCTATGTTTTAAGGGAGAGAGGAATGTTCCTAGGCCTAGGGTGGCCTCCCCCAAACTTCAACTACTCATTGTCCCCAATGAGTGTCTGAGGTGGCACACCCCCAAACTATCCTAGAAGCATCTAGTCTAAGGTAAAACAAAGAGAATCTAAAAGCCCTAGGCATAGACAGAACATTCTAAAAGAAAATATCACAGCATCAGGATTTTGAAAAACAGACAGGCAAGGACTTACAGCTATGCATGCTGAGCTATTTAGAGGTTAATTTAAACTATCAAAGGGTGTCCTATGACACTCATCCAGCATGCATTTAGATAAGCTATATAAAGTAGTCATGATAGCAGCAAAAGATAGAATTTAAACAGATCACAGCCTAGCTAAACAGACAGTCCAAAACATGCTTTCAGTAATAAAAATTGCGGGTACCGCAATTATTTCGCAATCAAGTCAGGGCAGATATATCAGTTACTAAGGCCCCTAAGCATGCTTTATCCAGTCGTTTAAGCTCAACAAAAATAGACCTAAACTATCCTACCTAATCAGCTAGCAGCAGGCTATACTAAGCAATTTAAAAACATAAAACTAAGCAACTAAAACAGATCAAAATTGTACTAAAAACAGCATAATTCACATGGTCTATCAGAAAGCAGATTTTGTTTTTTTTCTAAGGGAACAGCAATACTCCCTTCAGTGCAATTCAAACCAGCACTCAAACGTCTTCATCCTCATCAGGTTGTCGTGGTCGTGGAGGCACCCATGGAGTCAGGAGATTTGTGGGGAAGTCAGGGAAGATGCACCCAAGTTGGTCAGCAACCTCCTTGTCCCTTGCTTGCGCGTAAGTGGCCCATTGAGCCATCCTCCTTTGCATATCCATCAGGCAAGCCATGGACAGTGACTGATCAGCAGCCAACCTATCCAGTTCGAACTCCATGTTCCCCTTCCTCTTCAGCCTTAAGCCAGCAGGCAGCTCCAAGTGGCCCGTGTAAGCCATCTGCTGCTCCATTCGCTCAATGGGAACTCCTGCAAGCAGACAGAGTTTAGTTATGGTATTAGGGAAAAACAATGGTCCCTTACCTTTCTTGGCGCACTCAGCAATGGCGGCTGACATGATTTCCCCTACGTTGACCGTGAGACCTCGCATGATGGCATAGACCAGCAGCGATCTGCTCTGGTTGATGGTGGTCTCATGAGTCACGGGGGACAGCTTTCTCCTTACAAATGCAAACCACACAGTCGCCTTAGCTGTGAGGTTGGCACTCATGAGAGTGTGCCTCCCATTGCGTGATACAGTCCAAGCTGCTTCAGGCTGGCCAATGGTTCGAATGGCCTCCTCCAGGATTGCCTCAGTAGGCTCATCAACGATCCTCGCATAATCCGTATGTTTTTGGCCCAATATTTTCTTGATTTTTAAAGCTGGATTTACTCTCCTTGATTCCCTCTATTGATTCCCTACAAAAAGAAATAAAATCAACATCAAATACGTAATTAAAATCACACAACAAAACACACAAACGATAACCGGAAAATCGCAAAAAATAAACTAAGGCATTAGCCTCATATTGACGAACACAGCAATCACTCGTCCTCTCTCGTTCTTAATTTCATGCTTCAGTCAAGAGGAAGGCCGAGAGAGTCTTCACATCCCCTTCCTCATAGTAGTGCTTCAACCTTGCACCATTAACCATGAATGGTTGGCCTTGCTGCAAGTTCTTTATCTCGATAGCACCATGAACAAACACATTAGTAATCATGAAAGGACCTGACCATCTAGACTTTAGTTTGCCTGGAAATAACCTCAACCGTGAGTTAAATAATAAAACAAGTTGGCCTTTCTTAAAGTCCTTGATCCTAAGTCTACTATCATGCCAAATCTTGGTCTTTTCCTTATACATTTTGGCATTTTCATAAGACATTTGTCTAAGCTCATCAAGCTCATGTAATTGCAAAGACCGCAACGTTCCCGCATCGGTCACGCAATAATTCAACTCTTTTAGTGCCCAAAATGCCTTAATTTCTAACTCAAATGGAAGATGGCAAGCTTTACCATATACAAGTCTGTAAGGAGACATACCTAGGGGTGTCTTATATGCAGTCCTATATGCCCAAAGTGCATCCTCAAGCTTAATGGACCAGTCTTTCCTATTAGGTTTGACCACTTTTTCCAGGATGTTCTTAATCTCCCTATTTGAAATTTCAGCCTGACCATTCGAGTGTGGGTGATAAGGAGTGGCTACTCTATGTCTAATGTTATACTTAGCCAACACTCTCTCCATAGCCTTATTAATGAAGTGTGTCCCCTCATCACTAATGACAGCACGAGGTGTCCCAAACCTAGTAAAAATGTGCCTATGCAAGAATTTTATGACTGTTTTGGCATCATTATTGGGACATGCTATGGCCTCTACCCATTTGGACACATAGTCTACTGCCACCAAAATGTAAAGGTTACCTGAGGATGGGGGAAATGGTCCCATGAAGTCAATGCCCCATACATCAAAGAGCTCCAACTCTAAGATGTAGGTGAGAGGCATCTCATCCTTTCGACTGAGGTTACCTGTTCTTTGGCATTCATCACAGCTGTGGGCATAGTTGTGGGCATCCTTGAAGATCGTTGGCCAATAGTAGCCACTCTGAAATACCTTTGCAGTTGTTCTTTGGCCACCAAAGTGTCCACCATAAGGAGCTGTGTGGCAGTGCTGCAGCACAGACTTCGCCTCAGCAGCTGAAACACACTTCCTTAGCAAGCCGTCAGCACAGGTTTTGTAAAGTGTGGGGTCATCCCAGATGAATTTCCTTGCCTCATGAAGGAACCTCTTCTTCTCTTGTCCTCCCTCGAAAACTGGTAATACCTGTGATGCAAGGAAGTTAGCAATGTCAGCAAACCAAGGTTCCTCATCGTTGTCACGATGAGTCAAAACAAAGACATGTTCATCAATAAAAGCATCAGAAATTGCGGGTTCCGCAATTTTTTCGCAATTGTGCTGCAATCGAGACAGGTGATCTGCAACCACATTTTCACATCCTTTCTTGTCTCGAATGTCCAGATCAAATTCCTGCAGCAGTAACACCCACCTAATCAACCTAGGCTTAGCATCAGCCTTCCTCATGAGATACTTTAAGGCAGAATGGTCAGTGTACACAATTGTCCTAGTGCCTACAATGTAATTTCTAAACTTCTCACAAGCAAATACTACAGCGAGCATCTCCTTCTCAGTAGTTGTATAATTACATTGAGCCTCATTCAGAGTTTTACTAGCATAATAGACAGGGTGTGTTAGCTTGTCAATTTTCTGTCCTAACATAACCCCTACAGCATAGTCACTAGCATCACATAGCATCTCAAATGGGAGATCCCAATCTGGTCCTACTATAATAGGTGCTGTGACTAGTGCTTCCTTAAGGGTTTTCCAAGCTACTAAACATTCATTAGAGAAGATGAATGGCCTATTTAGCTCTAGAAGCTCACACAGAGGTTTGGCTATCTTAGAGAAGTCCTTAATGAACCTTCTGTAGAAGCCAGCATGCCCTAAGAAACTCCTAATAGCCTTGACATTCTGAGGCTCTACCAACTTCTCTATGATTTCTATCTTTGCCCTGTCAACTTCTACACCTGCCCTCGACACTCTATGTCCTAAAACAATCCCCTCATCCACCATGAAGTGACACTTCTCCCAATTAAGGACTAAGTTAGTCTCTTCACATCTAGCCAGGACTTGTCCTAAATTCTCTAGACAGATGGTAAAGGAATCCCCAAAGACTGAGAAATCATCCATGAATATTTCTATCATGGACTCATCCAAGTCAGAAAAGATCGCCAACATGCACCTTTGGAATGTTGCCGGTGCATTGCATAAGCCAAAAGGCATTCTGCGAAAGGCAAATGTTCCAAAAGGGCAAGTAAAGGTAGTCTTTTCTTGGTCTTTGGGGTCTATAGTGATTTGGTTGTACCCTGAATAACCGTCTAAGAAACAGTAATAGGCTCTACCAGCTATTCTGTCTAACATTTGGTCAATGAATGGTAGAGGGAAGTGGTCTTTTTTAGTTTCTTTATTTAGTTTCCTATAATCCATACATACTCTCCATCCTGTGACAGTCCTAGTTGGAATCAGTTCATTGTTCTCATTGACTACCACAGTCATCCCACCCTTCTTAGGTACACACTGTATAGGGCTCACCCACTGACTACTAGCTATGGGGAAGATCACACCAGCATCTAACCATTTTATTATTTCTTTCTTAACTACCTCTTTCATAGAGGGATTCAACCTACGTTGGTGGTCTACTCTAGGGGTATGTTCTTCCTCTAGTATAATCTTATGCATGCAATAAGAAGGGCTAATGCCTCTAATATCAGCAATAGTCCATGCAATAGCCTTCCTATGTTGCTTAAGCAGTAATATCAGTTCAACCTCATGCTTTTCACTTAATTTAGAAGAAATGATAACAGGCAGAGTTTCATTACTCCCTAAATATGCATACTTGAGGTGAGTGGGGAGAGGTTTTAGTTCTAATACAGGTGGATGCTCAATGGATGGTTTTAAAGGATTTAAGGATCTATCAGTTAGTTCTATATTCATACATACAGGTTGTGGTTTATCTACAGGCATGTCCATTATCTCAGATACATTTAAGTCAGCTACATCTAAGTGTACATATTCATTAGCATGCTTGGTTAATAATACATGCTCCAATTGTTCTTCCATTAAAGAATCTACAACGTCCATGCTAGCACAGGATTCAAGGTCAGAGGGGTACCTTAAAGCTTTATACACACTAAATTTCACCTCTTCATCATGAACCCTCATAGTGAGCTCACCTTTTTGGACGTCTATCAGTGCCCTACCTGTGGCTAGAAATGGTCTGCCTAACAGGATGAGGACCTCCTTGTCTGCTTCATAATCCAGGATAATGAAATCTGCAAGGAAAATAAATTTGTCAACTTTCACTAGAATATCCTCAATCTTACCTTCAGGGTATGCAATGGATCTGTCTGCTAGTTGTAAAGTGACAGTGGTTGGACGTGCTTCTCCTATTCCAAGCTGGCGGAATAGTGATAGGGGCATGAGGTTTATGCTGGCGCCCAGGTCACAAAGCGCTCTGCCCACGTGCTTGCCTCCAAGTTCTACAGGTAAGGTGAAGGAACCAGGATCCTTCTCCTTCTTGGGTAGCTTGTTCTGGAGTATGGCACTGCACTCCTCAGTGAGATTGACTGTTTCAAACTCACCAATTATTCTCTTGTTAGTAATAATATCTTTCAAAAACTTTACATAAGAAGGCATAGACTGTAAAACTTCTACAAAAGGAATATTAACATGCACTTGCTTAAGAATTTCTAGAAATTTATTAAAGTGCACTTCCTGTTCCTGCTTTTTCTTAAGCCTTCGAGGATATGGAGGTGGTGGCACATATGCAGGCACTTCTGGTCGCCTCAGGATAGGTGGAGGTCTTGGAATTTCTTCTATCTCCTCCATAATTGGCTCTAGCCTGGCTCCTGATGTGCTAGTTGGTGGTGGACCTTGGTTTGGCAGAGACTCCAGTGGAGCACTAGACTCAGTGTTCTCTACTCTCTTTGGTGTGTCCTTTGTGTTGCTCACCAATGGTCTACCACTTCTAAGTTCAATTGCTTGAACTTGCTCTTTACCATCTCTCCTTGGCACTTCAGTGTCAGCAGGAAGTCTCCCTTGGGGCCTACTCTTGAGTTCATTGGCTAATTGGCCTATTTGGTTCTCTAGGCTCCTAAGAGTGGCTTGCTGACTTTGCAAAGTAGCATCATTTTTGGCTATGTATTCCTTGAGTAAGTTTTCTACAGAAGATCCTACAGGCTGGCTGTAAGGTTTTTGATACATTGATTGGTTATGTTGGGGAGTGAAACCAGGTGTTCCACTCGGTCTAGGTTGGTTAGGATTTTGGTTAGCATTCTGTTGGCCACCCCATGACAGGTTTGGGTGGTTCCTCCAACCAGGGTTGTAAGTATTGGAATAGGGGTTGTTCCTAGGCTGCTGCTGGCTTCCAATATAGCAGATTGAGGCTGGATTCCCAGTGCAGTATTCATACAGGTGCCCTTCCCCACAGAATCCACATATGAGTGCCTCACCTTGACTTGGTTGGGTGCCCATTGACATGGCGGTAGCGGTGTTGACACTCGGTTGGAGATTGGCTTGAGCCATTTGCTTAACTAGGTTGGTCAGGGCATTTATTTGGCTGCTCATTGCACTTAGAGCATCCTTGTCTTGAGCTCTAGTTGGCTCAACTGGATCATCTGACCACCTACAGTGAGATGCTGAGATCTTCTCCAAGATCTCATAGGCTTCGTTGTAACTCTTGGACAACATGGAACCACCAGCAGATGAATTCAAGACTTGTCTAGTGCTGGGGTTGCATCCTTTGAAAAAGACCTCTATTTGGATACACCATGGGATGCCATGGTGTGGACATTTAAGAAGAAGGTCTTTGAACCTTGTCCAAGCTTCGTGAAGAGACTCATTATCAGCTTGCTTGAACTTAACTATGTCATCACGAAAGGTAGAATTCCTATCAGGTGGGAAGTATTTGACTAGGAATTTTTCTGCTAAGTCTGTCCAATTGCGGACAGATCCAGAAGGTAATGAGTTCAACCATGTTTTGGCCTTGTCCCTTAAAGAGTAAGGGAACAAGTATAGCCTCAAAGCTTCTTGGGAAACTCCAGGGATGATGAAGGTATCACTGACTCCTAAGAAGTTCCTAAGATGGTTGTGGGGGTCCTCATTTTCCACTCCAAAGAATTGTCCCACAGTGGACAACATTTGGAACATCACTGGCTTTAACTCGAAGGAGTGGGCAGTGATTTCAGGACGGATTATGTTGGGGTTCAGCTCCCCAGGCATAGGTACTAAATATGAGAGGATGGCACTATTCTTATCATTTGCTATTTCGATGGGATTGCGAATGATAGGTACCTGATTTGGAACTATCTCGTCCATTTCTTCGATTTCAGGTATGATTTGAGGTATAGAAGGTTGTTTAAAGAGTCGTTTCTTTGCTTTGTTTCTAGCTCTAAGTAGTCTCTCAGGCTCAGGATTGAACTCTAGATCTCTACTTGAAGGCTCACTCATAAACTACCCCAATAGTACCTGCAAAAGAAATGAAACAGATCAGCTTCAATAGGCACTAAACTTGGTGTTTCAAACTTAACAATCTTCGTTTTCACTTAAATAAATCCCCGGCAGCGACGCCAAAAACTTGTTGCGTGCTCAGTGTGTTAAAATAATTAGGCAATAAGAAAGATAGAGCACTCAGAACATGCAAGCATACATGATCTTATAGCAAGTAGTAAGTATATTTCATTCGTTTTCCCACAGAGATTTATTTTTAGCTATTCGCGAAGTGTATTTGTTAAGAAAGAAGGGGTGGATTTGACGGGGTAAAATTGGTTTTTAATTGTCTAATTCTTGCTGAACGTGTAAAGGGTAGCAACATAAACAAGAACAAGTCAAAGCTAAACTCAAATGAAAAGAGACGAGATTAATAAATGAAAGCAAAGACAGCTAGACAGAATGGTAACTTAAGCAGAATTGCGGAGACAGCAATTTTACCGCAATTATAATAACAGCGAAAGTGTGTAAAGTGATGGATTAAGGGCTACTAACGACTATCCTATAGGCTTTTTTCTCACGATTCTCAAGCAGTGGATCAACTCTCTATGCATCAAACTATCTCAGTCTCATGTATCTTCCGATTTCATGCATTAGATTCTTTAGTTTACTCATGTCCAAGTAAGGTCTTAAGCATCTTGTTAAGGCAGAAAATATGGTTTGTACTAGGGAAACGCCTATTCCTAGGTCGTTTCCTGGTTACCTTAAAAGGCTAGCATGATAGTATGACTCTGAACTCTTACTCCTTCCAGAGGTTAGGAGTTCTTTGGACAAAATGGATGGCCAATCGAAATTGCCCGTGGGCTGAAGCTTACATACAATCAATGCTTCGAGAGCTATCCTACATGCTTGGTTTACGTTTTTTAGCCTAAAGTGTTGTCATTAGCATGCCCCTAAGTGATTTAGCTACTCATGGATGTAAACAGAACAGAAGCAAGAGAAGAAGTAGACATGTTTAGAAGGAATTTAAAGACAAAACAGTAAGGGAAAGCAGTAGAATGTAAAGGCAAGAAACTGTGAAATGAAGAAGTGAGATTTGATTATTTGATTGTTTGATTGACAAAGAAAAGCTTTAAAGCAAATAACAGGAAGACAGAACACAACGAAATAGTCTAATCTAGCTACTAGAAAAGAAACAACAACAAGACAAAGCTGGAAAACGGAAATGAAGAGCAGAAAGCAGTAAAACAGCTCGAATGTCTCGTTGCAGCCGCCTCGAATGAAGGATGAGAAAGGTCAGCCTTGCTTGGATGAATCCAATCGGGAGAGAAGAAGAATCTCCTCTCCTTTCTATCAGATTATCGATTCCAACAGCTGAGCTTCGCAAACCAGCAGACGGCAAAGGAAAACAGGAGAAAAGATGGACTGCGAGAAGACTTCTATGCTTTCGGATGATGTTTGAACCCTCGACTTTGACCCCTATTTATAGTAATCTGCAGGTGCATTTGGGCCAAGGAGAACCATCAATCTTCAACGTCGTACTTCAGAATGGATGGAGGAGAAAGAAAGAATCCCTGAAATAACGGAAATTAACAGAAAAAGATCAGTCAACTTACGGTTTTCACTTGAAACATTGCGGTGTCCGCAATGTTTTCGCAATGCTGCCTCAATGCAGTTTTTTCATTCTTTTCCTTCGGTTTTCAACCCTTTTCTTTCCTATTGTACGTAAGTCCTAATTTAGCTACCTTCTTCTAATTCTCATATTTAAGCATAGGTTTAGGCTAAATGCTATCAAAAACACCTAAGAGTGAACATCTTTCTAAGCTAATTAAGTCCTAAAAAGGTCACTTTTGGAGACGTAACAGGAGCGCTTAAAACTGGAGGGTTGAGCAAATATTTCTTTATGCTATCAAAAGGATTTTGACATGCTTTGTCCCACTCAAATGTCGTATCCTTCCTCATCAATCTTTGGAATGGTTGACATCGACCTGCTAGATTAGAGATGAACCTTCTGATATAAGCCAGTCGTCCTTGAAGACTTCTTAGTTCATGTAAGTTTCGCGGCTCTGACATTTTCTGAATGGCATCGATCTTGGACTGGTCGATTTCAATCCCTCGATGTTTTACTACGAAACCAAGAAACTTTCCTGATGTCACGCCGAATGCACATTTGAGAGGATTCATTTTCAATTGATATTTTCTCAGACGATCGAAAACTATCTTTAGATCTTGTAAATGGTCTTTTCGTTTGTTGGACTTAACCACAAGATCGTCAACATAACATTCAACGCGTTTATGGAGCATGTCATCAAAGATCTTTTGCATAGCACGCTGGTATGTTGCTCCAGCATTCTTCAAACCAAAGGGCATCACTTTGTAACAATATATTCCTTTGGGAGTTCGGAATGCTGTCATCTCTTCATCTTGAAGGGCCATCCGAATTTGATTATATCCTGAAGATCCATCCATGAATGATAAAGCTTCATGTCCTGTGGTAGCATCAACCATGAGTTCAGTGATGGGCAATGGAAAATCATCTTTGGGGCATGCATTATTGAGATCGCGAAAGTCAACACATACGCGGAGTTGTCCATTCTTCTTTTTCACTGGAACAATATTTGATATCCATGTTGGATATTTTACCTCTCTGATGAACCCCGCTTCTATCAATTTATTAACTTCAACTTCAATTTGAGGAACGAGCTCCGGTCGAAAACGTCTTTGACCTTGCTTGATTGGTCGATACCCTTGTTTGGTTGCAAGATGGTGGACTGCTATCTTTGGGTCGAGTCCTGGCATCTCTTTGTACGACCAAGCAAAAACATCTTTGTATAAAGTGAGCAAGTTCAAATATTCTCCTTCCTCTTCACCATTAAGTGATGCACTTATGAAGGTTGGACGTGGATTTTCAGCCGTACCGAGGTTTACCTCTTTGAGCTCATCAATCGTAGATTGACTACCATCTTCTAGTGATGCTGGCGCTTCTTCAGCATCTTCTTCGGAAATTTCAATGTCTGACATTTCTTCAACGGTAATATGACAACAGACATCCTGACCTTCTTCATGCTCTTGGTTTACCTGTGCAGGATTAGTCAAAATGGTTAACTGTCGCTTCACTTTCAAAGAACCTTCCATATTTATAAGAACAAACAACTTTCTTTTCATCCGTGAAGGAACAATACTACGAAATTCATTATCGTCATTCATTTCTTCAAGTTGTTCTTTTTCTTGAGTTTTCAACTTTCCCCTGTAATGATTACTCGTTGTTTCAAGGCGATCGAAGACTGATCGCGAAGGTTTGTCTATTTTCTTCGATGCAGACACGCTTAACCTTCGGAATACTGAAAGTCGAGTGGGTATTGAAGCCAGACTTTGATCTTCTCTTTTTGTTGTCGTGAAACTTAAACGTTGGTGAACTGAAAGACGGGTAGTTGGAACTTCAATGCGGTTGAAGACAGAGATCCTCTGATTATTATTGTTCTTTTCTTCTTCTGAGTCGCCAACCTCTTCTGTCGTTATGTGATGGGCATTCACAACTTTTTCTTTTCCCTTTCTTATTATGCGAACTGGCTCTGGTGGGTTATACCCTAGTCCAGCTCTTGAAGTAGGTATGACGTAACCCTCTTTTTGGAGCTTCTTTTGTGTTGGAGAAAGATTAGGCATTTCGTCAAAGATTTTTAGACCTTCGAACTTTGTATGTGTTGTGAAGTCATAGCCTGCCTTTTCTAGGAGTTTGTATGCATTTGGATCAAACCCATCATTCGTTCGTTTGTCAGGTAAAGTCTTTTTTGTGTGGTCATCCTTCGACTCCCGGATCTCTTGTTTGGTAATCGTTGTAAGAGGTGTGACAAAACTTTCTTTTAGAATTTCCACGTCACCGACTTTCAGATTTCCTGAACATTTTGTGAATGGTGATTCCCCTTTCTTACGTCGAGACAAAGGGACATAGCGCAATACAGGAATATTTGGCGGCTTCTCTTCTTTTGGGGCCTTTGACTGTGTCTGATTGACAAAAGTTTTATCCGTTTGAACTTTGCAAACATCTACTTCTTCGACTTGCTTTTTCTTTGTATTTTTTTGGTGTTCTGTCTTTCCATTTTCAACCAAAGGGATTTCTGCAAGAGCTATCTCCACTGCCTCATCGTTCTGTATATAGAATTTTGCGTCTGCGAAGTGAGACTCTGCCTCCGAGAATGGATTGGTATCCGCTTCTACTTTCTTAACACCGTCTTGATAGTATTTGAAACATTGATGTAGTGTAGAAGGTATTACTCCATTCCCATGTATCCATGGACGACCTAATAGTAACTTGTAAGTAGTCTTGGAGTCTATGATGTGGAACAGAGTGTTGGCCTTCAAATCTCCGATAATAAGCTCTAGACGGATCATGCCGATTGCTCGCTGTCCACCTTGGTTAAATCCTTGGATAACCAATCGACTATTTGTTAATTCGTCCGTTGAGATCCCTATTTTTGTCATGGTCGACTTAGGCATTATATTGACAGCTGATCCATCGTCAATGAGAATCCGACCAACTCTTTGCTCTTGGATGTAGCCCGAGACGAATAACGGTCTATTATGAGGCTTTGATCCTAACATCAAGTCTTCATCTGTGAAGCTAATGGACACGCAACATGAGGCACTTACGTCTACTTCAGAGTCGTCGATGTTGAATGAAGGTAGATCTCTTGTCTTTCCTGCCATTTGAGATGAGATTGATAAAGAATCGTCTTCTTCGAACGTGTCAATCGCATGGCATGTGACAGTGTCATGGATGTCTTTATGCTCCTCATTAAGAATGTTCTTTGGAAAAAATTCTTTTAGCATCAATGGTTGTCGAGATCGAACAAAATCTTCATTCTCTTCTACGACCAACTTATGCTTTCTGGAGCCTATAGTCTTTTTCTTCTTCTTTTGCGACGTATTCTTTCTTCTGTAGTTTCGAAATACTTGAGGTTCTTTCCGGACAGAGTGTGGTACTTTCTTCTTTCGACGAGTTACCAAAATCCATTCTTCATCTTCGTTTTTAATAGACCCGGATTTGCTATGGGAGATAATTCTTGGAAATTCTTGCTGAAGGCAAATAACTACAGGTTCTAAAGTTTCGAATTGAATCAGACTCACTTCTAGATTATGAACTGTGCTTGAATATGTTTGGTTGTTGAGGTTTGTTGCTATTGTAGCATGGTTCGATTGTGCTACTTCATCAAGCTCCAACTCAATCCTTTTTTCTGTAGCTAACTTCAAAATTAGCTCCTTCAGAACAAAACATTTCTCCACCGGGTGACTAATAACTCGGTGATACTTGCAGTAATTGGGATCATTAACTCGTCCCATCTCTTCTGGTCGCTTACACTCTGGCAATTCGATAAGTTTCTTTTCCAAGAGTTGTTCTAACATGTCTGAGATGTCAGAGTCTGGAAAAGGGTAAACTTTATCTTGTCTTTCTTTCAGGGTCAAGCGTCTTTTTTCGCCTCCATCATGTTGCTTCTCTGTCTTCTTGTCTTTTCCTCTTGCAAAAAATTTGAAGGGAGTTGCATTAACGACGATTGATTCTTTGGTATGGCCTTTAGAAAACTTTTCAGTAGTCGCCCCTTCTTTCTTTTCTTTCTTGATGTCTAGAGCAAGAAGATCTTTATTTCCTCTGTTGGCGATGCTCAACTCCATGTCATGAGCACGAGTTGCTAGTTCTTCGAACGTGTGAGGCATAATTCCCTGCAAAATATAATGGAGTCCCCAATGCATGCCTTGAATACACATTCCAATTGCAGATATTTCGGTGAGCCGATCTTTGCAGTCGAGACTTAGAGTTCTCCAGCGGTTGATGTAGTCAACAACTGGTTCGCCTTTTCGCTGTTGGGTATTTGTGAGTTCCAACATGCTGACAGTTCGCCTTGTGCTATAAAAGCGGTTGAGGAACTCCTTTTCAAGCTGCTCCCAACTTTCAATAGTCTCAGATTCAAGATCAGTATACCAGTCAAAAGCGTTTCCCTTCAGTGTCCGGACAAATTGTTTGACTAGTAGATCTCCTCGTGTACCGACATTTTCACATGTTTCGATAAAGTGAGCAATATATTGCTTGGGATTGCCCTTCCCATCGAACTGTTGAAACTTTGGTGGTTGATATCCACTAGGCATCTTCAGGTTGTCAATCCTTTTGGTATAAGGCTTAGAATAAAAGATGGAACTTTGAGCAGGTCCACCATATTGAGCTCTGATGGAGTTCATAATCATATCTTGGAGCTGCTGGACAGACAAAGAAGCGATTGAAGTAGAATGTTGCGACTGACCTTCTTGTGCAACGTTCTTTCCTTTATTTTTGACGGCAGGGGTCTGACTTGATTCCACGGCGTCTCGACTTTCAATTTGATTCTTCAGAGAAGCTATTTCATAGTCTTTTTCTTCTACCGTCTTCAGTAACATGCTAATCTTCTTTTCCACTTCAGCCATTCTTTCTTCACTAGTGCCTGCATCAGTCATCATGACGGACATCACATCCAGATTTGATGCTCCTTTTGGTTGAAGAGAAGGAAAAACAAGTTGGTCAAACACAAGGTTTTCTGCAAGGAGGATATCAGCTTGAGCAGATTCTGTCATGCGTCTCAACATTTTGTTCGCGATGACGGGTGTTTGAATTTCTTCATCCTGGATTTCTTTAGAGCGACTGCGCGTAACTGGCCCTCCATAGGAGTCATTTGAAGCAGCAGTCTTTGAAGGAGCTTCTTTGGATGCCATCACTTTTTTGGAGAGAGAAAGAGATGAGAGGTAGAAACTGTCCCACCGGGCGTGCCAATTTGTTCACACGAGATTTCGATATAGGAGAAATTTGACACGTGGAAATGAACTTGAATTTTATTGATTTTTATATAAGTGTTACAGTCTCTAATCTTTATCCTCTGATGCTTTCTCTCCAATGTAGACGTCTGCTTTGGGCTGGTTGATTTCCTGGATCGGCCTGTCGGCTTATTGATCTTTGGAGCGGCTTGTTGACTTGTTTGGAGCGGCCTGTTGACTTGTTGATCTTTGGAGCGGTCTGTTGACTTGTTGATCTTTGGAGCGGCCTGTTGATTTGTTGTTGAAGTCTGTAGTCTTCGAATCTTCTGAACTCTGAGTCTTTGATGCCTCTGAATTCTCTGGACTCTGATTGATGCCTCTGAATTCTCTGGACTCTGATTGCTTGAGCTTCTGACTTCTCTGGATTCTGGCTCAATGCTGAATGTCTAGAATGAATGGTGGCCTCCTCTATTTATAGAGTTTGATGGACCTAGTATGGGCTTGGGCCTGATTGACTTTTGGCCCAACTTTTGCGCTTTTATTTATTTGGGCTTAATCCATTTATTTTCAATAACTTGGATTATTTAAATTTAGCCCAAAATTATTTTTAGCGATCTCGGGCTAAATAACTTTGGGTCCAACCGCCATGTGGCAATGTTTGATTGGACTAGCTCGGGTCGCGGGTGACATGTGGCATAATTTGATTTGTCAATTTTATATGTCTCTTAATTTAAATTGAGGACATGTGTAACTTTGTAATTGGTCCCAAATTTATAAATATATATTTTTATCATTAACTTGAATTAACTCAAATTAATGATGTGTTAATTTGTGATTGGCCGAAATTTATTATTCAACACCTATCATTGAGGAACCAGAAGAAATCACAAGGCCTCCACCTGTCATTAGGCGACCTGAAGTGCCTACATATGTGCCACCACCTCCATTCCCTAGAAGGCTGAAAAAGAAACAAGAACAGGAAGTGCACTTTAATAAGTTTTTAGAAATTTTAAAGCAAGTGCATGTTAATATCCCATTTGTGGAAGTTTTGCAATCTATGCCTTCTTATGTTAAATTCTTGAAAGATATAATTACTAACAAAAAAATCATTGGTGAATTTGAAACAGTGAATCTCACCGAGGAGTGCAGTGCTATACTCCAAAACAAACTACCAAAGAAGGAGAAGGATCCTGGTTCTTTCACCTTACCAGTCGAATTGGGAGGCAAGCACGTGGGCAAAACTCTGTGTGATCTGGGAGCCAGCATCAATCTCATGCCCTTTTCACTATTCCGTCAGCTTGGAATAGGGGAAGCACGACCTACTACTGTCACCTTGCAGCTTGCAGACAGATCCATAGCATACCCGAAGGGGAAAATTGAGGATATACTTGTCAAGGTTGACAAATTCATCTTTCTTGCAGACTTCATCATTCTGGATTATGAGGCAGACAAGGAGGTACCAATCTTATTGGGCAGACCATTTCTAGCCACAGGTAGGGCTTTAATCGATGTCCAGAAAGGTGAGCTCACCATGAGAGTTCATGATGAGGAGGTTAAATTCAGTGTATTTAAAGCTCTAAGGTATCCCTCTGATTCTGAATCCTGTGCAAGTATAGATGTAGTAGATTCACTTATGGAAGAACAACTTGAGCATGAATTGTTAGTTAAGCATGCCACTGACTATGTACAAGTAGATTTAGATGACTTAAACATTTCTGAATTGATGGATATACCTGTGGACAATCCTCAGCATGTTTGTATGACTAATAAATTGTCTGAAAGAACCACAAATCTTTTGAAACCATCAATTGAACATCCACCTTTACTAGAATTAAAACCATTGCCTGATCATCTTAAGTATGCATATCTAGGAGAACAAGATACTTTGCCTGTTATTATTTCGTCCAAATTGAGTGAACAACATGAAATTGCGTTAATATTGCTGCTTAAGAAACATAAAAAAGCTATTGCATGTACGATTGCTGATATAAGAGGTATTAGTCCTTCCTACTGCATGCCTAAGATATTGTTGGAAGAGGAACATACACCTAGGGTAGATCACCAACGTAGGTTAAACCCCTCCATGAAGGAGGTAGTTAAAAAAGAAATTATCAAATGGTTAGACGCAGGTGTAATTTTTCCCATAGCCAATAGTCAATGGGTGAGTCTGATCCAATGTGTGCCTAAGAAGGGTGGAATGACTGTAATAGTTAATGAGAATAATGAACTAATTCCAACTAGAACTGTTATAGGATGGAGAGTCTGTATGGACTATAAAAAACTTAACAAAGAAACAAAAAAATATCACTTTCCTTTACCGTTTATAGATCAAATGTTAGATAGAATAGCTGCCCGAGCCTATTATTGCTTTTTAGATGGTTATTCTGGATATAACCAAATTACCATAGACCCTGTGGACTAGGAGAAAACAACCTTTACATGTCCCTTTGGAACATTTGCTTTTCGCAGAATGCCATTTGGCTTATGCAATGCACCAACAACATTCCAAAGGTGCATGTTGGCCATTTTCTCTAACTTAGATGAGTCCATGATAGAAATATTTATGGATGACTTCTCAGTCTTTGGTGATTCTTTTAACAACTGCTTAGAAAACTTAGGACAAATCCTAACTAGGTGTGAGGAGACCAACCTAGTCTTAAATTGGGAAAAATGCCACTTTATGGTGGAGGAAGGAATAGTCCTAGGGCATAGAGAATCTAGAGCAGGAGTAGAGGTCGATAGGGCCAAAATAGAAATAATAGAGAAGCTAGTGGAACCTAAAAATGTAAAAGCTATTAGAAGTTTCCTAGGTCATGCAGGTTTTTATAGGAGATTCATTAAAAACTTCTCAAAAATCTCTAAACCTTTGTGTGAGCTTCTGGAGCTTAATAAACCATTTTTCTTCTCAAAAGAATGTTTCCTAGCATGGACAACACTTAAAGAAGCCTTAGTCAAAGCACCAATTATAGTAGGCTCAAACTGGGATTTACCGTTTGAAATAATGTGTGATGCTAGTGACTATGCAGTCGGGGTTATGCTAGGACAAAAGATAGATAAACTAACACATCCTGTATACTATGCAAATAAGACTTTAAACGAAGGACAATGTAATTACACTACCATAGAGAAGGAAATGCTGGTTGTGGTGTTTGCTTGTGAAAAGTTTAGGAATTACATTGTAGGAACTAGAACAATTGTGTACACTGATCACTCTGCCCTAAAATATCTAATGAGGAAGGCTGATGCTAAGCCACGGTTAATTAGATGGGTGTTATTATTGCAAGAGTTTGACCTAGACATTAGAGATAAAAAAGGATGCAAAAATGTAGTTGCTGACCATTTATCTAGATTGCGAAGTAATTGCGAAACAATTGTTGAGCCAGCAATTTCTGATGCCTTTGTTGATGAGCATGTCTTTGTGTTAGCGCATCGTGATAACGATGAGGAACCTTGGTTCGCGGATATTGCTAACTTCCTTGCCTCGCAGGTACTACCAACTTTCAAAGGGGGGCAAGAGAAGAAGAGGTTCCTACATGAAGCTAGGAAGTACATCTGGGACGATCCTACACTTTACAAGACTTGTGCAGACGGATTGCTGAGGAAGTGTGTATCAGCTGCTGAGGCAAAGTCAGTGTTGCAGCACTGTCATACGTCTCCTTACGGTGGACATTTTGGTGGCCAAAGGACGGCTGCAAAGGTGTTCCAAAGTGGCTACTACTGGCCCACGATATTCAAGGATGCCCACGACCATGCACACAGCTGCGATGAGTGCCAACGCACAGGTAACCTTAGTAGAAAAGATGAGATGCCTCTCACATATATCTTAGAGTTGGAACTCTTTGATGTATGGGGAATTGACTTCATGGGACCATTCCCTCCATCTGCAAGTAATCTCTATATACTTGTAGCTGTAGATTACGTATCTAAATGGGTAGAAGCTATTGCATGTCCCTCAAATGATGCCAAAACAGTCATTAAGTTTCTAAATAGGCATATTTTTACAAGATTTGGTACACCACGTGCAATAATAAGTGATGAAGGAACCCACTTTATAAATAAAGCTATGGAAAAGGTACTAGCTAAATACAATGTTAGACATAGAGTAGCAACTCCTTATCACCCACACTCAAATGGACAAGCTGAAATATGTAATAGGGAGATCAAGAGCATACTTGAAAAAGTGGTTAAACCTAATAGAAAGGACTGGTCTCTTAAGTTTGACGATGCACTTTGGGCATATAGGACTGCATATAAAACACCCTTAGGTATGTCTCCTTATAGGCTAGTGTATGGAAAAGCATGTCATCTTCCCTTCGAATTGGAAATCAAAGCCTTTTGGGCCTTAAAAGAGCCGAATTATTGCGTGACCGATGCGGGAACATTGCGGTCTCTGCAATTACATGAGTTAGATGAGCTAAGACATATGTCCTATGAAAATGCTAAAATGTATAAAGAAAAAACTAAGATTTGGCATGATAGTAGACTGAGGATCAAGGACTTTAAAAAAGAACATCATGTCTTATTATTCAACTCACGGTTAATGTTATTTCCAGGCAAATTTAAGTCTAGGTGGTCAGGTCCTTTTGTTATTACTAACGTCTTTGTTCATGGTGCTATTGAGATTCGGAACCTACACCACGGGCAGCCGTTTATGGTAAATGGTGCACGGTTGAAGCATTACTACGAGGAACGAGATGTGAAGACACTCTCGACTTTCCTCCTATCTGAAGCTTGAGAAGCGAATCGAGAGGGGATGAGTGACCACTGTGCTCATCCGTCAGAAGGCTATGCCTTAAGATTTTTCTTTAAGTATTTTCGATTGCTTTTTGTTTGTTTATGTCTTATTTTAATTACGTATTTTTATCTTTGATCAGGAGTATAATAAGGGGAGATTTGTAATCTGAATCAAGGGGGGAGAATCCACGAAAAAAATCTGGAGAAATCAGTGATTTGGTTGCTAAGATCTCGCAACTCAAAATCAAGAAAATCATAACGGACATGCGGAGTAATTGCGGAAGATTTGCAGAGTCCGCAAAGAAAAATAGCCGTTGGAGAACATTTGAGTACAAATAGCCGTCGTTGGGGGTTTCTGTTCTCTACGATTTCTCAACCGTTGAAACTCCGAACTCAGCCTTCTCCTTCCTCTGCAACTCCCACACTCGAATCTTCCAAGAACCAGCAATGGTGACAACACGGTGATAGCTCCATTTCGAAGCTATATTTATGTCCCTAATTTATGATTATTACATGCTTAATCTTGCTTATATGTGTTAATTGCAGGTGTTCTCGGTAATTCCCCCTCGGGTGCGTTTCGATGTCGTTCGAGGCTTAAAGTCGCATTTTAAAGACCTAGAAACACTTCCGGGGAAGAACCATGCAAAAACATGAAGATTTGGCGTTTTGGGAAGTTTTCAAGGCAAAATACCATGCAAAAGCCCGAGAGCTAGCGTTGAGCAGACAGCGTCTCGACGCTAGCTCGACGCTGCCAGAGCGTCTCGACGCTTCGAAGCCTGAAACGTCAATTGGAGTTCCCACCTGAGAGCGAGCGTCGAGTGGTCAGCGTTTCGACGCTCGCTCAACGCTGCCCAAGCGTCTCGACGCCGCCCCGCCTTCGCGCGCTAATCTTTAGGGCGCAACGTCGAGACGCTGCCCTAGCGTCTCGACGCTCCGACGAAATATTTAAGCTTTTTGTCCGATTTTTAGCCGTCATCTTCATCTTCTACCTCGGGCTCCGCACCAGATTTGACGTTTTTGAAGCCATTTTCACCATGGGAGAGGCTAAGGAGCTTGGATTGGAGCCATCCCACATCACATCCATCATGAGTGAGTAGTTCATAGCGTTTTTGACTCGGGATTGTAAAGGAATAATGTAGTTTGAATTTTTGGTGAGGTTGTTGAACTAAAATTCTGATTTGGTTAAATAATTTGATTGAATTAGCTTCTATTTCCTTGCTTATTCCATGAATGTGTTTGATTGATAGGACTAGACAACATTGATTTCAAGCATGCTTCATTTGTTAAACGTTTTGATGTCGTGCCTCTCTCAATCGCCAAGAGTGGGGGTTCGATTCTGCCCTAGGGCAAATTTTCTTAAAAATTATCAAACAACCACTTGGTGCAACGGGTGAGTGAGCGCATCACCTAGATAGCCCAGAGTGGGGGTTGATTGATTCTGCACCGTGCAAACGGGGCATGTATGATTTGAAATATTTAACTGCATTATATACCGCCTATAAAGGCAAAAATTTAATCGAACAACCACTTGGTGTAGTGGGTGAGCGCTCCGCCTAAGATAGCAGAGAGTGGGGGTTCGATTCTGCCCTAGGGCAGATTTTCTTAAAAATTATCAAACAACCACTTGGTGCAACGGGTGAGTGAGCGCATCACCTAGATAGCCCAGAGTGGAGGTTGATTGATCATGCACCGTGCAAACGGGGCATGGATGATTTAAAATATTTAACTGCATTATATACCGCCTATAAAGGCAAATTTTAATCGCCTAAGATAGCAGAGAGTGGGGGTTCAATTCTGCCCTAGGGCAGATTTTCTTAATCGCCTAAGATAGCAGAGAGTGGGGGTTCAATTCTGCCCTAGGGCAGATTTTCTTAATCGCCTAAGATAGCAGAGAGTGGGGGTTCAATTCTGCCCTAGGGCAGATTTTCTTAAAAATTATCAAACAACCACTTGGTGCAACGGGTGAGTGAGCGCATCACCTAGATAGCCCAGAGTGGGGGTTGATTGATTCTGCACCGTGCAAACGAGGCATGTATGATTTGAAATATTTAACTGCATTATATACCGCCTATAAAGGCAAAAATTTTAGCCAAACCGAGCATAGCTCAATTGGCATAGGGTTGTGCCGGTGACCAAAAGGTCATGGGTTCAACCCTGCATTTATTAAACTACAGTTGCAAAAAAAAAAATCGCCAAGTAACAAAGATTAACCATGCCATTGAGCGCATAGGCTTCCTTGCGTTCTTGGTGTTCGTTCTTCTCGAAATTGAATCTCAAATCGATACACTAATTTGGCGTCCAAGTTAGATAATCGTCGTAGTTAGCTCGTTGCTATCGGTTGGTCTTGGGAGAGCGTTGGCCGCCAATGTCCAATCGATATGCTTGATTAGCATGATTTATTATGTCTAATTAATAACCATGGAGCATGTCTGAATTGATTTATTTATTTGAGACGGGCTGCGTATTCGTTCAAATATTTAGCCATTAATTTGGTCAACCTGTGATCCAAGAGTTTGCTAATTTTATTCCCGATCGTCCCGAGTCGAACGCTTCGTTAGTTAAGTTTTCCCCATTTTGCGTTGTTCTCCATTAGTTAATTGAAGACCAAAATCCCCGCATTCTGTTTATTTTCATAGTTTGCAAATTGAATTAAAATTAAGTTAAATTGACATAATTCCCTGTGGATCGACCCCATTACCACTAAACTGCTAAAAGTTCAGTGAATTCGGGTAATTACAAATTCATTTTGGCGGGTCTCGACAACCCGATGTTTGGCGATAATTCAAAAATATCGTTACCAAAATTGGCGCCGCTCCCGGGGAGTTAAGTTTTTTTCGGCCTAATTTAGATTTAATTTGTAGATTTTTGAATTTTACAATAAATTCGCTTATTCTTTTATTGTTTGCAAGATTTGATTTGCTTGTTTAAGTGTGCTAGAGTGCCCAATTTTTGATTAAGAGAATGGAAGTGCCTATAGAGGACGATGAGGCTGGAGTTCCAAAAACACTCAGGCAGTGGGCGTCGGTTGATATGGACCACCAACCTTCTTGTATTTCCTACCCGGAAATCTCAGGTGAGTTTGAGCTTAAGTCTGGCTTAATTGACCATCTGCCTTCTTTTTGTGGTGAAACAGATGAAGATCCCTTCATGCATCTCAAAGCTTTTCAAATGGTAAGTTCTGTGATGAAACCAAGCGACATAACTGAAGATCAACTCAGCCTGAGAGCCATTCCATTCACCTTGAGAGGAGAAGCTCGAGAATGGCTACATTACCTACCATCGGGAACCATCTCAACTTGGGGCAAGTTAAAGAGCATGTTCCTGGAAAGATATTTTCCCGCTTCAAGAGCCAGAGCCCTGAAAAAAGACATCTATGGTTTCAAATAGTCAAAGAAAGAGGCATTTCACGAGAGTTGGGAGAGATTCATTAAGCTCTGCGAGAGCTGCCCGAACCATCAGATAGCAGAGGCTGCACTTATTCAGTTCTTCTATGAAGGTTTGCAACCGTACGACTGTCAGATGCTCGATGCCTCGAGTGGAGGAGCTCTAAGGGAAAAGACGCCAGCGGAAGCTAGACAATTGATCTCCAACATGGCAGGGAACCTTCGCCAATACGGGGGAAGAAATGAACAAGCTAAAATGTTGACCGACATGGAAGAACTTAAGGCACAACTGTCTCAGGTATGTTGCGTTGTTCATACGTTGCAAGAAAACTCATCGCAGGCTATTCCTTCTATTTTAGGTCAAGCCCTTGAAGGCATGTTCAAATCATTTATGGAATCTAGCAAGGAGACCAGTTCGCAGATGCGGTCGCTAAGTGAGGGGTTCACAGAGATTAAGGACATGATAAGTAAATTGGAGTCCAAAGCGGAAAGCGTTAGTGCCATCAATCTCAGAAGTGGTAAGGAGGTACCATCACGGCCCACTCCTGAGGACTCTAGCAAGGATACAGAGATATCTCAAGATAAGTGTCATCAAACACACTCTGAAACCGTAGTAGCTTCTTCTTCTATCTCTATGAAGTCTTACAATCCCGTTGCTCCTTTTCCTAGTAAGTTGGTGAGGCCACCCAAGGAAGACAAGGACGCGGACATCCTTGATACGCTGAAAAAAGTTGGAATCAATATGCCGCTGCTTGACGCCATTCATCAAATTCAAAGGTACGCGAAATTTCTAAAGGAGATGTGCACCAATAAGAGGAAGGCTAAGGGTGCTGAGAGAGTAGTGGTAAGTAAGAATGTTTCTGCCTTGATAACACAAAACATGCCAGACAAATGCCAGGACCCAGGTATGTTTCTTTTGCCATGTACTATAGGAGATAGAGAAATCGAGCACGCCATGCTAGACTTAGGAGCCTCAATTAATGTTATGCCATACTCAGTCTACAAGAGTCTTGATTTAGAAGGTATGCAGGAAACTAGTATAATTATCCAGTTAGCTAATAGGTCTTCTATTCATCCCTTAGGGGTAATTGAGATTGTGTTGGTTAGGGTTAAGAACCTCATCTTTTCTGCTGATTTTTACGTGATAAAAATGGAAGAAAACGCATCGTCTACTGCTTCAGTCCTGTTAGGTAGACCATTCATGAAAACTGGTAGGACTAAAATTAATATGCATGATGGTACCTTGTCAGTAGAGTATGAAGGAGATGTGTTCGAATTTAATGTCTTTGATGCCATGAAACACCATGCTGCTGTGCATTCTGTCTGTAAAATTGATCTTATTGATACTTTAGAACAAGAAGAATGCATGACTGCTGTTGATGGGGATGACCCATTCATTTTTACTAAAGCTGTTGGCGAGATTGAAAGTAGAGCGCCCATATTGTCTGACTCATCTGAACAAGCTACTCTTGCTTTAGAGACATGTGAAAAGCAAACTAAGATATTTCCATCTCTTTTGCAGGCTCCCAAGTTGGAACTTAAAGAGTTGCCGGGTCACCTCAAGTACGTATACTTGGGTGAGGTGGAGACACTCCCGTAATTATCTCTAAGGAGCTTACATCGGAGCAAGAAGGCAAGTTGGTGGAGGTTTTGAAGTAAGAATAGAAGAGCGATAGGATGGACGTTGGCAGATTTGCATGGGTTGAGTCCAGTTCTGTGTATGCACAAGATTCGGCTGAATGAGGGAGCGAAGCCATCCCGTGAGCCTCAGCGGAGACTAAACCCAGCAATGAAAGAGGTAGTGTTGTCTGAAATACACAAACTCCTTGATGCAGGTATTATCTATCCCAGTTCTGATAGCCAGTGGGTTAGCCCAATTCATGTTGTACCTAAAAAGACGGGCATAACTGTTATTAGAAATGAGAAGGGTGAGTTAGTGCCTAAGAGAGTGCAAAATGGGTGGAGGATGTGTATAGATTTTAGAAAATTGAATGATGTGACTAAGAAGGATCATTTTCCTACATTTTCCTATTCCCTTCATAGATCAAATGGTGGAGCGTTTAGCTGGGAAGCCATATTTATGTTTTCTAGATGGTTTTTCTGGGTTTTATCAAATTTCCATAGCCCAGGAAGACCAAGAAAAGACTACTTTTACATGTCCGTTCGGAACTTACGCATATAGGAGAATGCCCTTCGGGCTTTGTAATGCTCCAGAGACTTTTCAGCGATGCATGATGAGCATATTTAATGAATTCGTAGAAAAATGCATCGAGGTCTTTATGGATGATTTCACAGTATATGGGAGTTCATTTGAGGATTGCCTGATTAACTTGTCTAGAGTCATGGAAAGATGCATTGAAACTAATCTTGTTTTAAATTTCGAAAAGTGTCATTTCATGGCCAGTCAGGGCATAGTCTTAGGTCACGTTGTGTCAGCTAAGGGTATAGAGGTGGATAAAGCTAAAATCGATGTTATATCTGATTTACCTTACCCCACGAACCTTCGGGAAGTGCGTTCTTTTCTTGGTCACGCAGGTTTCTACCGCAGGTTCATCAAAGACTTCTCAAAGATTGTGACTCCGATGACGAGCTTGCCGAAAAAAGATGTCCCATTCTGTTTTGACAAGGAGTGCAAGTTGGCCTTCGATGTTCTGAAGAAGTGTTTGACCAATGCACCGATCATTCATCCACCGCAGTGGGGGACTCCCTTCGAGATTATGTGCGACGCAAGCAATTATGTTGTTGGCGTTGTGTTGGGTCAGAGGATAGACAAGAAAAGCCACGTAATTTATTATGCCTCCAGGACGCTCAACTCTGCGCAGATCGGTTACACCACTACAGAGAAGGAGCTGCTTTCCATTGTTTTCGCTCTTGATAAATTTCGGCCTTATATTCTTGGATCTAAAGTAATCGTTTTCTCTGATCATGCATCAGTTCGTTACTTGATGAACAAGAAAGACTCGAAGCCTAGACTGCTCAGGTGGGTACTCCTACTTCAGGAGTTCGACGTCTTAGTCCAGGATAGGAAAGGATCGGAAAATACGGTTGCTGACCACTTGAGCCGCATTGTGCGTAATGAGGATGACTTGCCTCTGAATGATGAATTCCCTGATGAAGTCCTCTTCCAGGTGAGTGTGGAGATACCATGGTATGCCGACATTGTCAATTACTTGGTCACAGGTACGTTCCCATTCGACTTTTCATATAATAAGAGAGCTAAGCTGAGAAGCGAAGCCAAGAATTATGTCTGGGAAGAGCCCGCTTTATGGAAATTCTGTGCTGACCAAGTAATTAGGAAATGTGTCCATAGATCAGAGCATAAGTCCATTCTTAAATTTTGCCAGGAATTTGCATGTGGGGGACACTTTGGGCCTACTAGGACAGCGAGGAAAATATTAGATTGTGGGTTTTTCTGGCCATCACTGTTTAAAGACTGTTATGAATTTTGTAAATCATGTGATCATTGTCAGAGAAAAGGATCCATCTCTAGTAGGAATGGAATGCTCCAAACTTCTATTATGACTTGTGAAATTTTTTAGGTTTGGGGTATGGACTTTATGGGACCCTTTCCCCCTTCATTTGGTTTTGTCTATATATTGTTGGCTGTGGACCACGTGTCTGAGTGGGTGGAGGCTAAGGCCACCAATGTCGATACTGCTAATGTTGTTTCCAGTTTTGTCAAATCTAACTTTTTTAGCAGGTATGGAGTGCCACGAGCCATTATAAGCGATCAGGGGAGTCCCTTCTGCAACAAGACGATCCAGGCCTTGATGAGGAGGTATGGGGTCAATCACAAAATATCTACCCCGTACCATCCTCAAACCAATGGCCAAGCAGAAGTCTCTAACCGTGAGGTGAAGTCCATCCTCGAAAAGACAGTGAGTCCTGGGAGGAAAGATTGGAGTCTCAGGCTGGACGATGCTTTGTGGGCCTATCGCACGACTTACAAAACCCCCATAGGGATGTCTCCCTACCGGATGGTTTTCGGGAAAGCCTTTCATCTCCCAGTGGAGATCGAGCACAAAGCTTACTGGGCCGTGAAGAAGTGTAATATGAGCTTCGATCAGGCTGGCGAAGAAAGACTCCTCAAATTGCAAGAACTAGAGGAGCTTCGCCTATACGCATATGAGAACTCGAGGATCTACAAAGAAAAGACCAAGATGTTCCACGAGAGACGAGTCATTCGGAAAAACTTCAAAGTTGGTTAGAAGGTCCTCTTGTTCAACTCCCGCCTGAAGTTCATGCCAGGTAAACTTCGTTCCCGTTGGGTTGGTCCTTTTATTATAACTCATGTCCATCACTATGGTGCAGTCAAGATTCAGAGCTTAGAAACAGGAAAGGACTACACGGTGAATGGCCAGCGACTGAAGATCTTCCATGAGGGGATGTCCGAGGACTTCGACGAGCATGCCTACTTGAGAGAGCCCGAGTATGAGAAATGATGAAACGAGTTTTGGTAAAGTCGAGCAATCGACTCTAAAAATTTGCGCTTCGCGGAGGCACCCGAGCTTGAACTGTACATATTTTTTCTTTACTTTACTATTATTAGGATTAGCTTAGGTTCTTACTCTCATGTTGTGAGTTTTCAGGAGAAACGATGGCTCGTCCTTGAGGTTTGTTTGCAAAGGATTAAGCGCACTCTCCAACCCTCTAAGTCACAATTCACGGAAGGTTTTCTTTCCTTAGAATTTTGACCGTGCCTATTTAGTCCAATGAGGACATTGTCCATTTCTAAGTTGGGGGTGGTGGGTTGTGCCTTACAGTGTTTGTCGAGTTTAATTGTGGAATTCTGATGAACGTGTTTTGTGATGTATGCATGCTAGTTTGACTATGAAATTCTGTGATGTACTGTTGGGGTCTTCGTATTTGTATCCGTAGTGAAATTCAGCATGGTTGCATTTGTTAGGGCCATTTTGAAAAAAAATTCTAGTTATTTCCCTTTTTAAGCTTCGCATGTTAGCACTCTATGTTGGATCTGTGGGTTTAGGGTAGTTCTGCTTGTTTTGAAATTCGTTGTCACCTCTAAACGCATCCTTAGGATGGGTTAAGATTCGTTTATGTTCGTAATTCATGCGCTCAAAATTTTAACATAGTTCCTAGGCTGAAAAGAAAAGAATGCAAAAATTTCTAAAAAGATAGTAATCTCCGAAGGTTATCCTCCTTCTTGAGTTGCCTTAGTAGCCAGGGGCGGTCGTGTAACCCACGGTCGCCACTACATGAAAAGGGAGCACAAAGAAGCGAACGTTAGTCCTTAAAAATGTGAATTTTGCCCGTAGTCAGATGCATTGTGCAATGAAATTGCAGGCAAGCTGAAACGAAAGTAAAATTGACATGTTAGGCGCTCATGGAGGTCAAAAAAAAAAGGGAAAGAAAAGAAGCCTTGCGATCTATTACTTGCTAAGACGATGAATAGCCCTTAGACTGTTATGTTTAGCCATAAGTAAGGGGAAGGCGAAGTTTTGGGACGGGTAGAGCTGTTCTAAGCCTGTAAAAATCTAAAATAGAGGAGCTATGTGCGAAGCATCAGTGGGGAAGCATCTTTAAATTTCTTGAATTGTTCTGAGCCAATGCATGCATGCAGCCATTTCTTTCGAATATAAATGCCTTGTCACTTCTAGTACTGAGAATTGAGTCCCTAGCATGCATGTCGTTTTATTTTGATTTGTCAGAATTCCACCTTGCTCGAGGACTAGCAAGATTTAAGTTGAGGGTGTTTGATAGCTCCACTTCGGAGCTATATTTATGTCCCTAATTTATGATTATTACATGCTTAATCTTGCTTATATGTGTTAATTGCAGGTGTTCTCGGTAATTCGCCCTCGGGTGCGTTTCGATGTCCTTCGAGGCTTAAAGTCGCATTTTAAGGACCTAGGAACACTTCCGGGGAAGAACCATGCAAAAACATGAAGATTTGGCGTTTTGGGAAGTTTTCAAGGAAAAATACCATGCAAAAACCCGAGAGCTAGCGTTGAGCAGACAGCGTTGTAGACACCGTATTTTGTCCGGCCTTGTTTATCATTATTGCTAAGTTTTCCTCGTTTGAGGGGTTTTCCTTGTGTTTCGCTCAATGGATTGTTAAAATCATTTAATCTCCTACTTCCCTATTTTCCTTGTTATTTTTGAGATTTTGGGGAAAACGCACAAAATAATTTCTCCCGTTTAAGAACTTTTGAAAAAAACATTCTATTTTAAGGGTTTAGTTTTATGGTTTCTATTCAGGGTTTTAAATTTATTTTTTAGAAAACATTTATTTTTTAGATTTCGATTTTATATTTTAATTGGGTCAAGATAAATTCAATTTGTTTTTAAAATTAAATCTTACGAATGAATTTGTTTAAGAGATAAATTTGATAAAAAAAACATTTAATTTTAGAATTCGATTTTATATTTTATATTTGGCTATGATAAATTCAAATTGATTGTAAACTTAAATCTCTCAAATAGATTTGTTTAAAAGAATTTTCAAAGACATTTAATTTTAAAATTTGGCTTTAGATTTTAATTTTGTTTAGATTGATTAGTTTTAAATTTGATTAGGATTTCAAATTTGGATTTATCTAGAATATAAAATGGAAAAAGGGATGGAAACACATTTAATTTTAAAATTTGACTTTAGATTGGTCAGTTTTAGATTTGAAATTTGGATTTATCTAGAATATAAAATGGAAAAAAGGGATGAAAAGACATTTAATTTTAAAATTTGACTTTAGATTTTAATTTGGTTTAGATCGGTTAGTTTTAGATTGGATTAAGATTTCAAATTTGGATTTATCTAGAATATAAAATGAAAAAAAGGATGGACATTTAATTTTAAAATTTGACTAATTTTAAAATTTGACTTTAGATTTTAATTTGGTTTAGATTGGTTAGTTTTAGATTGGATTAAGATTTCAAATTTGGATTTATCTAGAATATAAAATAGAAAAAAGGATGGACATTTAATTTTAAAATTTGACTTTACATTTTAATTTGGTTTAGATTTGTTAGTTTTAGATATGATTAGGATTTCAAGTTTGGATTTATATAGAATATAAAATGGAAAAGAGGGATGGGATTAACACTATAAATAGAGGTGATTAGAGAGGTTTTAAAAGGGAGGAGGAGTTGGAGCAAAAAGTAGAGGCTTTGAGGAGGGAAGAATTTGGAGGAGAATTTTAGGAGAACAAGACAAAATGTTGGGAATTCCCAAAACATAAAAAACTCCTACATTTTTCTCTCCTCATTGGTCATCATCTCTCCTCCTCACCACCTTCATCATCCTTCCATATAATCTCTCTTCCTCACCACCTTCATCATCCTTCCATCCCAAGTTCCATCAAGAGTTCGGCCTCCAGTCTCCGTCAACCTTCACGACGACGGCGAAAAATCTAGATCCACGAAGGTAGCGGCGGAACATCACAATCGTGAAGAAGGTGAAAATTTTAGATTTTTAGTTATTTAAGAAAATGCCATTGAGTATGTTTATTTACAAATTTGATATTGTTGCTTAATTACAAAATTGTCACCTTTATTTTGTTATTTCACAATTTTAACATTTGACTTATAATTCAATATTTTTCAATATTTCACCCTTGATTTTCAATTAAATTATGGTATATTAGCTTTTAATTTTAAGATTTCAAATCTTTTTCCAATTTTACCTTATTTTAAATCTTTAGAATAAATTTTAATTATTTTTGTAAATATAAATTTCAAATGAATCTCAACTTTATCTTTAATTTGAATTTTCCTAAGACTCAATTTGGTTTCATAATCAAAGTTATATTTTCATCTAAAATTGCATTTGTAAAATAGAATAAAATTTTTTTGAGGGCTGAGTAATGTGACTTTCGTAGAGTTTCGACTCTCGTGCAAGAACACGAAAATCCTCCAATCATTTCTAAAAAAATAATAAATCAACGTATTATCAAAATGAAATATTATCATATAAATCCTATGACGGAGTTGAGATAAATTTCTCAAATTCTTGAGGTAAACAATTTCCTTTAAATAAAAGGAGATTTAATATGATAATTAACTAAGGATAATTTTTCCTCAATACATCAAAACTCTTACTTTATTTTTAAAGTTAAGGTTTCATTGGATGAGACATTGTTTTTTTAATAAACTATTATTTATTTTCTCAAATTTATAGATTACCAGCAGATGGTGGGAATGGACCCATGAAGTCAATACCCCATACGTCAAAGAGTTCTAACTCTAAGATGTATGTCAGAGGCATCTCATCCTTCCTACTGAGGTTACCTGTACGTTGACATTCATTGCAATTGTGTGCGTAGTCATGTGCATTCTTGAAGATTGTTGGCCAGAAATAGCCACTCTGAAATACCTTCGTAGCAGTCCTTTGACCACCAAAGTGTCCTCCATACAGGGTTGTATGGCAATGCTGCATGATGGATCTTGCTTCAGCAGCTGACACGCATTTCCTTAGAAATCCATCTGCACAGCACTTGTAAAGGGTAGGGTCGTCCCAAATGTATTTCCTGGCATCATTCAAGAACTTCTTCTTGTCCTGCCCTTTATCGAATTCAGGTAGCACCTGTGAAGCAAGAAAATTTGCAATGTCATCAAACCATGGCTCAACATTATCATCACAATGTACTAAAACAAAAACATTCATCAATAAAAGAATCCATCATTGCGGGTTTCGCAATAGATTCGCAATGACTCTGGAATCTTGATAAGTTGTCAGCAACCACGTTTTCACATCCCTTTTTGTCTCGTATTTCCAATTCAAACTCCTGCAAGAGTATCACCCATCAAATCAGACGAGGCTTGGCATCAGCCTTCCTCATTAAGTACTTTATTGCAGAATGATCAGTATATACAATTGTTTTATTACCTACAATATATGCCCTAAATTTTTCACATGCAAATACTACGGACAACATCTCTTTTTCTGTGGTAGTGTAGTTGCATTGAGCCTCGTTTAATGTTTTACTTGCATAATAAATAGGGTGTGTTAATTTATCTCTCTTCTGGCCAAGCATGGCTTCAATTGCATAATCACTCGCATCACACATCAATTCAAAGGGCATATCCCAATTTGGACCGATTATGATTGGAGCTTTTACTAGGGTAGTTTTAAGCTTAGTCCATGCTATTAAACACTCATTTGAAAAGATAAAAGTTTTATTTAGCTCCGCTCACAGAAGGGTTTGGAGATTTTTGAGAAATCTTTTATAAATCTCTATAAAACCCTGCGTGTCCTAAGAAACTTCTTATGGCTTTTACATTCTTAGGTTCAACTAACTTCTCAATGACTTCTATCTTGGCCCTATCAACCTCTATTCCTGCTTTGGACACTCTATGTCCTAATACTATGCCTTCTTCCACCATGAAGTGGCATTTTTCCCAATTCAAAACTAGATTGGTTTCCTCACACCGAGTGAGAACTTGTCCTAGATTGGCTAAACAGTGGTTAAAGGAATCACCAAACACTGAAAACTCATCCATGAATATTTCTACTATGGACTCATCTAGATCAGAGAAGATTGCCAACATACATCGTTGGAACGTTGCTGGTGCATTGCATAGGCCGAATGGCATTCTGCGAAAAGCAAACGTGCCAAATGGACATGTAAATGTTGTCTTCTCTTGGTCCTTAGGGTCTATGGTGATTTGATTATACCCTGAGTAGCCATCTAAAAAGCAATAGAAGGCTTGGCCAGCTAATCTATCAAGCATTTGATCGATAAAAGGTAAAGGGAAATGATCTTTTTTTGTTTCTTTATTAAGCTTTCGGTAGTCCATACACACTCTCCATCCTGTGACGGTTCGAGTGGGGATTAATTCATTATTTTCATTAACTACTACTGTCATACCACCTTTTTTTGGTACACATTGGATAGGACTGACCCACTGACTATTAGATATTGGGAAGATCACTCCTGCATCTAACCACTTAATGATTTCCTTTTTAACTACCTCCTTCATGGAGGGGTTCAACCTACGTTGATGCTCTATTCTAGGTGTGTGTCCTTCCTCTAACAATATCTTGTGCATACAATAAGAAGAACTTATGCCCCTAATGTCAGCAATCGTCCACCCAATTGCTTTTATATGTTGCTTAAGCAGCAAAATTAACGCATTTTCATGTTGTTCATTCAATTTGGACGAAATAATGACAGGCAATGTGTCTTTCTCTCCTAGATATGCATATTTGAGGTGTTGTGGCAGTGGTTTTAATTCTAACAAAGGTGGTTGTTCAATTGATGGCATCATGGGAGTTGTGGTTCTTTCAGATAGCTCATTAGTCATGCATACATGCTGAGGGTTATTCACAGATACATCCATAATTTCGGCAATATTTAAATCATTCAAATCAATTTGTGCATAATCAGTAGCATGCTTGACTAATAATTCATGCTCAAGTTCGTCTTCAATTAGTGAATCCAATATATCCACAGTAGCACAGTTTTCAAGGTCAGAAGGGTACCTCAAGGCTTTAAAAACACTAAACTTAACCTCTTCATCGTTGACTCGATGGTAAGTTCACCTTTTTGAACATCAATCAAGGCCCTACCTGTGGCTAAGAAAGGTCTACCTAAGATGATTGGCACCTATTTGTCTGCCTCATAGTCCAAGATAATGAAATCTGCGAGAAAAATAAATTTGTCAACCTTGACTAGAATATCCTCAATTTTACCTTCAGGGTATGAGATGGATCTGTCTGCAAGTTGCAAGGTGACTGTTGTTGGACGTGCCTCTCCTATTCCAAGCTGTTGGAATAATGACAAGGGCATGAGGTTTATACTGGCTCCCAGATCACATAAAGCTCTGCCCACATGCTTGCCTCCCAATTCCACTGGCAAAGTGAAGGAACCAGGATCCTTCTCTTTCTTTGGCAGCTTGTTCTGGAGTATGGCACTGCACTCTTCAGTGAGATTGACAGTTTCAAACTCCCCAATGACTTTCTTGTTAGTTATTATATCTTTTAAAAACTTCACATATGTTGGCATGGACTGCAATACTTCCACAAAAGGAATGTTAACATGAACTGCTTCAAAATTTCCAAAAATTTATGGAAATGAGCTTTTTGTTCCCGTTTCTTTTTAAGTCGTCTAGGAAATGGAGGTGGTGGCACATAGGTAGGCAAATCAGGTTGCCTAATGACAGGGGGGGGTCTTGAAATTTCTTCTGGTTCCTCAATGATGGGCTCAAGCCTCGCCCTTGTTGTTCTAGGTTGCACTTGGTCAATGTTAGGCAGAGGGTCCAGTGGAGCACTAGACTCTTCGTTCTCTACTCTCTTTGGCACTTCTCTGCTATTAATCATCAATGGCCTTCCACTTCGTAGTTCAATAGCTTGAACTTGTTCCTTACC
Source organism: Herpetospermum pedunculosum (assembly GCA_028017165.1). Taxonomy (NCBI): domain Eukaryota; kingdom Viridiplantae; phylum Streptophyta; class Magnoliopsida; order Cucurbitales; family Cucurbitaceae; genus Herpetospermum; species Herpetospermum pedunculosum. Next base: position 37,265,412 of record CM051529.1, read on the forward strand.
ATCCCTTCTAGGATTTTCAGTATCAGCAGGCAGTCTGCCTTGGGGCCTATTTTTTAGCTCGTTTGCCAATTGCCCAATTTGATTCTCTAAACTTCTCAAAGTTGCTTGCTGACTGTGCAAGGTTGCATCATTCTTGGCTATATATTCCTTCAGCAAGCTTTCCACGAATGTCCCCATTGGTTGGTTGTTGGCATATTGTTTTTGGTATGGAGGTTGATTACTTTGCTGATGTTGATTGAACCCAGGTGGTCCACTTGGTCTTGTTTGGTTTTGCATCTAGCTGGTGCTTTGTTGTCCACTCCAAGAGAAATTAGGGTGGTTTCTCCAGCCAGGATTATATGTATTGGAATAAGGATTATTCCTAGGTTTTTGCGGACTTCCAACATAACACACAGAGGCTGGATTCGAAGGGCAAAAGTCATACACATGCCCTTCTCCACAGAATCCACACACGAGTGCCTCTAATTGATTAGCCACTACTGTGCTTGTTGAAGCAGATGCCACTGTATTGGCATTTTGTTGGATGTTCGTCTGAGCCATTTGCTTCATTAGATTTGTCAGAGCATTTATCTGGTTGCTCATTGCACTGAGTGCATTCATGTCATGAGCCTTCCTTCTGTTTGGCTCCACAGGATCATATGACCATCGGCAGTGTGAATTTTAAATTTTTTCCAAAATTTGATAAGCCTCGTTATAGCTCTTTGACAGCATAGATCCTCCAGCTGAGGAATTCAGGACTTGCCTCGTGTTGGGATTACATTCTTTGAAGAACACTTCAATCTTGATGCATGGTAGAGCACTTTATGTGGTACTCCAAATTCAAGTTGTCGAGGAGGCTTGCCAAAATACAATTTATAAACCCGATGTACACCGAGCTATTTGAAGCTTAGTGGTAACGGGGTCGATCCACAGTGAAATAAGAAATCTAATTTAACTAAGCCTACTTTGTTAATTATAAAAAGTATGCACAAATTAAAGAATTGTAATTTGGTTTGGGGGGAAGGGAGCTCCTAATATGCAACTAACGGAAAATAAATGACAATGTGCAAAAATTAAACGGTCATGCTTAACTTCGAGAAATGGAATTGCTCGTTATGGATGTTCGGATCATCGATACAATTTACTCGTTAGCCATGTTCATGCACACAATTCATTTAGTTATTTCTAACTCAAATGACCCAAGGATTTAATTAGACGCGTACAATTCTAATTAAACTTGGCCAATAATCTATCTAAGGTAGCGACCCCTAAATCGACTACGTGCCAGTGACGGGGACATTGCGACGGCCTAATCCTAAGACTAGCCCGGTTTCTCTCTTGCCTTAAGCCTAACATGAAAACGTTAATTAATTCAGATTACCAACTGTCACTTTGGGTCGAACTAATTAGCCATGCTTAGACCCGTGCTACCCAGCGGTATGGGCAATTATACGTCCCAACCTTTAGCCCTCTATCATGCATAGGAACTAGGGCGTCAACCTAATTTAGCTACACATGCTAGATTTGATGAGGAACAAGCAAGAAATGCATTAACAAGCCAAATGTCTCAACATTCACAAAGGGGAAAATCTCCCCAAACATCCATAATTTACAAATCCAAACCCAAAATTAAGCACTTACCTCGGTTTAGCCTTCCATGGAGGATGAATTAATCCAATCCCCCATGGAAGAGCTTGGAATCATGCACAAAGGAGAAGAAGAAGTACAAAAATGGTGGAATTGGAGAGTAGACCCGAGAGGAGAAGCTTGGAGAAGAAGGAGAATGAAAAGTTGGGCTGGAAAATGCGTTTTCACGCTTTTTAAAGTCGGAGCGTCGAGACGCTAGGCAAGCGTCGAGACGCTTGGCCCTAAGTTAGCTGCTGCGCGCGCGCGCGCGCGGGCGTCGAGACGCTGGGCAGCGTCCATCTGGAAAATTGTCGGGCGAGCGTCGAGACCCTCAGGCGGCGTCTCGACGCTGGGGCGCGCTTCGTCCGCGTGTGGCAATCCGGGCAGCGTCCAGACCCTCGGGTGGCGTCTCGACGCTGGGGGCGCGCGCGTGCGTCGGATGATGTCTGGGCAGCGTCTCGACGCTGGGGCGCGCGCGTGCTTCGGATGGTGTCTGGGCGGCGTCGAGACGCTCGGCCAGCGTCTCGACGCTGGCAGCGTCGAGCTAGCGTCTCGACGCTGCCGCCCATGCAATGTTGCTCTCGGGTTTGTGATGCCAATTTGTGTCTTTTCAAGCCATTTTTGCCATCTCTTGTATTCTTCAAGGCCTTTCACTCCCGATGCATCTATGAAGCTCTAAAACGGCACTTTAAGCCCCGAAATGTGTCTAAGGACTTCCCGAGCTCTCTACAATGAAATCACCTACAAGGAAGCATTTTAATCAATATATGTCATGGTTTTAGCTAGAATTAGGGACATAAAGATAGCTCTATTTTGGAGCTATCAAAATACCCCCGACCTAAATCTTGCTAGTCCTCGAGCAAGGTATACTCTCAATAATCTCCAAAGAATTAAATGCATGCTTAGACTCTAACCTCAATGCTTGTGAAACAAGGTACTTGTAATAAATTCAAAACCATCAAATGCATGCAAACGTTGAAATCATTTCAAAATTTAAACTCCTATTCCCTTACATGTGTGTGTGTTTAGCACCTCTCAACCTAGCTCACGCAAGCCCGGAACAACCTTATACAGTCCTATAACTCGTTTTCCCCCTACTTATGGCAATAAGAACAGTCTAACGGCTTTCAGCGATAGAAAAAGCAACAAAACAAAAGGCCTACATTTTCTTTCTTTTCTTTGAGTACTTTGTACCCTTTATTCTTTTTGAACCACTTTTTTTTATTTTTCTCCAAGAGAGTCTAACACGTCAAACTAGATCTAGCTTCACGTTTTTAAGGACCATTGCTCACTTCTATTAGTTCCCCTTTCATGCAGTGACAACCGTGGGTTACACGATCGCCCCTGGTTACACGGGCAACACAAGAAGGAGGAACAACTCTAGAGTTTTTATTTTTAATGCATACTTTTTTTTTTTAGGCAATAGCTTCGCTATACACAAATGAGTCAGTACTACCTCTACACATCAAGCCTCCCTAATGGTACCTTTCGGGGTGACAAAAAGGTTTCAGACAAAATAAGATCCGTCTAGACCTACAGAACTGAGAATAAGAGTGCTATGTGATCAGTGAATCTAGGGAAATAACAGAATTTTTTTTAAAATAGGCTCAAAATGTGCATACATTGTCAAATTTCTTCAACCTACACAAATACGGAGTGTTCACAAACAAATCACAGACCGTCCTCATCAGACAACATGCATTCAGATTCTAATCTAACAGTAAGAGAATACATATGTCTGATGACTACTAGGAAGTCTTATCTCTATCAACAAATTCCACCCCTCACCTAGAGATATGCATTGTCCCCAATGCATTAAACAGTCAAAGCAATAAAATGTGCACCAACGTCCTCCAATGTACTCTCGAATTGCCGGCCATTCCACCTTTTCTCCTAGGAAAACAAGAAAACAAACAACAACTCAAAAGCAAATATAAACAAAAGCAAAACAGTAAATAACAGAATTACAGTCCAAACTCGGGTGCCTCGGAGAAGCGCAAATTTTTGAAGTCGATTGCTCGACTGTATTCTCTCGTCAACTCATCCATAGTCGAACTTGGAAGATGCCCCATCCATCTTCCTGATTATCTCTTTCCTGCGAAAATCCATGAACAATTCTTTCTCTCGTGCCTTCTGCGCACATACAACATCAATTTTAAATTTTGCAGGTTTCACAAAAGGTTGATCCCATAAAATTGATGTAAAGACATGTGAGAGATTTTCATGCATTCCTAAAGCATAAGGATCAACAGGAAAGAACGGGTCATTTACTTTGCCCAAAACATCTTCCACCTCTTCCAAGGGGTGCACATAAGATTTATCAACCAATTGCAAAGTAGAACCAGATTCATGCAAGTCATTCATTTTAAGCTCATTATCAACAACATGCGACTTAACATTAATCGAAGGTCCTAAATCTAGCATGGCCGGATTAGTCATTTCATTTTCAAAGGTGCAAGGTAAAGTGGAAGGAAGTAGATTAGCAGGGTTCTCAACAATTGTCAAAGCAGAAACAGATGAATCACCAAATTCAGTCAAGGATGGTTCATGCATCTCATGATCATCAAAAAGTTCAGTTAAAAATAATGGGTCATCCCCATCCTCAACAATCATGCATTCATTACGAGCTACAGATTCAAAAGTGTCTACTTGACAAAGAGAGAAGACATCATCAACATGCTCTTCTACATCGGGCAAATGCATCTCAACAACCTCTCCGCCATACTCAACAGATAAAATGCCCTTATCCACATTTATTTTAGTTTTAGCAGTTTTCATAAAGGGCCTACCTAATAAGATCGAAGCATGCGGAGAGGAATAATTTTCATCCATTTACAGAACATAAAAGTCAACAGGAAAAATTAACTCGTTAACTTGCACTAACACATCTTTTACTATTCCTAGAGGATGCACAGAAGTTCTATCAGCAAGTTGAATAACTGTTCCTGTTTTAGTCATTCCTTTCAGTTTCAGTTTCTGATAAATGGAATACGGCATAACGCTAATGGAGGCTCCTAGATCAAGCATTGCTCTTCTAATATGCATGCCTCCAATCTTACAAGGGAGAGAGAACATACCTGGATCGTCGCATTTAACCGGTAAGTTCTTTGTGATCAAGGCTGAGACGTTCTCACTTACCGCGACGCGTTCAGTCTCCTTTGTCTTCCTTTGGTTGGTGCAAAGTTTCCTGAGGAACTTGGCGTACCTCGGAATTTCCTTCAGGGCGTCCAACAGAGGGATGTTGATCTCTACTTTCCTGAATGTGTCCAGGAACTCCTTCTCGTAGTCCTCCTTAGGCGGTCTCGCTAACCTACTAGGAAAAGGAGCCTTAGGCACATAAACTCTTGTGCATGTAGGATCGAAATTTACCCCATGCCACCGTGGTTCGGGATTTTCTGTCTGTGGCTCGACGTGGCCATGATCGACTTCCACCGGCGGGGTACTCGTGGGAAGATGCTTCCCACTTCTCAGGGCGATGGCACTCAAATTTTCAGCTTTTTGCTTTTCCATCACATTTACCTTCTCGACCATAAGGGACATTTCCTTACACAAATCTTGCATCTGAGTTCCAACGTTATCGATCTTGTCCAAGGTATCTCGCGGTGATTTGGAAGTTATTTCAAATAGAGCTTTAAACATGTCCTCAGCGGATCTACCTAAAACAGAAGATTGGGTTTTCAGAAAATCATCCCTTAAAGCGAGAACAACTTTACTTACCTCAAAAAGCTGAGCCTTAAGCTCGTCCACATCCCTTCTCAAGCGAGCTTGTTCCTTGTCTCTATCTGCACTCCACTCCAAGCTTTTAGCCACGTTGGAAATCAAAGCTCTAGCTTCAGCGGGTGTCTTATCCATAATCGAACCTCCACTGGCGGCGTCTATCATCTGCTGGCCTTGGGGAAGCAAACCGTTGTAGAAACTCTGAATGAGGGAATGCTTGGTTATTTGATGATTGGGACAATCCTCGCATAACCGACCAAACCTCTCCCAGCACTCCAGAACGGTTTCTTCCTTTCCTTGCTCAATTTTATGTATCTCCCTTCTGAGGGCGACGGCCTTTGAAGCAGGAAAATACTTCTCTAAAAACGCCCCATTCAGCTCCTTCCAAGTCGTGATGGATCCGGTCGGTAGGTAATACATCCACTCTCTCGCCTTCTCCTTCAAGGTGAAAGGAAAGGCCCTGAGATGGAGTTGATTTGCAGTGGTGTCATCGGTTCTAAATGACGAACACACAATCTGGAATGCCTTGAGGTGTCTGACGGGATCCTCATCTGTATTACCACAAAAAGAAGGTAATAAGTTAACCAGACCAGCTTTAAGTTCAAAATTACCTGCAGCTACCGGATACAATATACTCAATGTGTTCCGGCCTAGCTCAGGCGATGCAAGCTCCCTCAAGGTTCTTTGATGCTCATAATTACCCCCGACCTCCATCTTGCGCTTCTTTTGAATTTTCAAAGAATGCTGCGCTCAAAAACTCAAACAAAAGCGGTAAAATAATACAAAAGAATTAAACTGTACAAAACGAAAGTAAGGAAATTTTTTTTAAAACCAACAAACTAAACTTAACTAAATTAAATTAAACATAGTTCCCCGGCAACGATGCCAATTTTTGGTAGATGTACTTTATGTGGTACTCCAAATTCAAGCTGTCGAGGCTTGCCAAAATACAATTTATAAACCCGATGTACACCGAGCTATTTGAAAACTAGTGGTAACGGGGTCGATCCATAGGGAAATAAGAAATCTAATTTAACTAAGTCTACTTTGTTAATTATAAAAAGTATTCACAAATTAAAGAATTGTAATTTGGTTTGGGGGGAAGGGAGCTCCTAATATGCAACTAACGGAAAATAAATGACAACGTGCAAAAATTAAACGATCGTGCTTAACTTCGAGAAATGGAATTGCTCGTTATGGATGTTCGGATCATCGATAACTTTTACTCGTTAGCCATGTTCATGCACACAATTCATTTAGTTATTTCTAACTCAAATGACCCAAGGATTTAATTAGACGCGTGCAGTTCTAATTAAACTTGGCCAATAATCTATCTAAGGTAGCGACCCCTAAATCGACTACGTGCCAGTGACGGGGACATTGCGACGGCCTAATCCTAAGACTAGCCCGGTTTCTCTCTTCCCTTAAGCCTAACATGAAAACGTTAATTAATTCAGATTACCAACTGTCACTTTGGGTCGAACTAATTAGCCATGCTTAGACCCGTGCTACCTAGCGGTATGGGCAATTATACGTCCCAACCTTTAGCCCTCTATCATGCATAGGAACTAGGGCGTCAACCTAATTTAGCTACACATGCTAGATTTGATGAGGAACAAGCAAGAAATGCATTAACAAGCCAAATGTCTCAACATTCACAAAGGGGAAAATCTCCCCAAACATCCATAATTTACAAATCCAAACCCAAAATTAAGCACTTACCTCGGTTTAGCCTTCCATGGAGGATGAATTAATCCAATCCCCCATGGAAGAGCTTGGAATCATGCACAAAGGAGAAGAAGAAGTACAAAAATGGTGGAATTGGAGAGTAGACCCGAGAGGAGAAGGTTGGAGAAGAAGGAGAATGAAAAGTTGGGCTGGAAAATGCATTTTCACGCTTTTTAAAGTCGGAGCGTCGAGACGCTAGGCAAGCGTCTCGACGCTGTGCCCTAAGTTGGCTGCTGCGCGCGCGCGCGGGCGTCTCGACGCTGTCGCGCGTCCATCTGGAAAATTGTCGGGCGAGCGTCGAGACCCTCCGGCGGCGTCTCGACGCTGGGGCGCGCTTCGTCCGCGTGTGGCAATCAGGGCAGCGTTGAGACCCTCGGGTGGCGTCTCGACGCTGGGGGCGCGCGCGCGTGCGTCGGATGATGTCTGGGCAGCGTCGCGACCCTCGGCCGGCATCTCGACTCTGGGGCGCGCGCGTGCTTCGGATGGTGTCTGGGCGGCGTCGAGACGCTCGGCCAGCGTCTCGACGCTGCCGCCCATGCAATGTTGCTCTCGGGTTTGTGATGCCAATTTGTGTCTTTTCAAGCCATTTTTGCCATCTCTTGGATTCTTCAAGGCCTTTCACTCCCGATGCATCTATGAAGCTCTAAAACGGCACTTTAAGCCCCGAAATGTGTCTAAGGACTTCCCGAGCTGTCTACCATCAAATCACCTACAAGGAAGCATTTTAATCAATATATGTCATGGTTTTAGCTAGAATTAGGGACATAAAGATAGCTCTATTTTGGAGCTATCAATGCACCATGGGATGCCATGGTGTGGACATTTGAGTAGCAGATCATTGAATCTGGTCCAGGCTTCATGCAGAGATTCATTCTCAACTTGTTTAAATTTGATGATGTCGTCACGAAAATTTGAGTTCCTATCTCGGGGAAAATACTTCACCAGAAACTTCTCAGCTAAGTCTGTCTAGTTGACAATTGATCCGGATGGAAAAGAATTCAACCATGTCTTGGCTTTGTCTCTCAATGAGTATGGGAATAGGTACAGACGCAAAGCCTCTTGAGACACTCCTCGAATGACAAAGGTGTCACTCACTCCCAGGAAGTTCCTTAAGTGGTTGTGGGGGTCTTCATTCTCAACACCGAAGAATTGGCCGACTGTTGACAGCATCTGAAACATTACAGGTTTCAGTTCGAATGAGTGAGCCGTGATTTCTGGACGTATGATGCTCGGATTGAGCTCCTCAGGCATAGGTACAAGGTAGGATAGTTGTTGCGTGCTCAGTGTGTAAATAAAAATGTGATGCGAAGAGCACTCAGAACATGCAAGTATACATGGTCTGCAGCAAGTGATAAGTATTTTTTCATTCATTTTCCCACAAAGATTTATTCTTAGTTACTAACGAAGTGAGGTGTTAAATTAGAGATGGTTACTTAAATGGGGTAGAATTGAGGTTGATGTGCCAAACTAACGAAGAATGTACGAGATGTGCAAGCATAAACGAAAGCAAGTAAAGAGATTAACTTCAATGTAGAGGAGAAAGAATTCGGACTTAGCAATGTTCTAGCAATAAAATCGCAAAAGTAAAATACGAGAAAAACGGCTAAGGCAAAAACAGAGTTATAGAATTGCGGAGACAACAATTATCTAGCAATTAACTTAACAACGATTTAAGGGTGAGATAAGGAAACAAGGTCGACTAACGACTCCTCTATAGGCTTTTACATACGATTATTCAGCAGTAGCTTAACTCATCATGCATCAATTTAACTCAGTCTCATGCATCTCTCGATTACATGCATTAGATCTTTTAGTTTACTCATATCCAAGTAAGACTTTAAGCATCTATTTATACAAACAAGTTAATGAATCGTGCTAGGAAAACGCATATTCCTAGGTCGTTTTCTGGCTACCATGAAAGGCTACCATGAATGGACGACTCTGAACTCTTACTCCTTCCGGAGGTTAGGAGTTCTTTAGACAAAATGGATGGCCGATCGAAATTTCCCATGGGATGAAGTACACATACATTCAATGCATTCGAAGCTATCCTACATGCTGAACTTTCGTATTTCCATCCTATAGATTCATCTTTAGCAGACCTTTGTGTGATTAGTTACTCATGGTTGATGTGGGATTGGAGATACTAGATTGATTAAGCATGATTTAAAGCACTTAAATGAAAGCATGGGAAAAATAGAAGGCGAGATGAAGACTTGCAAGGATTTAAACGATAACTCTATAAAGTAAGATTCAAAGCTCAATGTGCGACAGACTGTAAACAACAAAGAACTAAACAAATGAAGATGAATTGAAACGAAGCAACAAATGAAAACGTAGGACAGAAAGCAGTAAGAAAGCTGACTAAAGTGTGCGCGGATCTCCTCGTCGCAAGCGCCTCGGATGAAGGGGAAGATTAGCGATTCTTGGGGATGAATTCAATCAGAAAAGAAGAAGGATCTTCTCTTCTTCCTCTCAAATAATCGGCGTCAAGTGCTGATTTCTTCGCTCCAACAAACGGGATAAGGAAATGGATCTGTAGAATGCGTTGAGACGGGGAACTCTACGCTTCCGAGCTTATTGTTCTCCTTCACCCTTCACCTTCTTTTATACCTTTTTGCAGGTACCTTCAGTCATGGAGAACCATCCATTCTGAACAGCACCCTCCACGTGGCAGCAAGGGAAAGCTTAGGCGGCTGAAAGATTGCAACTGTGACGGCAGACGGTTGGGAAAACCTTAGCAGCAACAACTTAGCATTGCGGATTCCCCGTTGTTACCGCAATAACCATTGCGGAGACAGCAATGTTTCAGCAATTCTCCTGCAATGTACATTTTGACTCTTTTAGCATCGTTTTTTATTCTTTTTTGTTCCTTTTAAAAATAAGTCCTGATTTAGCTTCATTCCTTGAATTCTCATATTTAAGCACGTATTAAACTAAATTCTAACAAAAATGCTTAAGAGATTACACGATTCCATGGTAAATAAGTCCCTAAATTATGTACTTTTGGAGAGGTAACACACCCCCAAACATAAGTTATTGCTCGTCCTCGAGCAATATAAAGACTTACTTAGGCTGCTAATTCTTGTTTTTTTAAACTCTCTCTACTGACTACTTGCTGACTTCCCTAGGTTTACTATCCAAGGCATGGTTGTCCTGTGACACTCTCCTAAGTTCAAGCTAACTTCACATTTTGCTTATTCTGGTTTCTCTTGCCTTTAAAAGCTCTTGTCTTTTATAAATTTCCTAACAACTGGTTTATCTGCCTATGTCATCAGGTTCATTGTGCAGCTATCCCTAAGTTTTCAAATTCTTCCTCGTTTTAACCCAGACTCAGTACATGCTTCTAAGGTATTTTTAATTGAGCTACCTAGGAATCCTTACAGTCATACCAAGCTTCGCACACACGAGAATCAGAGTACAGTCCATAGAACAATTAAGCTTTGGCATCACTGTGTTAGATCAACACTCATATCCCTTGACAAACCTACAAGCTACAGCCCTGTGCTTAGCAAACTAAGGATCAGAATTCAATTACATCGGACACCTGAACACAGAGGCCATAGCTTGTTGGCAAACATTCTTCTTCCTTGGCTTTATTTTTCTTCTCTTTTTCTTTTCTGGTAGAGTCTCTCCTTTTGGTTTGCCTTTTGATGCAGTGCCACTTGTGGGTTACACAAATGGCCCTGATTACTCAGCATCCTTTAGAGAGACACTACCCTTTATTTTTCTGTTTCTTTTTTTTTCATCTTTTTTTTTTGTTTTCAAAGAAGAAGAATGCTTATGTTTTTCAAGAGGGAGAGAGGAATGTTCCTAGGCCTAGAGGCTGCCTCCCCCAAACTTATCTTCTCATTGTCCCCAATGAGAGTCTGAGGTGGCACACCCCCCAACTTGTCCTAGAAGCATCTAGTCTAAGGAAAAACTAATAGAACTTAAAACTCCTAGGTATAGAACGACCTTCGCAAAACAGATAACTCAGAGGCATAATTTTTGTAAAAACAATACGGTAAGGTCTTACGGAGGTGCATGCTTAGCAATATATGAAGCTAAATTAAACGAACAAGGGTGTACTGTGACACTCATCCAGCATGCTCACTAGACAGATTACCTATTGAATTCAGTAAAGCAGCAAAATACTGAGATTTAAACCTAGACAGCCCATCAAAAAGTCATCCAACAGCATGCAGAAACTAACAAAAAATTGCGGACACCGCAAGGAATTCGCAATCTTTCAGCAGAGCAATTTTAACCGTGATCAAGGCTCCTAGCATGCGAAATTCATCCATAGACACTACATAAAACAGCAAAACTATTTAATCTACCTACTCAGATGACATCAAACTAAACTAAGCTACTCTAAACAAACAAATTAACAAATCACAACAGATCACATAATTGATTAAAAAGGGGAGTAACAATTCACAGAAAAGCGGGGTTTTTTTTCTTTAAGAGGGATCAGAAATACTCCCTCGAATGCCGTCAAGCTGGCATTCAAACTTCTTCATCTTCTTCTCTCCTTTCTCTTGGAGGCACCCAAGGCTTCAGCAGACCAGCAGGGAAGGTGGGGAGTGTGCATCCCAACTGTTCTGCCAACTCCTAGTCCCTTGCTTGCGAATACTCAGCCCATTGGGCTATCTTGTGTTGCAAGTCCATCAGGCAGGCCATGGACAGCGACTGTGCAGCAGCCAAACCATCCATCTCGAACTCCATATTGCCCTTTCGTCTCATCCTCAAGATCGTGGGCAGCTCCAGATGTCCAGTGTAAGCCAATTGCCACTCATCCCTCGCAACAGGCACTCCTGCACGCAAACAGAGCTTAGTAATAGTATTTGGGAAAAAGAGTTGGCCCTTACCTTTTCTTGAGCATTCAGTGATAGAGGCGGCATTGACTTCACCCACATCAATGGTGAGTCCCCGCATGATGGCATAGAGCAGCAAGGATCGCCCCTGGTTGATGGTCGTTTCATGTGTCACTGGGGAGATGCGTCTGCGAACAAAGGAGAACCAGACTGCTGCTTTATCTCTAAGGGTCGCACTCATCAATGTGTGCTTCCCATTCCTTGAGACTTTCCAAGCCGCCTCAGGTTTGCCTATTATATTCAGGGCTTCTTCAAGGACTTCGGGTACAAAATGTCACTATTAAACACATATTATGCTCACTACTAGCTAAAATGCTCAAAAGACTTAATGAATATTAAGCAAATATATACCTAAATAACTCTCATTTGGAGAGGTAACACAAGGGCTGCCATTTCACGTGCTTCAGGTACAACTTTCGCGGATGCGTTGCGACCGCAAAAATCCTTAAAGATGCTAGCTTTGTTGTCGTGGTGTACATGTTAGGTGGAGAAAACTAATATATCATATATCAGAAGTTTTCTCCCACTGTCCTCTCCAGCAACTCGGAGCCCTAGACTCTTCTATGTGTCTCTCAAACACTTTAGTCATGAGACACTTAGTAAACAAATCAGCATGAACTACTACGAGGCTTTCCATGTGACCATCACATCTCCTCATAGCACTAACTGCGAGCTCAACTTATAAACGTATTGCTCCTTCCCAAGCTGCAATCAGACTTAGCTACCACCGAGGAATCAACAATACAACTCTTGTATTCTACTCCTCTAAGTACAAGGACAAAACTTTAATCGAAATCCAATCGTATTGGACTATTTTCTTCTAACAGCTCCCACTGCATAAGACATATCGGGGCATGTAATGTTGGGTTTTATGTCCTAAAACTCGTGGTTTGTAAACGATAAACATATTTTATTACTAATAAAGTGTTATTGAGGTTTATTCAATAAAGTTATTATTGAATATGTGAATTGCTTATTTAATTTTAGAAAACCCTAAATCCAATAAACTAAGATCCATGGCTATAACATGAATACTTGAACTTTATGTGGAGACATAAAAGTGGATCAAGTTCGAGTAAATAGCCAAAACGGTCTATAGTATACGGATAAGGCTGGATACCTTATCTTGGGGACACTATTGGATGCGGCCAATTTTGTATTTAGTACAAACGATGTGATCCTGAATCGTTCATGTGGAGACATGTGAATGGGGGCGTCCTATGCAAAGAGTTTGCATTAGACCGGACCGCGAAATAAGTCACTCTTGCTTTATAACGCTGTTTACTGTTTTAAAGATTAACTATTTCAAAACGATGACCTAGGTAACTTGACCTTAATCCTGAGCTAACTATGAACTCCTGTTTATTCGAGATTATCCTTAGACCTGCATGGGTGGGAGTGGCTCAACAGCGCCGACTCAATAAGCCTCCCATTTCAGGGGTAAGACCGGTTAGATAGCTGGGGACATAGGGTGCAAGATGAAATTCACTTCTACCCGTCTCTAGGGATAGTAGATAGGTTGTTCCCTTAAGTGCTGACTCCAGGTCTTGAACAAGGAGCCCCACCATCTGTAGGTCCATGAGGTCCCCCTGCTAGCTCATATCGGACTAAACCTTAGAATAGTGTGACGAGTGAGTTCGAAGTGTTCGAATTCGAATTAGGGAATTAACGTTAAATATCTGTGATATATTTAACGACATAACGTTCAATTGCGAATTGAACAATAGAGAGAGATTGTGATATTTAAATAAGATTTAAATATCGAAAATATGAATATGGATTCATAATCATGTATATCGGGAATGATCGAGATTAGTGTTGGATTTATTGGATATTAAATTTGAATTAATTAAATTTTTTAATTAATTATTTAATATTAATTTAATTTAATTTAAAATTAATTATTTGAATTAATTTTTAAATTGGATTAATTTGATCAAAGTTAGTCAAAAGTCAAATTAAAGACAATTGACTACAACTTTGAAAGTCAAAAGTCAAATGTTGACTCCACTAAAAAGTTCTATAGAGGATCGTCCTCTGGGACGAAGTCTGGCCCTTTTCTTCTAAAAATAAGAGTATTTCGATGAAAAAGAAAGGGAAGGGGAAAAGTAAAACTCCTAATGACCGCAAAAGCAAGGCTCAAGTTGCAGATAAAGGAAAATGTTTCCACTGCAACAAGAATGGGCATTGGAAAAGAAACTGCCCAAAGTACCTTGCAGAGAAGAAAGCTGAAAAGGCAAAACAAGGTAAATATGATTTACTAGTTGTTGAAACATGTTTAGTTGAGAGTGATGACTCTTCCTGGATACTGGATTCAGGGGCCACTAATCATATTTGTTCTTCTTTTCAGGAAACTAGTTCCTGGAGAACGCTTGCGGAAGGCGAGATAACTCTCAGGGTTGGAACAGGAGAGGTTGTCTCAGCAAAATCAGTGGGAGATTTAAAGTTGTTTTTTGGAGATAGATTCATTAGATTAGATAATGTGTATCTTGTTCCTGAAATAAAAAGGAATCTTGTATCTATCCCGTGTTTGTTAGAACAATTGTATAAAGTATCTTCTGAAATTAATGAAGTGTTCATTACCAAAATAGGTATTCCTATTTGTTCTGCAAAACTAGAAAACAACTTATATAAGTTAAAACCGACCAGAGCGAAAGCTATTTTAAATATCGAGATGTTTAAAACGGCTGAGACGCGAAACAAAAGGCAAAAAGTTTCTTCAAGTACATATCTTTGGCATTTAAGACTTGGCCACATTAATCTCAATAGGATTTAGAGATTGGTTAAGAATGGTCATCTAAGCCAGTTAGAAGACAACTCTTTACCAGCATGTGAGTCTTGTCTTTAGGGGAAAATGACGAAAAGATCTTTTACTCGAAAAGGTCTTAGAGCCAAAGAATCCTTAGAACTCGTGCATTCGGACCTTTGTGGACCAATGAATGTCAAAGCACGAGGAGGATATGAATATTTCATCAGTTTCATAGATGACTATTCAAGGTACGGTTATGTTTACCTAATACATCATAAGTCTGAAGCTCTTGAAAAGTTCAAAGAGTATAAGGCAGAAGTTGAGAACTTATTAGGTAAAACAATTAAGACACTTCGATCAGATCGAGGTGGAGAGTACATGGACCTAAGATTCCAGGACTATTTGATAGAACATGGAATCCAGTCACAACTCTCTGCACCTAGTACACCACAGCAAAACAGTGTATCGGAGAGAAGAAACAGAACTTTGTTAGACATGGTTCGATCGATGATGAGCTATGCTCATTTGCCTGATTCGTTTTGGGGATATGCAGTAGAGACTGCTGCCTACATTTTGAACAATGTTCCCTCTAAAAGTGTTACTGGAACACCTTATGAGTTATGGAGAGGGCGTAAAACTAGTTTACGTCACTTCAGGATCTGGGGATGCCCGACACATGTGTTGGTGCAAAACCCTAAGAAATTGGAACGTCGTTCTATGTTTATTCATAGGCTACCCAAAAGAATCGAAAGCTGAATACTTCTTTGATCCAGAAGAAAATAAAGTATTTGTATCGACAAATGCTACTTTTCTCGAAGAAGATCACATGAGAGATCATCAACCTCGCAGTAAACTAGTATTGCGTGAAATTTCTAAAGAAGCTACAGATAGATCAACAAGAGTTGTTGATGAGATTGGTCCCTCAACAAGAGATGTTGATGGAGCTAATACTTCTGATTACTCACATCCATCTCAAGAGTTGAGAGTGCCTCGACGTAGTGGGAGGGTTGTGCAACAACCTGACCGTTACATGGGTTTAGTAGAAACTCAAATCATCATACCAGATGATGGAATAGAGGATCCATTGACCTATAAACAGGCAATGAATGATGTTGACAAAGATCAGTGGATCAAAGCCATGGACCTCGAAATGGAGTAGATGTACTTCAATTCGGTCTGGGAACTTGTAGATCAACCAGATGGGGTAAAACCTATTGGTTGTAAATGGATCTACAAAAGGAAACGAGACCAAGCTGGTAAGGTACAGACCTTTAAAGCTCGATTAGTGACAAAGGGTTATACCCAGAGAGAGGGGGTAGACTATGATGAAACCTTCTCTCCTGTTGTCATGTTAAAATCAATTAGAATACTCTTGTCCATTGCCACATATTATGACTATGAGATTTGGCAAATGGATGTCAAGACAGCCTTTCTGAATGGCAATCTTGAAGAGAGTATCTATATGTCTCAACCAGAGGGGTTTATAATACAACATCAAGAACAAAAAGTTTGTAAGCTTAAACGATCCATTTATGGGTTGAAACAAGCATCTAGATGCTGGAATATAAGGTTTGATATTGCGATCAAATCTTATAGTTTTGAACAAAACATTGATGAACCTTGTGTTTACAAGAAGATTTTCAAAACATCTGTAGCATTCCTCGTGTTATATGTCGATGATATCTTACTCATTGGGAATGATGTAAGATGCCTGACTGACGTCAAGAAATGGCTAGCAACTCAATTCCAAATGAAAGATTTGGGAGAAGCTCAATATATTCTTGGGATCCAAATAGTTCGGAACCGCAAGAATAGAACATTAGCCATGTCTCAAGCATCCTATATTGACAAGATGTTGTCAAGATATAAGATGCCGAATTCCAAGAGGGGTTTGCTACCCTTCAGGCATGGAATTCACTTGTCGAAGGAACAATGTCCTAAGACACCTCAAGAAGTTGAGGATATGAGACGCATTCCCTATGCATCGGCAGTTGGAAGTCTGATGTATGCTATGTTGTGTACACGACCCGACATATGCTATGCAGTAGGTGTTGTCAGCAGGTTTCAGTCCAATCCTGGACTTATACATTGGACAACCGTTAAGAATATCCTCAAGTATCTTAGGAGAACGAGGGATTACATGCTCGTGTATAAAGGTAAGGATCTGATTCTTACAGGATACACTGATTCTGATTTCCAGTCGGATAGAGATTCGAGAAAATCAACATCGGGATCAGTGTTCACTCTGAATGGAGGAGCTGTAGTATGGCGGAGTATCAAGCAAAGTTGTGTTGCTGACTCCACTATGGAAGCAGAATACGTAGCTGCCTGTGAAGCAGCAAAAGAAGCTGTGTGGCTTAGAAAGTTTTTGAACGATTTGGAAGTTGTTCCAAATATGCATCTGCCTATCACTCTATTTTGTGATAACAGTGGAGCAGTTGCAAATTCAAAAGAGCCAAGGAGCCATAAACGCGGGAAACATATTGAGCGAAAATATCATCTCATTCGAGAGATCGTCCAACGAGGAGACGTTATTGTGAAACAGATAGCCTCTGAGGACAACATTGCTGATTGTTACGTCTCCAAAAGTGACTATTCTAGGACTTATTTGTTAGAGAAAGAGGGTCAATGTTAAGCGTTTTTGGTAGGATTTAGCTTAAACTTGTGCTTATATATGAGAATTAGTAGAATGAAGCTAAATTAGGACTTATGTGTAAGAGGAAAGAAAAAGAACCAAAAACAAAGTTAAAGACTTGAAATTTGCACATTGCGGAAGCATTGCGAAAACATTGCTGAAACCGCAATGTTTTAAGTGAATTCTGTTAAGTTGTCTAACCGATTTCTATTTTGTTGCGAATTTTCAGCCGCCCATTCTTTCTCCTGCTGCCACGTAGAAGAACGACGTTCAGAATGGATGGTTCTCCTTGGCCCAATCGTACCTGCAGAACACTATAAAAGGAGGTCAAAGGGGAAGGTTGAACACACACTCGAACGACGTAGACTCCCATTTCAACGCATTCTCTCATTTGTTCCTTCTTCCGGTTGTTGGTACGAGAGGTTCAGCTGGTGGAATCGATAGTCTGAGAGGAAGAAGGGAGAATTTTTCTTCTCTTCTGATTAGATTCATCCACGATCAAGCTTACCTTCGGCTTTCACCCGAGGCGTTGCAACGAGGAGTTCACACGCTTGCGTTTACAGCTTTCTTCTGCTTTCTTTTGTTTTCTGTTTCTGTTTTCGTTGTTGTCGGTTGTAATCTGTTTACCATTGCTACTCTAATTCATTTCGTCTTTGTCTGTTTAGTTTTCATCAGTTTCTGTTGTTGTTTAGTCAGTTTCAAACATTGGTTAATCAAAGCATCATTTCATTATCTCGCAAGTTCTTCATCTCTCTGTCTACTGTTCTTCTTCGTCCGCTTTGTCATTTATAATCTGTCAAGCATGTTTAAATTCCCAAATCTTTCTATTCCATCTTCATTCATGAGTAACTAAACCACATAAGGGTATGCTAATGACAAGTCTATAGGTAGAAATATGTGAATCAAGCATGTAGGTTAGCTTCAATTGCATTGAATGTATGTGTGCTTCATCCCACGGGCAATTTCGATTGGCCATCCATTTTGTCTGAAGAACTCCTAACCTCTGGAAGGAGTAAGAGTTCAGAGTCGTACATTCATGCTAGCCTCTCATGGTAGCCAGAAAACGACCTAGGAATAGGCGTTTTCCTAGTACAAATTACTAAACTCACTTTTATAAAAAGATGCTTAAGACCTTACTTGGACATGAGTAAACTAAAGGATCTAATGCATGAAATCGGAAGATACATGAGAATGAGTTAGTTTGATGCATGATGAGTTGATCTATTGCTTGAGAATCGTATGAAAAATCCTATAGAGGAGTCGTTAGTAGCCCTTGTTTCCCTACTTTACCCTTAATTCGCTGTTGGTAACATTGCTAGAAAATTGTTGTTTCCGCAATACTTTTCCTTCTACATTCGAGTTTACCTATTTACTTGCCCTTGTTTATGCTGTCATATCTTGCACATTCCTTAATAGTTAGGCACTTTAAACCCAAATCCACCTCATTTAAACCACCCTTTCTCACTTAACCTCTCACTTCGTTAGTAACTAAGAATAAATCTCTGTGGGAAATCGAATGAAAAAATACTTATTACTTGCTACAAGACCATGTATGCTTGCATGTTCTGAGTGCTCTATCATTGCATTTTAATTTACACATTGAGCACGCAACAAGTTTTTGGCGCCGCTGCCGGGGATTTTGTTTAGTGAATACGACGTCTGTTAAGTTAGAAAAAAAAATCAATTCTTAATATCTATTGGAGCTGATCTCTTCCCATTTTCTTTTACAGGCACCATTGGGTTAGTTTATGAATGAGCTTTCAAGTAGCGATCTAGAGTTCAACCCTGAGCCTGAAAGGTTACTTAGGGCCAGAAATAGAGCTAAGAAACGCCTCTTCAAACAAACCCCTATAACTCAAAACTTTGCTGACTCCGCGGAGTCTTCGCAATTCCTACAAATCGAAATGGAAAGACCAGTCCCAAATCCGGTACCTACCACTCGCAACCCCATCGAAATAGCGAATGACAAGGATAGTGTCATCCTCTCCTACTTAGTTCCTATGCCTGGGGAGCTAAACCCAAGCAAATACGCCCGGAAATTACTGCCAACTCATTCGAGTTAAAGCCAGTAATGTTCCAAATGCTGTCCACTGTGGGACAATTTTTTGGGGTGGAAAATGAAGATCCCCACAATCATTTAAGAAACTTCCTAGGAGTTAGTGATACCTTCCTTATCCCTGGAGTTTCCCAAGAAGCTTTGAGGCTTTACCTCTTTCCTTACTCATTAAGAGATAAAGCCAAAACGTGGTTAAACTCATTACCCTCCGGATCAATTGTCAATTGGACAGATCTGGCTGAAAAATTCCTAGTCAAATACTTCCCACCTGATAGGAATTCCAACTTTCGTGATGACATTATTAAATTCAAACAAGCCGAAAACGAATCCCTTCACGAAGCTTGGACAAGGTTCAAGGACCTTTTGCTTAAATGTCCACACCATGGCATCCCATGGTGTATCCAAATAGAAGTCTTTTTTAAAGGATGCAACCCCAGCACAAGGCAAGTGTTGAATTCGTCAGCTGGTGGTTCCATTCTTTCTAAAAGCTATAATGAAGCCTATGGGATTTTGGAGAAAATCTCAGCCTCTCACTGTAGGTGGTCAGATGATCCAGTAGAGCCAAGTAGAGCTCAAGACAAAGATGCACTCAGTGCCATGAGTAGCAAAATAAACGCCCTGACCAACCTAGTCAAACAAATGGCTCAAACCAATCTCCAAACCAGTGTCAACACCGCCGCAGCCATTTCCATGGGCACATCAAATAGTCAAGGTGAGACACTAATTTGTGGGTTCTGTGGGGAAGGGCACCTGTATGATTACTGCCCTGGGAATCCAGCCTCAGTCTGCTATGTTGGAAGTCAACAGCAGCCTAGGAAAAACCCCTACTCTAACACTTACAACCTTGGTTGGAGAAACCACCCAAATCTTTCTTGGGGTGGCCAACAAAACACTAACCAAAGTCAAAACCAACTAAGACCGAGTGGAACACCTGGTTTCACTCAACAAAATAACCAATCCATGTACCAAAAGCCATATAACTCTCCAATGGGGTCATCTGTAGAAAATTTACTTAAGGAGTACATTGCAAAGAATGATGCTACCCTACAAAGTCAGCAAGCTACCCTTAGGAGCCTAGAGAACCAAATAGGGCAGTTAGCCAATGAAATCAAAAATAGGCCCCAAGGTAGGTTGCTTGCTGACACTGAAGTACCTAGAAGGGATGGAAAAGAGCAAGTTCAAGTAATTGAACTTCGCAGTGGAAGACCATTGGTAAGCAACACTAGAGATACACCAAAGAGAGTAGAGAATGAAGAGTCTAGTGCTCCACTGGATTCTCTGCCAGACCATGGTCAACCATCAGCAAGCACATCAAGGGTGAGGCTAGAACCTATCATCGAGGAACCAGAAGAAATTCCAAGGCCTCCACCTATCCTAAGGCGACCTGAAGTGCCTACATATGTGCCACCACCTCCATTCCCTAGAAGGCTGAAGAAGAAACAAGAACAGGAAGTGCACTTTAACAAATTTTTAGAAATTTTAAAACAAGTGCATGTGAACATTCCATTTGTAGAAGTTCTGCAATCTATGCCTTCTTATGTTAAATTTTTGAAGGATATAATAACTAACAAAAAGATCATTGATGAATTTGAAACAGTGAATCTTACTGAGCAGTGCAGTGCTATACTCCAGAACAAACTTCCAAAGAAGGAGAAGGATCCTGGTTCCTTCATCTTACCAGTTGAGTTGGGAGGCAAGCACGTGGGCAGAGCTCTTTGTGACCTGGTGTTAAGTCTCTGAAAGTGACTTATTTAGGACCCATTTAGCTTAAGAAGATGTACACATTTAGGTGTTTTTGTTAGCATTTAGCCTAAACCTATGCTTTAATATGAGAATTAGAAGAAGGTAGCTAATCTAGGACTTATGTACAATAGGTAGAAAAAGGGTTGAAAACCGAAGGAAAAGAATGAAAAAATCGCATTGCGACAGCATTGCGAAAACATTGCTGAGGCCGCAATTATTCAAGTGAAAACCGTAAGTTGACTGATCTTTTTCTGTTAATTTCCGTAATTTCAGGGATTCGTTCTTTCTCCTCCATCCATTCTGATATATGACGTTGAAGATTGATGGTTCTCCTTGGCCCAAACGCACCTGCAAACTACTATAAAAGGGGGCCAAAGTCGGAGGTTTGATCATCATTCGAAGCGCAGAAGTCTTCTCGCAGTCCATCATTTCTCTCTGTTTTCCTTTGCCGTCTGTTGGAGTGAGAGTCTCAGCTTTTGGAATCGATAATCTGATAGGAAGGAGAGGAGATTCTTCTTCTCTCTCGATTGGATTCATCCAAGCAAGGCTGACCTTTCATCCCCTTCATTCGAGGCGACTGCAACGAAACTTTTCAAGCACCTTTACTGCTTTTCTGTCGTTCTTCTTCTTATTTCCAGTTTGATCATTGTTGTTCTTAGCCTAGTGTTTTAATTACTGCATTTCGTTGTTGTCTGTCCTTGAATCATTTCTTTTAAAGCTTTCCTTTGTCGTTCAAACATTCAAAGTAATCAAAGTAAAATTCTGCACTTCACAGTTTCCACCTTCTGCTGCTACGTTTTATCCTACTGTTTAAAGCACATTTCCCTTCTAAGCATGTCTATCTTTTCTGCCATTTCTGTTCACCTTGCATCCATGAGTAGCTAAATCACTTAGGGGCATGCTAATGACAGAACTATAGGCTAAAAAAACGTGCATCAAGTATGTGGGATAGCTCTCGAATCATTGATTGTATGTAAGCTTCATCCCACGGGCAATTTCGATTGGCCATCCATTTTGTCCAAAGAACTCCTAACCTCTGGAAGGAGTAAGAGTTCAGAGTCATATAATCATGCTAGCCTTTCATGGTAATCAGGAAACGGCCTAGGAATAGGCGTTTCCCTAGTACAAACTAAACACTCCTGTTTTAACAAGATGCTTAAGACCTTACTTTGAAGTCGAGTAAACTTAAGACTCTAATGCATGGAATCGGACGATACTTGAGATAGAGTGAGTTTGATGTATAGAGAGTTGATCCAATGCTTGAGAATCGTAATAAAATGCCTATAGGATTGTCATTAGTAGCCCTTAATTCACCCTTTTACTCAGTTTCGCTGTTATTTAATTGCGGTAACATTGCGGTCCTCGCAATTCTGCCAGATTTTCATTCTGTTCAGCTGTTTTCTTCCTCGTTTATTAATTCCATCTCTTGTCCTTTAGGTCTAGTTTCAACTTGCATTTGTTTATGTTATATCCCTTTATACATTCAGCAAAAAGTAGATAATTAAAAACCAATTTTACCCCATCAAATTCATCCCATCTTTCTTAACAATCACACTTCGCGAATAGCTAAAAATGAGTCTCTGTGGAAAAAACGAATGAAATATACTTACTACTTGCTGTGAGACCATGTATGCTTGCATGTTCTAAGTGCTCTCTCTACCCTTTTGCATATTTATCTTTACACACTGAGCACGCAACAAGTTTTTGGCGCCGCTGCCGGGGACTTATTTTAAGTGAAAACGAAGTTTGTTAAGTTTGAAAAACCAAGTTTATTATTGAGTGAAACTAATCTGTTTCATTTCTTTTGCAGGTACTATTAGGGTAGTTTATGAGTGAGCGTTCACGTAGTAATTTAGAGTTCGATCCTGAACCTGAAAGATCACTTCGAGCTAGAAACAAAGCGAAGAAACGTCTCTTTAAACAACCTCCTATACCTCAAATCATACCTGAAATCGAAGAAATGGACGATATAGTTCCAAATCCGGTACCTGTCATTCGCAACCCCATCGAAATAGCGAATGACAAGAATAGTGCCATCCTTTCATACCTCGTACCTATGCCTGGGGAGCTGAACCCCAGCATAATCCGTCCTGAAATCACTGCCCACTCATTCGAGTTAAAGCCAGTGATGTTCCAAATGTTGTCCACTGTGGGACAATTCTTTGGAATAGAAAATGAGGACCCCCATAACCATCTTAGGAACTTCTTAGGAGTCAGTGATACCTTTATCATCCCTGGAGTGTCCCAAGAAGCTTTAAGGCTATACTTGTTTCCTTACTCTTTGAGGGACAAAGCCAAAACATGGTTGAACTCATTACCCTCTGGATCTGTCCGCAATTGGACAGATTTAGCAGAAAAATTCCTAGTCAAATACTTCCCACCTGATAGGAATTCTACCTTTCGTGATGATATAGTTAAGTTTAAACAAGCTGATAATGAGTCTCTTCACGAAGCTTGGACTAGATTCAAAGATCTTTTTCTTAAATGTCCACATCATGGCATCCCATGGTGTATCCAAATAGAGGTCTTTTTCAAAGGATGCAACCCCAGCACTAGGCAAGTCTTAAATTCATCTGCTGGTGGTTCCATGTTGTCCAAGAGTTACAACGAGGCCTATGAGATCTTGGAAAAGATCTCAGCATCTAACTGTAGGTGGTCAGATGATCCAGTTGAGCCAACTAGGGCTCAAGACAAGGATGCTCTAAGCGCCATGAGCACCCAAATAAATGCCCTGACCAACTTAGTCAAGCAAATGGCTCAGGCCAATCTCCAAACCAGTGCCAATACCGCCACAGCCATGTCAATGGGCACCCAACCAAGTCAAGGCGAGGCACTTGTCTGTGGATTCTGTGGGGAAGGGCACCCTTATGAATACTGCCCTGGGAATCCATCCTCGGTCTGCTATGTAGGAAGCCAGCAGCAGCCAAGGAATAACCCCTACTCACAAACTTACAATCCTGGTTGGAGAAACCACCCTAACCTGTCATGGGGTGGCCAACAAACCACTAACCAAAATTCTAACCAACCTAGACCGAGTGGAACACCTGGTTTCACTCCCCAACATAACCAGTCAATGTACCAAAAGCCTTACAATCAACCTGTAGGATCTTCTGTAGAAAACCTACTCAAGGAATATATAGCTAAGAATGATGCTACTCTTCAGAGCCAGCAAGCTACTCTTAGGAGCCTGGAAAACCAAATAGGCCAATTAGCCAATGAAATCAAAAGTAGGCCCCAGGGTAGACTCCCTGCTGACACCGAGGTACCAAGGAGAGATGGCAAAGAACAAGTTCAAGCAATTGAACTTAGAAGTGGAAGACCCTTGGTGAACAACACAAAGGACACACCAAAGAGAGTAGAGAACACTGAGTCTAGTGCTCCACTGGAGTCTCTGCCAAGCCAAGGTCCACCACCAACTAGCACATCAGGAGCCAGGCTAGAGCCAATTAGTGAGGAGATAGAAGAAATTCCAAGGCCTCCACCTATCCTAAGGCGTCCTGACGTGCCTGCATATGTGCCACCACCTCCATATCCTCGAAGGCTGAAGAAGAAGCAGGAACAGGAAGTTCATTTTAATAAATTTTTAGAAATACTTAAGCAAGTGCATGTTAACATTCCTTTTGTAGAGGTTTTACAGTCTATGCCTTCTTATGTAAAGTTTTTGAAGGACATTATTACTAACAAAAAAATAATTGGTGAGTTTGAAACAGTAAACCTCACCGAGGAGTGCAGTGCCATCCTCCAGAACAAGCTGCCCAAGAAGGAGAAGGATCCTGGTTCCTTCACCTTACCTGTAGAACTTGGAGGCAAGCACGTGGGCAGAGCGCTTTGTGACCTGGGCGCCAGCATCAATCTCATGCCCTTGTCCCTATTCCGCCAGTTGGGAATAGGAGAAGCACGTCCAACTACTGTCACTTTACAGCTAGCAGACAGATCCATCGCATACCCTGAAGGTAAGATTGAGGATATTCTAGTTAAAGTTGACAAATTCATTTTCCTTGCAGATTTCATTGTCCTGGACTATGAGGCAGACAAGGAGGTCCCCATCCTGCTAGGTAGACCATTTCTAGCCACAGGTAGGGCACTAATAGATGTTCAAAAAGGTGAGTTAACTATGAGGGTTCATGATGAAGAGGTAAAATTTAGTGTTTATAAAGCTTTAAGGTATCCCTCTGATTCTGAGTCTTGTGCTAGCATGGATGTTGTTGACTCACTAATGAAAGAACAAGTGGAGCATGTACTGTTAACCAAGCATGCTAGTGAATATGTACAAGTAGATGTAGCTGATTTAAATGTATCTGACATAATGGATATGCCTGTAGATAAACCACAGCATGTATGTATGAATATAGATTTAACTGATAGACCTGTAAATCCTTTGAAGCCCTCCATTGAGCATCCACCTGTTTTAGAACTAAAACCACTACCCACTCACCTCAAATATGCATATCTAGGAGATAATGATACGCTGCCTGTAATTATTTCTTCTAAGCTAAGTGAACAGCATGAGGTTGATTTAATTTTACTGCTTAAGCAACATAGGAAGGCTATAGCATGGACTATTGCTGATATTCGAGGCATTAGCCCTTCTTATTGCATGCACAAAATTATACTAGAGGAAGAGCACACACCTAGGGTAGATCACCAGCGTAGGTTAAACCCCTCTATGAAAGAGGTAGTGAAAAAGGAAATAATCAAATGGTTAGATGCAGGGGTGATTTTCCCCATAGCTAGTAGCCAGTGGGTGAGCCCCATCCAATGTGTACCTAAGAAGGGGGGAATAACTGTGGTAGTCAATGAGAATAACGAACTGATTCCAACAAGGACTGTCACAGGGTGGAGAGTGTGTATGGATTACAGAAAGTTAAATAAAGAAACTAAAAAAGACCATTTCCCTATACCGTTTATTGACCAGATGCTAGACAGAATAGCTGGTAGAGCCTACTATTGTTTTCTAGATGGGTACTCTGGCTATAATCAAATCACTATAGACCCTAAGGATCAAGAGAAGACCACTTTCACTTGCCCTTTTGGAACGTTTGCCTTCCGCAGGATGCCTTTTGGCTTATGCAATGCACCGGCAACTTTCCAAAGGTGCATGATGGCAATCTTCTCTGAGTTGGATGAGTCCATGATAGAAATATTCATGGATGACTTCTCAGTCTTTGGGGACTCATTTAAAACCTGTCTAGAAAACCTAGGACAAGTCCTGGCTAGGTGTGAAGAGACCAACCTAGTCCTAAATTGGGAAAAGTGCCATTTTATGGTAGATGAAGGGATTGTCTTAGGACATAGAGTGTCAAGGGCAGGTGTAGAAGTGGATAGGGCAAAAATAGAGATCATAGAGAAGTTGGTAGAGCCCCAGAATGTCAAAGCCATTAGAAGCTTCTTAGGGCACGCTGGCTTCTACAGAAGGTTCATTAAGGACTTTTCTAAGATAGCCAAGCCTCTGTGCGAGCTTCTAGAGCTAAATAGACCATTTATCTTCTCTAAAGAATGTGTAGTAGCTTGGAAAACCCTTAAGGAAGCACTGGTCACAGCACCAATCATAGTAGGACCAAATTGGGATCTCCCATTTGAGATGCTATGTGATGCCAGTGACTATGCTGTAGGAGTCATGTTAGGACAGAAGATTGACAAGCTCACACACCCTGTCTATTATGCTAGTAAGACCTTGAATGAGGCTCAATGTAATTATACAACTACTGAGAAAGAGATGCTTGCTGTAGTATTTGCTTGTGAAAAATTCAGAAACTATATTGTAGGCACTAGGACAATTGTATACACTGACCATTCTGCTTTAAAATATCTTATGAGGAAGGCTGATGCTAAGCCTAGATTGATTAGATGGGTGTTATTGCTGCAGGAATTTGATTTGGACATTCGGGACAAGAAGGGATGTGAAAACGTGGTTGCGGATCACCTGTCTCGATTGCAGCACAATTGCGAAAAAATTGCGGAGACCGCAATATCTGATGCTTTTATAGATGAACATGTCTTTGCTTTGGCTCATCGTGATAACGATGAGGAACCGTGGTTCGCTGACATTGCTAACTTCCGTGCATCACAGGTATTACCAGTGTTCAAGGGAGGACAAGAGAAGAAGAGGTTCCTGCATGAAGCAAGGAAATTCATCTGGGATGACCCCACACTTTACAGAACCTGTGCTGATGGGTTGTTGAGGAAGTGTGTTTCAGCTGCTGAAGCGAAGTCTGTGCTGCAGCACTGTCACTCATCTCCTTACGGTGGACACTTTGGTGGTCAAAGAACAGCTGCGAAGGTATTTCAGAGTGGCTACTATTGGCCAACAATCTTCAAGGACGCCCACAACTATGCCCACAGCTGTGACGAATGCCAAAGGACAGGTAACCTCAGTCGCAAGGATGAGATGCCCCTCACCTACATCTTAGAGTTGGAGCTCTTTGATGTGTGGGGCATTGATTTCATAGGACCATTCCCTCCATCATCAGGTAACCTTTACATTTTAGTAGCAGTAGACTACGTGTCCAAGTGGGTAGAAGCCAAAGCATGTCCTAATAATGATGCTAAAACAGTCACTAACTTCTTGCATAGGCACATTTTCACTAGATTTGGGACTCCTCGTGCTATCATTAGTGATGAGGGGTCACATTTCATTAATAAGGCTATGGAGAAGATATTGGCTAAATATAACATTAGACATAGGGTAGCTACTCCCTATCACCCACACTCGAATGGCCAAGCTGAAATTTCCAATAGGGAGATAAAGAACATCCTAGAAAAGGTGGTCAAACCTAATAGGAAAGACTGGTCATTTAAGCTTGAGGATGCACTTTGGGCTTATAGAACAGCATATAAGACACCCCTAGGCATGTCTCCCTATAGGTTGGTGTATGGCAAGGCTTGCCACTTGCCACTTGAGTTAGAAAACAAAGCATTTTGGGCCATGAAGGAATTGAATTTTTGTGTAAAGGATGCGGGGACATTGAGATCTTTGCAGCTACATGAACTTGATGAGCTTAGGCATATGGCCTACGAGAATGCCAAAATGTATAAAGAAAAGACCAAAATATGGCACGACAGTAGACTCAGGATCAAAGACTTTAGGAAAGGCAAACTTGTACTATTATTTAACTCACGATTAAAGTTATTTCCAGGCAAACTAAAGTCTAGATGGTCGGGTCCATTTGTTATTACTAATGTCTTTGTTCATGGTGCGATAGAGATAAAGAACTTGCAGCAAGGACAGCCTTTTATGGTAAATGGTGCTAGATTGAAGCACTACTATGAGGAAGGAGATGTGAAGACTCTCTCGGCCTTCCTCTTGACTGAAGCGTGACAAAAAGAACGAGAGAGAACGAGTGGTTACTGTGCTCGTTTAGTCAAGGCCAATGCCTTAGTTTATTTTTTCTGTTTTTCCGATTATCGTTTGTATGTTTTGTGGTGTGATTTTAATTGCGTATTTAATGTTTGTTTTATTTGTTTTTGCAAGGATTCGAAAGAGGGGATCAAGGAGAGTAAATCCAGCTTTAAAACTCGAGAAACGGTTGAGCCAAATACAAGATACGGACGAGCAAACTTGGAGATTTTGATGAAATAATATCCCTAGAATTGCGCTGGAATTGCTGGATCCGCAAAAAAGAGCCGTTGGGATTTTTCCGTTGCCTTTATATCCGTTGGAAGGCGCTCGATCGATACGATTATCTCTCTCTTTGCTCTCCAAGAATTCAGCGATTCTCTCCATCTTTGATTCTTCTCTCAAGATCTTCAAGACTCAGCAATGGTGTTCACACGAGCGGAGAGATCTGCAGCCAAGAAGAAGGCTGATGACGCAGCTGAAGCGGCTGCGAGGGAAGCGCTTCTCACCCTTGCAGACGATGGTGCCGTTCGCACCGGTCCTCTTCCCAAGCTTCCTATTCGTAGGAAGAAGTGGAGGGTGGTCACTGAGATCCCTGCTGGACCATCTGAGCCAGTGGGCACGCCCAAGAAACGCCGGTGGAGTGTCAAGACGGCCGCCGAACCAAGCACAGCAAAGACTCCCTCTGTGGAGAGTCAAGAAACTGATCGTGCATCCCACGAGTCAGCCAAAGAGGGTTCGTCGCCATCAGCATCACCTGCGCACAGCCCTTCACCATCTGAACCGGTGCCAAGCGCAGAATCGTCACCGCCTGCACAGAGCCCCGAGTTGTCTCCAGCACCTCAGAGTTCTGATCCGACACCTGCAGCAGCGTAGAGTCCTGAGCTGCCATCTTCGCCACTGAGTTCTGCGCGGACACCATCAGCAGAGCACAATTCTCCACGGCCTGATCCGGAATTCCCTTATGGAGATTATCAAGAGTCCACGCAAGGCAGTGGAGATGCTGGGGAAGACGAAGTCTTCTCTCCTATGAGGGAAGATAGCCCTGCCGAGCCTGCACAGCAGGACGATTCTATGGAAGAGACGTTGGGGGCATGCCTCCAGCAGATCAACATCAAGGCCAAGCTCAAGAAGAAGAAGAAGGCCAAGATTGTCAAGGCCAAGAAGTTGAAGAAAAAGAAGGCCAAGAAGGTGCCGTCGACGGACAAAGAGAGTACTGAGCCTTCGCTCAAACGCCTCAAGGTGGAGGCTGCCGAATCATCCAAACCAGCAGATAAGGGGAAGGCTAAACTCTACCCTGAAGACGAACCTCAGTCAGTGAGGTATGTCTCGTCTGACGCTGAATCCAGGGGTGCTGAGCTGAGGAAGAGGGACCTGTTGCACGAGAAAGGTTTCCTCGACCGACTCGCTGACCTGCCGCAGTTCTTGCGCGCAGGAGTGATCAACCACGGCTGGGAGGAGTTTTGCAGACCGCCTAATCCGGCCTACACGAGCATGGTGTACGATTTCTACGCCAATGTGCTCAGCCCTGAGGATGGCCTGTCTGTGGTCAGAGGGGTGGAAGTGGATTTCTCAGCCAAGGCCATCAATGAAGCCTTTGGTCTCAAGGGCCAAACGCACACAGATTATGCGCGGATAGTTGATGAGCCGACTGAGGCAGTGCTGGAAGAGGCCATTCGCACAATTGGCCAGCCTGAAGCAGCGTGGACTGTCTCACGCAATGGGAGGCACACCTTAATGAGTGCCAATCTGACAGCAAAGGCAGCTGTTTGGTTTGCCTTTGTGAGGAGAAAGCTGTCCCCTGTGACCCACGAGACGACAATCAACCAGAGTAGATCACTGCTGGTCTATGCCATCATGCGCGGTCTCACGGTCAATGTGGGGGAGATCATGTCAGCTGCCATTGCTGAGTGCGCAAAGAAAGGTAAGGGACCCTTGTTTTTCCCTAATACCATAACCAAGCTATGTTTGCTTGCAGGAGTCCCCACCGAGCGCTTGGAGCAGCAGCTGCCTTACACAGGCCATTTGGAGCTGCCTGCTAACCTGAGGCTGAGAAGAAAGGGGAATATGGAGTTTGAATTGGATAGGCTGGCTGCTGAACAGTCCCTATCCATGGCCTGCTTGATGGACATGCAGAGGAGAATGGCTCAATGGGCCAACTATGCGCAGGCAAGGGACAAGGAAGTTGCAGACCAACTTGGGTGCATCTTCCCGGACTTCCCTACCAATCTCCTGACTCCATGGGTGCCCCCACGTCCAAGACAACCTGATGAGGATGACGAAAATTGAGTGCTGGTTGAAGTGCACTGAAGGGAGTATTGCTGTTCCCTTAGAAAACACAAACAATTTTCTGCTTTCTGATAGATAATGTGAATTATGCTGTTTTTTTTTTTGTTCAATTTTTGATCTGTTTTTAATGTTTAGTTTTATGTGTTTCCTTTTGCTTAGGATAGTTTGATGTCAGCTGAATAGGTAGGATAGTCTAGCTTTATTTTTAGGATGCGTGAGTAACAGGACAAAGCATGCTAGGGGCCTGAATCAATGTTAAATCTGCCCGGATTGAATTGCGAAATAATTGCGGTTCCCGCAATTTTTGTGACTGATTGCATGTTTTGGACTGTCTGTTTAGTTAGGCTGTGATCTGTTATATTCTATCTTTTGCTGCTAGCATGACTACCTTATATAGCTGATCTTAAAGCATGCTGGATGAGTGTCATAGGACACCCTTTGATAGTTTAAATTAGCCTCTGAATAGTGCTCAGCATGCATAAACCATCAGTCCTTAAGCTGTCTGTTTTGTCAAATTTTCTGCTGCTGGAATAATTGCTTTTAGAATGTTTTGCCTATGCCTAGGATTTTTAGATTCTCTTTGTTTTACTTTAGACTAGATGCTTCTAGGACAAGTTTGGGGGTGTGCCACCTCAAACACTCATTGGGGACAATGAGTAGTTGAAGTTTGGGGGAGGCCACCCTAGGCCTAGGAACATTCCTCTCTTCCTTAGGACATAAGCATTCTTCTTCTCCTTTAAGAAAAAAAAATTTTGTGATAAATAGAAAAAAGTGAAAAATAGAATAAAGAGGGGAGTCTCTCTCAAGTGCTGAGTAATCAGTGCCAAGTGTGTAAACCACAAGTGGCATTGCATCAAAAGGCAACCCAAGGAGAGACTCCACCTAAGTAAAAAAGGAAAAAGGGAGAAATAGGGGAAGTAGAATGTATGCTTAGGAGTTATAATCTTGTGGCTTAGATGTCCTATTTAAAAAAAAAAAAAAAAAAAGAACTCTGATCCTTAATGAGCTAAGCACAAGGTTGTAGCTTTTAGGTTTGTCTAGGGAGATGAATGTATATCCAATGTAGTGATGCCAGGGCTTAGGTTGTTCTCTAAAAGTACCACTGTCACTGTTAATACTAAGACTGGCATGACTCTAAGGAATCCTAGGCACATTAAAAGTTAAGCTAGAAGCATGTACTGAGTCTGGAGTAAAGCTTGGTAGAATTTGAAACCTTAGGGATAGTGGCATGATATCATAGAAGTAGTTAGATCAGTAGTAGGGGGTTAACAAAAACAGCAGGTATAGTAGGCAGGTGAAGTCAGAAGAAGCTTGATAAGAGGTTAATTCTAAACTTAGAAGTGTGTCACAGGACAGCACTGCTAGAGATAGGGATATAGGGGAGTCGGTAAGTAGTTAAAGAAGATAAAATAACAGCCTAAGTAAGTCCTTAGTATGCTTGAGGACAAGCAAAACCTTAAGTTTGGGGGTGTGTTAAGTCTCTGAAAGTGACTTATTTAGGACCCATTTAGCGTAAGAAGATGTACACATTTAGGTGTTTTTGTTAGCATTTAGCCTAAACCTATGCTTTAATATGAGAATTAGAA
The DNA here is from genome assembly GCA_028017165.1 of Herpetospermum pedunculosum. NCBI lineage: Eukaryota > Viridiplantae > Streptophyta > Magnoliopsida > Cucurbitales > Cucurbitaceae > Herpetospermum > Herpetospermum pedunculosum. Next base: position 37,297,715 of record CM051529.1, read on the forward strand.
GAAGGTAGCTAATCTAGGACTTATGTACAATAGGTAGAAAAAGGGTTGAAAACCGAAGGAAAAGAATGAAAAAATCGCATTGCGACAGCATTGCGAAAACATTGCTGAGGCCGCAATTATTCAAGTGAAAACCGTAAGTTGACTGATCTTTTTCTGTTAATTTCCGTAATTTCAGGGATTCGTTCTTTCTCCTCCATCCATTCTGATATATGACGTTGAAGATTGATGGTTCTCCTTGGCCCAAACGCACCTGCAAACTACTATAAAAGGGGGCCAAAGTCGGAGGTTTGATCATCATTCGAAGCGCAGAAGTCTTCTCGCAGTCCATCATTTCTCTCTGTTTTCCTTTGCCGTCTGTTGGAGTGAGAGTCTCAGCTTTTGGAATCGATAATCTGATAGGAAGGAGAGGAGATTCTTCTTCTCTCTCGATTGGATTCATCCAAGCAAGGCTGACCTTTCATCCCCTTCATTCGAGGCGACTGCAACGAAACTTTTCAAGCACCTTTACTGCTTTTCTGTCGTTCTTCTTCTTATTTCCAGTTTGATCATTGTTGTTCTTAGCCTAGTGTTTTAATTACTGCATTTCGTTGTTGTCTGTCCTTGAATCATTTCTTTTAAAGCTTTCCTTTGTCGTTCAAACATTCAAAGTAATCAAAGTAAAATTCTGCACTTCACAGTTTCCACCTTCTGCTGCTACGTTTTATCCTACTGTTTAAAGCACATTTCCCTTCTAAGCATGTCTATCTTTTCTGCCATTTCTGTTCACCTTGCATCCATGAGTAGCTAAATCACTTAGGGGCATGCTAATGACAGAACAATAGGCTAAAAAAACGTGCATCAAGTATGTGGGATAGCTCTCGAATCATTGATTGTATGTAAGCTTCATCCCACGGGCAATTTCGATTGGCCATCCATTTTGTCCAAAGAACTCCTAACCTCTGGAAGGAGTAAGAGTTCAGAGTCATATAATCATGCTAGCCTTTCATGGTAATCAGGAAACGGCCTAGGAATAGGCGTTTCCCTAGTACAAACTAAACACTCCTGTTTTAACAAGATGCTTAAGACCTTACTTTGAAGTCGAGTAAACTTAAGACTCTAATGCATGGAATCGGACGATACTTGAGATAGAGTGAGTTTGATGTATAGAGAGTTGATCCAATGCTTGAGAATCGTAATAAAATGCCTATAGGATAGTCATTAGTAGCCCTTAATTCACCCTTTTACTCAGTTTCGCTGTTATTTAATTGCGGTAACATTGCGGTCCTCGCAATTCTGCCAGATTTTCATTCTGTTTAGCTGTTTTCTTCCTCGTTTATTAATTCCATCTCTTGTCCTTTAGGTCTAGTTTCAACTTGCATTTGTTTATGTTATATCCCTTTATACATTCAGCAAAAAGTAGATAATTAAAAACCAATTTTACCCCATCAAATTCATCCCATCTTTCTTAACAATCACACTTCGCGAATAGCTAAAAATGAGTCTCTGTGGAAAAAACGAATGAAATATACTTACTACTTGCTGTGAGACCATGTATGCTTGCATGTTCTAAGTGCTCTCTCTACCCTTTTGCATATTTATCTTTACACACTGAGCACGCAACACCTGGGAGCCAGCATAAATCTCATGCCCCTATCCCTATTCCGTCAGCTAGGCATAGGAGAAGCACGTCCTACCACTGTCACCTTGCAGCTTGCAGACAGATCCATCGCATACCCGTAGGGGAAAATTGAGAATATTCTTGTCAAGGTTGACAAATTTATTTTTCTTGCAGACTTCATCATTCTGGACTATGAAGCAGACAAGGAGGTACCGATCCGATTAGGCAGACCATTTCTAGCCACAGGTAGGGCCTTGATCGATGTCCAGAAAGGTGAGCTCACCATGAGGGTTCATGATGAGGAGGTTAAGTTTAGTGTCTTTAAAGCCCTAAGGTATCCTTCTGATTCTGAATCTTGTGCAAGTGTAGATATAATAGATTCACTGATGGAAGACCAACTTGAGCATGAACTGTTAACTAAGCATGCCAATGATTATGTACAAATAGACGTAACTGACTTAAACATAGCTGAAATAATGGACATACCTGTGAATAAACCTCAGCATGTTTGTATGACTACTGACTTAACTGAAAGATCCATGAATCCACTGAAACCATCCATTGAGCATCCACCCCTCTTAGAATTAAAATCATTGCCTGATCATCTGAAGTATGCATATTTAGAAGAGCATGATACTTTGCCTGTAATCATTTCGTCCAAATTAAGTGAAGAGCATGAAATTGCGTTAATTTTGTTGCTTAAGCAACATAAAAAAGCTATTGCATGGACGATTGCTGACATAAGAGGTATTAGTTCTTCCTATTGCATGCATAAGATATTATTGGAAGAGGAACATACACCCAGAGTAGACCACCAACGTAGGTTGAATCCCTCCATGAAGGAGGTAGTAAAAAAAAAAATAATCAAATGGTTAGATGCAGGTGTAATCTTCCCTATAGCTAACAGTCAATGGGTGAGTCCAATTCAATGTGTGCCTAAGAAAGGGGGGATGACTGTAGTAGTGAATGAGAGTAATGAACTAATTCCAACTAGAACTATTACAGGATGGAGATTCTGTATGGACTATAGAAAATTAAACAAAGAAACAAAAAAAGATCATTTTCCTTTACCTTTTATAGATCAGATGTTAGATAGGATAGATGGCCGAGCCTACTACTGTTTCTTAGATGGTTATTCTGGATATAACCAAATCACCATAGACCCTGTGGACCAGGAGAAAACAACCTTTACATGTCCTTTTGGAACGTTTGCTTTTCGCAGAATGCCCTTTGGCTTATGCAATGCACCAGCAACTTTCCAAAGGTGCATGTTAGCTATTTTCTCTGACTTGGATGAATGCATGATAGAGATATTCATGGATGACTTCTCGGTCTGTGGTGATTCTTTTACAAATTGTTTAGAGAACTTAGGACAAGTCCTAGCCCGGTGTGAGGAGACCAACCTAGTCCTGAATTGGGAGAAATGCCACTTTATGGTGGAAGAAGGGATAGTCCTAGGTCATAGAGTTTCTAGAGCAGGAGTAGAGGTCGATAGAGCCATGATAGAGATAATAGAGAAGCTAGTGGAGCCCCAAAATGTAAAAGCTATTAGAAGTTTTCTAGGGCATGCGGGTTTCTATAGGAGGTTCATTAAGAACTTTTCCAAAATTTCTAAACCCTTGTGTGAGCTTCTCGAGCTGACCAAACCATTTGTCTTTTCCAAAGAATGTTTCTTAGCATGGACAACCCTTAAGAAAGCCTTAGTCACAGCACCTAATATAGTAGGACCAAATTGGGACCTACCATTTGAGATGTTGTGTGATGCGAGTGACTATGCAGTAGGGGTTATGCTAGGACAAAAAATTGATAAACTAACACACCCTGTATACTATGCAAGTAAGACACTGAATGAAGCACAATGTAATTACACAACCACGAAAAAGGAGATGCTAGCAGTAGTGTTTGCTTGTGAGAAGTTTAGGAATTACATTGTAGGCACTAGGACCATTGTGTATACTGACCATTCTGCATTAAAATACCTAATGAGGAAGGCTGATGCTAAGCCTAGGTTAATTAGATGGGTATTGTTGTTGCAAGAGTTTGATCTAGATATTAGAGATAAGAAAGGATGCGAAAATGTAGTTGCTGACCATCTTTCTAGGTTGCGGCATAATTGCGATGAAATTGCGGAACCCGCAATTTCTGATGCCTTTATCGATGAGCATGTCTTTGTGTTAGCGCACCGTGATAACGATGAGGAACCTTGGTTTGCTGATATTGCTAATTTCCTTGCCTCGCAGGTACTACCAACTTTCAAGGGAGGGCAAGAAAAGAAGAGGTTTCTCCATGAAGCTAGGAAGTTCATCTGGGACGATCCTACACTATACAAGACTTGCGCAGACGGATTGCTGAGGAAGTGTGTCTCAGCTGCTGAGGCGAAGTCAGTGTTGCAGCACTGCCATACGTCTCCATATGGTGGCCATTTTGGTGGCCAAAGGACAGCTGCGAAGGTGTTCCAGAGTGGCTACTACTGGCCCACAATATTCAAGGATGCACACGACCATGCGTGGTAACCTGAGTCGGAAGGATGAGATGCCTCTCACGTACATCTTAGAGTTGGAGCTCTTTGATGTGTGGGGCATCGACTTTATGGGGCCATTCCCCCCTTCAGCAGGTAATCTCTATATACTTGTAGCTGTTGACTATGTATCTAAGTGGGTAGAAGCCATAGCATGTCCATCAAACGATGCCAAAACAGTCATTAAGTTCCTTAATAGGAACATCTTTACAAGGTTTGGTACACCACGGGCTATAATTAGTGATGAGGGGACTCACTTTATGAATATGGCTATGGAAAAAGTGTTAGCTAAGTACAATGTTAGACATAGAGTAGCAACCCCTTATCACCCACATTCGAATGGACAAGCTGAAATATCAAATAGGGAGATTAAAAACATACTCGAAAAAGTGGTCAAACCTAATAGAAAAGATTGGTCGTTTAAGTTAGAGGATGCACTTTGGGCATATAGGACTGCATATAAGACACCCCTAGGTATGTCTCCTTATAGACTTGTGTATGGAAAAGCATGTCACTTACCCTTCGAATTGGAAATCAAAGCCTTTTGGGCCTTAAAAGAGCTGAATTATTGCGTGACCGATGCGGGAACATTGCGGTCTCTGCAATTACATGAGTTAGATGAGCTTCGACATATGTCCTATGAAAATGCCAAAATGTATAAAGAAAAAACTAAAATTTGGCATGCTAGTAGACTTAGGATTAAGGACTTTAAGAAGGGCCAGCATGTCTTGTTATTTAACTCAAGGTTGAGATTATTTCCAAGCAAACTTAAGTCCAGATGGTCAGGTCCTTTTGTTATAACTAACGTGTTTGTTCATGGTGCGATTGAGATTAGGAACCTGCAGAATGGGCAACCGTTTATGGTCAATGGTGCACGTTTGAAGCATTACTACGAGGAAGGAGATGTGAAGACTCTCTCGGCCTTCCTTTTATCTGAAGCTTAAAAATCAAACCGAGAGGGGACGAGTGATTACTGTGCTCGTCCACGTGAAGGCTATGCCTTAGTTTTTTCTTCATATTTTTTCGATTTTTATTTTGTGTGTTTATGTGTGATTTTAATTACGAATTTTGTTTTAATTGGTGAATTTTAAATAGGAGATCTTGAAGAGGAGATCAAGAGGTTGAATCAAGGGGAAAAATCCACGAGGAAGATCGGTTTAAATCCAAGATTTGGGTGATTAAATCTTGCGATTTAAATCAAGAAAATCTTCCAACGGCTGGGCATTTAATTGCGGTAGATATGCTGAAACCGCAACAGAAAGAGCCGTTGGGATTCACTTGATTACAAATACCCGTCAAATCAGCATTGCCCCCCTACGTTTTCTTCATTCGTTGGACTTCAAGATTCAGTCATCTTCTTCCTCTGCATCTCCTACCTTCCGATCTTCCCAAATCAACAATGGTGCTTACCCGAGCTGAGCGATCTGCTTCCAAGAAGAAGTCCCCTGACGCAGAAGCGGCTGCGAGAGAAGCGCTATTGTTCTTGGCCGACGCCGAGGTTGCAGAGCCTTCAAGACCACCGAAGTTGTTGGTACGACGGAAGAAGTGGAAGATGATGATTGAAATCCCTGCTGGGCCATCTGAACCAGCCGGCACCCCCAAGAAACGTAAATGGTAGCTTGCGGTGGAGGCGCCGATCAAAGAAACGACTCCCACCGAGGAGAGTCGTGGGAGTGGTCGACCTTCGTACGAGACGGCCAGACAGAGTCCTGAGCCCTCTCTGTCGCCACAGACGCTGGAGCCTTCCTCACCAACAGCGGAGCCTGAAGCTCCACCTGAAGAGCACCACGATTCGGTGCCGAGCGACGAACCGGTGGAGGAAGATGAAGTCTTCTCTCCTTTGAGGGAAGGCAGCCATGACAGACCTGCGGAAGGGGGACAGAGCGACTCCATGGATGAGACGTTGGGGGACTGCCTCCAACAAATGACCACCAGGGCTCGGCTGAGGAAGAAGACGCCCAAGAATGTGAAGGCCAAGCGGCCCAAAGCTTCCAAGCGTTCCAAGAAGAAGAAGGTCAGTGGTGAGACTTCTTTAAAGAAGCTGAAGGTCGAGGCGGCTTAATCGGCCAAGGCGAAGGAGAAGGGGAAGGCAAAATTGTACCCCGAAGACGATCCTTAGGCCGTGCGATATGTCTCTCAAGATACATAGGCCAGAGGCATTGAATTGAGGAAGAGGGACTTGCTCCACGAGAAGGGATTCCTTGATGCACTGGCGGACCTCCCGCAATTCTTGCGCGCAGGGATCACCAACCACGGCTGGGAAGAGCTGTGCAGACCGCCCATCCCTGCCTACTCCGACATGGTGTACGATTTCTACGCCAATCTGACGCACCCCGAGGATGGTCTGTCCATGGTAAGGGGGATTGAGGTCGATTTCTCGGCCAAGGCTATCAATGAAGTGTATGCCCTCAGAGGGCATAAATACACTGACTACGCGAGGATCATCGACTCACCTTCTGAGGCTGTCCTGGAAAAAGCCCTGCGCATCATAGGCCAACCTGAGGCGGCGTGGACAATTTCACGTAATGGGAAGCACACCCTGATGAGTGCGACCCTCAAGGCCAAGGCAGCCATCTGGTTTTCATTTGTGCGACGGCATCTCTCCCCTGTGACCCAAGGCAGCCATCGGGAGATCTTTGCTGGTATACGCCATTATGAGGGGCCTCACCATAGATGTTGGAGAGGTCATTGCAGCCTCCATAGCCGACTGCACGAAGAAAGGTAAGGGCCCTCTCTTCTTCCCAAACACCATTACTAAACTCTGTTTACGTGCAGGTGTCCCCATTGAGAGGAAGGAGAGGCAGCTGGCCTACACAGGGCATCTGGAACTGCCCACAGGCTTGCGGATGCGACGGAGAGGTAATATGGAGTTTGAGCTGGACGGATTGGCTGCTGCTCGATCACTCTCCATGGCCTGCCTGATGGACCTCCAGCAAAAGATGGTGCAGTGGGCTGAATACGCGCAGGCGAGGGACAAAGACGTGGCTGATCAATTGGGATGCATCTTCCCTGCCTTCCCCACTGATCTGCTGAAGCCATGGGCACCTCCGAGGGAGAGGGAGAATGATGATGAGGATGTTTGAGTGCCAGTCTGAAGGGCACTCGAGGGAGTATTTTTGTTCCCTGTTGAAAAAAAAACCTGTTTTTCGTTAACTTGTGACTGTTATTTTTGAATCAAATGCTTGTCTGTTTTTAATTTCTTTTGATTGTTTAGGATAATTTAGTATAGGTAGATGGTATCTGAGTAGCTAGTTTGTTTTAGTTTCCTTTTTTGAGTAGTTGTAGATGACTGGAAATAGCATGCAAAGGGGCCTTGATCACTGATAAATATGCCCTGTAGGTTTATTGCGAAATTTTTGCGGCTTCCGCAATTTTTGTTAGTTATCGCATGCTATTAACTGGCTGTTAGATAGGTTGGTTCTGTTTAAATTTTGTTCTCTTGCTGCTTGTTTGACTGCCATATATGACCTATCTGTGAGCATGCTGGATGAGTGTCTTAGAACGCCTTTTGATAGTTTAAATTAGCTCCCTTAAGTTGCTCAGCATGCATCTCTTTAAGCCCTGTTTTACTGTTTTTTACAAAATTCTGCTGCTGTAGTATTTGCTTTTAGAAAGTTCATTCTATGCCTAGGACTTTTAGATTCTCTTTGTTTTACCTTAGACTAGATGCTTCTAGGACAAGTTTGGGGGTGTGCCACCTCAGACTCTCATTGGGGACAATGAGAAGTTTTAGTTTGGGGGAGGCAGCCCTAGGCCTAGGAACATTCCTCTCTCCTTTCTAAACATAAGCATTCTTCTTCTCCTTTAAAAAAAAAAATGATGAACTTAAAAAAAATGAAAATAGAATAAAGAGTGGTGTCTCTTTTGAAGTTGCTGAGTAATCAGTGCCATGTGTGTAACCCACAAGTGGCATTGCATCAAAAGGCAACCAAAGGAGAGGCTCCACCAAAGAAAGAAAGAAAAAAGGAAAAACTAAGGAAGAAGAGTGTATGCCTATGAGTTTTAACCCTGTGCTTAGGTGTCCTCAATAAAAGAATTCTGATCCTCAATTAGCTAAGCACAGGGTTGTAGCTTATAGATTTGTTAAAGGGAGATGAATGTATATCCAATGTAGTGATGCCAGGGGTTAGGTTGTTCTATGAATGTACTACTGACACTGGTTTATACTAAGACTGGCATGACTCTAAGGAATCCTAGGTAGCTCAAAAGAAAAGCATTAGAAGCATGTACTGAGTCTAGGGTAAAGCTAGGTAGAATTTGAAAACTTAGGGATAGTTGCACAATGAACTTAATGACCAGAGCAGATAGATCAGTTGTAGGAAGTTAATGAAACAGTAGGATTATAAGGCAAGAGAAATCAGAAGAAGCAAAATGAGGAGTTGGTTTTAAACTTAGAAGCGTGTCACAGGACAACGTTGCCATAGATAGTGAATTTAGTGGAGTCAGCAAGTGGTTAGAGAGGTTAAACAGCAGCCTAAGTAAGTCCTTATATTGCTCGAGGACGAGCAAAACCTTAAGTTTGGGGGTGTGTTACGTCTCCAAAAGTGACTATTCTAGGACTTATTTGTTAGAGAAAGAGGGTCAATCTTAAGCGTTTTTGGTAGGATTTAGCTTAAACTTGTGCTTATATTTGAGAATTAGTAGAATGAAGCTAAATTAGGACTTATGTGTAAAAGGAAAGAAAAAGAACCAAAAACAAAGTTAAAGACTTGAAATTTGCACATTGCGGAAGCATTGCGAAAACATTGCTGAAACCGCAATGTTTTAAGTGAATTCTATAAGTTGTCTAACCGATTTCTATTTTGTTGCGAATTTTCAGCCGCCCATTCTTTCTCCTGCTGCCACGTAGAAGAACGACGTTCATAATGGATGGTTCTCCTTGGCCCAATCGTACCTGCAGAACACTATAAAAGGAGGTCAAAGGGGAAGGTTGGACACACACTCGAACGGCGTAGACTCCCATTTCAACGCATTCTCTCATTTGTTCCTTCTTTCGGTTGTTGGTACGAGAGGTTCAGCTGGTGGAATCTATAGTCTGAGAGGAAGAAGGGAGGATTTTTCTTCTCTTCTGATTAGATTCATCCACGATCAAGCTTACCTTCGGCTTTCACCCGAGGCGTTGCAACGAGGAGTTCACACGCTTGCGTTTACAGCTTTCTTCTGCTTCCTTTTGTTTTCTTTTTCTGTTTTCGTTGCTGTCGGTTGTAATTTGTTTACCATTGCTACTCTAATTCATTTTGTCTTTGTCTGTTTAGTTTTCATCAGTTTCTGTTGTTGTTTAGTCAGTTTCAAACATTGGTTAATCAAAGCATCATTTCATTATCTCGCAAGTTCTTCATCTCTCTGTCTACTGTTCTTCTTCGTCCGCTTTGTCATTTATAATCTGTCAAGCATGTTTAAATTCCCAAATCTTTTTATTCCATCTTCATTCATGAGTAACTAAACCACATAAGGGTATGCTAATGACAAGTCTATAGGTAGAAATATGTGAATCAAGCATGTAGGTTAGCTTCAATTGCATTGAATGTATGTGTGCTTCATCCCACGGGCAATTTCGATTGGCCATCCATTTTGTCTAAAGAACTCCTAACCTCTGGAAGGATTAAGAGTTCAGAGTCGTACATTCATGCTAGCCTCTCATGGTAGCCAGAAAACGACCTAGGAATAGGCGTTTTCCTAGTACAAATTACTAAACTCACTTTTATAAAAAGATGCTTAAGACCTTACTTGGACATGAGTAAACTAAAGGATCTAATGCATGAAATCGGAAGATACATGAGAATGAGTTAGTTTGATGCATGATGAGTTGATCTATTGCTTAAGAATCGTATGAAAAAGCCTATAGAGGAGTCGTTAGTAGCCCTTGTTTCCCTACTTTACCCTTAATTCGTTGTTGGTAACATTGCTAGAAAATTGCTGTTTCCGCAATACTTTTCCTTCTACATTCGAGTTTACCTATTTACTTGCCCTTGTTTATGCTGTCATATCTTGCACATTCCTTAATAGTTAGGCACTTTAAACCCAAATCCAACTCATTTAAACCACCCTTTCTCACTTAACCTCTCACTTCGTTAGTAACTAAGAATAAATCTCTGTGGGAAATCGAATGAAAAAATACTTATTACTTGCTACAAGACCATGTATGCTTGCATGTTCTGAGTGCTCTATCATTGCATTTTAATTTACACATTGAGCACGCAACACTGATCCATTTACAAAGGCTCTCACGGCTAAAGTGTTTGAGGGTCACCTAGTGAGACTAGGACTACAGGATGTATAATCTAGGGCAAGTGGGAGAAAACTATGGGTATGTGATGCCCTAGTTTATTGTATTTATTTCTCATTTTGAAAAACTCAACATTATGTATATATATGGATATATATTTATTACCACTGGAGTTTTAGTCCAAGTGGGAGTTTGTTGGGTTTTATGTCCTAAAACTCGTGGTTTGTAAACGATAAACATATTTTATTACTAATAAAGTGTTATTGAGGTTTATTCAATAAAGTTATTATTGAATATGTGAATTGCTTATTTAATTTTAGAAAACCCTAAATCCAATATACTAAGATCCATGGCTATAACATGAATACTTGAACTTTATGTGGAGACATAAAAGTGGATCAAGTTCGAGTAAATAGCCAAAACGGTCTATAGTATACGGATAAGGCTGGATACCTTATCTTGGGGACACTATTGGATGCGGCCCATTTTGTATTTAGTACAAACGATGTGATCCTGAATCGTTCATGTGGAGACATGTGAATGGGGGCGTCCTATGCAAAGAGTTTGCATTAGACCGGACCGCGAAATAAGTCACTCTTGCTTTATAACGCTGTTTACTGTTTTAAAGACTGACTATTTCAAAACGATGACCTAGGTAACTTGACCTTAATCCTGAGCTAACTATGAACTCCTGTTTATTCGGGATTAACCTTAGATCTGCATGGGTGAGAGTGGCTCAACAACGCCGACTCAATAAGCCTCCCATTTCAGGGGTAAGACCGGTTAGATAGCTGGGGACATAGGGTGCAAGATGAAATTCACTTCTACCCGTCTCTAGGGATAGTAGATAGGTTGTTCCCTTAAGTGCTGACTCCAGGTCTTGAACAAGAGGCCCCACCTTCTCATTGGCCCGAGAGGGACTCGGTATAGTGATTAGATCACATACCAATCGGTTTAGTGATTGGATCACAAACCAATTGTTCATTAGAGGATCAGTGGGACTTAAGGAGCAAGATGTAATTACGGGGGTAAAACAGGTATTTGACCCGACCGTAAATTAAGAACAATCTGTGAAGGGTCAACTTACTAATCATGGTTGTATCGAGTGGACATAAATATATCTACAGTGAGGAGAATGCAACTACTAGGCTATAGTGGAATGTCCTGGTAGTTAACGAATGTTGATTAACTAGGTTAAAGAGTTTAACCAGTTAATCTCGGATCGTTGGAGCTCATGATCTGTAGGTCCATGAGGTCCCCCTGCTAGCTCATATCGGACTAAACCTTAGAATAGTGTGACGAGTGAGTTCGAAGTGTTCGAATTCGAATTAGGGAATTAACGTTAAATATATGTGATATATTTAACGACATAACGTTCAATTGCGAATTGAACAATAGAGAGAGATGGTGATATTTAAATAAGATTTAAATATCGAAAATATGAATATGGATTCATAATCATGTATATCGGGAATGATCGGGATTAGTGTTGGATTTATTGGATATTAAATTTGAATTAATTAAATTGTTTAATTAATTATTTAATATTAATTTAATTTAATTTAAAATTAATTATTTGAATTAATTTTTAAATTGGATTAATTTGATCAAAGTTAGTCAAAAGTCAAATTAAAGACAATTGACTACAACTTTGAAAGTCAAAAGTCAAATGTTGACTCCACTAAACCTTGAAAGTCAAGAGTCATTTTGATGACTAAAGTTAGTGGAAAAATCCAATTCTTAAGTTAGTGGAAAAATCCAATTCTTGAGTTAGTGGGAAAAACCATTTGTTGGTGGTTTTATGAGTCAAACTTTTTTGCTAAGTGTTCATCCCACATCAAGCCACTAATCCCACTAAATTGAGTGGATTCTACATGGCATCCTATTGTTAACTCAATTTGGCATGTTTTTGCATGTAGTCTTCTATATATACAAAGGGTTAATTAGATTGATTCTTCTTGGAATTTTGATGAACTTTGAGAAATTGTAAAGATAATTTTCTACCATTCTCTCCAATTCCATCTTCAATTCTCTTTTAAATTAGTCACTCAAAGGATCCCACAATCTCGTTCTAAGGCCGGAGAATAGTCGGGAAGACTCTCGTGGTGGTTCGTGACCGTTACATTCGAAGATCGAGTTTGGAATCAAGAAGAATTTGAACTTCAAAGGTAACTTCTAAATTATTGTCTTTGATTTTCAAATTACATGTTTTTTTTTCTTTTTAAATTAACAAAATAAGAGTACTTAGATCCAACAATGCTTCCGCTATGCATGCCGAAACTTTTTCATGTAATTCAAAAGGTACATCTGACCTCTAATAAGTAAATGCACATAAGTACCCCTCATATCGTCAACACTTGAGGTGTCTCTGAAAATCATTTCCATAGACCATCGAATATTGACAACAACTTGTCAATAAAAGATTTTAGAGGCAACACTCGCGATTTGTTCTTACGACTCAGATCAACCTGAATCATTAGAACAAACTAAGCGTACCTCCAGATCAACTATTTGGGAATGGGTCGCTAGTTAATGTTTATTGTCAAAAATGAATCCTACATCCTTCTCAATGATTAGGACATCAATTACGGAACTAGTTTATGAAAGCTACAACATTCATTAAACGTTTGACAAACAAGGATAAAGATGCTTTTTCCAATTCATAAATGAATCGAATAAGCTGGCAAACCATTTGCTCTTTGTCCTAAACTATGAATCTTTCTGGTATAGACTTAATTGATACTCAGATCAAGATCACGAGTCTTGACATCCATTTGCCTTAACCTATAAAGATAGAATATGGCGATGGATAAGAGCCATATATTTAACTTCCATCTGGAAACAAGAGAAAGATAGTATACCCAATAAACTCTTTCTCTTCGAGACAGTCTCTTTACCAGAAAGTCAAGCCATAAAGGTTTTCACCTTAGTGGCTTGGTCTCGTCACCACTTAAAGATTCATGGATTTGAGCCACCGGGCCTTGTCTATGTGATTCATTGTCTAATTAAAGACAATGAATCCTCAATGTTATCATCAAATATGACAACTTCAAGTTAAAGACAGGCTAATACAGTGGATCGGGTTGTCCTACATCCCTTCCACTGCATTGTGGTTTTCTCAACGATTGAGAAGCTCCAGTTTGATCAACAACCATTGTTGAATAAAAACAGATTTCTTATAATACTGTTAGTCTTAACATACTAGTTGTTTTCGAGTTTAATAGAACACCATAGTATACATCTTTTGCGAAAAGAATGGTTCTTTATGTTTTTTCGCAAAAGATGTATATTGTGGGAGTTTTTGTAGTTGTTATATAGAAATAATCACATTTGTTATATGTAATTATTGTCTATATTTCTAGTTTGAACCGAACGCCTGTATATGTTATATTTTGTTGTATATAAAGATCTGTTTTTTTCGCAAAAGATGTATATTGTGGTGTTCTATGAAACTCGAAAACAACTAAAAGGTTAAGACTTACATTATTAAAGGAAAGCTATAATATCAACAATGGTTGTTCATCAAACTTGAGCTTCTCAACCGTTGAGAAACCCCCAATGTAGTGGGAGGGATGTGAGACAACCCAGTCCACTGTTTTGGCTTGTCTTAAACTCGAAGTTGTCATATTCGATGATGACATTGAGGATTCGTTGACAAGGCCAAGTGGCTCAAAACCATGAATCTTTGAGTGGTATTGAGACCAAGCCTCTAAGGTGAAAACCTTTTGGGTTTGACTTTCTGGTAAAGGGACTGTCCCGAAGAGAAAGGGTTTATTGTGTATACTCATTTTCTCTTGTTACCAGATGCAAGTTAAATAGATGGCTCTTATCCATTGCCATGTTCTATCTTTATAGAATAAGGCAAGTGGAAGTAAAGTTAGCTTTCCTGCAAAATAGCTATCTTGATTAGAGTATCTACAAGTCTCAACCAGATAGATTCATAATTCGAGGACAAAGAGCAAATGGTTTGCGAGCCTATTCAATTCATTTGTGAATTAGAATAAGCATCTTTATCCTGAATTGTAAGGTTTGATATGGTGATCAAATCTTATGGTTTTGAACATCAGTTTGAACAAAAATTTGATGAACCTTGGTTGACAAGGGTTTAATCAAAGTCGTAGCTTTCTTAATCTATTTCCGTAATTGATGTCCTAATCATTGAGATTGATGTAGGATTCACTTCTGACTGATAAGCATAAACTAGCGACCCACTTCCAAATAGTTGATCTGGAGGTAGGCTTAGTTTGATCTAAGGATTCAGGTTGATCTGAGTCGTAAGAACAAATCGCTAGTGTTGTCTCTAAAATCTTTTATTGTCAAGCTGTTGTCAATATTCGATGGTCTATGGAAATGGTTTCCTAAGACACCTCAAGTGTTGAGGATATGAGACGCACCCAAGTGCATTTACATATTGGAGGTCGTATGTATCTTTTCGGATACATGACCCGATATGTGTTGTGTAGTGGGAGCTATTAGAAGAAATTCGTCAAATTGGATTGGATTCTGGTTAAAGTTTTGTCCTTGTAGTTAGAGGAGTATAATACAAGAGTTGTATTGTTGATTCCTCGTTGGTAGTTAAGTCTTGTTGCAGCTTGTGAAGCCACAATAGGTTTATAAGTTGAGATCGCAGATAGAGCTATGAGAAGATGTGATGGTCACATGGAAAGCCTCGTAGTACTTCATGATGATGAGTTTACTAAGTCTGTCATGGCTAAAGTGTTTGAGAGACACCTAGAAGAGTCTAGGGCTCCGCGTTGCTGGAGAGGACAGTAGGAGAAAACTTCATGCTATGTGATATATTAGTTTTCTCCACCTAACATGTACACCACGGCTGTTTAAGTCCAAGTGGGAGTTTGTTGGGTTTTATGTCCTAAAACTCGTGGTTTGTAAACTGTTATGTTTGTAAATATTCTATTTAGAATAAAGAGTTATTAGTTTTATTCAGTAAAGGAGTTTACTAGAATAAAGTGAAATGTTTTTAGGTTAACCTATACCAATGACCAACACCCATGGCTGAATATGAGTACTTGAGCCTCATGTATGACATGATTGAGGATCAGGCTCACGTAGTCAGTCAAAACGGTCTATAGTATACAAATAAGGCTGGGTACCTTATCCGGATAACACAATTGGATGCGGCTCACATTGTATTGTACAAAACAATGTGATCCGAATCGTTTCACATGGAGATGTGCGAGTGAGGGCGTCCTATGCAAAGAGTTTGCATGAGACCGAACCGCGAAATATGTCGCTCTCTCTTTATAACATCGTTTACTGATGAAACCGACATTTTCATTTGATGGCCTAGGTAACTCAATCTCAATCCTGAGCTCGCTATGAACTCCTGCTTATTCGAAAGTAACATTTGACTTGCACGGTTGAGAGTGGCCCATTAGCGCCGACTCAATAAGCCTACCATCTTGGGGATAAAGTGGAATAGGTAGCTGGGGACATAGTACAGCAAGATTTGAGTTCAGTCCTAACCCGCTCATCAGGGTTAGTAGATAGGTTGTTCCCTTAATAGCTGACTCCGGAGCTTGAACAATTAGCGCGCACACTCTCATGTGATGAGAGAGTTAATTGATCTGTTGGTTGGACCACTTATCTATTGTTCATTAGAGGTGTCAGTGATACTTAAGGAACAAGACGTAATGCGGGGTTAAACGGTTTAAATGACCCAACTGTGATTACGAAC